>CM040755.1:7925062-8525062 GCA_022829145.1 Albula goreensis
AGAAAAATGGGGAAAAAATGGACGTCTGTAAAGTGCCCGGTGTTATATCCTAAATGGAACAAATCTATCTTCGTTTTTCAGTTTTGGACTTGCGTCATTTTTTTCGTGTTTTTTGTATATGGCCATTTGTATGTTAAGACAAACACAAGAACAATTGCGGATGGACTACCAGACCGAGCTGGTCTTGCAGCCACTTGAGGAGGGAACTTTGTGGGGCAAGATAATCTGTTATGAATACTTTTTTTTTCTTATATCAAGTACTTCTACCAGTCTTTGTACAGATTATGGACTCTGACAAAGCAAGCTCGTATCATTCCAATTCAGAGCTGGAAGAAAGTTGCTAGCTGTATGTAAGACCCTTTATCTGTTGTTCCCTTCCCCCACACCCAAAGTTTGTTGGCAGACAAAATGTATGAGGGAGCCCTACCTGCTCATTAGAAAGCCACACAAACGTTTGATTAGTTGAACAGTAGATTGTGTCTCTTCGATATAATTCAATTTGTTTATGTCGAACTGTATTTGTCTTCCCTAGAAAATCTCCCAAAACAATTTCTATAATAAAGTTAATTTCATTTACATTTCCCAGAATATTCTATAGATGTTTTATACACATTTTCATGCATCATAAACTACATTTATTTAGGTCAGGTACAAATTACTTGTTCTTAGATATAGTTGTACTATAGTGTTTTACAGTCAAATCATTTTTGTGCAACTACAGATATTTCATTCCTATAATTAATTAAAAAAAATGCTTGCCAGAGTTTTCAATATAAGCGTTTGGAAGTTGTTTACAACTACATATCAGAATTGCCATTGTTGATTGTAAAAACAGACCAAAGCCTTTGTATTTTCATTTATTACACAATTTTCTTTTTATTATTAGTCTTGTGTTGCTAATTTTGTAAACGTTTTCAGTTGTTTTACATTGGCTTCGAGTATGTTTAACTGCAAGGCTAATTGAGCGGCTGTTATTTATGAGTAAACCCACACACATTTTTTTGGCATGGACTACCATGCTGTGAATCATATAACGGTGTGTACCTACACCTTGACATGCAAAAGAGGTTCGGCGTCAGTGCATTGCGTTGAAGATGAAAAGTCTATGCTACTGTCTTTTAAATATTTCAATTTAATTTTATTTAAAATGGAGCTTTCTAAATGTATTTTGTGAAAACTATAAAAAAAATCATTTTGTACAGTACACTAGCGTGTTGGTGAGAGCTTTATCACACTAATGTTGTTTCAAAACACCATTCTTCTTTCAATTGCTAGCAAAGAACCAGATCCAGTTTCAAATCATGATACAGATTGGTTTATCTTTGCCTGTCTTTCTGTTTAACAAAAAACGATAATCATTAAAAAAAAAAACAACAAAATTTTTTTTTACAAATTCAACGAGCACCATTACAGCATATCGACTAACAGGATTTTTTTTTTTTTGGTAGCTCTGTTAGAAAAGAATAGGAAAAAAAAACAAATGATAATCCAGTCTTTATCCAAACTGAGTTAAAGGAGTTACAGTATAGCAGAATGAGTTATTTTGCTTCACTTGCCAGCCCAGCAGGGGGGAGAATAGAAAGAGAAACCCCATAGAGAGTTGGGTCATGTATCGTTGTACATTATTGTTCTGTATTCTCTCCTCCTTTCCGTCATCCTCTTTCACTTCTTTGAAAATTTCAAAAGTAAATAAGCAGTGGGTAGGCCCTATTTCTTCATAATAATCTTAAGCTTCAGCTGGTTATGTACTGAGCTAAAACCACAATTTGCTAAAAATGTGCATTTTAAAGCGAAGGACGTTAAAGTTGTGCTCATTGAGTATTATGGGATATACTGTAATGTAGATGCTGAAGTGTACTGACACTTTTTAAACTATGTACATATGCACAATACATTGATATAATTACATTGTGACTTTGCGGTTTTCAACAGAACAAAAGTCTGCATAAATCTAACATACATACAGACACACTGTATAAATATATGGGTCAATGAAAACATGCTGAAGGTTTCCAAAGCTGAATGCTTTGAGAACATCAAAAAGCATATCTTCAAGACCAATGAATTCTGCTGGATTAAAAAAAAAATGTCTTTTCAATTATTTCCAGTAGATAAATTCTAGCAGATGGTGCCGGCGCACATGCAAACACAGACATACAGGCATGCACACACACACACACACAGACACACAACATTAAACATAAAATGCATGGAACATGTACATATACAGCTAAAAGCAGTGTTAATGCACACACAAGTACTTCTGCAAGCACACAAACATAAAAATGTATTTTTCAAAAAGCACCTGAATTTAGAGTGAGAACATTTCAGCCCTTCTAAGTTTGAATTCGTGGATATTTGCATTTGCACAACAGTTCAAAAAATGAATTCACTCTTTTAAAAAAAAAAAAATTTGAATTAAAGAAACACCATTCCCTTTTGTATATGCATGTTCACCTTCATAGCACATGGTTTTCTGTTCTGGTGACTGTACCAAACTAAACTTTATATTATAAAACATGATCACTCCACAAATACATATGTACCTCAGTAAACAAATGGTTGAGTAAACTGTGAGGAGGGGGTCATATTCCGGATAACCCAGGACAGCGTGAGCATCATGCTGGGCTGAAGGCCAGCGTCTCACACCTGGGAGCAAGCAAACATCCGGTATACCCCACGATCCTTTGCTCTGGGAACGCTGGGAGAAGCACACAGAAGAGCTGATGCGTCACCGAGTCCGAGGAAGAGAGACGGGCCCGTGGAATTCTCACGGCGGGAAAGGGGGCTGCTGGAGTGGAGCGGTCCCTGAGGGCCCATTTAAAAAGTCTGCTCTAAAAAGCCATCAGCGCCGCTGCCGTACCCCTGCCCAAAACAAGGGGGTGGGGGTGAAGTGGGTCAGCTCTGCTGTTAATTACGGCTGCACTCCCCGTCTGAGAATTCAGCCTCATCTCCTCGGCCGGCGCTCTGTCAGCACGCCGCCATCTCCGCGGCTGAGGAACACCTCTGAGCGGGGGGTCCGCCCACCAGCTTCGGCTCAGGGGCTGCACCGAATTACTGTCAATCATGTTCCCTTGCTCCCGGCGCACATGTCCCGGGCCAGGAACACACTCTGCTACGCTCAGAACACCAGGCTGGGTGAATGTCCTCAACCACAGGTTCAAAGCATGACAGTCAAAACGTACTAAATATGTCTAACCTAAACTGTACAAAAACAGCAGCTTTACTTTGCAAAAACTACACAAACATAAACTAGGTGATTAAGGTGACATAACGTGCATTACTACCCTGATTGGAAGATCTGACAAATAATGTGCTTTTCTGAAAGTGTGTTCTTTGAAGCAGAAACAGTATTTTTTGCAGAACTAGGTCAAGGTGTGAATATCACAACATATCCACTTATATACTCAACCAAGACAGAGGAGACAACAGTGAATCGTTACATCATTAACACAATGAAATGCTGTCTGCTGTCAGAGTCACAGGTGCCATGGTAACAGGGCAGAGGTCATAGAGAGTGGGCTTAGAGCTGGTGAAGATGGGATGGTCAGTGGGAAAAATGATCAAACGCACCACGACCTGTCCAGCAGTAATCCGGTCAACAAAAAAAAACAGCATAGAGATCAAACAAAACCTAGATTTAAAATGTGTTCCTCTCATTTTACTATACCAGACCATCAAACCTACTGCACCATTACAACTCTCTCAGTGGTTGCTTGCTTATAAAGTCATCAGAGCCTACATACAATGCAGTGCATTGTCAAAAATCTTTAAAATAACAATAGGATTTATTATGATTATGGAATTGATAACAAAAAATAAATAACAAAAAATCTGACCATTCTATTCTCTCGCCGTCTGTCCCTGTACAGCCACAGAATGTGTTACAGTGAAGAGATGGTCATTCAGACTTTTTTTTAGCATGTGCACCATAACTCTGCTACATCATGTGCACTCACACATGGGAGTGCAGCCAAATCATTATCCATGTAGCTTTGGGAGAAACAATTTTGGGAGAAATAAAGACTATGCCTGAGCCCTAAGGTCAAAGCGGGGTCTTCTGAACTCCTTCAGTATGAGAAACCACAACCTCACGTGTGTAACACCACCATATTACAGTACATGTTTTAATCAATGACAGGTCTGCTCTCTCCCTGCACTGAAAAGTATGCGTGGTGTATGGGGACACTGTAGTAACACCCCCCACCCCTAAAACACCACCTGTACCCCCCACCAGACACCCCCTGCCTGAGTCTACTACTCCACTCCAACTGTGATGGTGAGACACTGCTTGTTTGCCTGGCTTAGTAGGACTTTGGGAGTTTTTTAATTCTGCGTTCCACCATACCAGAGTGGGAATACATCAGTGGGCCTGCAGACCTACCAGAGGCCTGTATCGATAGAATCACAGGCACTTAGGTGCTGGCGTGGAAACACAATGCCACAATCACGGTCAATATATACAGGCCTTAAGCATCACAGGCAAACCTTGTTTTAGGAGAGACAAAAATTAAGAAAAAAAATAAATGGTAAGCATGCATTTGTAATCTAATGAACATTAACTACCTCATGCATGATGGAAATTTGTTAATTCCATCCCTAAAATGCATGTGAGGCGGTAGCCAAAACAATCAATTGTGTGTGCATGTTTAATTAGGCTTTTTCTGTTCATTAAACAACAAAAAAATATGCAGAATTTTATCAAAAACAATAAAACAATGGAGTGCTCTCTTTTTCTCCATATTTTGTAATTGCTTCTTTGGCTAAAACATCTGTTCTTTTGGTATTCCCTTTTTTAGTTTTAGATTTTTTGTTTGCAAGACAAATCGGCACACAAGAACACTACGGAGACAGGCGACCTGAAACTGAGATCGGACAGAGCTGGCATGATGCGTTCGACTGTTGATGGAGTGGAAAATTAAATATATTAAAAATATATATATATATATAGAACTAGCAGCCCAAATTATTTGTTTTTCTTTATGGAGTAGCTCAACAGCTGTCAAGGTGAATGGCTCAGGGCTGAACTAAAACAAAAAGCTGTCCCATAAGGCAACAGATGAAAAGGTACTGAGGAACTTCGTTTTGAACGTCGCAGGTAACGCATCGGAGCACAATTCCACCTCGCAAAAGACAAACGGAACTGGGTAAGATGTAAATGGCATCCGCGACCATAGGGCCGACAGCCTTGCCACACACACATACACTTTCACCACGGTTATTATAAAAATAACCTTTCAGACAATCATATGAGATTTGTGGCACCTTAAGTCTGGATCGGAGCTTCACAAACATCACTTGTCGTTAGGCCAGGCTTGACGCCAGGTTAAAAAGAAGAATGTTAGAGCCCAGGTTTCACACAGGTTTTAAAAAATGGTAACCTGAAACAGCACCTACACACTGACAGCAGTAGCGCCCATTTGGCATATGTTTTCACTGTCACTAAAATTTGAGAACCACCACAAAAGGACAACGCTGAAATCATATTATATTAGTGTACTTTGAATCTCATCTCCATATATCCATCCGGTGTATAAACAACAGTGGTGTGTACATGATGTGAGTTTTCTCTCAATGCGAGACTCAATTCTTATTCCTTGTGTCCTTTGAACAAAGTTAACTTAAACTATTTATTCTGACACTCCTTTAGTGTTGTGTAGAAAGAAAAGCTCCATTTCCTTACAGTATATATTACTATAATGTATAGATCATGGTTTAATTATTAAGTGCAGTATGTTACAAAATATAGCCATCTAAATAATCAGTCTTGAACATATTGGCTAACTAGCTTAGAGATCAGTCACAAAGCATGTCTTTTAGCCTTTACACCAAGTGGTGGGTTCAGTATTAAGTGCCGGCCCAGCTGTTAAATCAATAGAGGACTGGTGTTTATTCAAGGATGGTGATTATTTACAGCTGGATAATATTGACTGTCATAATGAACACATTCATGCTCAAACACAATGAAAATTTGAATGCTGGTTTAAATGTTTTCATGCACTGCACATTTTATCTAAAACTGGTGACGGCTAACGGTATTTAGCTTTTTGTTGGTGGTAATGCTTTTTGAGCTCTCTTCTGCATACTCCCATGCATAAAAGCTAGACTGTACTCCTTATTTTGCAAGCCTACCAAATGCTTTGATCCACACATCCAGGGGCTGTAGAATTTAGCATACACAAGCATGCTAATGGAATATCGCTTGACCATTTTCACACTTGCATCAGAATGCACCTGAAGACTTACAAAATGGCCGTACATGCCAGTAAGTATGCAGAAAGGGGCACTGCTGAAGCCACTCAAACCCCTGCCAACAGAGCGAAGGAGGAAACGGTGGCTGTGTCCCTCTGCCTGTCGCAGAGATCAGACAGTTGTGCCACTATTTGACGGACAGCTATAACAGCTGTCGGCACACCTCTGGCTACGCCGCTGGCTTTGTGCATGGTAAGTGGATTTGTGTGGCTGAAGGGGAGAGCCGAGGACAGGAAGTGGGAAGCACTGGAGCACAGCACAGGTAAGTCAGACCCCTTGAGTGAAGCAACATGTGACAACCTGGCCTCGTGTGTTAGGCTGAGGGGAAAGAAACACAAAGCAACTCCCCATCCAAGGAGTAACGTTCAGGGACAGGGCCTGACAAAAAAGCTCTTTCCCTCTCCAGAGTTTCAAATACACAAAGAGACAAAGAGGTATGTACCTTACATGAACGTGTGTCAGGAACAGATTTGATAACCCCCTTGCACTTTGCAGTATTCTACAGATTCATACTTTATTTTGTCATCATTATGAACAGTTATGTAACTTGCGAAATACAACATGATCGGAATAACTTAACTCCCCAGAGCATGTGTGAAAACGTCACCTCCGGGTGAAGATGTCTGCCAGAATTTGATAATATATGTTTTCTTCCATTTAAAGGAGGATGTTAGGAAGATCTAAGTGAACATCCCTGGGCTTTCAACGCAAGTCATAACATCACAAGCCTTGCTCAGCTGTTCCAGTGCTGCAGGGACTGTCTTTCCCTGCCTGCATGAAAGACACCAGCTACATACTTCCAAAGCATCATACCAACCACACTGTCCGGCATAAAACTTTCTTCTAAATTAAAAGGCATAACATTGGAGTAGCCTCTATAGCTTTTCGTTTTGTCGATTTTGTTGCTCTACCACCTTTTTTGCGTTCTTGGCTTATCTCATACTGAACCGAGGATTCCTACTTTTCAATTTCCTGTGAAATGAACACAGAGGACAATTTTTAGCTTGAAAAATGTGACAATGCAACTCATATACACTAAACTCAGGGCTCAAGATAAATAAACTTGCTTACAGATGAAGTTCATGAACAAAGAGAAGGCGTTTTGGGGTGCATGGGAATGACTGTTGTGCAGTCTTCTACAGGAGTGTTTTCCTACTCAGAGCCTCACAAGACAACAATGCTGACATGCGATGAATGCATTATACATTATTTTTCGTTTTTATGAACCGGTGGACTACACGTACCCGCTTTTTACACTTCCTTTGGGACGATGCTCGCTCCCATCCAAAGTGTGTGTATTAAAAACTCAAAATGTTTTCAGTGAGGACAGCACTGTCCACCCATCCAACAAGTATGTGAAATTTAACTGACAACTGCAGATCTCCTTAAAAAAAAGATGAATCCCTCAAAATGCCTGCAAGTAACTTTAGGAGCTGCGCATGCAACATATGACAAACATAAGGCAAGAAAATATCACTGAAAACAGAATATATGCTCTATGACAGAATGTACAGTGCGTATTTTTCCCCAGATCAGAGCAAGTTTGCAAAATGGTAAAATTTTAACAAGCCCTCAATGCAAAAAAAAAAAAAAAAGTTGGCGAGCTTTGAAGTCTTGGAAAGGTTACAGGATCTAGCAGGTTCGCGGGGGATTTCGCGAAATGCTTGTCGCAGACAGGAAAGTTTAATATTTTAAGACGCGAGAGGAGTCGAGCATTAGTGTCGCCAGCTTTTTTTTTTTTTTTTTTTTTTTTTTGTTCGGGGAGGAAGGGGGAGGAAAAAAATACAGTGGTTCCGCGTTTATTCTCAGAGACAAACATGGGGCAAACAATAGCGATGTGAGATGTCAGGCCTGCGAGGAGGCCGGGCTCTGCACCCGGCCTAATTAGGATGTCACGCAGATTGCCAGCGAAACGGTTAAAGATGGGGAGAGCTACGAGTCCAGGTGCTCCTTGCCTGTGGCTGCCGGCACCAAGGCCTCGGCCTCAGCAGCTTGCCGGATTCTGCCAGATCCGGTTTGCTCAAACAGCTCACAGTGTCTGACAAGTCTGGAGGCAAACGAAGACTCTGTGCAAACACAGGGCTTTGAGTGAGAGAGAGAGAGAGAGAGCGGGAGAGAGGGAGGGAGGAATAGAGAGGAGGGGGGAGGGATGGGGTGATGGGAGAGAGGGAGAGTGCAGTCAGACAGTGGAGGAGAAAGAGAAAAAGGAGAGAGAGGGAGGGATGGGAGGGGGACTGTGGAGAGAATCCAAAGGGAGTCTGGGTGTGAGAAAGGGAATGGAGGGAAGACGGAGGAGGAGAGAGAGAGCAGGGAGGAAGGGAAGAGTCTGAGGGAACATAGGAGAGAAAAAGAAAATGAAGGGAGAGGGACTGGGAATTAAAAGTATGGGAGTGTATGAGAACCAGAGACAGAAAGAAAATGAGAGACAGAATGAATGAGAGCGAGACAAAGAAAGAGAGACAGAATGAGATGAAGTGGGAGAAGAATCAGGGACAAAAAGAAGTAAAGAAACAAGCAAACTAATACAAGGGTAGGAGGAAAGAGACACATTGTCACAATTTGAGTTTTTAAGGAGCATTTAAATATGACAGGACACAATTACACTCAGCACAACAGTCTGCACAGATGCTCAGCAGAGCTGGGGACAGTAATTCCACTCTGACACACCAAGCTTCTCTGGCAAACTGCTTCTATATTAGTCCTGCAGCTGTGTCCAAGATATTGCACTCATTCACACAAAAATGCACAAGACTGTTTCAGATGAACACGCACAAGCAAAGCCGAATTCAACGATTAACACAATCAGTGGAGCAACAAAGCTATTTTTACATAAAAAAGACTGGCAAAAATATATAAAACGTGAAGCAATTCTATTACTAATATTAGAGCGAGATAAACAATATTAACCTTCAAAACTGATATTTGGCTTCAGCATGTTGATAGAATGGCCAGTGTTAGCAAATCCACATCAACCCTCCGTAGGAAAAATCCACTGAAAATGGGGGAAAAAAAAAACAAGACAGAATGGCAGTTAGATGCAAATCAACTCGCAAGTCAATCAAGACAAGAAACACATACAAAAAGCAAAGCATAAAAGGTGCTCTCTCTCTCCTTGCAAAGGTAAATACCATTGTAAATGAAACCTGTGCTGGTTTCCCTTGCTGGTTTTTATGCAGAGTGCGTGGACGCAAATCGCGTTTCATGCTCAAGCACCCTCTCTCAGCGACAAGTGGTGAAAACCTATTAGCATGTCGCTAAACCTTGCTTTACCTTAGCACTCCCCTGGCTTGGAGAGCACTGGACTGGTCTAATACCCGAGTCATTAAAATCAAGGGCTTTGCCGTGATAACTTGTTCCACGCCGGCGCTAATCTTCCCTGAGCCGGCGAGTGCCAACACTTGTGACAAAAGAACATTTAATCAGCGCCCTTCACGTGAATCCGCCGATGGGTAATGTAGAAAGTGTTAAACGAGGTTAAGAGGCTGTTCTTTCTGAGCGAGGATCAAGGTTTGCGGCCCTTGCCACTTAAGGAACAATGACCTTCCTGGATTTTACTTCGGGGCCTGTAATTTGGAGCCCCAGAGCTTCTGAATGCAGTCCGGGCCCTTAAGTTCCACCCTACACCCTATGGCTAATGGGGAAAGCGAAGCGCTTGTGTCCACACGCCCATACTTATCTCATCCCTCACAAACGTACTCTCCATAACTCACTTCCTCCCATCAGCGCTCACTGAAACATGGGCCCACAGCGCTACAACTGGGCTGGACAGGAGGACTGACCCGTGGTGATGGGTGAAGGAGGGATCATGACACCAAGACTGGTCAGAGCTACAATTATCTGTCAGTCACCGACTTCTGACAAAAAAAAAAAAACTTGTTTCAAAAGGTTTTTGCTCTTCATGAGAAAACACAAAGATTGAGCTGAAATCAGTGAGGAACTAATAACTTGTGGTGGTTCCACCTATTTTGGTGTCATGATACATCTTCACCCATGGCTACTGATCTGGTCTCTTGGCCTTTTCTGGAGGCTGGCGTGGTCTGTGTCACGTGACGGTTTCTATTTGTATTTGATGGTTCTACGGCTGGTTGCGTACCCTTCTCTCTTACCCTCCCTCTCTCTCTCAGCCTCCCTGTCTTTGCACAATTTAACCTCTTCTGTTTGCACAACACTTTTCAGATGGGTTGTCAGGGGTGTTCAGTGTGCTGGCCAGCTGATTAAGACAGAAAGTGAAAACAGGTGTAGGCGGTATTATCAGGACCACTTGGGGGTAAGGGGTTTAAAAAAAGGCCCACCTCCACCACACAAGAATCCAACGGACAGTAACATGGATGCGGGGAGCTGCATTTGCAATTACTTCCCTTTGTCGAGTCATTCTAAATGTGTTATTTAAAATGTTCACATGTAAAATTCGTTCCTCTTCCCGATACACTCAGTCACTTCACACAGGACCCAGAGCAGAATGTTCATGCCTATCCGATGCCTGTCCTCGGTACCTATCTGGTACATGAAATTCCTAAATATTCAGTCTCTCTGCAGCTTGACAAAAATGAAGTGATTGGCCATTTCATCTTCTGTTAGCATGTAGCTAGGTTGGGTGGTGGAAACAAATCACAGCATACAGCAACAGGGCCAGGTAAACCCATGTGTTCGGTAAGCACAATCTTGGTTTTCATTACGTTTCATCACTGTAATCCACCTCTTTCCCCTCATATACAGATCAGGGAACCTGTGGGCACTGAGACCCAACCCCCTACCCCTGGCTCTGCTAATGTGACTCACAAATCTTTCATGTTCTCAGATCGCTCCAGTGCAAATTAAGAGAGAAAAAAGCCATATTATTGATCGAGCTTCAACCAGGTGAGGTGCTTTCCAGCTGAAATTTTGCTGAAAGGGAGAGAGAGGAAAAGTCAATAAAGCGTAACACTTCCTTGGTGGAGGATTTAAACAAAGAAAAAAAAAAAAAAAAACTCACGCTGGTGTGAGGTTGTTGCCCGCTCTGAGTTTACAGGAAGGTGGGAGGCGTGAATAGAGCATGCTCAGAAAGGTCACCCCAATCTCAAGGTGCTGTAGGGCCCTTCCACCCTAGCCGTCTCACCAGAGAACCTCAGAACAATCAATAAATACACAGGAAAGGGGACGGCGATAACACCACTAAATGCAAGAGAAATGCACATTCCCTGTGCTAGGCATTCCACAAAGAACGTTTCAAGGAGGATCAAGACTAGCATTCACCAGGGATAATGAAGGACAGGGTCCGGCCCTGGACACTGAGGTGGGTCTCTTCATTCAAGGGATGATGAGAAAACAGAGGACCTTTACACCTGACCCCATCCCATAATATCGGCGCAGTGCACACTAGCCGAGGGTCCAGATTGGCTTCTTTAGGTAAACAAGGATGTCCGCTAACCTCCGAGAGCCAAGGCCACAGTCTTTCCCCAAATTGCCTAGTAACCATCACCAGTAGTGGCCAGGGCAATGGAGGGGGCGAACAGGATGGCTCCGCAGTATGGCTGGAGAAGCCTGCAGCCGGGAGCTCTGGCTTCTGAAAAACAGTGTGCGCTTGCTGATGACACACCGGGGAAGGGGTCGGCACACGATGATGACACGTGCAGCGAAGGCCTGTGCTCAGCCAAAGGTCACTGAATTCTGCCAACAAAGGGATTTATGACAAAGAAGTAGGAAATAAGGCTGTTTGCACATATATATATATATATTTTTTTACATTGTCTGCTAGCCTTTGCTGACGATGATTTAAAATTTACAATATTTCGTCCTAGCTCTTGCGAAGTGCTGCAGATGCCAGTAACTGAAGTGAAGGGGTGCGAGTGTAGCATGATGACGTTAGCTGCCTGGCGAGCGATGAGCGCGGAGCAGGAGCAGTGGCTGAGGGAGAAGGGGGACCTTGGGGGATGCGGGCAGAGGAGAGGAGGGGGATGGGAGGCCCAACCGCCAGCAGATGGAGGGGAGCAGTAGCCTGGAGGTTGCCATATCGCGCCGGGGCTCTGCGTCCGGGGCTGTTGACTCCGCGCCCAGAAAAACAGACAGAGAGCGGCCCCGACCCAGGGCCTCTCTCCTGGGCTTGGCAGCATCGCCAGTCTCCCTGCCGGCGCCGGGGGCCAAGGGAACTCTGGGAGTTCGCTAGGACAGTCACTAATCACACTCTTTTTTGTTTTGCTCTCCACCTGTGGACGGCTGTGTTGAGGGGGAAGGACAGAAAAAGAGGGAAATAAATACTCTTTCATAATATTCGATTCCAAACCACACACACACACAACTTAAAATGTATCCTGTATGTTTTTTTAATCTATTTTGCAAATCCCCAATATAGTTGTAGTATGCAATCATTTGTGAGAAAAAAAATGCATTACTGATGCCCAGTGCAAGCATTTTTAGGAATATAGCACAATAAATCACTTACTCATATATGGCACAAGGTTAAGAACCAATTTGCCATTAAGTATGAATACAGACGAAGACTGTTCTACTTTAAAGTCTTCGTAAGCTTTACATGCATGTGTATCACTTTTGCTAGCACATCTTTTGTGACCTAAACACTATAATTTCCCAGAACAACTATAATCAGAACTGCTTTGTATGCAAACCAACAAAGGCATACTGCGACTCTTGACATAGTGCTAAAGGATAAGAACTTTGCAATGATAACATTCAAACAATTATTTCAGATCTTTTCGGTATATATACACATACAAGGAATGTCTGACAGGTGTAATAAGGAGCAACTAAAATCCATATATCATATTTGGAAATGGCACAGGAACACAATAGAAACAGGAAGTAGCATTACACTCTAATCAAGAGGAATGAATCTGCACTTCCCAATTAGAGCAGAAAAAAAGGCAAACTGGGGAAGGAGAGAGAGGTGAAGTAAGGAGTTAGTAGGATTGTGATAAATAAAAGAGGACTAAAGGAAAGAGGGGGGGGAATGAGGGAGAGAAACAGATCTGCTTGTCTGAGTCTGAGAAAACATACGGTAAAATAATTATAGCGGCTATGAGACATAATTCATGCAAAATCGAGAAAATACTATTTTAAAACTCAAAATTTGTGCAACATCTATATATGCTTACAGTATTCCATGGATTTACATGGAAATCCATCCCTTGCAGACTTGCCACAAATATAGTCCAAAAAAGTGCACATATACAAATTCTCATTTGACCCAGTTATTTCATATTTTTGAGGGCGGAAATGTAAATGGAAAAATATGACTGGAGCAGATGTACCAATCAGAACTACAGGTTAACATGGTACATCCACATTTGGTGGACATACCAATCTTCTGACAAGACCATCTGTGATTGACTCAAAAAATTTCATTTATAAAAAAAATACCACTGGTCATTTCAGTGTGAACATTGACCTGTACTTCCATATAGTTTGAGTTACTGCACGAATGAAAAAAGCTACCATATATTTATCTGTGCAATTTGTGAACCACACTCTGGTCAGGCAAGTCCAGATCAATCATAGACTGAATAGAAATGCAACCTTACACCTAACCAACAGAAAATCACACACTACCCATAATCCCACAGCAGTATAGGGTTTCCCACCATTGTTCTACAGATTATCCAAACTTTAGTTCCTTTATATGGAGGAAATCAAAGTTTAAAAAAAAACACAAAACACTACAATATTTCCATTGTCTGTTTCAAGGCAATCCGATAAGGTTTCTGAATTAGTTTTACCACTATGTAAAAAAGACTTTGTCCTAAGAAATTTTCACAGTTAAGTTTCCAGTGGGGACTTCCTTAAATCAGTCTGAAAAATACGGAATAGTATTATTGCTGATTATAACCTCAAACAAATGTTACCAGCAATTACAGCCAAAGAAATAAATCGAAAAACCAAAATAAACTACACCTTCCTATTGTATACACTATGCATATTCTATTACCTCTGCATTTGCATGTGCAGTTACTATGACATCTCAGCACACTATCCCATAATCCTCTTGGCTCTCCTGAATGACAATGGAGGCACACACATGTGTTTGCTTCCCTAACTGCCTTTTTGAAGTGTAGAGGCAGCAATATAATTCAGTTTATGATTTACTTGTTTTCAAAGACTGCAATGGAATGAAGAGGGAGACACAGAGAGTTTTTGTACAATCACGAAGCACCAGCTTTGCTTAATAGCTAATACACAGCAGAATTCTGGGACACATTCTGTGATCTGGAGTGTTGTCTTGCATTGTGTTTTATCGAATGTATGTGATGAATTGGAGAACTGCGTTAGTTTTAATACTATATGAACAAGCTGTTTGTATTGATGTGCTCCTCTTCACAATAAAAGACATTCATGTACTAATTTTCAGGAGGTGAAGACGGAGATTTTTTCGGCTGATCTTATTTCTGGGTATTGCAGTAACAAGGAACCCCGATCCTATTGGTTTTTTTTTATTGGAAAAGGTCACTTGCGATTTGTGTCACCCGGTTGCTTGCACTGAACTAAAGTAACCTCCGAAATACGTGGCAGCACAGCGTACCTCCTTTATGCTTGAGATGTAATTCAACTGACAGGCAAAGCAAGAAAATGTGGAATGACAAAGGATTTGGCAAATATATAGCTTTTCTAAAGCTATACATGCAGAAATTTAATTAAACACACAATTATTCAATCAAATAAAATCTGTGCTCAGCAAGAAATATGATGGGCCGAAATTAAAGTATCTCTAAAGAGAGGATGAACAGCTTATTTTTTTAAGTAATCAATATTAAACTTTCGCAGTGCACATTTTTATTTCACATTTTATTCTTGGCCCCAGGCAGTCTAATTTCACAAACAGTGCTGTCAGTAATGTCCCACTTATCCAGCAAACAAAATGTGGAATGACACAGGATTTGGGAAATGTATAGCTTTTCTACAGCTAGAGATGCAGAAACCTAATTAAAAACACAATTATTCAATCAAATAAAATGTTTGTTCAGCAAAAAATATAATGGGTTGCAATTATCTCTTAACAGAGGATGACCATCTTTTTTATTTAAGTAATCAATATTAAACTTTTGCAGTGCACATTTTTATTTCACATTTTTTCTGGGATAACAGTAGTGTCAGTAAGGTCCCCTTTACCCAGGAAACACAAACAATAATAAATTCATGATTGGCAATGGCATCAAATATTACAAGAACACACCCTTTATATTTACACTAATATATGATATATCCTTTTAGATACTGCTGTAAAACAGTCTGATGCTACCTAAAAGAAAGGCTAAACATACATTACAAATAATAAACAAATGTGATTATATCCTTAACCACAGCTGTATTTGCAGTAAATCTCTTTATAACAATTACAATCCATGATTTATTATTATTTTATATACAAAAACAATGATCACAATACTAACAGTAATACTACTACTACTAATAATAATATCATACATAAAACATGCATGTACACATACATGTATTTGTTTCTAAGGTTTTAGGAATTTCTGGTCTGTGATGTGGCTTTAGGGTGGGTGGGGGTGGGGTTAGGGGGCGTTGTTACTGTTGCGTTTGTTTTCTGTCCTCTTTTTTGACCCCAGTGTTTGAGTAGACTTTGGGCGGCGTGCAGAGGGAGCAAGCAGGCCCTGGCTGGACAGCTCGTGCTAAATATTTAACATGGCGAGCTTCGCCTAGGGCCTGAGAGAGGCCTGCAGACAGCGTGAGGCGCAGAAGAAAAATACATGTAAGTGCTGCCTTCACATTGAATAGACTGGTCTGAGATGCTACAGCCCCATGTATTATGACAATGTTTCTGGAGGATGATTACATATTTCTACATTTTTTCCCTCTCTGTATTAATGCTTTTACTACAGCTATGTATGCATTATGTCGCTGCTTTTGCCAACTGCCCTGTAAAACATGTTTATGTACTTTCAATTCCTGAACATTGCAACTGAAAACCAGTGTCATATTCGAATGAAGAAAAAAAAAATCAATGAATTTTAGTTAAAGGAAGAACTTAGTACGGTCATCAAAACACTGCCCTTAGTAGAGGAATTGGCCTCCATCAGTTCTGCTTCAGAAAGGCCTGGTTTTAAAACCTTTATAATACTGTGAGGTCATCCACCCTCATAAATCAAGTCACAAAGCTTTTGGACTAATTCTGTCACACCCTGGAACTGCAGGGACCCCCCATTTGAGTTGACAGGTGAAACAGCCCTCTTCACGGTTTTGTCTTCCACTGCTCCCGCTACCGTGTCCTTATTGTTAGTGCACCTTAATTTTAGTTTCGTGGACTGAAAAATATGACAAAAAAAGAGATATCAAAGCCTGAGAGTGAAAGCCCCAAAAGCAAAAAGGTGCAAAAATGTTAACTTTTCCCATTGGGGCATGCGTGTTCAAGTGCCGAGACCAGCTAACAAAGCCAAGAGTTAATGAAGTGAATAATCATCAGATATCTTTCTTTAGAATAAAAATGACTCTGCCATCCAGAGATCTCCTGATAAGGCTTGCGCACACACAGCCGTGTAAAGTGTCGTGAGATTGGCTACAGGATACTTATAGCCTGAAGAATAAGCCCTGAGTTAATTGGCTGTAAAATGAGCAGAAATGAAGATTTACTAGACTTTCAGAGGGGCGTGAAGCTGTTTTAGACAATGGTGATCTAGTCAGCAAGAGGTCACCACGGTGTAACGACTGGGGTAACAGCAGGAAGCTGACCTGAACGCTGGTACTACGTCTGTCCACCAGAGGACTTTTCCGACCAATCGAATCAACCTCGCCTCTCCAATTCACCAATCAAATCCATGCCCAGTGGCATGATCACTTTTCATTCTTAGCGCTAGGAAACATCCAAATCCAATATGTCCATTCAATTTTCTCCCTGCTTTTGCTTGGAAGTCATGTTGGACAGTGAAAAAACTACACACACCCCCCCCCCACCACCACCACTACCACAAACTTCAAACCTACAGTTAGTGTTGCAATATTGCCATATTAGGTCATTGGCTCATTCGTTCCACAGCCATGGGTGTGGTAGCTACTTTCAAGAGCATCACCATCAGAGAAATGAGTAGCAGAATTTTGGTTCAGCACACTGGGAAAGAGCCCGAACAATCAAACTGAATCTCACTCTCCTCAGACCTCTAGTCGATGATAATACATAGCCTCACATTTGGGAAACTGCTTTATTTATGCGGTCCTCTCAACCTAGGGGGCGAACCTAGGAGTGACATGGTTATATTAACATCTTAGCCTGACAAGGCATCTCCAAATACACAAGTCAGGTTCATGCGCAGTTTAAACGCTTCACGTTTTCGCAGCTGAAAGGTCGTCCGGGGGTTACCGTGTCAGATCCAGTAAGAGTCGATCCATCAGAAAGATGGTGGGTGTTTCTCTCTGATTCAGGACTTTGATGACTGAAGGGCTGAGCAGGAAGCTGCTATGTTTAACAATGGCGAGTGGGCTGGGGGAATGCGGGGTTTGGAGGGGGCAGGGGGCACATTACGCAAACACAAAGGAGTTTGCCTGTGTACCAGTGAGGTGTGCTCAAAACAAGCATGGAGAGCCTCTCTGCTGGCCAGCTGGCCATTACACACACACCAGTGTAGGACACAGACTAATGGACCAGCAGGTATTTATATCTGTCTAGACAACTAGGGGAGGAAGAAGAGAGAGACTGCGTGCATGTTTTTGGTGTGTGTGTGTGAAGGGGGGGTGGACATAAAGGAGGGGGGGGGGAATGGGCGTATAAGTGGGTCTGTTCTCTGACAGGACTGGCTGTAAAGTAGGTTTGAGCCCTTTTTGCGGCAGTGATGTGGAAGAGCAATGGATCAGGCAGGGTGAAGGGGCTTGGGGCTGGGGGTGGGGTTCGGGGGGTTTTTGGGGGTAATCCATCACAAGGTGCTCGTCTCCCCCAAAAGAAACCTTGTGCCAAGAGGAGAGCACTCAGGAGGACAAAGACCACCATACTGGTGACTTCAGGGGACAGCGCTGAAAAGGTGTTGCCTATGGTAACCCCTTCACCCTAGAAGGCATGCTGGCCTCTCCCTTCCATTGTTTCCAGCTTTGACCAGACTGGCCATGCAATGGTCATTGCTACCATCAAACCCACATGAAAAAAAAAAAAAAAAAAAAACCCATCCCATGCTGCTGCACTCACACCATGGCATCAACAATTTTAGGATCCTTTATCATGAGATAAACAATGTTGGCCCAGAAGTCAGCTTAGAGAAATTAGAGTAGAGAAAGGACTTGCAATGTGCATGGGCACAGTTTGAAAAGCATACAAAACAGCAAAAATAAGAACTGATTCCCCTCCTCCACCCTACCTGAACACACACACACACACACACACACGGACACACACACACACACACGGTCTGTCATTTCACTTGTGTCTTGCTCTGAGAAGGCTTTCCTTGCAGCAGTTCAAAGGGACTCTCCACACAGACACATTAGGGGCCTTTCAGTCCGCATTACAAGATGTTTGGCTGGGCATAAGCCTCACAGCCAGCAGTCCCAGTAGTGTTGATGACACTGGGATGTGGGGATTGACCTTCGACCCCCCCCAGAACTGGGCAGGAAACATGACGTCAGCTGAATTTAGATACCGAAGTGGCAATCTCAAACCAACCCGGATCCTGGATGGCCTGAGGTTACCTGCGGGTTTTAGCGGTTTTCTTTTCAATCGCCAGCCAATTTAGGCCTTGAAAACAAGGCGTGTAGGCTCTTAAGCCAATCAATGACTTAAATTAATCATTTAAGTGTAGAGACAAAAACCAGCAGAAACTACCACCCTCGAGGGAGATCTTTAGCAACAGTGTTGCAGGGCATTGTTTGCTCAATCATCTGACACACCCCTAAAATTGCAGGATTTTGACAATCTTGAAGATCCTCCAAAAAGAAAACGACCATCCTAATTCGGCTCAAATGCCATGTCCCCACTGAGGTTTCTCCACTGTAATGAATGCCCTATGTTTGACATGAATGTTATTTTCACCCAATACAGACACTAACCAAGGAGGTATGAAGCCTAGCGAGTCAGATTGAAGTAACGTTTGTTGCATAACTTCCTTGCGGGGAAGAAAAAAAAAAAGGTCATCATTTTAGCACAAAATCTTCACAAGATTCCAACAGTCCTGGCAGACCGTTGATCAGATTATTTGGAGAACTCCTTTGCAGATCTCAAAATCCTCTTTAAGCCCCAAGCGGTTACTGACTACAAACGAGGGCTCGTTATCCAAAGCATCTCTTAATTAGCTTTATTCCTCCCTCTCATGGTAATTCCTGCTTAAGTGTAAGAAAACACCACTTCCAGCAAAGGGGTTTAATGATCAAGAGCAGCTTTTCCCACTTTAAACTCCGCAAACAGCGGAAAATGTGTTCCCGAATACAATGACGCCCCACTTACAACGCACTCCACCCATTTACGTAAATTACATGGGTAGTCAGTACCGATTTCTACTTCAAGCAAACAAGTGAGGAGAAACCAACGACACATACTAATAGCCAAGCACCATAGTGTTGTTCTTTGTGCTGTTGTTTTTTTTATGGGGGTAAGGGGGGTGTGGGTCCTCTTTGTCCTTCTGTCTGCGGTGAATCGTGATTCAGACATTCTCTCCCTCCAGCACCAAGCCCTGCTTTGCACAGTAGGGCTGTCCCTCATAGCCAGTTGCATATATTTAGCCAGCTCTAGGTGAGTCCTAGGCGGACCTGGACACCAGTAGGGTTTACGGCATGTCAAAGTAAATGAGCCGTCACCTTGGCAACCTTGTCCAAGCCTCACCTGTCTTCACAGGCCTCCCCAGGGCCTTGCCGCTCTCCCTCGAATTCCCCTTCACTGCTTGTTAATGTTAGCATTTTTGTCCAGGCGCTACTCTTTCATACCAACACCATTCATTGCCTCTGAGCTCATTACTCTACATAATTACAACATATGAATATAAGAATACATAATGAGGAGAGTGGGCCATTCAGCTGATCTAGACTTGTTATTTAAATACAGTCTAGAAAGTATCTATCGCAAGTCTGTCAAGCCCAGACTTGAACACTCAGAGGGTCTCGATTACTTGACCTCACAAGCTGTTCCGAGCATTAACGAATCACCGTGTAAGATGATGAATCTGAATCAATTGCATGTACTAAGACATCAGGCAAAAATGATGGGCAGAGTGCATAAGATAGTCCTTCTTTAATTGGACACACAGACAACATAACTGTGAAAGAACATTCATAACACATCTTAATAGGGTAGATGCACTTTCGTGTTAAAAAAAAAAAAAAAAACACAATTGCCAAATGTTAAAATAAAAAAAAATGTTAAATTGGCATGTTAAAATTGCCAATAACATATTATGGACTTTGTGATTCCTGCAATCCTGATTGCGCAAGATTGAGAGACTGTTACTGTAGGTATCCAGAGCCTGTCAGAGGTGATGTCACTTAAGGGACCTCAGAAGCAGACTGGTTCTGACCGAACGGAAGCATGAATGTCTAATTTTAATCATGACATCACAAAACCACTATAGCCTCTTACCAGCTATGTATGTCTCTAAGGTTCTCTCAACATCTCTCACTCCTTTTCACTCTCTCTATTTTTTCCAAGTACTGTTGCGAGAATGCTGGCATTAAAAATAGAAAGCACAAATCCTTCCACATTACAAACAAGACCCCAAATGCCAATGTTTTGGCCTTGCTGCCATCTGAGGTGATAATGGGATTAAAAGCGCTCTCTGGAAGCGTGTGCGGGACACTTGAGCTACTGAGATGAGTCTGCTGGGAAGCTGGGAATTTGTTTGAGAACACTTGAGTTTCTACGGCATAGTGAAGTGAAGATTCTTCCCTCTATTCAGGTGTTCTCCAGGAGAGTTCTAAAGGAGTCCTGCAGGATACTCAATGAAACCATCTGTCGCTGGTCTGGGAGGGTCCAGGAGGGGCCGCGAAAATCAAGACACAAACAGAGCGTAGGGGTAGGTGGGTAGGGGGTGAGGGTAATGAGTGGCTCCAGAAAGCAGCAGCAGCGGCAGCAGCGAGGGTCAGGTGCAAAAATTGGAGACAATCGTGTCACTTGAGCTCTTGAGCTTCAAGAGTTCACACCCGCCGTGTTCCTGGGAGGATGGAAGGGATGAGGGTCGGGGGTGGGGTGGGGTGTGGGGGGTTTCGAGAGTATCTGCTTCGCTACCATGGTGGAAAACCTGTCCCACTAGCTCACTCCAGTCTCCCTCTCTGACCGGACAACCCCACATTAAGCCAGCTCCATTCATTCAGGCAGTGTTTACACCCAGCTAAACGCTGCGCAAACATTCATGAAGCTGAAAACACTACGGGCCTGTGCCATACAAGGGCAGATGCAGAAAGAAAGAAATAATGAACGTACAAAAACAAAAATACAACAAATAAACACAGAATAAACAGAAAATTAAAAGGATAAAAAGATTATAAAAAAATGAACTAGCTGAACAGACGAACAGGCAGGCGCTGGAATCCTGCTCCACTCCATTGAGGAGAAATAAAAAAAGAGTCCCCGGCGACAACAAAAACATTCCACGCCGTGAAACGAAACGGCTCCTTTCAATCAGAGAGGTCAGTTCCACCAGTCCATGTCACCCTCTGATGTTCCCTTATTGAATTTATCTATTTATCTCGCAGCATGTGACAAGGAAGGGGGTGGGGTGGGGGGGGGTGTAGGACGCACCCAGAGTGGGCCAATTGGCCGAGGCCGCTGTTCCTCGGACCCATAAACACTTTTTCACGGCCCTGAATGCCGACAGATTTTTCTGCTGGGAAACTGTTTCTGAATCTAATAATTATCCTCTTCATCCTCTTAATTCAGACTCTGTTTTTTTTTTTTTTTTTTTTTTTTTTTTTTTGCTGGAGGACGGGAAGGGTGCCAAGTCGGAGCCGGGGCCGGAGTTGTCAGGGGGATTACGGCTGCAGGTTTGTATGAGGCTCGCCGCAGGAGGCCGAGCAGCCTGCAATTACCGAGCGGCGGCGCGTTTGATTTAAAGGAAAAGTTTCAGAAAACGGACGACAACGCTGAATAAAACACCATTGGTGAATCCGTGTCTGCACCAAAAGAGGCACCCCCATTCCAAACCCCCCACTCAAGAGCACCAAAGCCTCAGCCGCAAAGACCAATAATGATAAAAGAAGAAGAAAAAAAAAAAAACTAACAATATGCACAGTTATAAATCAAACACCTGTGGGATGTTCCATTTAAATGCATCTTACAGCAAGTCACACATGCATATGAGAAGCAGGAGAGTAATCAGTTTCCACATTACATATATATCTGCATATTCTATTGTGATGAAAAAAAAAGACCTCTGAATAAAATCTTTTCAAACAGAATCTTTTATATGATGGCCTAGATTTTTTAAAATGAAAACAGGGGTCAACTTCCCTCGTTTTCCTCACAAAGGAGTGAAAAGAACAACAGTGCGGGCTTGATGGCCGCAGCAGAAGGTGATGTGATAAAAAGGGGCCGTGGGTGCGCAGTCCTGGCTCTCATCAATGCCTTATTGTGAGGCCTCCCTGAGACCAGTGAGTGCTGGCTACAATTTGAGCTGTGTAATTACATTTCACACAATATGGAGCAGCAAATGACATGTAAATTATGAATGGCGGATTCCTTACGTTCCATGACAGTGTTAAATAAGGGAGGTGTAAGTGAAATCATTAGATTGAGCCCAGTTCGAGGGAGTCTTTCAAAGGTCGTCTTCGAGTGCGCGGCGGGCCAGCCTGGCGCAAACGATGTGCTCCAGCATCGTTTCGAATGGCACCGGGACAAAGAGGAACCAGCCCTTGATTGTGTTTGTCCACCTAGGGGTAAAAGAGACACGAGAATACTGCTTTGGCCCACCAAGATGCTCTGGCACTTTCTGAAAGAGAATAGCACTTTACCACCTCCTTGTCTCTCTCCCCAATTAACACTAAACAAACAGAGACAGCCTATCACCAAGAACAATGACTCGTTGTTTAAAAGTGCATGACAGACCATTTTGAAATCATCTGCATATTTGTGGAAGTGCAGTTTGATAAATTATCTGACATGGGTATTTTCAAAAATCAGTTCCCCAGGGTAAAAAAGTACAAGAAGAAAATGACGATCCACAGGCGGTTGATAATACAGACTAATTATTTATTGTGATATGTCATTAGGTGAGATTCAATCAAACACACTTAGTCTAATTAAGGGTATATGCAATGCACTCCAAACTGATTTTCCACTGCAATATGACTTGCTTGGAGTGTGTAATATTTTACTGGAGAAAAGATAAGCTGTGCAATAGAACAGCATATGGCCTTAAAGAGACTAGAGTTTGTTTTGACAGAATTACATATGCCTTTCGTGACTTTGAAAGAATCTAGCTTTTTGGCTGTGGAGATATGAGCTGTGATGCACAGACATTTTCAGTTTACAACAGACAGATATCTATTGAATAATAATCAGGGCACAGAGATAAATGGCTCGTTCAGGCTTGCCAGCATTGTAGAAGGTGAAACAAGTTTTTTTTTTTTTTTACATAACACATTGTTATGTAATACATACTTTTTCTATATTATCATCCAAGTCGAATGTTTAGACTTTATAATTATCTTGTCAGATTTCAGAGAAAAACTAAATTGGTATTCTTTGAGTTTATAAATTTGAGTGCAATTTTACAGGAAAACAAAGGAGAGGGGGAAAACAAAGAGCCCAAGGGACTTCATAAAATAAGAAAATCATAAAATAAAATGTAAAGCTTTAATTGTATCGAACAAGATTAAGATTCGATTAAAAAGAAACTGGGGGAATTAAAAGTAGACCCATCACTCATTTACAGTGAAGCCCAAAGAGCTCCTGTGGAAATGAGCAGCTGTGAGGCCGCTTCACTGGAAATAAACTGGAAGCAACGTCATCCTACAAACTTTCTGACCAGCACCTCAGAGGCCACTAAAAGTCCGCTCATTTTTGACCAAGTTCGCGCACAGTTCCGTTGCGATTCAAAAAAACTGAAATTCGAACACCTTGGGCTATCACATACCGCCCAGACCCTCTTTAATTAGGACGAGTCGGCCTTTCGCCGGGTGAGCCCTGAGTGTTTGAGAGGACGTTCATTAAAAAACGGGGAATGGAGCTGAGCTCAGGCCCTCGCTTTGCGACCGGGGTCCTTTCCACTCGAGTAGCTCTGGGAGGGCCGCGGGACCCACGCTCTTCTCCTGTCTCAAGCGGTCGTCTTGCAACCACCGCCCGGGAGGAAGAGCAGCCACAACTTGTTAGTCAACAGCAGCGCTGAAGGGACAGCAGCAAAACTGCGGGGAGCCGAGCGCTCCACATAAAGCTAGCTTTAAGTATATATAAAAAAAGAGCCCATGATTTTGTTACGATGTTTGGTTAATCACAGACAAAAATATCAGTTTTGCCACAAATGTGAAACGCCAAAAAAGCTTGAGTATATTTCGGTTTGTCTGTTATTCATGTTAAAGTATTGAACAATAAAGAATGAGAAAAACGTATAAATCTTCTGGCTGTTGCAATTTGCAGAAAATCAATTAAATGTGCTCCTTCTTGCATGAGTCTGCTTATCAAAACATTCGCACTGCTTTGTGCTTTGAGGACTTCCAAACTTTGTGTACATCATTATGTGTACGGATGGAATTTTTAATTAAAGTAAAAAAATTGAAATAAAATGATAGAACATTTCAGAAATGATTGTATTTAAGTAATTATGGTAAACAATAACAGCGCCCTCAATGAGAGGGGACAACCTGCTCTGTGTTTTCACACGTGGATTAATCCTCCAGGATCAGGTCCATCCGGTTGATTGCAGAGCCAGCGCTCCACACTGCAGGCCAGGGAAGGGCTCACCTGGCCAGGTGTGCTGTGAGACAACTCCCCCGTGCGAGCGCGTGTCTACTCCAGCGCCGGTTTAACGGCCGCGGATGTCGAAACACGTTCCTTTCCGGGCTGTCGAGCCCAAACTGACAGATACAAGCTGACTAATAGGACAGCTGATGAATTCCTTTGTGATTGAGCGTTAATTTGAAATCACCGCAGCGATTATGCGCGGGGCCGCGGTTCGGGGAGGTGCCACAAACACGCGACGCATTAGAGGAATTCCAGCAGCGCTGCTGAGAACGAACACCCATGGGTGTTTTTTTTTCGCACCTTGCCTCCGTTTTCGTAAAGAGCTCGAGGATGCCCGGCTGCTAACAATGACTCCCACGGGAGGGGGTGGGGTGGGTGGGGATAATCTCAGATCGTTTATGAGTTGCAGACCGCATGGTATTCATGGGAAAAATGAATGAGATGCATAGGTAAAAATGTTAAAAACGCAATCTGACATCCACCCATGCAAGATATGTGACAAACATACCTGTTCAATGTACAGAAATACTGAGGGTACAGTGACCACAGATGGATCTGTTGTACCCTTCCTACCTGGAATATCATATTGTATAGAGGACAGAGCTATGTTGTTGATGTATGCACCCAAGGCTGTGTTATGATTAATGCCGGTTATATGTACTTATATGACTCAATTGCACTACAAGGTTCATAATAGACCCGTGACTAACATTTATGTAGCCACTTTTCTAAGGTGTTCCGCATAAGAGTTTCTGCTAATAACTACATGTAAACGTAGATTAACAAGATTAGAGTTGTGAGCATTGTTGACAAAGTGGTGCATGTACTCTCATAAATCACTTGCTAATGAGGTAACATCAAATTGCTATTTAAAGGAGTACTGTGCTATGATGGGAATAACACACCAACACACAATAACACCTGTACGCACACATACACACACCAATACCCACTGAAGTGTTTCACCTCACCTGAAACAAACAAGAGGTATAATGAACATTTCATGATTCGTTTCTGGATTTGCAATGTTTGGTGCAGAATTATGTAACAGACGGACAAGCCCATCTGTTCTGAACAGAAAAATCACCATCCTGTTACTGAATCACCTTCCTATGTACATTTAAGAGGGCACACGCTGGCCAGTCCCTTTTTTCCCCTATTTCATTCATCACATGAACTGCACAGTCAATGCATCTCAGAACCATACATGTTCCATATCGCTAGTTCATGTATTACCGGACACCAAAATACAGTCAAGTCTTCCGTCCTCCTAAAATGCTAACGTATTATTTTCACATTTATTCAGGAGAAGGCAGTGAAAGGTATGTCCTTTGAAAAATGCACGAAATAATCTGTCTACATGAGAACAAACAACTTCATACTGAATTGATACACTTTTGTGTAACCAATGCTTAGCCCATTTTTATTTACAAAAGCAAACACTTTTATTTCAGTTTTTTCGCGAATAAGCATCCAGAAATACACAAATTGATGCTAGTCAAACCAGATAGACTGCAGACAGGCACCGAATCACAGTATGGGGTAGGAAACTGTCTGCTGACTAAAACCCTCCTTCCTTTGGGCAACCCAAATGAGTTATGTGTTAATCCCATTAGACTTCAAACCAACACTGGCATGGAAAGAAGCAATGCAACCTCTCTCCTAATTCAACGATGAGCCTGATCTCCGTTGAGGCAATTTCACCTAAACTCTGAGGATGTTGTTTGCTAATAACCCAATGGTTGGTTACTTCTTCTAACTGATCATGATCTCATTACTGGAACTCCAGTTTGAAGCTCATTCATAATAGATTCTATGGCATGAAATCCACTGTAAGAAATGTATTCAAAGGACTGCCAAATAAAAATGGGTTTTGATTGTTCAATTTAACTTTCCCTCTCTACTCACATGCTAAATTAGCTTCCTGAAAAAATATACCATGAGCCTAAGAGCTACTGAATTCTGGGAACATAGACGCAAATAGAAAAACGAAATGGAAATGCGACTTGGCCCTGAACTACCTATAGTTGGGTCCAAAGAGTGCCCTCATTTCTGATTGCAGTTTGACTTGCCTCCCCTTCCCTGTTGTTCTCCTCTGGCACCTATTTCTTCCTCTGCCTAAAACTGCTGAATTTCCTTTTGACCCAGCTATCTATCCACTGTCAGTTTCACATGGCGGCATTGCGAGAATTGGCCGCTTCGCCTATGATTTCTAGCCAATCATGTGACGGATACATCACCCATTCTAAACTGGGATGGGGAGCATATCTCATCTGAAATATGCTCTGAAATTACTGAAGGTCATCCCATTTCACCAGAGCAGGCAGCTACACAGGGAAATAATATTTATTTTAACTGTATCTACCACTGGGCAGATATTTAATTTCAAAGGTGAATTAGACATACAGTATAGAAAATAGAAAAGGCACTACTACTTTTTTTTTCCAGTGAATGAACCAAGGTAGAACTTGAATCATGTTTTTTTTTTTTACAGGATGTGGTGAATGTAACAAATTTCACACACAAATATTACTTTTAATACTAACAACCGGCAATTATGTACAATTAAAAGTACTTCAGAGTGTGCAAAACATCGGGTCCAATAAATAAAATGAAATGACTGATGAAAATTGTCAAGTTTAAATGAACCAAACAGACATTCAATTTGAACCATTTTCTTCTCTCGTTGCCATCCGTGGGGGACGGCTCCCCTCGCCCTGTCACTTTGTGCTTCCCCTAGCCAGAGCAGCGCTGATATTAACCCTGATGTAGTCTCCCTCCGGGCGGCCCAGTCCAGCTACGTCTGCACTTGCCCCAAGTTACAATCAGCCACCTCCACTGCATATCACACTCAGAACTGCTCTATCGCAGGAAGACCAACACTTCACGGAAACATCCCGCAATTACATCACCCAAACTGAAACCACACACAGTTTTGTCTCCCCATGTAGTCCCAACCACCCAAAGAAAGACATATTAATCCTCTGACAAGCAGTGCAATTCCACAGTTGCACTGTTTATCCATTTGCAAACAGGGCGTTTCCTGAAAAGCTAGCGTTCGAAAAATTAAAAGGAACTTTAGCGAACAGAGAAAGGGGGTGGGTGGGGGGTGGCTGGGTGGGTAACAAAAAAAAAATGAATTTTGCATTTCAGCTGTCAGGCTTCTGAAAAGGCAAAATGACAAGGAGCAATCTCTGTTAACACTTTGCACTGGAGATAATGAGCGCAATCTGAAGCAATGAGGCAAGCCTACCCCACAGATGAGAGGATATTAGCATTCGGCACATGTTAAACCTGGCCATCAGCCTTAACTGATTGCTAGTCTACTGGGGTCAATTCCCTTTGAAATGGAGAAGAAAACACACGTCCCAAATCAGCCATACAGGCAGTTCACAAAAAAAAACTGTTAGTATTTCTGCAGACAGGTTTCATTAATGAATTTTCTGTTCCTGGCAGGATTTTTTAGGGCATTAAAATCAACGTTGACCGCTCCCCTGCTAGCTTTTAAGGGGAAAATTAATTATTTCGAATACATGTGCTCCTTTCATGAGAGCAGACTTATTTGCATTGAGGAAAATTCAGCAGAAGTAATTGATGCGCGTGCAAATTCTGGCACTGAATGGCCCCAATTTTCATTCCAAATTTCCTCAAAATCCCCAGACGCAGCAATACCGGATGCTTGCAGCAAAACAAACAAAAGTTGCAAGAAGAGGGTACACGAAGGCAGAATATTACAAGAATCGAAGAACAAAGGCAACGGCGGAGCCATTTGAAAGCCGCAAATGAACGGTGAAGGCTTCATTCAGGCAGGGGACTGGGAAAAAAAGATATCATATGGCAAACTGACAGCTGATGACTTCATATAAATGTAAGAATTTACATTCTAATTAGAGAGAATTTACATCTTAATCACCATGGTCCTCATTGTCCCGTTAGCATTTTCCATCCGTAATGAAGTGAAGTACCGCTGTGCTTTTTCAACCGGAAATTAAGCGGGCTAGAACGACGTAGTTCCCTGAAAAAAATCAAACGAATATGATCGGGTAATATTTTAAAGTCATAGCTAAACACTGAAGGTGAGAGCGATGATTTTAATGGAGACTTCAGAGGGAAAGGAGCACAGAGAAACTGATCTGGATGAAAAACAAAACCTGAAAATATGACTGAAATGCCTGCCTCCAAGATATCTCATGGCCTCTTATGACTCAAAGACTCTCAGGAGGCCTGGAATATAACCTTTAATGAACTGCTATAATCTCATGAATTCAATAAATTAACTCTGACCTACGAATAAATGAAAGTACCAGTATTAGTACCACTACCAATACATAATATCTATATGTACCATATATCTATATTCTACTCATGACAAAGTTCTAGACAAATGTTCACAGAAATCTGGCTACCTTCTTTGTACTCCTTCAGAAAATAAATCAATATAAAACATAGTCTGCTGAAGATGAAAAGTAGCTTACATGCTTATACTGAAAAAAAGAGATTTTCAAACATCAATAAACATCCAAGGCATGTAAAATGTAGTGCACAGACATATGTACACATACAGTCAAGCATACACACAAACTGGAAAAAAATGAAGTATTGTATCTGAGAAAAGGAACAATTGGGCAGAGAACAGAGGCAATGTATAAAGTGTTGGAGATGAACTTCCGGAACAAACACGTGTCAGCTAGATGCCATTATTTGTAAATGCTTGACACATCAAACCAGTTCTCCGCGTTTACTTTTCCCTGGAAGGTGTCCTTTAAATGAACTGTGCGATGTCATCCCCTGAGTCCTTAAAAATCATCTCTAAAATCAGGGTTATGAAGTTAAGAGTTTTTTATGTTCTCCGAATTGCGGTTTCGTCCTTGGCGTTCCCAGCTCTGGGTGCCGATGCTCTTCTCCTGCTCTGGGCGGGGGCTGTTTCTGGCCCCTCCCTCTGCACCTTTGCGTGCCGAGAGGGCCGGCTGAGTCGAGCTAGCAGCGTGTTTCATCAGACGCACTCAGTCCGAAAGCTTATTTTGGCTCTTTATTCCAGCTTCCCAGGAGACTCCCACCCGGAGCCTGCGGCAGGGAGTGGGGAGTGGAGGGTGGCTGGAGGGGGTGGCGTGGTGAGGGGGGTGACTGGCGTGCTATGCACTGCAGTGATGGGACGGCGCCTCCCCTAAAACAAAAGCCTAAAATCTTCCCTCCCTCTGGAGAATGGGGGAGCCTGGGGGACCACTTGCGTTCCAAAGAATAAAAAAATGCTGTCAAACTTTCTGACAAGAAAACACACATTAGCACTGGAAAAGTTGGGGGCGGTGGGAAGATGAGGATTCTGCAGCAAATTCCACTGATGGCCAAAACAAAAGGGGTGATGGGTCTGTGTCATTTCACCCACATATCAGTGGGCGTCCATTGGCCAGGGAATGCAAATGGCAGCTCAGTCATGTCCTGCCCACTTCCTTCTGGTCTATCAGGAGAAAAGGGACAAAAGAAATAAGCGGACACTTTAGGGGACACTGGGAGGAAGAAGAGGGAGGAGGAAGAAGAAAAAGATGACCTGTCAGTTACAGCAACCTCGACACCCACCACCCCTAGCCTCCGCCCCGTCATTGAACAATCCACTGCAGGAAACAACCGGCGGGGCCTTCTTATCTCCCCTAATAACAGCCAGCAGATAACCAGGAGCAAGGACTCATTTACTGGAGCAAAATGATGTAGCGGGAGCCGAAACTGTAAATCAGTTTAATACTCTTAACACCATTTATGCTCGACTTTAAAACTCATCCTCCTATCATTAGGCAACACAAAGACCAGAAGCTAAATGAGGCATAATTCACAGAACCGATACCTTTTATCACTTATCCCTGCCAAAAAAGGTCATTACTATATTATATCTAAGTGAGCAGCTTATTCCTGCTTCATTACTGATAATTAAAACACGCCGTATTTCCCTCACAGTGTGTCCACTAAGAGATGTGACATCTAGCATAAAACAAGCATCAATTTCCAGTGCCAGTGGGGATACAATTAAAAGGTATAATTCCGAAACAATCCAGGCATTTAATTGACTGAATGTGAGGCGATGAGGATGGCAGGAAGAGGAATAATGCCCATGGTGTCTACTGACGGCACATTCTTCCTGTGATGAATGCTTCAGCACTTTCCAGCGCTTTCCATTCTCTGCCTATCGCGTCTGATGGTTCTTCGGCACGCTCTTGCCACTCAAGGGGAAGTCACGGGTGGAGCACCGATGCAGGAAAATGACGCCCAGGCTCGATTTCAGCTTTTGGGTCTCTGGGTTCTGAGGGGAGTTCTGAGGAGGCCGACTGCCGTGGAGAGGCAGGTGTTAAAAAAAAAAGGGGAAAATGTCTTCTGTCTTCGCCCGTCACCGCTCACGTGTTCTGGGAGAGCAGGTGCAACTGAGGATAGGCCGCTGGCAAGGAAAAGCGGGGATTCTCTTTGCAAAATTTCATATAAATGCAAAAGTCTTGTCTACAGTTTCGGCTACGCTTGAGGAGACTCGCCGGGTTACACGTAGCTGCTCTGTTTCGACACTCGTTTACGATCCGTCCCATGTGGTCAGTCCAGGTGCACTTCGGCAGGGAGGGTTCTGTATGTGGACCGGAGGTGAGAAACCGATGTCCTTTGCTCCTAAAACGGTCCCCGTTTCTCACCAGTCCCCAGTCAGTCCCAGAGGTTATGTGCAGTACCCTACTGTCATCTATAAAGCCGATGACGTTGCCAGTGAAGGCCCGAAAAGCCATACAAATGATGATGTTAGCCTCCAAGCTAGTTTACGCTCATTCGCCATGCATTATATCACTGGTGTTATTTCATTTGTCACTAGTCATTCGTGACACAACAATGAGCCTGTTGTTTGAGTTCAGACAAGTTTTAACTCTGTCTATAGCTGTCGTGACTCGGCACAATCGACACTCTCTGGCATACTGACACAGAGAGCAGCTCCCCAAAGGTCATGGAAGTACCTTTATTTTAACAGTAGATGGCAAAAAGTTCCTACTAAGGGGGACTCAGAAGTTTCGATGGCTTCTGAACAGCACCTGTTCTGCAGCTCAAAATTCTGCAATGAATGAGACAGATGTCCCATAGGAGTCTCCTCCCAACCCCTCCACAAACACACACTCACCTCTATAGGAAGAGCAGCCCCACCACAGGGCTGATGTGTCTCATAGTGTCCCAGGATCTAGACAGCACAGCTGGGAGCAAGGGGACACAATGGCTGGGGGACAATACACCCACAGACTGGCCACTTGCGGAACTCCAGCCCAGCGCAGGGCCTACGGTAACAGGAAGCACTGCGGCGCAAAAGGGGAAGGGCCGGACAAAGCCAGGGGAGGGACTTCCCCCTTCGGAACGTCCCACACAGAGGGTGATTAATCAGACAGCTTTTAAACAGCCCCATGGGCCTTTCACCGGCTGACCTGGGACACTGCGGGCGGAGAGGGGGAAGCTCTTCCCTTGGTTCCCACGCTGGGAGTTACCCCAGCCTGACACCTCGCCCTCTACAGCCACCCGCACTGGAGTGCTCAGTCTTCCCCCACTTGTCATGTCGCACAATGTCACTCACATGTCACACGACTTCAGCTTCGACAAGTGTCAGGGAGGAATCTATGGCCCCAAAGAAACTGAACACATGGCTAGGAGACTCTGTGTTAAATGCTGCTACTGAGACTAAAAGCATTTTTTTAAACCACCAAATAACCCAACAAAGAAACACTATATATTATGATGCTAGTAACCATATAAAGAGGGACTGGCCATACAAAAGTGCTGTAGAGTAAGATCCATGGAGGTTGATTAAATAAGTCATGGGTAAATTAGATGCTGCCCTGTACTGCCATTCACTTAAGTCTTGACAAGCTTAGGAATGGGCACCACATGGAAAAGGGGGGAAGGGGGGAGAGGGAGATAGAACAAAGCAAAAGAAAGTCAGAGTGGAGAAGCAAGAATGGAGGATGATGGAAGTCAAGAGAGTGATCAGTAGAGGGAAAAGGAAAATGGATATGGAAGCAAGAAGCCGGGCAGAAACGGAACAAAAGCACCATGTTTTCCTTAAGCTGAAGTAGGAGGAGCTGAAGGTGCATGGATACATGGCTGCAAATAGTTTGTGTGTGTGTGTGTGTGTATGAGCTTCCCCAAATGATTGGTGTAAGACCAAGGCTGTTAAAGTAAAAGCTTATTACCAATTCCACATCTGATTCCGGTCTCATGTTCACTGATACATACTACATGCTGAGTGAAGGCAGTGTACATCTGAACTGTAGCACGCAAACTGTGATTTTCCCTGAATGTGCAATCTTGCTTAATAGATTTATTCACAAGTTAAAGCAGGCCACCATACAAGCACAAACGTTAATGAGGGGTTACAGCTTGCTTTTAGTACAAAAAAAAAAAAAAAAAGAAAAAACCTTCATGAGCTTTCATGGTGCTAGCTATTCGCTTGGTGTGAGCCAACTAAAAGCATGCATTATGTAATTTCATAGAGGGCCCATTGTGTGAAATATCAACACATGATATCACGCGATATTTAAACATACATGGCACAATTTACTCATGGTTCTATAGGTTGCGTGTGTGAAGCTTTTTAATTGAGCCACTCAATAAAAAATACATGCTGGTATGGGGCCTGTGAGAGCGTCATTACTTTGGTGCATTACAATGCCGGATTGGTGAACATGTCGAAAACGCATCGTTATAAGCAGATTAAAGAGACTTCAGGAAAAAAAATTCTTAATCATACAAAGGCCAGATTACTCGCCGCATTCCTCACTTACAGGTTATTAAACTGATTCAACAGACAAAAGCTCCATAATTACCAAACACGGAGAGACAAAACTACTGCTTCTCAGCGTTCAATGTAACTTGTCTTCTTCACTTCACCTTACCAAAATTCCTACATATCCAATTGTGATTATACATAATATTCTCCATCTATTCCTCAAAATAATGCACTACACTGAAATAACAACACCAGTGTATGGCATTGAATATTCAAGATATTTGTTTTACCTTGAATGTTTGAAGATTTACATTCTGTGGAGAGGCCTTCCACGAACACTGACCTTTTTCTGGGGAAATATGGGTTATTTAAAAACATACCTCATACTGAACATTTTTTTTCTTACAAGGCCTAATGTGATTTTCTGAACTGAGCCACATGAATTGCATAAATAAATATTTTAAGAAAACATAACAGAAAATGTTATGGTATATAGAATCCCACTTAAAATACCAAATATACTTAATGAGGTGCCCTGATGTTAATCACTGTTAAGGAACTGCAAATAATAATTAACAGTTAATATGACTGGCATGACATTACATTGGGAAAACAGCAAACATAATAACAATGTGTACACTTTGAACGAATGGCTATAACCTAATTGCAGAACCCTTAAAAAGGGTCAAATAAGTCAGGCACGACCCCCTTGCCTTCCATCCAAAAGGTTACCGTGGTGACCATCAGTGTACGATTAGGACAGCTGGTCGTGTTTGGGTGCTGAAAAAGAACATGTGCTGTGCTACTAAAGGCCCTGTCTAACAACTGTCGCGCATTAGTGCTTTAGCAAATTAGCCAATCAAATCAAATATTCCCCGGAAAACATGAAGGGTCTGATGGACTAAAAGCTCACAGGCGTGAGGATGTTTTGACAGTCAAAAAAAGACCAAAAAAAAAAAAAAAAAAAAAAAAAATCGGGGAGGAGGAAAAGTAAGGAGAAAAAAAAAGACTATATGGAGAGGGTGGAGAAACTGTCATCACGCCCCGCCCCTGTCCCTCCCCAGCATATGGACGAGTTGCTCTGTCCTTCCGGGGACAAACTGAAGCCCGGTGGACATGAGGCACGCCAAGGAGAGGGGAAGTGTCACAGGCAATCTTTCTCACCGGAGTGCTTCAGAGGAGGTGAATTAGTTGTATGCAATCATGATAGATAGTTTATCGCAGGCCCCCAAAGCGCCGCTTGGGATATCTCGCACGCAAACTAACAGAAAACTCAGTGGCTGTTAGTGTCAAGGAGGCACGCAGCGAAACAGCCAGGCAAGCCGATTCGAGTCAGGAGGGAAGTGACCAATCGCGTGCTTGGAAATGCCAATCGATGGGGCTTTGTATGCATGGGCGTTTCAGCAAGGTGGATGATTCAAACACGAGGTCAACATGTAAATGTTGAATCCCAGAGTCCTGAATTTTTCAAAGGCCCTGTGCGGAGAAATGTGATTTTACACTGGGTGTAAATGACTTGGCATTAGTGACGGTTCCACCCCTTCCCCTCCATTATTGTCACTATGGTTTAAAAGCCACGTCGCTTTCAATTAATACTAGCTGCAAAATGAAATGCAATCCGATTGGCATTTTTACATGTTTTCTGGAGCTGGCATTCCACACCCTCTCAGAAGAATGGAGAATATTTTAAAGCACTTGGTCCCAGCTGAAAGACTGCATAAATATTAATTTCATCATTGATGAAAAATAAATGGCTTTCATCCATCTTTCATGGGTAACCTTCCATAAACAGGCTCATATTTGTAAATACACTGTATTTTAGTCAACAAAAGATACTCTTTGCATAAATATTTCAAGGCTGTGTGAGGTTTAAGACAAAAAGGTAATAAAATCAAATTCAATGAAAGGCTCAACAGAAAACCAAAATATACCCTAAAATAGATGACAGAGGGCCATTGCGAATGGAGTACACTAAACTGCATGGTTATAGCTGTGAACAGAATTTATTCACTCAAAGTATTTAGACTATACACCTACACTATGTTTGGTCTATGTTCACCATTTGACCAATATATTATTTAAGCACTGTATGAGAAACAACCAATTACTGACATAAATGAGTAGGTTTGCATATCAACGTCATAATACACATATTGTAGTAATAATGTTGTTTTATATTATAATTGTCCATGTTAAATCACCAAGGACACCAGTGCCAGTAGAATGAGTGAAAAACACAATTTCCAATCATCTCATCTGCAAGGACCACATTAGATGGTTTGTTTGTTTAGCAGGAGAAGTAAAACTGTACCATGCTATTAAGGGTTCCGGTACCCATCTATTTCTCTGAAATGTTAAATTAAAATCCGCAAACCTTGAAAAAACTGGCAAGCCTCTAAGGTAACTTGACAGCAGTGTTAATAATATTTATTCAAAACATACTGGTGGGTTCAAGTTTGATTTTCTGGCAAATTAATTTATGTAGACAGGCCAGAACAGGCAGCCTTGGAAAACTGCATTTTGCCAGTTTTTTTTTTTTTCCATGTTTCTGATATGGTTTTGGGCTACAGTTTCTCCAGTATGAATACACCCCAAAAGGAACTTAAGTTCACTTTTTGAAATGATCTCCTTTGACTAATTCCACAGCTCTTTTTCCTTATTCCTGAAGCACGTGTCACTCAGTATTACTCTAACATACTAAAACAATGGACACGTTTTGGCACATGTATAACACTGTTCTTATACTACAAAGGGGTAATACAATCAGATCTACTGAGTATCTAACTACTTTGTTAGTGCTGCAGTACCCTGTATTTCTGCTGTGGATCTACTACAACAAAGAAAATCATCTGCGTGGGAATTCATCTTTACGCAGTCTCTACATTGAAACCATTGAGGTTTGGCCTACACATTACTCAACTCTTCCAGACATACATGTTGAACATATTTTGACTGCAAATTCTTCGATTTATCATAGAAAAGGTAATCCGAACTACAGTAATAGCTTGTAGCACGGTTAAGTCTGACCAAGACTGAGTGTCTGCTGAAAAGACATTAAATAATTTAAAGATGGAAATGTTCGTAAAACTACAACTTCCTAAAATAAAACACAGACAACAAGATATGAAACAAGTACATTCAAAAACACTTCAAAAGAACAACAGTGGTGTTTGCAAATATCTGTGATCTACGGGGACACAGAAGAAAGTTCAGTTCCCTTTTGTTAACTCAGGCATTAAAATCATTGATTTTTGTTGCCTTGCTTAAAAAACTCTTTGCAGTGTAAAACTTGCTGACTGCTTGAAAATGTCGACTTGTGTGGCAGGTACAGTATCTCCTCCTTGTGTATTTTTTTTTGTCCAAATCTGCCCATGGGCTGCGCCTTGACAGAATTAGTTCCAGGCAATTCACCCTGTGCTTAAAATGCACTCTGCATCAGTGAGTGTTAAGTACAGTGCATTTCCACCATCAGCAGGGCTGTACACCAGAACCCAGTGGAAACTCCTGAATGCTAGCCTTTTGCACAAGCCTCTCAGGGACATTTTAGGGGAAATCTGTGGTACATACACATACAAACATCTTCACTGTGTGAATTAATTTACAACCAACTCATCCCTTTAAATGACAACTGATATTGCTAAATAACAACACTGTCACAAGAGATGAGGGAGAATGGGAGAGTAAGATTTCACTACAAGAAGGGTGGAAATGGGAAGTGCTACCAAAAACTGACTTTGTGGAGCCGAATGCTGATTTGGCTCTGGAGGAAAAGCTGCTTTGGTTGGCTGGAAGTCTTATGGGACGAGGTTTGCAGTCCCACATAAAGTTAGCAGAAAGATATCGAATTGCTGTTATCAGTTCCTTCCTACATTGAACTGAATTACAGCTCTCAGCATGACTGAAGTGAAAGTCCAACTATTGAAGATTTATCTTGTGTCATACAGACCGACCGCACACTGCCGGGACTAACGCATTGGCCTCTTCACGCCCTTGTTTTCTTTACTCCAGTTTCAGCTTAAAAGCAGTCCAAACAAACAGGACCCCCCTCCCCTCAGTAATTTTGAGAGCAGCCCCATCAAACAGTAAAACATTGGTGGGAAAGTTATTTTTAACCCAGATGCCAGGAGAGACCGAGCACAAATAGCCTCTGGCTACAGTACTTTCTGAGCTGGATCAAAATTCCACCTTCACTCCCTTTAGCCTGTCCCCACCAATGAGCAGGGGGGTCAAAAAGCTGCCACTGCCTGCCTCTGTCTGAGGAACTGGTGCTCCAGCACTATGGAAGAACCTGTGACCATAATATACAACGATTATAACATTATTGTTATTTCTCATTAACAATTCTCATTTGTGCTCCCCTGCAAACCAGAGAAAGTCTTTATGTGCAACTTTGGGTTCTTTGGAAAAATGTTTCACATTTCCTATAGAATTCCTTTTTTTAATGTGCCCAGAATGCCCTTTATCATTGTTTCATGCTGCTTTCAATCAAACAAATAATTCAAAGTCCTGCAGATGATGAATGAATCTGTGTTATGATTAAAGATGGCCAAAAGTTAATGTCACTCACGGACTGCAAGAAAAAGTTAGTGAATTCCCATACTGGGAGTGGAGCGATGACACACTTTTGACACAGAGCAAAAGCTTAGCTATAGGGCCCAAAAACATCATACTGGCTAAGGGATTAGGAGAATGAGAACATTCCTGAAAAGCCTTGAGACAAATGTACACTAATCTGGACTGTCAAAATAAATACATACCTATATACTTAACACCTCACAGCAAACTCAAATGTGTCATCTAGAAGGAATCCTCATTTTAGCACAGCTTGTCAGCAGGTCTGGGAGAGGGACACAGCGCTCAGGTACTCCAGCATGCAGCGCCAGTCCAATACACATGCCATAAACACATTTTCCTTGCATTCATATTTTCTTGCAGAACGAATGCTTAAGAACTGATTTATGCATAAAAAAAGATAAACGTGTGTATACACACACACACACATGTTTATCTTAGACCAACACTTACACAGAATTTAACAGGGGAGAGCTTTATTCTGATAAGGGTACAGTCACCATAAGTCGAGACATGATAAGATACTGGCCCCCTACCTTCTATTTTTGTATACTGAAAAGCACCAGAGAAAAGCGTATTGAAAGGACAAAGCTCTGTCTCTGTCCACAGCTTTTTCATACTTAAACATCAGGGCATGACCTATCCCTTTTCTATGCATGAGCAATCGATGAAAAGTGGCTTGATGGCTAACTCACAGTGACAGGAACGTTTTATTTTTTATTTTGATTTCCATATGAGCCAGAAAAGTATGCACAGGTGGCTGGCCTGAAATATTTAAGCCAGAAGTTGAAATATCTCAAAAAAAATAAATAAATCAATTAAAAATTAAAAATAAAATAAAGTTAAAACAGAGCACACTCTTTCTCATTACCTACCTGTATCCCTCTCCAGGCCACAGGACGCACTGCAAGGCCTCTCACGCCCCTTCAGCTCATTAGCACCATGCTACTGCAGAGCTGAAATGGATAGAAATTCAAATTACAGACAGTAAAATGGCAGACAAAAGGAAAGGCTATCTATTGCTCTGCCATGACTCTGGAATCTGCATTCATCCATTGAAGTGATCAAGGATCGTTTTCAAAGAGTGAATAACAGCAACCTGAAAGGAGTAACAATCCATTCTGAGCTCTGTACTTTGTAAGAGGGTTGGTAAGCCTGAAGTGAGAGTACAAAAACTGTGACATAATTTCAAATTCGCTCATGCTCTCGGTTATTAAAGCACATAAAGAGGTTTTCGATATGCATACTTACATATGAATGCACATAATTATAGTCAATGGTGGAGTTACCCTTTAAAGTTGTGTGACAATTCTCAGCTAGAGTAAAACAGAAAAGGACGGATTTTGAATTCCCATAATTCAAAGCTGAACCTTGTCAAAGTCAGCCCATGACAAGGTCTTCGCATATTCGCTGTATAATCGTCATGCCAAATTACATAATTTTAATCATGTTTCCCCATCCTTGGCATGAAATAAATCTGTGTGGAAAACTGTCAGAGTGGAATCCATACTGTGCGATTATGGCAAATTCAAAGCAGCTCTTAAGGGCAAGAGTAGTCTAGTGGCTAAGGTAAATGGGACCCCAGAGGTTGGTGGTTCAAGCCACCAGTCCAGCCACAGCAAGAACACCATTGCTGTTGGGCCTTTGAGCAAAGGCCCTTAACACCACATTGCTCCTTTTTTTTTTTTTTTTGGATAAAAGCATCAGCTAAATGATGATAATGTAATGTAATCAAATGGACAAAGGATCACCTACACTATCTTACACTACAGTCACAGTACACTTATGGACCTGCTGCCACTGATGAGCTGACATGAAGGACCCATACACACATTTAACCTGCTGTCCTGGTAAAACATCGGCTCTGACATGCAATGCAGACAAAGCACACTGTGGAATACCACTTTTATCCAACTTGCGCTGAAGTGGTAGCTCTGCAAAAGGTGACACGTTTCACTTTACATGCCGTCAGAGGCTGGCAGTAGAAGAAAAAGTAAGGCACAACAAGTCATCTCAAAAAATATTTAAGGTAAAACTTGAAACCAACTGGGGACATGCACTGATATACCCAAAGGCAAGATTAACATACCGAAGAAGAGAAAAAGAACACTTTCGCCTTACATATTTCAAATAAATATCATTGCTTCTCCAAGTTTAAACCTAGGAATCAAACGTTTCCAAGTGTCTCGTTCTCTAAAGCCATTCTTCACCCCCCCCCCCCCCCCCCCGCTATCTGATAGATGGGTGCTTTTCAGTTCCCTCACTGAATCTGTGCTGCAGATATGAGGAGAAGTGACCCATGTGTTTACTCACTGGTAAAGGCCAATGCCTTTTACGCTACAGCACTGACCCCCACCAAAGAGCCCACGAGTGGCTGAGTCCTTACAACCTTCACCAGTGACCTTTAATTGTGTTAATTTGGCTTTGTTACACACACTTCAAGGGCTTTATCGATGCTCTGCAAAAACCACCCAGAGAAAAGGACCGCAGGTAAGCCTCTCTGGACGTCGTCTCTGACCTTTCCCGCAGAAACAGAGGAAAATTTACAAGTTTGGCTGGAGCATAAAATAAAAAATAAAAAAACTTTTTCTTTACAAGAACTGTTTCTCCTCCCCAGAACTTTTGCAACCATTTCAGACGTATTTACAATTTGATAACTATACAGCGCAACTTAAAACTGTTATTAGATTGCATTCATTCTGGAGTACTGATGCTTTCCTTTTTTACAGTGCCAGTCCCTGATTAAAGACACACCTACAAATTAAAGTACACCGCAGCAATTTAAACACAATTTTGTAATAATAACAAGTACACTTGGTGTTTAAAATGTAACATTTTTCAGGTGTATTTTCCCAGATTGTTGCTTAATTGTAACTATGCACACCTGTTTCCATTCCTATAACGGGTAATTAGATGCTGATGAACACATTAGGGAAAATGTTCAGATTTTTGGATTGACTGTTCTCCTACACATTGCAGAAAAAATTAGATTGTGATGACTTTCCTGTTTGACTATCGTTTATCAGTTCTTCTCGACAATCACAGAGGTTAAGTGTTTATAACAAGCAGCGTGGTAATTTTACCTAACCCTGCTTTCTTTAGATCAAGAGTTACGTCGAGTCAGGTACCAAGAGAGCAGGTGACAGGGGCAGCGTTTTAGGTCTACTTGAACGTTGCCTGTTTCAGAGAAAGGTAGCTGTATTAAGTCCGCTTCCTCAGCTGCACAGCCGTTTGAAATCAAGCCCCTGAATTATGAATATGATTTTATGTATGTTGTGAATAATTCGCGGTGCTGAATGTGCATTGTGGAAGCCCGTTCGCGTGAGACGGGGATTACCCCACACACAGTGGGCCAGACTCTTCCTGAAACGCAACAAGGTAGCATATTCAGGGGGGAAGAGTCTGAATTATTCACAAGGAATATTATTTAGAGAACCCGTCTTAACCATGCAAAGCATTTGACAGATGTACAGAATGCTTAATGAGGGGGCTCTTTAAAACTCAAAGTTTTTAAAAACAGGTGAGGTACCCAAACAGTTAATGTGAGGAAATACATTCCTCATTTTAATTTTCAGGAACTGACTGCAAACTAATTTGTCTATGTAGTTTTGAACCTCTTGAGAAGAGCCACTCAACTAATTTGTGTCTCTTCTGACCTCTGACAGTTAAATTCTCCTGTCACTAGGGAGTTGAGCTCTTAGTGCACACATGCACGCTCACACACACAACGCCAAAGGTGTGGGCTGTGAACAGACAGGGGGCCTCTCAAAAACACCAGCCACACAGGATTCCCGAATTGCCAGCTTGCTGCAAAAGTTGAAGTGAAACTAGATGTCAGAATGACCTCTCTTCTGTCCCATGGATCCATGCCTATCCAGATGGACTCCCAGTTTAATTGCTCCTGGAAACAACCTGACTGTTCATTTGCCTCTCGCTGGTGCTAGAAATAGCTGCCCGTCACAGCTAGCATTAGGCTATCTGCATGGGTGTATTAACATCCGCGCCCCCAACACTGGTGTGGCCGAACAGAGAAATGAAAGTGATTTTTTTTTTTTTCTCCCTCTCCTCCCCACATCGGATTGCACGCAACTCCGAGGGCCCTCCCCTTGCTCTGCTCCCTAGTGCCTGGCAGGCGGATGCCAACACGATTCAGGTTAGGCCTCCTCCAATAGGAAGGGGCTGGCGTGACAGCGTCTGACAAAACAGCTCAGCCGAGTGCGCTATTCCAGGTAACAAGAACACAAACTGGCGACCGGACTGCGGCGGCGTGGGCCGCGTCCAGAACTTCTGACAGAGTGAACTGTTAAGATTTGAAATGAGGGGCAGGGGGGAAAAAAGAGAGAGAGACTTCACCTTCAAATAACAAAACACAAATGCTTTTATGGAACACTCATTTTCCAGCTGCAATTTTCAAATCTCTCTGTGAGAATGAGAACAGGATCGTTAAAATAGGGGAGAGGTTATTAAATGGGGGCAGGTGAAACTGATTTGTCTTTGGATCCTGGTGGCTCATGAAACTGGGTATCTGAGTTTCAGTTACATCGAAACAGCCCACAGAAAATAATAATAATAATAATAATAATAATCTGGGTCCAGAAACAGGTGTTTTCCAACTTCTAACCTCATGAGGTGAAAATTTGTGGCATCCACATTAAGGTGATGCAATCCCTGTTAAGCTCCCCAAATCACCTCGCAGAGTCAGGCTAATTTGTCTTAAGTCCTGGAGTGGGGATCTCCGCTCTCAGAGCGGACCCCCTGACCTCCTTTTGTGCGCTCACCTCTGACGCGAGCAGTCGAGAGGTGCCTGAGTGCGTTTTAATTGCATACCTTCTGCATTCTTCATCACGTCCTCCAGCTGACACAGGTTAGGGGCTCACATTGTGAAACTAATAGGAGACAGAGGAGCGATGCTAATCTCGAGGCTTCACACCTCACACTTCACCTGCCCAAACAGAGCCACAGGTTAATTCTGCCCCCAGGGAATGCTGGGTAATACCTACTCATCAACCGGTGGCTGAACTCTTCCAGCCCTTTAGGGACAACTAAAAACTTGTAAGATTGTTTGGCAGCGTGTATCCTTCTGGTCATGCAGAACAACATGGCTCCCTCTGTTTTCGACTTATACTGTACTTTAACTTAAGATCTACCAGGGATCCTGAACGTTCCATACAATCTAAAGGGAACTCATCAGAAATCCGAGACACCGGTCTACAGCTTTTTCATTTGGATTGGGTTTCTGTCTGTTTGTTTGTAGTGTGTCCCACACTCAAAAGTGTGCTGTGCTGACACTTCCAACTGACACAGGGCACCTGGAGACAGGGAGGGGCCTGTCAATCACACGTCAGAATGCCAAGAAGGGCTTTGACAAACGGCTGACTCAGCAGGCCAAGCGCTGCCGCAGGTCGATGTGTCCTCACGCCCAAAGATTCTCACATTATTGCTCTGGCGGGCGTTTGTGTGGCCTTCGCACGTCAATCGCTCGAGAACCCAAACCCATCTTCCCTGTCAAAGGAAAAAATGCGTCACCTGAGCCATAACCCACATGACACATGCGGCGAGATTTCGAAAAATGAATTTCCCAAGGGCCACGGGGCAAGATGGCAGCCTCCAAGGTGCCACAGGCTGCTCTGGAAAAAGGTAACCTATAAGAATAATCCATATTACTGGCCAATTGTTAATGTTTTTCTGGAGACAAGTCAAGTTCTTTGGAAAGGATTTTCCTATGCAAATCCCATCACATTATCAGTTCCATCTGGAAAATCCTTTGGTGAAATTGACAAGATGAGACAACATATTATGCATAACCTTAAAAACATTATGGGGGATAGTAGTAATAAAAATAAAACATTTTACCAGCCATCCTAAAAAAAAGCTTTGCGGAGATAAAAAGTCTCTATCTGTATAAAATGCACAGTATTCACACATGATGTACTATGTACTGTGGGGCCCACCGATTGTAACGAATATAGCACAAAGGGAAGATCATAATTCTCTTAACATGCAGCGATTTTCTGTGACCTCCAGAGCTGTAGCAACAGGAATGCTCATATCCCATTCCTACACAGCCAGAGGTTCCACGTGACCACCCCCCCCCCCTTTCCCCCCCCCGCAGCAAATGACCACCCACCCCCCCAAACCCAGCCCTGCCCGTGACACCCCTAACATTCTCTAAAACGCCTGCAGGGCCTGCCGTTTCACAGTGGTAGGGGTGCTGAAACGGCCCTCGGCCATTTCTGTGGCTTGGGCTACAGCAGAGCTTGATTCTTACATGCGTGGGCATTCTTCGGTGCTCGTCATTCCCCAAGCCACGGCTAAGTGTTTTCAGTGCAGTGGCTACCAGTACTGGAGTGTGATCAGCCAATGGGGATGACTGAACAGAAGGACTGGTGACAAGATGAGCAGTTCCTGATACTCAGGTCAACACCTAATCCAAAGATGACCACACAAATAAATACAGAGCTGCAGTTTGGCAACCATCCTTTCACTTCCTGCTCTCTCTCTCGATCTTTTCCGTTCTCTTTCTTTCTGTTTCGCCTCTGAATACCCTCTCAGTGCTTTTCCATGACTAATTTCCAGTAAGAGAGGGGGGGAAAACAGGAGGACATAACAGAGAGAAATGAGGGGACAGAGAAAACAAAAGAAATGCTTTAAATTGCTGGGTGGGTGACTTAACCGCCAGAGTTTTTAACGTATGTCTGGCCATGTAGCCACCTTTTAGTCAACAATCAGAAAATCAAAGGCAATTGGCATGACTCAACCCAAACCTTAATACCACATGATTGTGTGGCGTAAGCTGGTTTTGTGAGAGGGCCGCTGTGGTTTTAGCGAGGAGATTAGCAGCCGGGCCAAAGTTGGCCTCCAGACCTTGGCCCGCTGATGCCTCCAGCCCTTTGAAGTCTGAACATCATACCTGGCATTGTAGCAGTGGGAACTAGACTGGTGTCAGCTCTAATCAGGCCGCTTGTCTCAAGACGACCGACTTCGGGCTCGGCTAATTGGCCCAATCTCGGATTATGTGCGTTTCTGCGGCAGATTCAAGACAATAATTTAGTCAAATGGTGTTCTTTTATTTCCTGCTAATTAAGAGGCCTACATTTTTTTTTAAAAAAAGGATGGGATTAGAGTTACATGTATAGTATTTTTCCTCTTTTGAGGTACCTCTACTGAAACCACACAGTATAAGGACTCATTCTTTTTTTTTTTTTTTTTTTGCACAGACAACAGAAAGGATATTTGTTATCTTGACAATCTGAATATTCCAATGCATTACACACAAATGCAAAAAGGAAGAAAGCAACACATAATGGCCTCACCGCAACTGACAATTCACGGCCCTCTTTATGCAAATTCACACACAAATCCCCTGGTAATGTAAACAAGCATAAAATATGCATACTCCAACAATCCAACAATAACACAGTACACATTTAGACTAAAGATACATTATTTGTTTTTACATGACAAATACTTTTTGGTTTGGCAGGATCAGCTTCCTACAAAATACACCCTAAAGGACAATGAGGGGTCCATTATTACTGTATAAGCAGTTACATAATTTATAAACTTTATCATTTTTATTTTCAAAAAGGAAAAATGCTAAATTGTTCTGCTGTGAATGGTCACTATGAAAGGGTGCGCCGCACTTTCTGACATCCTTATTCCAGATGTTAAGGGGTTTTTGTTTTTTCATTGTTCATTTGGCATTCCTTGTGTTGTTGTTTTACCTTCAAGCACCCCTTCCCCATTTACTAAAGATTAGTCCTGATTAAGTGATAACAGATACAGATAGCAAAGAACTGTTAACTAAACATAGAATATGAAGGCAATTAGGTGACTCAATGTTATAAACTATCACACGCAATGCCTCTAGTATCATATCTACAATGAAATTCTCAAAGTCCTCTTAAAACAAGGTCTAAAATAAGCACCCAAGCCCGATAAAGTATTGATTAATCATGAACGGTGAGGAAAATGTAAATAAATAAATGCATACATTCTTGCTTGCTGTAATTAAAAAGCCAGACTTTGCAACTGTTTGGTTCATCACGGCTGAAAAACAGCCAAGAGGGAACCTCCTCCGGGCTGTTTTGGGCGGACTTGTTGAGGCTGTGGTGCATATTCATTTGGGGTAATCCCCCTTGCGCAAACCTTAACTGAGTTACCAGAAATGATCCGACTTGCCTTCTGCTCCTCGCTGGAGTGGTGGGTGCAAGAGGCTGAGGGGCACACGTCTTTCTCCCCATCACCTCCAGCTGGAGCTGAGCTCCAACTCTGACAGCTACTGTCCCTCACAGGGGGAGGGAGGAAAAGAAGGGCGAGCGAAGAATGAACAAATTGCAGACGTGACCTGAAGGCCTCTGCACTCCAACATGTGGGGGATTTCATTGTCAAAAATTCCAGAAGCAGGAATGTGCGGTACAGCAGGGAGAGAACTCCCCTGCATCCTGCTACGGCGGCAGGGAAACACTTGCAGAACTGTGTTCATTAATGCAGCCGACACATGGAAAAAGAGATTGACCTTTGATGGTGCACACATTTTTTTTCTTCTTTTTTTTTTTGTTGGTAGGCAGTATGCAGGGGTCAGTCGAGAGCCATTGTAAAGTGCCTTTCTTCTCCCTTTTCTCCTTTTTATGAAAAGGAGCAATCCACTCTAGGAAAAAACATCTTGGGCCATATAAAAAAAAAATCTCCCAAAAAACCACAAAGACAGAGAGACGGAGACAAAACCTGCCACAGTGTGTTGTGGTATTATAATGCAGTGTTAAAGGCCAACAATGGAGTGAGAAAGTGCTTTAAACTTAAGCAGGCCTTTACAGAGAGTAATTACAACTCTATTGCGAATAACACCCTTGATCTTTATGGTCCTAATAAATCTGCCATTAAATGGCTGTTAAAAGGTGAGATTCAGACACCAATGAGGCCCCTCCCACTTCTCCTCTAAGGATGACCTCAGAGAAACAATGGGCTTCCTGATTGGCCATTAACTGCCTTCAGTGTAATATAATGATGAGGGTCAATAATGGCCACTAACAGAGAGGAGGGCACTTTAATTTGTCACTCGATAGGAGCACAGATGATTTATTATTTCTGGTGGGGGTGTTTGGGGATGACAAAGGGGGTGGAGCAGCCAGCAGCCAGGGGGAGGAACTAAGGGGAAGAGAAAGGGGAGCGCAGACACTTAAGTCGCCTAATCAAGTGGTCAACCAAAGAGGTCTATGGGTCAGGGAGGGGTTGCAGCTGTCACTTGAGGGTGAAGTCTCAAACACCAAAGCAATGCCAAACCAATTGACCAGAGGCACATGAAAAAGAAGCCTATGCTAATTTGCTGTTGGGTATCCCTATACCAAGCAACTCAAGTGTAAATTTGTGCTGCTTTAGCTGTGGACAGATCAAGTGAAATGGGTTCACTGGTGCAGGCTTTCTCATTTCATGCTTCTTTTTGTTACAAAAAGTACTGGATGGACAACTATGACGTCATATGAAGGCTTCCTAAGGCAGTGGCTGCTGTGTTTTGTTTGCCCCTGCTTGGCTTGTTCAAACTCAATGTTAAATTGGAGACCCGAGCGTCATTCATTGTCAGGCCAGCAAGTGAGCAAGGAGGCCAGTCGGAGCTGCCCTTTCATATGGCTCGTCTCCCTATAAAATGTTAAACACTCTAATACTATTTTAAGATTTATAATGCTGTAATATGTCTTTCTATATCTGGAAAAAATATCTCGAGACATTACAGGCCCCTGAACCGCAATGCAGAGCAGAATATATGGGTGGGAAATCTGAGAGGACTGAGTGCTTTTCATTAACGGACCCCAAATGTTACATTTTCATTAATCACTACCAACGAAACCGACCAACATGCAGCTGATAACGGAGGAAGGAATAGCTGCCTTCTTATTCAATCAGGCCTACAGAATCTGCAGGCTGCATTTTTCCAAAATGTATGAAAAGTGCTACAATTTTATGATAAGCGAGTAGTTTCATGGAATTTTCCCCCGAAAGCTGAAAAGAACAAACGTACCAGTATGGCAGGCAAGCAAATGAAACTGGATAGCTACTAAGCAATCATTACTGCTAAAAGCTTACGCCATGATTAAGCACATATTACTATCAGACGGGCAACCTAAAGCCTGCTTATATGGGTCAAGGAGTTTATAAATCTCCTTCTAAGGGTTTTAAATCATGGTTTTAACCCTTAGGACCCTATTGGATTTGTTTCCGTTTTGCAATGCCTTCAGTTGAACTACTGATTGCACGCTGCAGATATTATGACCGCGCTGCAGTCGCGGAGCAGAAAAAGGTAAACAAAGCTTCTTTTCGCAAACATAAAGCTATATAGGCCGGAATCATGTTCGGGGGATGCATGAGTGGAAATGTGAAAGGTGATCCCAGGCACTGTCACAACGGCTACATGTTTTCGGGTTGTTGCCGTTTTTTTTTCCCCGCTTGCATTTATAATATCCGACTCTGGTTATCACCTTGCCCACTGCCCACGGCACTGCTTGGCCGCTTTTATTTAATTAACTGCACCAGTGGGCAGCTACCAAAACACTGCGAGAGAGAGATAGGGCCACTAGGCCACGGTATGACTGGGAAACTACCGGCTTTCACTCTGAAACAGGGCTGCCACATCCCCATGAATGCTTTATAAACTAAACCCTTGCAACGCCAAAGTACATTTCTTCATCCATTAAAGGCTGCTGCATGTAAACATATTTTCTTATGAAACTGGCCAACTATGCACATGAAAAACAACTATGCGCGGGGATGCGCTCATGGTACAGCTCTGAGTCCTGCAGCTGGGTAATTGAGTCCTAGCTGTAATCATTAATGGCTGTGACTACAGACCCACAATACCCCAGCAATAAGCAGAGGTTGAGAGGTTAGAATCACCTGTCTGGGCAACTTCAGGTATGTAAACTAAACATATGCTGACTTTGTGTATTTCCAATGGCAAAGGATATTTGTGACTGGTGACAAACTTGCATTTGCAGTACAAATGTGGTCATAATGAGATTATCTGCAAAATCATTTTCATCATTTTCAGTGTTCACAGTGTTGACAATTCAAATACCAGAGACATATTTACCTACACACAAAACATCAATAGCTTAGTTCATCAAAAATTGTAAATACTCCAAAAGAGTCAAAAACATCAAATTAGTCATAAATAATAACAAATCTGGCAACCCTGATCTGAGACTCTGAAGCGGCATTTGAGGGGAGGGGGAAGCAGTCCAGGCGCAGGCTGAAGGATGGAGCAGGCAGAAGGGGAGGCGTTTGTAGACGAGACCCGGTTATGACTGCGCTACGCTACGGCGGTATCCCGCCAGCTCCGAGCGCTGACACATTTCATCCGGCCTAATCGGTCATGACAGGGAGGCCTTCGTCTTTTACGTCGCCCTGCTGTCGCTGTAGATACCATGGGAAAAGCAAATACTTTGCAGGAACCAAAAGCAAACATTGTACAGATTATATGTACATCTCATCAAATTAAATATTGTCAGAAGTAATATTTTCATATTACATGTTGTATAGCCCGTGGTAAGTCTTACTTATTCATATATTTTCCAGAGAATTATGTATATATAACATTCTATATAATTCTAGTTTTATTAGTGTAATTACTATTGCTTCTATTTCTCAGAAAACAAGTCAGATGTATGTCTCGACAAATTACCCTTTTACTAAGCAATTAAAACAAAGTAAGTCTCCATCTGGAAAAAAAAAAAACAACAAAGTACATAACCAAACCAGTTCCTTTTCATAAATTCAGTTTTTCATACCCTTATAAACTGTGAGATCTTCTAGAAGGAATAAAAACACAAAAAGCTGGTTTTAAAAAAATAAATAAATAAAATAAGTGTTCAACTAAAAATATCCCCCTTGCTTAAGCTGACCTTTATGTGTGGCAGCAGAGAGAGGAGCTGTGACAAGGAGTGAGCTCCAAATACCCACAATACCCCTCTCCCTGACCCTGGCCTTCCCCACTTATTCAACTTTAATGCCTTATTACCGCCAGGTTTTTGGACAATGGCTAGCCGTAGAGTTCAATATCATTAAAATATTGATTCCCTAGTGCTGTGGAAGGAAGGGAGTGTGGATGTGGGGGGGGCTGTGGAAGGGTGGGGGGTTGGTGTGTGTGTGTGTGTGTGGGGGGCGGGGGCGTCGGTGGGAGCGCGATAGTCGCGCAGCATCTGAATCCCCCCCGGCTGGTCTGCCCAGGCGCTCGTCTGATTGAGCCGTGTCACGCTAATCTGTCCTGACAACATGCGAGGAGTTGCCATGTTTCCTTCTTAGCCCTAATGCACTTTTTTGTATGGGAGGGCAGCCCCGTACTGAATGGCTGAAGTGTGGGGTGGGGGAGGGGAGGGGAGGCTGTCGCTGTGGAGGGGGTGGAGGGGGAGATCGGGTGGTTACTGGAAAATAGTAGATGCACACAGAAATGCAGATTCTGAAATAAAATCAATTGATTTTTTTTTATTTTGTATTTTTTAAAATGATTTTCTCTAAGACAAGCCAATTGGAGGTCGGTGTTTGAAAGACAATACAAGCTGAATCTGTGGACTGCGTGTGGGCGAATGTGTATGCTAAATCTGAAATTCCATAGGGCACGTACATACTGTACAAACCTATTTCCCCCTGACCTAAAAATTGTAACCGTCCTAATTTTACTGGTAAATTGGCCAGTCAAAAAAAGCACCACATTGCAAACAGCATTTCTGTTGCTCAGCGAGTATAGCTGTAAGGATGTGAGGACACTGGTTCCCATTTTACCATGCATGCGACAGACTCTGTACCGTGGACCGAGTCGCTGAATGATTCAGGAGCGATGGTCGTATCACACAGCCTGGTTACACGGCATGTAATTGCTCTGTTCTGTAAAACACGGACTGGGAGAGACGGCGCTCGAGTTGCGCTCAGGTAATTAAACCCCCCCTAAAGAGCCAGCGCTGGGCCGTCAGCAATAAAATTAAATTAGGTCATCATTATCCTAGCATTAAGCCAGAAGGTGGGAAGCGAAGGGGGGGGGTGACATTGGCTTTATTCAACCATGGCCAAAAGCAGCAAGGTGTGCATGTATGAGAAACACTAATGTCAACTGCCTGCGAGTGCATCGAATAACGTCTGTTAGGCCAAACTACAGGGCATCCTCATTAAGAAAGCTCAGCTCCATGGGCCTCACAACCACGTTTCCTTGTAACGTTGCAAGGAGGAAGTGCCGCGTTCCTCCTGAATTTCATCAGTAATCAGTCTGCATGTGCATGTTGGCAAATCTCTGGATTCAATTAGGCCCTTAGAAACAGCATAATTCACACAAACATGGAGCAAGCTGGTGCTAAACTGGCAGGCCCCTGCTACCCTGGCTCAGGGTTGGGTTCCCGTCTCTCTGGATGGGTGGGTGATTGGAGACAAGCTTGAAGGTGTTGCTGAAGTCTCTCAATTACACTGCATGTAATCTTGGGAAATGTTGAGATGTCCAAACATCATACAACCCTTTGCGGCCAACTAGTCCACGCACACACACATGCACATGCACAAAAGCACTCACGCGCGCACACACACAGACACAAGTATTGGACATTATGATCTCACAGAAAAAGTACAAATAATGAATTTTTAAAAAGGAGGTTTGAGGTACCAATAAATTAGCCAGTGAAAACAGTAATGCATAAGGAGTGTATCTACCATGAACATATCAAACAAAATCAACAAAGAGCCAGCCCTTGGACAGGTAGTGAGACAGATTCACATGAAAAGGTTACAGCACACAGAGCTGAACATCCCACAACAAGGGTGCGTCTATCAAGTCTGACCTTTCTTCTAACATTTCTTTAAAAAAAAAAAAAGAGTAGGTAAGACATATTTTGGAACATGAATATATTTAATAAATGTGTTTGCAAGGTATATGTGAGTGAGTGGGTGGGTGGGTGTGTGTGTGTGTCAGAGTTCTGACGTGGCAGGAGAGTGAAAGGGAGGGCGGGAATTTCAGATACATTAACAACGCCTCCCATTCAAATCAGTGACTCACACTACACTTCAACAGAGAGGTTCAGCTGTTTGCCCCTCTAAATATTTAAATCCACCCAGGCTGAGCCTGCACTCCTGTGGAAATGACTGGCTGACCTGGGTGCAGATGGTGAAGTGGCTGGGAACGGGACGCAGGCAGGTGGGGAAGCGCTGGGATCAGGAGTGTGGGAAGGCAGGTGAGCACTCCCCCTGCTGGCCGGGTTCTCACCTGCACACACTTTTCTTTTTCCATTTTTTTTTTTTTAACCACACAACCGACTGACTTGCATTATTCATTTCCAGCTTCTTGAATATTTCATGCAAAGCCTCTCTATGTTTGTTGCCCTGGCCTAATGCAATTTTCATACCATTTTTTTTAAGCTTTTGTCCCACTTTAAGACATGACTGGCCTCAGTAGAGATTTGGGTTCATTTTAGTGGAGGAGTTGAGTTTCTGCTTCCTAAAAGAGATACGCAAGTGTCTTATGAGGATGCTGGTTTGAGGGGCAGGCATTGTTCTATAGATGCTCCAGTACGGTGCACCCAGCCCTGCTTACTGCAGACTAATTCTGAAAACAAGCCCAACAACATCAGTTTAAATACATTAAAGTCCCTCCAGCAAGTCTCCTTCCCACTCGTACAACCTCAGAGTGATGAGCAACATTTCCGGCGTTGAACTTTAAATAAACAGGCCAAATAAAATGGAGGAACTCCAAATTAATAATTAACATGTAAAGTTATGTGACGCTCAACTTATAACATTTCAGCCAGCACTTCGGAGTTAATTATCTGAATCATACTTAGATTGATAAATCTTACAGCAACATGAACATCTGCATAAATGATTTAAAGTCCCATTTAGACTACTGTTCCTACTGTTTTTTATCTATTTATTTTTTTGATTTACCCCGTTTAACGTTTTCCAACCCAGGTGTATGTGAATTGGGATGCAGTCTGGGCAAACGCTTGTCTGTGCACACTTTAAACACCAGCTATGGTTCGGCAACATCCCAAAAGCAATAGCTCAGAGGTTATGAGCTGGTAATGAAAAAAGCACATCACCACCATTCCTGTAAGGTCTGATGATCACATGTCAGCTTGATATGACTTACTCAGCACTTTGCCCGTATGTACTTTATGCTTTCTGACTGTTCCCAGAAAACCGAAGATTCGTTTCAGGTTCCAGGAATACACACATGCTAACACTAACTGCGCAGTAAAAAAAAAAAAAAAAAAAAACCGGTATTGATGGTCATCAACACAAGCTAGCCCAGAGCTAGGCTGAGAGAGGATGTGGCTGCCTTCTGCCTTCTGTTTTCCAGAGTAAGCAGACTTCTGTCGCTGTTATTCTTTTTTTTTTTTTTTTGGCTCGTAACCAGCATTACCCAGAGCAGGCAAAAGTGGCTCTGCCTTTCCCTCCCATTCCCCCACCGCAACCACCTCCCCCAACCGCCCCCACTGTTCCCATTCGGATCCTGGCCGCTCGGTCACTCAAGCTCCCGGCTCTCCAGAAGGTTCCAGCCCAGGAACCCTCGGCCGCCATTTGGTCCGCCCTCCCAGGGTCCCCCCAGACTCATCCAACCCAAACCCACCTCACCCCCCAAACCCAACCCCCCCAAACCCCCCACAGTGTCCCCGGCGACGCTAAAGCGGCAGCGCTCCGCCGAGAGAGCTATTATTAAACTTTAAGGTCAATCGTGGCACTAACTACTCGGTGGAAGCTTTCAGCGCGTGGCGCGGTTTGCCCAGGCTAATTAAAAATGAATGGGAAGTGCTGCGTTTGTGCCGCCAAGCTTTTTATTATATTTTTCGCTCCTTATTTGTCTTGGAGTTTTCGGACCTGCTTAAGGGAAGCTGATTTACCACAGCCTTCTGTAATCAGCGTGACACGCACCTCCTATGGCAGCAGCTCACGGAGGCTGCGGATTCACATGCTTACATTTCAACGTCACATTTCAATGAATCTTACATTTCATTATTTTAATTCATGACTTCCATTTGAGAATTCTGCCATAAATTATTAATTTATTTGTGGAAATCGGGCCATGGGTTGCAAAGTCATGGAAAAACTGATCCTCAGCAGCGACTCTGACACAGTCCACTTTCCCCCCCAGCGATCGCATTAGGATTAAGTTTTTGATCATTACAAAGGCTTATCACTGGAGCGAGTGTGGCTGCGCTGAGACACAGACAGGCATCTGTTGGGGACGCCATGCTGCTCCTCTCAGAGAGGGGTAAGGACAGGGGACCCCCGCCTTGCGCCTATGGAACAGTTGTTCCCATGTTTGGACATAGGACTGACCCCGGTCTGCCAGCTCCAGAAGCCAAGACCTCCATATGCCTTACCAGATGACTCCATCTTCAAACTGTGACCCTGGAGGTGCGGCCATACACAAACACACTCACTCTCTCTCACTCTGTCTCTCCCTCACACACATACGCAAGCACGCACACACACACGCGTACACACAAAAAAATGTGCACGCATGCACATACACATACACATACGTAAGCACGAACGCACGCACGCACGCACAAACACACACACACATGCCCACACATTCCTTCCACAAGTACATACATATACACACACAAATGCACACATTTGACAAATGTGCCAATTTAGGTCAGGCAAAGCAGTTAAAATTATGCAAGGATAATCACTTGAAAATATTTTGGGAGTGGCCTTGTACTTGGAGCCTGAACAAACAAGAAATTTACATCTCCAGCCCATGCCTACAGGATGTGCCAAGTGTGAGAATTACTGACATGTGAAAAATGCGTTTGGCAGCCATTTTGGGTGTAGCCTGTGACACAGAGCAACATTTCCACACGCTATGACTGGTAGGCGTGTGAAATGAGTGGCAAATGGAGAACTGCTGAAAAAGCTGAGCAAAGAGAGGGACAAAAAAAAAACAAGAACGAAAGGGAAAGGAAAAAGTAAAAGCAGGGCCAAAACAACAATAGGCTTTCAGCTTTTCTTCTTTGAGGGCCTAATTACGGTCAACAGTATGAGTAGGGATCACTGCATGAATGGACAGTACTGGGTTTTGGAAACCGACCCAGGTACATTTTTATAACCAGAGCCAGTGCGAGCCTGATTCAAACAAACAAACAAAAAAAAAACAAACAAACAAACAAACACGAAATCCATGGTAACAACCAGATACACAACCTTACAGATTAATAATTTCCCACATAAATGCATCCAAGAGTAGGATCAAGCCATGCAAGGACACCGCCAGTGTATGTGGGCCCAAGTCAAAACAACAGGAACAGGTTGAACCACAATTGCTTCCCGTGAGTAGGCAGAGAGGCTCATTGTACCAACCCAGTGGAAACATTTTTCATTTAAACCAAACTGTGATCCTCCCCGTCCCTTCTCCTTACAGCACTGCAGCTGAGCAATGACCAGTGAATGCACGTCCATACAAAACTATACCATATTTGTATTTTTCCAATACATTTGCACTGCTATGTTCCCCATTTCCAGTAGCTGCTGTGATGGTGGCACCAGTGTATTAATATTGCAGGAGATTAATAATTAAACATATCAAATGGAATATGGAAAATAACACATTGAATGGAAACTTATTAGTCCTCATGAGAGAAGCTAAGTAAGGTTCACTCGTAGTGACTTTTCATTAGGCAAATAATTTCCCAGAGGGGAGACATACAGAGCCTGCCAGCAGAAACCCAAGGAGGATGTTGTTTTTTTTTTTCTTTTCTATGAAAGATGATCTGCAAGCAAAACTACTAATGTCTAATGACAAGATGTACTTGCCTTTAACTTAACAATTGCTGTGGGACTCATTTGCTGCAGGAGTAGCATCCCATATTAAGCAGCTTCTTTTTCCAGAAGGTTGCCAAAACAGTATCGATTGTCCAACTATTACTCGAGCGAAAATGGAGGGTTAATACAAAAAGAGAGAAAAATACAATGCCGTAGCAAACAATGGAAACTCAGCAGCGGCCTGGCCTCAAAAGACAAGCGTAGAACTGTGGAGCCACTTCAAGGCTATTGGCTGTTTTCTGGGGGGGCCAGGGAGAGGAGGGGGCAGAGAGACTCAAGAAGGAGAGCAAGAGAGTTGTTTAACCACGTGAACAGCTGCTGTCATTAGGTGTCCAGGTTCAGTCCTCTGGCCGGTGGGCCCAACGCATCCTGCCATCCTCTCCAATTAACTATTAACATGGAGGGATTTCTGATGGCCTAGGGAGGGGGGCTTCTGAACAACTGCACAGCAGGCGGTGTGGGGAAGGGGGGCTTAAGAAAGAGGACCACAGACCCATAATTCCCCCCCCCCCCACAACCCCCAACACACATACCCCCAGCACCCCATGACAGCTTAGCCCCCACTCCTCTCTCACTTCCAGCTCAACCCTGTTATTCACCTGTTTCTGTTATTTTGGTAAGATTTGACTGTGGCTGGCAAGGGGGCACAAGGGACAAATGGCAAAGCAATGGCAAGAGGCCCCTCCCTTATTTGTCTATTAAACATGCAAAAGGTCTCTGCCTGTGATAAACCCATTCAACCCATCTGTTAAACCCTGGGCATTCCCTGGTTGGCCAGCAGGAAATGAGGTCACTCTAAATGGCAACCGTCATCATCAGAGACCGGCCCGTTCTCTAAGGGAGAGCATATGACATCTCTGCCTTTTGCAGCCGAGGGGATATGCAGAAATGATTCCATTTATAACACTGAGGGAATGTCCTACTTCCTCTTAAGAAAATGTATTTACTTGAAATTACCATTGAAAAAAAATCTTAACATGGCATGCGGGTGACAGTTGACAATGTCAGTGAGCACGATGCATGTTGTAGAACCGGTATATACAATCAGTTACCAACACCAGGGGGTTGCATCTGCATCACCAAAATTTAAATAAAAGAACACGGAAACACTATGGGAGACAGGGCTCACCTACATGAGGTATGAAGGTACAGTTACCATGCCAACAGGGATAGCAGATAGGCTGCACAAAAAGCTGGCCCGATTGCAGACGCTGTAGTAACCCCTCACAGAATGGAGGCTACCAGTGGCCTTCTAGGCCTCAGGAAACCCCAGGCCTGGTTATGTCCTACATGGGCAGGGACACAGTTAGCATGTGTATTAATGTCCTGTGCTTGTTTCTGCATATACATCAAGAACAGCAAGGCTCAGAAATGGTTACCTACGTAACCAGCCCCAACATTCCATCGGTTTCAACAAGTCTTTAGATTTCCATCTGAAATTTTAAATTTTGGATTTTTTTGTAACCAATGAAGAAAGGATGTCGCTATCCACATGCTGCAGTGAGAATATTATAAGTCTTTTTCCATTGAGCATAACATTTTTTTTTCTTGTGATTTAGATTTTTCCACCAATACATGACAGCCAGGTCTGTTGAATCACCTGTGGGCTGCAGCATCACAGCTCTGAGATACTGTCAGTCCAAGTTCGTAGGGGGCCGGGTCACAATGGGACTGTGCAGAGCTGTCTAGAATGGCTTTTCACAAGCATCTGATGACTTAAAAAAGCAAGCTGCTTTTTTTTTTTTTTTTTTTTTTTTTTTTGGGGGGGGGGGGGGGAGCATCGACTGGGCAGCAGGGTGATAGGCAGGACATGGGGGTTCCTGAACTGAGCAAAGAAGCAGCGAGCCAATGGGAAGTCTAGCTGCCACAGGACCAAGAACCTCTAGTGGATTAGCCAATCAATTCATACAGGGGAGAATATCAATACCTCCACACACTTTTTCCAGGCTCCTACCTGCTACCCCAGATTACCAATATGACCTGATTTCAGCCTCTGGGAAGTTTGATTGGTATCACCCTTGGTTTTGGTGTGCGTAAACTACTGTGAGAATAAAAATACTCTCTTAACTCATCTCATTCTCACCTCACAGGTGAAGTGAAACAGTAAGACCAGTTTACTTCACATTCACCATATTTCTGTGCAGGGCTCATTAAACACCAATCAAAGCAGTGTCAGATACATGACATTTTGAGTGACAGGGCTAATTTACAATTACACAGCCTTGTTGTTCTGTTGTTCTCTTACTCCACAGAGGTAAGACAACTACATGAGTGGCACTGAGTGGTGAGCGTCATGCACAAAACTAATAGATGGGGGGTGGCTATCCATCAATCAACTCAATTAGATTTAGGTGTCTGGATTTACCAATGCATCAACAGAAATCCATGCCTAATCTGCATAAATTACTTCAGTATAATCCTAAAACTCAGCTATGACCCATGTGTGATGGTTATGTACCCCACACTGCTCCTCATGCCCCCTTCCCTTCCCTCTTTCAGCAAAGCTCCAGCCCACGAAACATTTATAGAACAAACATTAAACCACTATTTAGGACTTTAGATTGGTTCTACTGTTCTTACTTGACTGTTACCCTTTAAATATGAGCATGTGTGCCTGTGTGCGTGAATGTGTGCATGCATACGCATATATGTGTGTGTCTGTGTGTGTGTGTGTGTGCGCGTGAAGGCCTGAGTGAGCACGCTCGGAGAAGAGCAGTCGCCCAGTCGGAAGGTCTTTGAGGGACTTGCGACTCTGTGGGAACTGTTATGACATGCCTGTTGCCGTGGCAACCCCAGGGGAGGGGGGTTGGGGGAAAGGGGAAGGGGGTGAGGTGATGGTGGGGTGAAGTGATGGTGGGGGTGCACACCAGAGACCAATTTACTTGTCCACTGGGACGTCCTCCCAGGAGGGAGCCCACACTGCCAGCACACCCTGTTCCAAAAGCATGGCGGTGGGGGGCGGGGGGGTTGGGGCTGAGGAGAGACATGACGCGAGTCTAACGGCCGTTCCTCTATCCACACAACCTCCTCATTTCTGCTCTGCGGAGCATAGTCCAGCTAACTAGCAAGATACGGTCATACAGGTGCCAGCTTCCTGCAGACGGACGTGTGAGTCCATCCAGGCCCTGTCAAGTTCTGCCACACAAGCTGACTCACATCCGATGCTCAAAGCGTTGGACAGCTGAATGCAAAAACTTGGAGCGAGCTGCATGGGCTGCTTCACCCAAATTTAAATCCAAATGATTTAACGTCACCCGTCTCACCAGTGGACAGGTAAAGAATACGCCTTACATAGAGTCTAGGCCAACATCCGTACCCCTGTGTTCCGTGATTCCGTGAATTTTTGTTATGCGTTTTGGACCGTTTCCCATGTTTCTTTGCCTTGTCACGTTCTGACAAGCAGCATTCACGTCAAACTACTTCAGACCTTTAATATCAACATTTAATTAAATAGATGAAACAGAGGGCGACGTGATCCAAGGTAAGGTACATCAGGTCAGACATGTGGGCAAAACACTCCTCTCCAATGGACTTATAAAAAGCCTTTAAAAAGTTGACTTACCAGACATACCTGACAGACAGTGTTACGAAAGCCAAGTATTTAACTTGCAAAGAAAAACAACATCATGCCCCAACATAAATCTGACAGTTTGAGCAGCCAGCCAATTCCACGATGAGCTATGAGCATTTGTGGCCGGACGCTGATCAAGATGGCGGACTATCGCAGTGGAGGACTAATGGAGGCACGGCTTCATCATGCATTTGCAGACAGTGTCACACCACAGCTGTGGAAATGTCTCTTCTCCAGTAAGATGAATCAGGCTGCAGCTGTAAATTACTTGCAAATATTGACCATGACACTCCCCTCCATCAGTAAATATCAATCCACGTACCAGGCCAATGTGTCGTATACTCTTACAAATAATGAACACCACAGGCACATAAAGTGCTAAAAAAAGACAGTTTTCAGTGTAAAAATAGACAGCGCAGTACCTTTGGGATTAAACAACGTTTTATTTGGGAAAGGGACACACTTTTTTGTAAACGAAAAAAGTGCAAGCTTTGAATTTTACTTAGATTTAAATTGGGCTACAGTATATTTGACCCACTTTATGGTGCTCTTCAGGGAGCAAAGGGATATGAACCCAAGAAGCACACATTATTCTGACAGTCACTGCTGTTTATCCACTTCTTTTCACACATCCATTACACAACTTATGCATTAAAAACTATTGAAGGGCAAATCGTATAGCTTGCATTTCACATAATAGCCCAATGGTGTCATGTGGATCGTCGGTGTCAGGTTGTGACAGAAGAGGCTCTACCCAACGCACAGGCCATCGCAGCTTTATCAGTAACAGAAATGAGGCAGCATTTCGGCGCGTCTGGGGAGTTGCCGGGGTGACAGACTCGGAAACCCACGTTAATGAGAGTGAACATATTGCCTGCGCTCTGTCTCGACTCCGCTTGTTTACCTGAGCGGTGCTTAGAAACAGCTTGTTCACCGTTGATGACAGTGGGCCCTGGAGGCTCGGGGCATCCCTGGAGTGAGGGTGAAAACAACATTAGCTACTTGATTTCAGAAGAGGGACGGGCTGGGGGCGGGGGAGGAGGGGGGGGGGGGGAGGTTAGTTTGTTGAATCCTCAGCAGCGCCATGAATAGTAACCATCCTTTACGTGGCTGGAGGACGGGGGTGTCCGTCCGTAGAAAAGGAAACTTAATAACAGGACAGCAGAAATCTGGGGTCCTGTTCTCCAACGAAACAAACACCCCTCCAACAAGAAGTGACCAAACAAACCACAACTGGACACTCATGAATGTATTGACAAATACTTAAAAACTTCACTGCAATGTAGATGCCCAAAAGGAAGGAAGGGTCTGGCAGACTTTTATATGGTTCCCAGTGATTTAAAGCTTGCTATGTCTGTGCGAATTGACACCATTCTTACACTATACATCTGCATGTGCAATGTTTTCTTATGCTGATCTTTGGTGTCCATTTTAGATTTTATAAAGATTTTCCATAATATTTTCAGAGCAGAACATTACTTGTCACTGATGAGTCTCTAAACAGCAACTAAATTATTTGAGCATGTTTGATCTGACGTGGGGGGATTTTTTTGTTTGGTATCATTGATAATTGCATTGTAGTTACTTATTCTAATGACAGGTGCCCTCAGGCCATTCAATTTTTTTTTCTTTTTTTTGCCCAGTCAGACTTGAGACTTCAGTCTTTTCCAATTCAGTGCGGTGTAATGGTTGCAATTCCTAGCTGTTCACAAGAGTACCTTAGGTAGCTGATAGCGTTGAGCTATGATCAGGCATAGCTTTTACACCGCTCTTCCATGTCCTGGACAAATAATAGAAAACATTGATAACCTAAATTGCCAAATCAATTTACAGGGCTCAGCCGTCAGCCGTGACTGTCTGCAGTTCAACTCCCCGCACGCCCCGACACTCAGCGTGCGGCAAATTCTGCTGAGACCGAGGTGGCTTCATTATGTCGGCCTCACTTACCGCCCGGAAAATTAATAGTTTAATGAAGCAACTTAAAAGACGACACCACCGCAGCATTTCTGTGTTAAATCACAGGTAATGAACACGCCGTTAATGAGGAAGCTCTGCTGTCTGCACCTGATTAGTGGCACCTTTCTCCTACCTGTCTCGATCTGTTTCTTTACTCTTATTAATCATACGAGTGAGTGTGTGTGTGTGTGTGTGTGTGTGTGAGTGTGTGAATAAGCCTGTACACATCACCTATTTTATCTACTTTTCGGAAAAGAAAACCTTTTTTAAAATGTTTTAAAGGTGAACTGTAACATACAGTGCACTGTTGACTACAGAATAATCATTTATCATGCTCATATTTACATGGTTATTGCCGGTGTTTATGAACTGCGCAAGGATTTACAGTGCGATCACGGTACAATTTCAGTATGATTTTCTCAATATAAGCTGGATTTAGAAAAACGAAAAACAGAAATAACATATCATGCTATTATGAGTCATATCATGCACACTCTGAGATCCTGAAAATGTGATATGAAATCATATTGACATATGACATTTGCCAACAGTCAAATATCCCTCAACATATGGCTGGATCTGTGATATTACATAACCCGAAAAGACACAAAGCATCTCGGGCGTACGCATTTCCTACAGCCATTTATCAAAGGCCAAATATTTACTGAAAGTTGACGTGAATGCTTCTGCGTAAGGTTACACTTGTTTTCAGCCACTTAGTAGCAGCTGCAGAGCCCATCGCCGGAGTTTTAAACAGGTCCTTCCGGAGTGCACAATCCCTCCTGTGGTACCCAGCAAGCCACTATTATAGCCATCAATTACGGCAGGTCTGAACACTCAATTTCGTACTACGGACGCACCTTTGGCAATTGATCGGACACACGCTTGCAGCTTCAGCCAAAAAAAAAAAACCCCATGCACTCAGAGGGCCCCTGTTAGGGTAAAGCATATTTAAATTTTGACAAACAAACAATGGTGCCCTCAACCCCGCTGTGCTAAACACCATTCATTCCTCTTGAATAAAAAAAAACGTGCTCCACTTCTTTATCTTGGTTCAGGTTCAGGAATAAAAGCACACATTTCCCACTGTCGCCTTTGTGTTAAATACATTGTATCATGCCCTTCCCACTGAGCTAATTTTGTATGGATAATGACAAGAGCTAGGTGATAATCCATGAGAGCAAATGTGTGAGCTAATTAAGATTATACCCAGAGAACCGTTGGGGTACAGTACCGCTCTGCAAGACACTGCCTGCTTTGTGCAAGCGGCTCCATTTAAACAACAGGGTCCATATCACATAGCGAGCAATTCATACCAATTACACCTCATCATAAAATGGCCCAATTTAATAGTCAGGAAATCGACATGGGGCTTTTGCCATGTGTGTGAGAGGCACCAGTTTAAGGACTCATTTCCAGTCAATGAGCTGTCATCTCGTCTAGGAGGAACGAGGCACGTCTTTGGAGGATACCGTAGCCATCCGATCACGGTTCGGTCTGAAATTAACCACACACGTTAGCTTTCTAGAAACTTCTACCAATAATCCAAAATCCCCACATGCTTCTTAATCTCATTAGGTGACTCACAAAGAAGATAAGACATCGTGATGGACCCCTGCACTAACCAGTATGATAATAAACTGCACTTGTGAATTCTGTGGGATGGTTCAATCGTCAGAGGTTGATGAGACCCAGGCAGATGCATTATGGGATGCTTTCTACTCTCTGGCAAAGGTCTGCAGAATCATGCAGCATTCTGCTGTGGAAATGGAAAGGACCAACACATGAGCTAATTTCCCTCGGTGAGCAAACACACACACTTCCAGGCTTGCGGGTCAACGGCCCATTCTAAGTCTCCTTAATGGCTTGTATGTATAAATTGTTAAAAGAATGTTTGCTGAAATAAAACAGAGAGGTTCATAAATTGTCCTTTTCCAGGGAGAGGGAACCAGATTGATTTGTTTGCCCTGCTGCCCGGACCTATTTCTTATGTAAAGAGCGTGCCTGACCTTTGATCAGGAGATGCACTCAGCACTGTAAAACCAAACGGCAAACAAGGCTTTTATATTCCTAAACTGGGTAAACCTTTTATTTGCTGTTCTTACAGCCTGAGAGCAATTCATGGCTTAAGGAGCATGGTGCGGTTTACAATCTACATTACTCGATAAGCCAAAGTAAAAGAGACATGAAGCCATTATCCATCCGCAAACCAATTAATAGGAAATTCCTCAGCGCTGCTGTGGAAAGTCCTGTGTTGCCCCCCATGACAAATGGGCAATACCCTGGTTCTTCACAAGCTAACTACACGTGGCATATGAATCCATCAAAAGAATTTTGCTTTATGAAACCATACCATGGTTTAGTGGTTGACTTCTTGGGGTTGAATGTCATGAAGGGAGAGGCTTCTGATGGTCCGTCTCACCTTCGGATATATCGCAACGGTGTCCGCAGTCTCCACAAGGAAGCTAGCTCGACCTTCGGGTCAACAGCGGAGCCAGAATGTTTACCGGAGAGCAGTGCAATACTGCCACCACACACTGCCTGGCTTTTCTAAGTCAGTAACTCCATTACTAATTTGCAACAGTTTAAGAAATAATGACTAGACAATTACATTTGCTCCTTTGTTTCCCCAAGGCTATTATGTTTTGAAATCTGCAAAACAGATGCCATTTTAAAGTTAGAGGCAATGGTTCAAATAAGATGAAATCATGTATGTTCATTTAACAGATTACGCAGAGAGAGGGCAAAAATAGGAACAACATAATTCATGTATTTCATAAGATATATAATTTTTTTTAAAAAACTGAAAATTTGAAATCATTTTCAAGAGAAAGAAATTAAATATGCACTGCTACCAAAGTTAAAATATTCTAAAACATCACTACATTATTAGGTAAAACTATTAAGAGCATTAAGACAAGATTAAAATAATTATGCATAATTTGAGAAAAGATTATTTTTCTCAGTCACAGTAATAGACAGACATGCATGCAAATACAATTCTGTTCACTTCACAAATACATACCCTGAAATAAAACTGTAGAAATTTAAGAGCTACTAATTAATCAGTGTCATTCTCACATTACAATCAGAAAGGTTGCTCTACTTTTTGACTTCTTTTCCATTACAGAAGGACTAAAATGGATAGTTGAAAGAGTGTAGATAATTTAGTTTGGCACAGCTACAGTTACTTTGGTCCGTGAGACAAAAGGACTATTTGAGACATATTCCACACAGACATTAACAAAATACATTTTGCAAGGAGAACAGTACAGCTTTACTAAGGTTTGAAAGGGAGAGTCTCCCCTTAAATTTCCAATATAATGGGCTCCTCGTTCATGCAGTAATCTGCTCCTAATCTGCATGGGGGATCCCGAAGTGTCTTTGCTTATTTGCGGCGACGCTTGTTGCTCATCTCTCCATTGTGGCAGGGCCAGCCCCCTTAGCGATTTAGCGGGGCCTTGACTGGCTGAACTTTGATCTGATGTCTTCATTGAGGAAAAGCCCCAGGCCGCTGATTCGGGATGCAAATCCCCCGTGAGGCCTATCGGCGCTTTGTAAAGACGGCAAAGGGAGAAAGGAACGAGGAGTTTTCAAGGGCTTCTGGAGGGAATCCCAGAGGGGGGGGTTGAGGGGGTTTTGAGAGGGGGGGCTGGTGTCCCTAATCCACATTGCAATATGGATTAAAGTAGGGGATAACCCCTTTTTTAACGCAGAAGAAAGGGTATTGCGTGGACAAGCCAGGGGAGAGGAACCAGGCTTTACTCATAATAAAACAGTTTGCAATAAAAGCATGCGCCATGTCAGAAGCCTGTGAATAGGCTTCAGCGTGCTGAATTCCCAGGCCTGGTGGGGAACCTTGCCAAAGCCTACCTAGAACCAACTAAGCGTGAGTAATCTGGCCAGGCTGAATAGCCGGGGTGAAGCCCCATTCATGCCTTAGAAGTTTAAGAGTTGATAAATTTATTATCAGTGGCGATTAGGCGGCAGGCCTGTCACCTCCTCCAGTCTGCGGAGGGGAGAAGAAAGGCAGATGATTCCATCAGGCGGCAGATGGGGGTTTGAATGCCTTCTGCTGCCCGCGTCCTCTAATCGAAACATTAATGTGACGGAAACCTCGGATTCCACAGGAGCCAAAGCGCAGAATTGATTTCATGCTGCGACAGTTTATACATTACCTTGAGTGTACAATTGCTCAGAGGGAAATTACACCTGGGAAATTTGGTTTAAAGAAAGTCTTAACCCCCTCGCAAACATTGATTTTTATAACAGTATCTTAGAATTTATGTATTTAAAAAAAAATACACAATTATACAAAATTAAAAGGAGGTTCATTTTTATATATGCATTTTTCAATGTGAAAAGTGTCACAAGCCTAACAGTGTGGTTTTTTTTTTTTTGTATAAAATGATGTATAAGGAGCACTGGGTTTTATTTTGTCACCAATGACAGTTACAATTTAAATTGCAGGGTAAAACAAATGTTACAAGTCAAATAAGCTTTGTTCTCCTGGATTACACGCAGTGGAACAACTCACAAAAGACTCAGTGGTTTGATACAAATTACAAGTGCTTTTCCACACACACTTTAGCACATGGATACACAATTTTATTAGCTCCATTCAGCATTTTACTCAGGGCGAGGTAAGGAAACCCGAGACAGAAAAAAGGCGTGTCGGGGCAACAATGCAGCATAGTGCTCACTTGTGCGCCTCCCCAATCGCAGTCACTGAAGTGAGATAAAATAGCAAAACAGAGACGGAACCTTCAAGCATACGGAGTGGTCGGACAGGAGAGGGCCATGCCTTTCCACTTTGTACCCAAATAGTCCCTGAGAGACCGCTGCAGTGCCTTACTTTAAATGAACCCTCCTTCCGTCTGGAGGAGTACACCAACACATACTCCACACACCTTCAGTCAAATCATGGACATGCTCAGATACACCATTTCTTCAAAAACTAGTTAGCCAAATGTGTGTGGGGGGTTGGTGTGGGTGGTCTGAACTGAACTGAAAAATATTCAAAAAACACAAACATAAGCCCTTGGGAAATTATCTGAAAATCAGCTGTCTATGCAAACCATGTTACAGACCAACGTGTAAGGAAAGCACGCTTTGCAACATAAATAGCATTTCATGGCCTGAAATGTAGGCTCTCTCTCAACCTCAGGGTAAAACATGCTGAAAATGACTCATTATGCCTTGTGCTCATGCAGTAATTTGCAAAAAAAAAAAAAAAAAAATTCCCCCGCAAACGAAAGCTCTTGTAGGCTTTTGTCAAAGTTCTTATACGGCCACGAGCTTCTTTAGACTAGCAATTATAGACCATGATAAGCTTTGCAATGTCAAGCCTTAATCTTCACCAGCATACCTAATGAACATTTCAGCTCAAAACATCTCACTCTGTTGCTTTTTTAATTTTAGGCACCAATTCCTTTCTATGGCAAGAAAGTGTGTGTTCACTTTCCCCAACTTTTTTAAGCACCACCTACAGTCTTGATGGTCTCCGCTGTACAGACAAGTCTTTCTGAAGGTGTGGCACAGGTACATGGATACCAGTGTTGCCATCAAAGGGAGGTGACTGTCATTGCTTTGCCACCACATTAGAGCAACGGTCCACTCATCTTAACGCAAAGTGAATGTGCTGACAGCATCTGCTGCATCACAGTTCACAGCAAACACCTGGAATCAGTTCTGCTGATCTGTGGTGCCAATCATCAGCATAATACACATAATTCAGATGTACCCTTTCAGTTCTGCTTTTTATTGCCATTTGATGGGTTATTTTTTTTCCCCAGATATAAAAAAAAATGCAGTGTGCATGTGCAGTATATTGTTGTTTGTTTGTTTCTTAAAAATACCTGACCTCTCTCGACAGTTAATTTTTTTCCATACAGGCTCACGAATTTATCTTTGTGTGACAAAAGCCACAACAGCCACTGGCTTCTGTCATCACGCAATTTGGGATGGCTCCTGTAGAAATGCACTATTTTCACATGACTTTGAATAAATTCTTGTATGAGCCCTTGTAAACATGACCAGATACTGTAACCTTTGAGTATAGAATCTAGAATCCAGTCTTGAAAGCTGTTAAAAACATATAGGTGGTCTCAGTTTGTATTCCTCTCAATATGGACGTCAAAGTATACACACTGAACACTAGAGGTGAACAATATGGGATAGCACTTTGGCTCTTACACAATAGGAAATTTATTCATAAATGAATAAATAACAGAAACTCTAAATTCATACTAAATTACCACCTCAGCTGATTTCATGCATTCTTTAACTTGACTACTCAATTTCACAGTTTTTAAATGCTTTACATTAATAACACCAGAAATAAAATACTCATTATGCAGTATAAGTAAAACTATTTACTTGTAAATGCCCTCGTAAGTGCTGAAGTTATAGCCTGTTGTACCGATTGGATGTTTGACCTTTAATATTCACAGTGAAAGAAAATCAATTAAAAACAACTTGCAAAAAACAATTGCACAAACAAATAGCAGGTGTGAATAAAGAGAGAATGAGAGCGAGACGGCTGTTCATCACAGTCTGAAGTGATTCTGGTCTCTTCTCGGTGAAGGAGGATATGCCCAAGGGCCACGAGGAGACATCCCTTCCTAAGGCAATAACAAAAACAATATATTGTCTCGCAAATAACACCTCAAATTAACACAGCCACATTTTATGACACCGGTTGCCCTCATTAAGCCTGCCGGGGCAGCTAGCCAATCAGCAGAGAGGGCTGCTCGCGTTCCTGTCCCCAACCATTAAAGTAATTCCTGCGTAAATGCTCACTCATCTCCCTGAGCTGGTCACTGCCACAGCCCTGTGTGCCCAAGTGGAGGGGGCTCACCTGTTGGGACCAGGGCCCCTTAGGGGGGGGGGGGTGGGTGGTGGTGCCCTTCACACCAGTTGGATTTAATGTGGTTTACGGGGGTTGAGGGCAGGAGGCCTGTCTCCCTTAGGTAAAACAGGCCTGCTGCACCTCTGTGCAGTGTGTCTACAATGAACTGCTTGACCTTTGACGCGCATGCACGCACACACACACACACACACACTTGTATGCATACACAGACACACAAGAACACACTCAAACACACCAACACACGTGTGCACACAAGAATTGCCACAGTACTTAACACCCGCACATACACATGAGCATTGACACAATTATACACACGTCTCCTCAAACAATACCCTCTCCTTTTAAAGTGCACCTGAGTAAATACACATTCATTTCCAATCCCATCTCCATCATAACACCTTCATGTACACTGCGCACCTGCCAAAAATAACTTCCCTGCCACCAACACCACCCACATGTATTCTGAGAAACCAATCAGAACCAAAATAAAAATAAAAACCAAGAAATGAAGGTTTTTACACTAAAACGAGCATTCAAAGTGCTAATGTAAGTGGATTCACGGGGCATGAAACACCCTGAAGAAACAAGTGTTCTTCACAGCCACTTATTACAATGGTGCACTCCAAGCATTGTTTTCCATGCGGTTTTAAAGGCAGCCAGAATATAAACTATTAAACAGGGTTAAATAATTGAAATGTGCAGGTACCAAACACATACTTGGTATCAATAACTTGATACATCTTAACTTATTTAATACATTTTTTAGCGGAGCTGCTTTCACGCCACATGTTGTTCCTACAGCATAAGTCAGGATTCCTTTCCATTCCCCAGTCTTTTATATGGAAAGCAGGGGTTAAGTCCTGACCCCTCCCTCTATCAATCAAATTATTTACAATTGGTACCCCATCTGCCCTGGGCTTTGAAACAGCTTCTATCGTTCTGTTTCGCATTAAAGAGTGATGTTCCAGGAAACAACCAGACAATGTAACTCCCACATACTTCTCCGTACTCCTGGGTGTCATAAAACCCACGACATCATAGACCCCTGTTAATGAGGCTCCTGGTTACATTGCTCCCCCCCCCCAACCCCCACTTTAGCTAGGGCAATTAGCTGTGCGCTTCTACGTGTGCGCACATGCTAGTGGCACAGGACATCTGCATAACTATAAAGACCGCAGTCGGCCCTGTGCCACTCAGGCGCTTATTCCACTCTTTCTGCTGAGAGGCTGTTTAACATGGTGAAAGGTACATGGGGTACATGCGCACGGTTTCCTACAATGCTCTATTTTGACATTTCTGGAGGCAGCAGCCATTATGACTGCCTGAAAACAAAATTACAGGCATAAGGTGAGAGCAGTTCTCAACTACTTTTGCTTTTTTTTGTTTTTTATTTTTTAAATTAAAGACTCAATGGGATAATGCTATTATTTAACTTCTATATGGTGCATTTTGGGTTAAACAATACTAATGCTGAAATGTCTAATGCTAACCTAAATGTGTAATAGTAATTTATCACACCATTCACTGAACAATATGCATGTCATGCTTCCTGTATATGATCTTCGAAAGCCCAGCTTGGTCCTCAGGTATTTCACAATAAAAGTCCCCAGTTCATTACAGCAAAATTATACAAAAAGTAAAATCGACCAAAATTCTTCACATATTCGGGTTAATCATGGCTTGTAAAGTGCCTGTAGAAGCAGACACACTGTGCCTGCGCTGAAATATTTTAACTATGTAAATTCCCATAAGTGTGTACTAATGATCTCTTAACTGAAATGCTAATTCATCTTTCCTCTTGGAGCTGACTGCAGTAGGCCTAAATGTTATCAACGCTGATGGATAAATTGGCGGGTAGTAAAATATTATACCTAAGGTAGGCAATGGTTTTTTTTTTTTTCCATGCGGTGCATGTCTCCATCAGTCTCACAGTAGATGGCTAATTACAATATGTTATATTGTCTCTCTCCACATGGGAGTGCCAGGAACATTTGTCATGGGTCTATCTGACTGGAGGAAGAGGACACTAATGGTCCACAAATTACCATCAGTTGCCATTTCACACTGTCAGAGACAGAGCAGCTACCACCTTTGACCTTTTATGATTAGTTATAAAGAGGACATGGCTGAATAAACTAAATGACTAATGATGGATGAATGACTAAATTATGAATTCTAAAATGTGAATTTAAAGTGGGATGGGCCAAAGCTAACTAGTTCCATGTCTTATGCTTTATTTGAGAAATGTCTCAATTTGAAAACTCTCTCTGATCCAGATATTTTATTCAACACCGGAATGTGCTAGCCAGTATAATAAAAGCACATGATTTAACTTCATGGTGTATGGACAAGCAATAAAAATAATACATTATAAATACACATTTAAATGAAATAAAGACATATTACCATTGGAAGCATTATGTTTGCCTTTGCATTCTTCTGCTGGGAAAATACAGTCTGACATTGTTGGGCTCACTCAAACTTGAAGAAATAAAAAGTTTAATGAACAATTAACTGATCTCCCTTGACAGTGGGATAAAATAAAACAACTGAGAAAAATGTGAATATGGAAAGTTTCAGAAGGAGACAGGTGTCTGAGCAAAGAAAAAAACACATCTTGGCTTGAAAAGGAAATATAAACTTGTACAGACTATTTTGTGTCTATCTTAATCCAGAATCAAATCCATGTGCCTTGTCAGAGACACGGGCCACATCAGATGTCCTCATAAAAACAAAGGATAGAAATTCAGACTACAGTGCTCGAATGTAATTCATTTAATGGCTGCCAAGTGTTACACATGCAGAATGTTAGAAAATTATTCATGACAGGGATTTACTAGCGTGACATCCTGAGCGCAGTCAGGACACAGCGCTTCATGCTACATCCGCTACGCTGAGTGCACCGGTCTCACAGCTACAGGACTGAAAACCTGTCGGGACCGTTTGTCTTACTACTGCAACACCTTGCATCAATCAGCAGGACAGCAGTGCTGCAAAAATCGGTCACACGCCACTTCAGAAAAACCCAGTTTTACAATCCAACCAAAATAAGACATTCCCATTGTGTTGGTCGTTTCCTTGCAACATGCCAAATCCCCTGTGGTGCTGGTAAGGAAAAAGGACACTCAATATCGCTACGTTTTTGGGATGTCTTTAAAGCAACGCACACTTTCAACACCACTGCACCCACAGGCTGTATTCCATATTATAAATGCCATGTTTCAATAAAAAAAATCCTTGAATGTAAACTTGAGTGTGGTTGACAGAGAGACGTGTAAACAGCACAACTCAGACTGTGGTGGTAGGGGGTGGGGGGGATGCGGGGCGGGGTGGGATCCTAGGAGGTTCGGCTAGCACATTCAGCATGGAATGACTCAGAAGTGGCATGTCACTTTGGGAAACAATGACAGCAATGCTTTTGTGTCATTTCCACGCAATATCAATTATTAACAGATATCTGGCTTTGTAGCTGGAGTGGTATTAAAGGAAGTTTCCGCTCCCTGTGGAGAATAAACTATAGCTTGTTCAAGTTCAAGACACACATTCCACATCACAAGGCTAGTCCCTTCCCTGCAAACGGGAATTTACTTACTTATTGATTAGCAGACACCCTTATCATCATAACTCATTTGTAAAGCTGTATACTAACATCAACGATGTTCATCAACTATACAACACACTGTGGAGAGAAATGTCACCATTTTAAATCTTTAAACGCCTTGTTACACCTACTGATGAAAAGCTAAATAACACACCTCAGGTGGCCACCCCTAAACATCTTGCTCAACGGTGAAATGGACATCATCCAGCATTTAAATCTGCGATCGTTTCCAAGCCAGTCCGTTAACGGTCACTTCACTGATTTTATCACATCTCACAGCCTCATAATGGTATTTCACAATGATACAAGTCCAAAACCTGGGATTTTTGTGAAAGTATTAATATCCTGTCAGCCAAATTGAATTTCCTTTCCTCCTTCCAATACAATGTCCTTTATACATATTTTATAGATATGACATAGCTACCCAGCACATAAAGTTACTGAGCAAATAAGGGGGACTTACTTTTCCACCTAGCTTTGTAAACTACAACAGCACTACTCTCTACTTCTGCGTTTGGGGCATTTTCCCAGGAAAACCGATTGGGCCTGTAAGCCACAACAGCACACCATAACAGCTGTATGTCCCCTGTAGGCCTTCAGCTATGGCACTGCAGCAAGATGACACATGTATGCTCGCACTAGTCATTGAAATCGGGTAGTTAAATGATGTGCACGGGAGTATTCTTTTTGCCTTTGGATCAATTGAGCTTTTTATTAAGACTGTATTCCTCCAGAATGGGCATTAGAGAGAAAGCAGAGTGGAGTGTGTGTTAAGTCTGGTTTTGAAAGTCTTTAGCTATACTGTCCTCATGTGTGAGGTTAATCTTGAACCAACCTACCACCCCCCCCCCCCCCCACGCCTCCTACCATTGCTTATGGCAATAAATTCAAATGGCGGGAGGCTGAAGCGTGGGCCCCGGGTGCTGCCCGGAGAATGTCTCCGCCGCCCACCACACCATCAGGCGTCCGCGCGCCGAACGAGAAGGAATTCCGTCGCTCTTCAATTTGTCATCTGAAGGAGTGTCTTTTATTGATGGGTTTCTAGGTCACCAGCCCTTTGTGTCGCTCAATGGATCTAAAAGGGCCCCAGATGGGGCTCCTCAGATGGTGCCTATTGTGGCCGCCCTTCTATACCGCCTGACAAAACGAAATCCGTAGGAGCCATTAGCCGGTCCGGGATTGTTTTTAGGGGTGGGCACATATCTCACCGCAATGATGACAGACTCCAGGACAGATCAGTCATTTCAACAATTGCAGGTTGGTCTCTTTTGAATGGAAAAGGCCCTGCTCGATTTGATATACGCTTTGCAAGAGAATGAATTTGGTTTGGTTTTACAATACAAAAGACAATCAAAGAAAGTCACAAATTATGAGGATTATACTGCTTATATTTTGAATAGTATTAATATTATAATTGTAATAGTAAGTATTTATAATATTTGAAAGTAACATTTCCATGTATTGAGGTACAATTGTTAAGTCTTTTTTTTTAATAAAGCAGCCTTACTTGAATCAATAAATGAACCTATCAAAAGGAGAGGACCTCTTGAGCTTCTTCAAACAAACTCTTCCCTTTGAAGCGAAATGGTTGTAGGCATTATTCTCTCAAACATAGGCTCATACCTGATAACAAGCACATAATCACTTCAACAAAATTATAGCACAGTGTTATGTGTTCAGGTTACTACATATAATCTGCATCAAGTGTTGAGAATGATCACGATATGATACCTTCTCTAATCTACAATCATGAGTCAAGGCTGTCACCAGCAATGCGATTCATCATAACTGAGAATTGTGAACAGTTATTACTGATTAATCCTTTAAAAGCACCTTGCGCCTTGCAAATCATGCCTACCTTCAATGAACCAAGATGAAAGGATAATAGGCACAGTCTTTCATCCGGTGTGCCGCCACTTCAATCAACATCTTAAGTTTGTGCATCTCATGGTGGTGCTCTGTATGCACTATTGAAAAAGAAATGGAAGAGGATGGTTGAACGCCTACAATAAAAAAAAATGCTTACGGCATGTCTTCAACTACTACACCTATGAAGGATAACTCAGTATCTTTAATGTCAAAACAATACTCAGCACTCCCATTCATTTTGCTAATATGAGTCACAATATAACCCTCTCCAAAAATGTGTATGACTGAGCTAAACAGGCAGGGTCAGGTCCTTAAATGGTAGATTCATTAAAACACTGATATCATAATCAAGCAGCCTTGTCCATTCCCATTTAGGAAAAGGGTTTATCTTAATATATGGTCAGATTTATGTTCTTATGTCAGCTTTGAACATTACAGTAGCTAAAATACACATGGCTGAAGAACATAGCTATGATGTGCATTGACCTCCTGGCATTTAGTTTATAGGAATTTATATACATTACTAGATAGATTATGATCAGTCATACAAATTAAATTTGAAAATAGAAGTAACAAAAGATGAAGAGAAAAAGAGTATAAATTAAAAAAAAATGACACTTTTACCATTTGATCTTGCACAATACTGGGACTGCAAACTAATACAGATTAATTTTACCCCAGCTTTTCCGATAAGCGACACACCTGTTACAGACTGAAGGACCACATCCTACCCGGCAAATAAAGAGAGCATAATCTGTTTAAGGTTAAAACTACAGTTCTGTCATGAACATGAGAAACAGGTGGCGGTCGGTGTTCTGGCTTTTACACAGTGCTTCTGTGAAACCTGAACTCAACAGAATGCTTGATTGTGGCTTGTAAGGGAAACATGAAACTTCACTCACTTCATTAAAATAACCTACAATTGTGTGCCTGACAAAAAGTGAGCATTTCTCCTGAGAGAAAAGTGGGACTATTTCCAATACAAAGGTATATTGGGAGAGCAGGAAAAAAAAAAAAAAACTATTTGCCCATGGATTTTAAAGGGCTGTGTTTCAGTGGACTCCCATATGTGCCATACAATACAACCTGATTCAGGCACAATGTCCCCATGCACTAGGACCTGTGACTGCACAGCACACAGTATGGGACCTGAACTTTAAACCAGAAGCTTGTGGGTTTGAATCCCAAGCGCAGTACAGCTGTTGTACCCCTCAGCAAAGGGCCTGACCTGAATTGCTTCAGTAAATGTACAGTTGTATAAATTAATATGTAAACACACATAAATAATAGACAACACACTATGTCTGTCTCCCTGGACAGGAGTGTCTACAAAATAAAAAGGATAAATCATTTAACATTTAGCTGGGAGAGAAGATTGAAGTAAAGCAAGTGCTAAACTGAGCTAAATTCTAATTCTTAATTTAAAAAATATCAACGTAATTACCTGTCCTTTATGAGAATCATTCTCGCAAAATATGGAGGATGTCATTAGGTACAAATGATTGTTTATGCGTCAAACAAAAAACTGAATCTGCCTTACCCATTATTTTCATTTTTCTCATCTATTGTGCTTTTCTCCACCACCTATGAAAGAGCAAAGTAAATGGTTTTAGACAGAACATTGTGTGCATCGAGTAAGAGGATGCAAAGTCCTGTATGCCAGAACTAATAACGTACGTACACAAGACTAAAATTATGATGACGAAGTTTGCCTCCAATTTATAAACTAGCCTGGTATTCTATTACTAACTCCGCCATTTTGCACCCTACTGCACAAGCACTGGATCAGTAAAAGCACTGTTTTCTTTCTTTGCGAGCAAGTTCTGTTCTGGGAGAGGATTTTAAAAAAATTAAAACATTTACTAGACATGCACAGAACGTTGTGTATAACAAAACAGTGACTTGTTTTATGTTAACTGGCAAGAAACTCGTTAACTGAGTAGCTACCAATTGGGGCTTGGCTGCATATTCCACTCAACTGGTAACACACCTGTTACCGTCAGTTCGTACCACTGTGGCGCCAATGCTGTTCCAGGCATACTCATAATTATATTTAACGAATAGCTTTGCATTTATAGTTTCAAACAACCTTAGCTGGTCAAATGAAAACTACGTATCCTGCTGTAATACACAGCACGTTTTCGTCAGTGGTTTGTAGTCACAAGATGTTTCGGTTACAGGTGCTCGTAATTAGCTCACGTAAGATAACGTGAAGTGTTACGCAGGACAGACAGGAAACTGCATCTCTGGCGCCTCCACAAGGCAGACTGCATAGCACGACAACTCGTTCGCATTTCAATCAGCTCTTTATTCAGTCAAAGAATGAATGACGTATTGAGGTATTCGACTGTTGGAGGGAATTGCGGGCAAAAGCGTGAGCAATAATCTGTTTTCAGGGATGGTTAACATCAGGGTGCCTGGCTGAGAATAAGCTATATTGCATTCACAAAATCCTAAAATAAGTAAATCTGTAAAGGTAGAACAACCTTGGTGTGTTACATCTGAACTCATGTAGGCCTACTGTCTGTAAAGTACCTCACTTGCTGGTTGCTTTGCAGTCTTAAAACTACCATAGCTGCTAAGGTCAGGACTGATAAAGTTCTTATAATTGTGTCTAAACGCTTTGCTAACAGCTAAGTGGTAGACAAAAGTGTCAGTCTAACCAATGAGATGTGATTAATAGTTTAGCATACCCAATAATCAGATTTTTAAGAAAAGATACATTGTCAATGGTTAAATGTTTCCAATTTACCCAAATAAAGAAAGAAATGAACCATAAATGTAATCTTCTGGGTTTTTATTATTCTCTAATTCTTAGTTCCAATTTCCTTATTTATATTTTTTCCCCTTTGCACTTTACTGTAAATGGTTAGAATTAATTACAAAACTAAATCTTTGCCAGCTACTTAAACCACATATTTAGGACTTGCCTACTGGCATTCACAGTTTGCACAGTTATGTCAGAAATTGGATACATGCTAATACGTATAATAAATAGCTGAAAGTTACTTGTCAAAGTCATGTTTATAGAAACTCCTATTGCATGCTACAGGCCTGAGGAAAAGGTGTGGGTGGTTGTTTTGGTGGACCAATAGGGCTCAGTGTCTTCTCTTGATCATGTACACACACACACACACACACACACATATGGTATTATTAGAACCCATATGTAGAAATTGTTTTACATTTCTTTTAGTAAAGTTACCCACAAAACAGTCGATCGAGTTGTAGCTGAATAGTCTTCAGCTGTTAGCTTTCTTCAAAAGACATGGCGAACAGAGAGAAAATTTCCATGTCTGCTGCTCTGGTCTTATTATCATAAGGGACTATTTGTAATCTTCTTAGCCACAGAGCAAACCAAATACCACCTACTGTGTCTTTCGTTAAAATATATTAATAAATTAATAAGACATGGATCCTGACCTGCTGTTTGCCATGTTGTGCCCCCTCATCTTATCTCCTTCCGTAAAAGCTTTTAGTGGTCAAATAAATTGGGGTGTTTGACACAGGTCTCTTTCAGGCAATCAAATGTCAGGGGAGCAAATGTATTCAAATGCGAATAGGCCTACAATGAACGGTGCCTGGAGTCCATATCTCTCCTCAGTCTTTCAAAGGCTCTGATCCAGATTGTAGATAATGAGAAACACACTTTCTGAGGTTAAGCCACAACCCCAATTTAGAAAACCACTAATTAATCATTGAAATAAATATTTTAAACATGAAATGAAGTCATGTGCTTATCAGTGGCGGGGGATCTTTCCATTGCAAGGGATAGTTAATCTCATGAATCTTTTTAGCTGCGCTGATGTTGAGGATTGTCAGTTATTTAATTGATTTTATGGACAGATCATATAAGTCTGAATCATTTAAAAAAATTACCATGGTAGCAGATTCATTATTGGATTTCAGTGATATCATGACTCGTGTAAGCCTCATTTGTGTTATTTTCCTTTTGAACTTCTGCTTAACCTACTCTTTTATAGAGGAGATGGACTGAAATAATGATACCCATTGGCTAAAGTGTGATTTCATTCGCTGTATATGTGACCAGTGCTGGCCCAAGGGGAAAACTGTATAAAATGGCTTCTCTGCTCCAAGATCTGAGGTCACACACCCAGGTCTAACCAGAAGAGCCCAAAGACAAGTGAATCACAGTCCTGCCTCAAGGCACACTGTCTGGCTTGTTGACAATTCTCCCAACATAGCAACAATGTTGAGAGATAAAGCTCCTTGCTTTAACTTGTTTCTGCCCTAACAATAACAATTATGATTTTTTTTTCAAACAGCACAGTCATGTGCTACTTATTCTGCTTCATCTGGATCAGTGCAATTGCCATGGCCTGAGTATAGGGACCACATTGAACTGACCTCTGTCATTACAATCGTCTCTGTATAGCTCTGTATGTATATTTGCAGAAGTATTTCAACTGTTTAAGTTCCTATGAATTTTTCAGGGTTAATGATGGATAGTATGTATTACAAATATGACATTCTATATAATATTAGCACAGTGTATATGTCTTGGATATTTTTGCTGCTTCTGTCCTTGCTCATGATATGTATATACACATGTATATATACAATAAAAGACTCAAAGCCAGGAGTTTGAGGTTTAATGTCTTTCTACTGAACTATTACTGTGAATGACATCATCAGACTCAACAAGGTAGTGTAAATCTATCATTGTATTGATTTATGTTTTTTTCAATACACTATAATTTTTATATAATTTTGTTCAGAAATGTATTAATCATTCATAGGCTGTTTTATAGTAATAAGCCAATACATTACAATATGACAAAGGATCTGCACAAGTGGAAAATAATCATTGATCCAAAATAATAGTTTTTGTTTTTTTGATTGCCATGCATTTTGCCTAATATGATCAATTGGAGACTGTTGATGACTGCTTTCCAGTAGTTTTGAAATGAATCACATTGGAAAGTGCACTGGGTAGAAAAGAAAACGAATGAAAGTCATTGACATGACAAGTAATGAGAGGTACACTTTGAGTATGACCATGTAACTTTCCCTTTGTTAAAATTCTCACCAAATGCAAAATTTCACCAATACAAACCAAAGTGACGGTGCAATGGTCCAAATAGAGAATATAAACCTGAATAACTTGTTCTTTAAAATATGTGGCATTGATCAGTTTCAAATAAATGGAATGCAACAGGAATGCTGCTGTAATTGTTACATTCCAGACATGTGGAAAATTGGCACAGAAATCACAAGTCTAGGTTTTCCTATAAATTATCAATAAATGCATAGTTATTCGATATATGACTTTTTTGTTGTTGTACCATGAGTATGGATCGTCAAAAAGAGCTTTTGGGGTCTTTCTTTCAGTCTTTCATGTCTGGTCCCAGCTAAGACCAGCCTTACATTGTCTTTAAATTCATAGGCCACAGATGGCAAGGAGAAGTAAAAGCGATACACTAATTTCTTTGTTTCACTGCAGGCGTATTTTTCATGTAATCCGGGATTAAGAGATGGCAGTGTTGATTGCCAGACAAAATACGGTGGAACTGGGAATTGCCCAGCAAATACCACTTATTCTTCTAACCACCAAAAAAAAAAAAAAAGATCCTGCCAGCAATGGAGATCTCATCTGCGATTGTGGCAGGAAAAGGCCAGCTAATTTTAGACCAATCCCATTTTGATTCCCAGTAGCAACCCTCTGTATTCTCCATGCTGACAATGGCAACCCCCATTGCGACATGTAGCACCCAATGCAGAGCAGAACATAGAGAAGTGGGCAGCTGCATATGGACACTTCCTTGATATCACTCATTCGCCGTGTAATCTTATTATGCAAAGTCTTAATCTTCACCTAATACTGAATGCCCAGAGAGAGTTGAAATATAGCTATATCAGGGTTCTGGGGAGTTGGGGGCGGGTGGGGGTTCATGTTTTGTGATCCCTACCCCATTCTATTAAGCAGATCTGGGACTTAAGGGGTGTCCCCAGAGGCTATGGGGAGATAGAGGGAAAGGGGTGTGGGGGGAGCCCGCTGCACTTTTGGGAGACCAGATCGGCATGAGGTCCTGGACAGGATTAAACTAGATTTGTAGGGGAGGGATTTTTTTTTTTTTCCAAACAAGGAGCATTATTGGACAGGGGAATAAGGGGCCACCAGTGCGGCGAAATTGGATCAAGATTGGCTGCGGTGGAGGGCTGGCAGCAGCTGCCCGCGGATTTTGACTTCTTTCAGGTGACACCGCCGCCAGTCACTCGGAAAGGTCCGGGATGGAAAAGCGGCGGCCGATAATTTTTGATGTCGGTGAGATTTAGCGGACGGGTAATGGGATTAGGTGTAACACCTCGGCGACGGAGGAGAGCCACCTGGTGCTATAACAGGCAGCGGGCAAGGCCTTAATCCCTTTCCCATCTCTGGGCCGTCACTGATGAAACTCAAAGTGATTTCCGCTCTGCTTGCTGTGATTAACGCCATCGACAGGGACCGAGTGAAGAAAGGGCAGGTTTCATTACCCGCCGACTGGCAAAACAGGAGGGCCGTGGCAGGACCGGCCCTTTGGAACCAGAGGGGAGGTGACTCTGTTGTTTTGTGAATGGCTTATTTGACCCTTTTCATTGGAGGTAATGCTAGTGGATATTTAGAGCAACTTTCCTCCAATCTGGAAGGGCTTTATGGGATGAAGTATCACACATGATCCTCCATGAAGATTGATACTTCAGAGATGTCTTCATTCAGACAGCTGTTAGTTTCATGCACCAGGCTGCTAATTGGCATTAGAGTAATACTCTGTGAATGACATATCCTTTAACATTTAAATGTTATAATCCATGTAAGTATGAGAGATTTGCTCATCATCTATCACACCATAATCATTAGCATCATCTAAATCTGGACAAATATCTGGAGATTGACACCACCATGGAATCTTTTTAACCGCTTTTTGTAATGGTTAGAAATTGTGATGGAGCGTCCAAACTGAAACTCCAAATACAGGTGGTCCTCGGGTTACAACGGTCTCGAGTTACGTCGTTTCATGGTTATGACGTACTCCCATAAATTATTTAAAAAACCTAGTTTCGACCTAAGCGGTTTGGTTCGTAAATACGACCACAGAAATAAAGATAAGAAATTGTTCTCTCTTTTTTTTTAAATTAATCTTTCATTTAATTACTGTATTTTATATGTCCTTCATGTGTTGTGTGTACAGTGTGAGTGACTTAAGGTGTTAATTTAGGTATAAATTCCGACTTATGTCGAAAATCAGCTTACGACAAGTTGTAGGAACGGAACTCGTTCGTAAGTCGAGGACCCCTGTGATCTGGCTCTTGACTGAAGAGCATGAGTAGCTGCATATTTGAACAAGGTGATTAAGCGCTGAGTTAGAAACTATACACCTACTGGCCATGCACACTGGCCCTGCAAGATTCAGACTGGCATAGTAATGGAGGAAGAGGAGTCATGACACTCATGGCTAGCTTGAACAACCCTGCTCAAGTGAATGACAAACCCTGCCTAATTGGATATCTCCACTGGAGGGAAGTGTAGTGTTGGTGGGCGGAGCTCCAGGTTCCACCATGATAATGAGCCTCTAACCTACAGTCAGGCACTGACTGACCAATCAGAGATATGTGTACATTTCAGTTAAGATATGCCAGAGTGCACACTATGCTTGATTTTGAAATTTACTTCAATGCATTTTTTGTGGTGATTACTTTTTTAAGACTTAATGATTTACTAAAGTGTAGAATAGCATGGAAAGATCCAGAGTATTTTTGTCTGTGTTCTTTTGTGTTCAGCAGTTTGATCCAGCCACTCATCTTATGAGGAAATGCAAAAACAGCCAGTCAACAACAGTCTAACTAAAATTGAGGCTTTTTTACAGCAAAGTAGACAGAACATTACATAGATCAAATAAAGAAGTCTATTCTGGTGTTCAGAGGAGATGACCAAAGGGTCTGCTGACTTCACTGTACAGTATGGCTATTTAACTGCTTTTGAGTGTATTTTGGAACAATTGGTAGCTCCATGAATGGATTGTTTGTTTGTACGAAAACTATGAAAACAAAATTCCATTTGTTCAGGGACAATATATTGATGTTCCTGTAAAAATATGTATTTTTGCATCTTGGCATTACCTATCGCACCAGGATATAGAACTTCTGTAATTTCCTTTGAATCCTCTGAAACATTGAATTCAGCCTCTGAAGCTAGCCATAGCAGTTATTGCTCTCCCGGCAGTTACATCTTATTAAAATGCTGTGTTTTCACAGTTCAGATTTGTAGCACACATATTCTAAAGCATATTTCCATATTACAGGGAACAATTAGTGCACCATTCATTTGAAGTCCCAGATTTGAAGGATGTCTGTGTCAGAGCAAAGTCCACTGTTGCAGTCTGTGCTACAGCTACGGCCGCATAACTGTCACATTCTACTTTGTGTGAAATTGATGCCTCATAGTTTTAAAACGAACGCAGCAGCAATTACCCAAGGTAATATGCTCTGTTTTGACTGGTGTGCCCAGAGTTTGAGCCATTAAAATGTAGCCCTCTGTCACAGGCGATGTCACAGGAGAGGACAGAACAATGGAGAACAGCGCAAAAACATAAATTATACCTCTGGTAATTATTACTCAAATGACTACAACTTTTGCAGATCTAAAATCAGGCAGGTATTTTTTTGTTTGTTCGATTATAAAAAGGCATGCGTACAGACAAATGGCGCAAAAGGGTTCTGAGGTGGCAGACATCCTGGTAGAGATGGATCGGGTTACAGGTGAATAAGTCTCAACAGGTGCCCATTAACCTGTACCAGCAGAGACCCAGAACTGAAGGGCCGGCCTCATTTCCAGGTCATAACAATGCCACTGGGTCCATAAATATAGTGGAATGATGTGTCCGACAGGTGAGTATTGTGACTTAAGTGCTGGAATAGCATATTCAGACAGAGAAGAACATGTTCAGAAAAAGGGATTTGGGGTCTACCCAGTTATTTCATTGAACATGACATCATGATGTCATAAAACGTGTATAGTTCATGTATTAGGTGCACATTGTTTTTTTTTTACCTTGACGGTTAGTAAAAGGAACATTACAGAAAGAATACGCATAAACCTGCAGATAAGCCCCATGAGAATTTTGTTCTAAAGAGAATCTCTGTGCTGTACATTACAGAAAACTAAAGGTAATGTAATTTCTGCTGTCTTTCACACAGTTTTCCAACCTCTTTGTCCATTCCCACTTTAATAAGAGAGGTGACACCTGTGGTTTACTCTGAAGTCCACCTTTGTCAAGCTAACACCCTCGGACTGGGGGGCAATTACATTTGCGGCCTCGTCCCAAACAGGGAAGCCACTTTAAAGACCTGGGCAGGGATTGGGGGGTTTGGAGGGGAGTGCTTTCACCCTTTTGTCCTGAGGAGATTAAGTCTGAGTTCAAGGGGAAAATGGAAAAAAAAAGTATTCATATTCATTTGAAAGAGCGCCAACCCCCCGTCTGAATCCGAGTTTCTCTTTCAGGGAGTCTTTCAAAGAGGCCTGCTAACCTGCAAGACGATCTACCAAATTCTCACCCTCTCTGTTCATTGTTCCCTCTCCGCTATCGAGTTGCAGGTCCCATTCAAAGACAAACCGTTGCATTTGATGCCCAATAAAATGACAACCATCGAGGAAATGTGAGGACCTGAATAGACGCTTTGTTGCAGTACTTTTTCCTTGTCTGCAGGCCCTGGATTGCATTTTGGGGTTTTGTCACTTCCAAAAGTGTTCTTTGTCTGGGCCTTTTCAGGTTAATTGATATATGTGTTGAGAGTCAATCCAAGTCATTAAGTTATATCCAGGCTTTCATTATAGTCAGTTGATTGAGTTTGTAGCAGGGAGTTCTATTCTGATATAATGCATGAGGGTCAGTTGAATGCTACTGCTGTATTCTTGGTATAGAAATGATAAATGCAGTACAAAATCTGTTTTGTGTGGGTTGTTTCTTCTTTTGTTGCTTAAAGCTATTCTTATCCCCTATCTATTTTTTTCTTTTTCTCTCAATAGGGCGGGCATTGGCCACGGTCAGTTTGAGAGAACTTATGTGACTTCGTAAGTGTCTGCTGCTAGCAGGCAGGCAGACTGGGGGAGTTTATCAGCCACAGGAGTCCATCTTGTGGGATGTGGTGAGGGAAACCCTGCAGCTGAATCCCCTTCCTCTCTGGGTGATGTCATAGGTGACCGTGCGTCACCACCTGAGACTCCTGCCATAGCAATGGCCAGGATAGGGCGCATTGTTCATTATGATAACAGGGTCAAAATACAGTGCTGTGTACAGTGCTGTATTTTACAGTGCTGTGAATTGGTGGATGACGGGGGTGTGAACGTGTCCATCTGTCTGTGCTGACTGGGAACGCTTTGGACAAACACAGCCATTAGTTTTGGGGCAAGGGACTGGCTTCTATTCAAAAATATGGCAAAGTCACCCAAACAAAATGAACAGAATTTCCTGTTCCCACAGTGGATGCAAGCACATTGAACATGCTAATGAAGCATAGCTGAGTGGACACAGCTCTCTGTCTGTTGTTAGAATCTGTTAATGGAATAAATCTTAATTTTAATAAGATGGCGGGGGGAAGGGGGTGGGATGGGGGCTCTGAAAGTGAGGGTGAAGCTGTGTAAAATCAAATCACATTGGTCAGTATATGATTACATCATTACTTCCTCAACACCAGTGCCCTGGTCCTATTTTTTCAAAATGGCAAATAAATGAACCAATGCACCGTTAGAGTGCAGGTGTGCTGGCAAAGGCTGTGACTGAAGACGCAAACAGGAAGCCTGTTCTGAAGTTCTGTCACTCTGTACAGAAATACAGTACTGATTTCTTCCTATTTTGTACATGGGTCTGGGTTGCTAGGAGTTGGAAAAGACAACAGTCCAACTCTTAGGCATGAAGGCCATTATTCCAATATAAAGTGTTGTTGATCCTGTCTGCACATATAGGGGACTGAGAACTTAATTAGAGCTTTGACAAGCCTACTCTCCTAAAGTGATGAGATTATTCGTAATTGATGTCACAATCAATTAAGGTTGGGTCCGTTGCGAGCCTGCTGGCAGGTCTAGCCTTGGTTCAGGCCCTGGGATGCTGATGAAAGAGGGGGTTAGCCTCTGCTCATGCTGCTTCTGCAAGGAGAGGCCAGACTTTAGCAAACAGCCTAATGACCCTGTTTGAAGTCTAATAAACCCGTGACCCGGTACCGTTGCGCTGACCTCTCCTATCTCTCTACATGGAGGAGGGAGGGCAACCAAACAAAACAAAACAAAAAAAGTTGTCATTAACCGAGGGAGGTTTGGTGGGTTGAAGTGTGGAGGCGGCTTGTGACTTCATTATCCGAGGTAAAAGCGTCATTGTCGTTTACATGCAAACAAAGTTAACGGGAGGTTATGGAGCCGCTCTGCTTTTGAATGCAAGCGGAGGGAAAGGATGGGGGTGAAGCAAATTCACTGCTCTTTTCTCTCTGTCTTTTTTTTTTTTTTTTTTTTGAAGCATGCATAGGTCCCAAAAGGGCACGTATAGCTGTAAGCGGTGACTGTAGGAACTCTACAGGCTCCACATACCCTCCTTTCAGTTTGCCACATTTTGCCCTTTCAACTAGAGGTCAATACAGATTGCATTCTGGCAAAATTATTTCAGCATTTTAAAAAAAAGCCAAATGTGCAAAACATATACTGCATCTCTAGATAGAAGTCTGACGCTCCAAATAGAAACAGACAGGTACTCAGCAATCATTGTGAATCATTAAAGACATTAATAAGCTTGATGTTATTATCTTATTCCCCTGGGACATCGTTAAGCCTGACCATTCATATATTTATTATTGGACAACTCAATATTTCTTATGGTGTTACTCTCCTAGTTTAGTGTTCACTTTTATTGTATTTGTGGTCCTGTCCCATTTTGGCAATGTATTTGTTAGGTCAGCAGAGGGCAGATTTGCAGTCAGCCATTGCATTTTGCACCATTCACCAACTGAGAGGCGCAGTCTTTGCATCAGTGGGCCAATCTTCATGCGTGGTTAATAGTCTTATCATGTGCCTCGTTGACCAGAGGAGACTAATGAATAATGAAACCCTGCTGACCGAAACCCTCTGTCTGTGGGACTTTCTGCTGGCCGTCGTTTAATTTTTCTCACTTTTTCTCTTTATTTATTTAACAAGGTAGGATCTGCTTGGAGCTCAGATCTCTGTGGGGAATCAAAGAGGGTTTGGAATGCAAGGGATAGCAATAGCAAGACAGATGTAGGGACTAATTAGGTGACCATTTTTCCCTGTTTCCCAAATGAACTGTGTTATCAACAACACTGCAATACTAAGTCAACGTATGTTTAGGTCCCATACCTGTAGGTGTCCAGCCAGTTTGGAGAGGTTGCTAGAGCTTGATGAGTTCACTGGATTACCCACAACTGGTTTCTCTCTGGCAGGGCACACCTCTGTCCACAGCCATGGATGCAGCCGGAACCCCATTCTGCTCCACAGACATGTGCCATTACTCAATGCACCTCATGAAGGCCTAAAGACAGCCAGGCTTTCACCAGGACACCAGGGTTAACACCCCTACTCTTTCGAAACATGCCATGGGAACCATTAACGTCCACAGCGGTGCGGCTGCTGATTCTCAGGGGACCAACCTCCGAGATGGTCACGATTCCATTCCCGACGATCGAGCACGTCGGGGCACGGAGAGATGCTCAAAAAAAAATCCCATTTCACATATTTGGGCTGAGCTCCGAAAATGCTTCTGTTGAAATAAATTTACATATAGAATAATTTCAGATGTGACTGAACTGCCTCTGTGGTCTGTGTTATTTTTGCAGCCGCTGCTCATACCGGAATACTAATTGTCGTGGAGGTGTGAACTGGGTTGCACTGATGTTACGAGCTCCTGCTGGAGCAGAGTGCGGAAGGGCTCATTTCCTGCCAATAACTGTAATAGGTATTCTAATATAATTAGAGGTCTGGGAGGTGTTCACATATAATTAAAACACGCATAAATTTCCGAGACAGTTCCATGAAATAGCTCCCGCTGCGAGAGAAATGGATATAAGAAAGGCCACCCAAACAAAGCAGAAAGAGAGAAGAATGATTTATCGTGGTTTAATGTTTTTTTTTTTTAAGTTATTAATTTCAGGTTTACCTTTCTTCACTCTTGTGGTAAAACAAAGCTTTTTCAGCCTTCAATATTTCAAAGGCTGTCATGGCAATTGAAAATGTTAAGATGTCCATTTAGCCGTGCAATATTTATAAGCACTAAAAGTGAAGCGGAGCCAACCACAAAAAAAAAAAAAAAAGGCTCCATCCAACATATTTTCTCACTCCATTGGCAGGGAGAAAGAGTGTGTTTCATCGCAGCCCATGACCTGTGATAAAGGTCAATTGTTGGAGTAAAATGTGAAGGCAGTAAACCCACACTGAATCTGAGCCATTTTCAACACACCTGACCCAAGTAACTTATACAGCACCAAGAACATACGGTCTGTTTGGTCATGTCAGCCTTGACTGACTGTTTAAGTAGTTAAAAATAATAATTAATTTCAATAATAATCATAATAATGGATTTGATTTATGTTGCCCTTTTCATGATCTCAGTGAATGAATGTGGGGAAACTCACTCAGCCACCAACAATGTGTTACCAGGGTGATGCACGGCAGCCATTTTGCACAAAAATGCAACATCAACTGCAGTGGACAGGAAAAGAATTAGAGAGTCATTTTTAACGGGGAATTTTTCAAGCCAACTTTTAATGCACAGAAGTTTAACACTTGTGATTGGGAATTATAGTGTCAGCATGACCCTTTTATTGTTATATTTGTCACCTAATAACAAATTATTCTGTCAAGAGAATAAGTCAGCTGGCTGCCAAACCATACATTCTGCTTTATTCCCTGGCTTAACTCGGTCATCTCTGGGTTAAAGAATAAAATAAAATACCTGACTGGTAATAGGTTAGAGGCAATGATTTTTCTGTGTGTTTGTTTTTACTAAGAACATGTGTTGTTGCATTGGTAGTTTTATACACCAGTGTGGCCTGATATGAAGGGTATATTTTAGGGCAAATCTCACACAGCCAGTTAGCTTCATTCTCTCTGCTTGACTTATCATTTATGATTGGAGACACCTTGGCTGCCCACTCCTTTACCTAGGGGCACTGCAGCCCTCCAACAACAGCGGTTTCTCATTTGTTACTGAGAAACTGTACCGTTGTCCAGGTCAGTCCTTTCAGGCTAGGTGATATGCAGTGGGCAGAATGAGGTACTGATGCATGACATGTGTTTCTGAGGACTGTGACTGCCGGTGCGCCCATCAGCTGGAGCTGAGTCCACCTACTTCACCTGTGCATGTGTGTGTGTGTGCGTGTGTGTGTGTGCATGTATATGAGAGATGCTCTTGCCTGCACACATGTGCATATCCCCAAGGTACTGGGTCAAGTTTTTTTATTTCTTTTTTTTATTATTTTTTTCACCGCAAGTGAAGCTTGTAAAATATTTACCTCAGGAAATGGATCCAGTTTGTTTTTATTCACCAAATAGCTAATCCCTTTAAGACACATGTATCGGTTCACATGTGGCAATTGGTGAACTTCTGGCGGATCTGCCTCAGAATTCAGAGGCACTGATTCCACTGGGATAAGCCTGACGAGTTGCGCACAGATGAGTTTGGACTGATGAATTTTACAGTGAATTTTAAAAACGGCACAGCCGGCCCCGGGAAGGAGTTGAGAGGCTCTACACAGATGGAGATGGATTCAGGTGCACAGTCGAATATAAAGGCAGCGGCAGCAGCAGCAGCATGTCTGGAGACAGACCAGACAAGCCGCACACAGAGGTGGGCATTATGAGAAACAGGGAGGCATCAAAGCAGCACAGCTTGGCTGTGGTGGGGGAGGCGGGGGGGACGGCTGTTTGATCTGACAGGGGGAGGGCATGTGATTTCCGGGACTGAGCTGGAGTCTCCTCGGTGTGGAGCCTGCGGCAGCATCACACCCATGGAGCGCCATGAGGGTCGTCATGGTGACCTGATCCTCTGCTAATTCACCCTCTCACTGTTGAGCTGATGGCTCCGGCCTTTCCGCCCTCATACTTCAAGTTCAAGTTTTTCTCTCTCTCAGGGCCTGTCAGCTGAGGGTGACTAGCCTACACTAATCCTCTGACAGGACACAAATCCCATCACGAGTGCGGAGAAAAAATTTAGTAAGGGGTACTGATATTTGACCACAATACAGGTAAATACTTAGAGATTCTTTTCTTGTGTGTGTTTGGAGTATGCAGCCCTGAAACCTCCCAACATTAGAAGCTGTACAACTTAAACGTAGCGATTAAAATTGTGAGAATTTGGGCTCCCCTCATGATGTGTCCAGCTAGGGCTTCCATAATTTTTTCATCTGTTTTGTGATGACTCCAGTGTCCCAAGAGTTATGGTTCTCTGTTGACTGGATTTTGGGGATGGATAAGAGATTTCGGAGGCAGAGCTGGCCATTATACAAAATGAAGTATCACTTATCAAAAAACGTAACTGGTGATATATTGAAAAACACAACCGAGCAATAGGAAGTAGACAGTTGTCTCTTTGAGGCTTTGTGTAATAACAGTAATTAGCACATTCATCATCTCCATGTTTAATTAGGGAAGAATGGGCAGGAGGGGTCTCTACGCCTTGGCTGGGGCTGCTTGGCGTTCACAGTTTTGGAAGAAGTCTGCGCCCCCATGATTCCACTGAGGTTTCCAATGTGAAACTCAACCCAGGGAAAGGCAGTAATAGGTGGATAGTGTCACACTTAAAACGAGATGATGTGTGAAAATTTGGAGAGAACCAGTCCTGGATATCTCAGATGACTACTCTCGCCAAAATTAGACATTTCACCAATAATGAAGACTCAACTATTTCCATCTGCATGTCTTGAATTACAAGAACATATATTTGCATCCTTTTTCTGTCGAACATTGACCATTATTGTCCTCCAAGAAGTCGTTTTTTGAATGAAAAAACTCAACACGCAATATTCTAAGAAATATATTAAATATGTATTGTAAATAATAGCAATATTTTTACTACAGGCTGCCAAATATTTGATTTTTGTCAGAGGTCTCAACAACATGCTGTGACCTTTGTGCCATAAGTAGAATTAATCCACCATCACCACCCCAGGCTAGCTATTTTCCACCTTGCCCAACATGAATGTAGTGGGCACCATTGCAGAGAAGCATGGCACACACCTTCAACAAGGGAAAGAGACCACCACTGACTATTGTCTAATGGAGTTTGACTGATGCTTCCGGCATCCCTCCCCCTCCCCATCTCCACCTTCATGTCTACTTCCTTTCTTCTGTATTTCTCCTTCTCTTATAGTGGACCGGTTGGGCTTCACTTCACCCAAAATTGTGAGGTGTGTCTGTTATACCACTTGCCACATCACAATAAACCCCTTCTAAGCGCGTTCAACGTTGTCTGCAAATTTATTCCACTGAAACCTAATACGAGAGGCCAACACAGAACATTGTTACATTGAATTACACTTTGCAATGCCTTCACAGGCATTAGAATACCTTTGACCTTATTTTACTTTTAATAGTATATACTATAAATGGTTTTTGAATAATATTTTTAATACCTTTTTACCAATGAGTTACAAAGTTATGCTGTCTCACCAGTTGTTGCTAAGGTTAATGATGGTCGCTTCATACGATGACCTCTTTGAATTAAGTGGACATACAAGTATGGACTTGTGGATTCTACAAATGTAGTCATGTCAAGTATGTGAGAATGCATCAGAGGATTATCGTATGTGCTAGCTGTTTGCATATTTACACACTTGTCAGACTGGTATTCCATTGTTATGCATTTCAACACACATATGTATGATGGCGCACAGCCATTGAGTGCTTGCACAAGTGTCCCTGCAATTTATGTTATCCTCTGTGTGCTTGTTTTCACCATATTTATTTATAATATCCTTGGCATGGGTTTTTATGGGCGCCTTAATTCCCTCTCTCCATGGTCTTGGTTGTCTTTTTAAATGTTGTATTTTCACATGCATAAATGCCTCTCAGATGTTATTTGCATAGCGCTCAGCAATGTGAGAATGTTTGGCAAGGTTCCTAATGAGTGAAAGATAAAACAAACCAATCACGCTAAAGTGCTATTGAATCATCGACTCAATCAAAGGCGAGCCTCTTGGTTTTATTTACCTCTATTTTCCATTTGCCGGAACAGTGGTAGATTGACTTCCTTTATTAAAGAGAGAGCGAGGGCACTTTAAGCTCTGCTTTAATCAAGGCTGAGAGTGAGTCTTAATTATAACTTCACAGCCCCATTTGATCACAGCAGAGGATGGACTTGTCTTTGCAAACGGCTGAGCGACATCAAACGCGGAGGGACGCGCAAACTGATCGCGCTCCCGGTGACATTGCTCCGTAACGCCGTGCCGTGCAGAAATCGGCAAGTGAAGGCGCTTGGGATCCACGGAGTGTTGGAGCAGCTGTTAGCAGGGCACTGTTCCCTTCCCCTGCTGTATCCCGGCTGTGATCAGTCTGCCAGCAGCTGTGGGGGGCTATCAATACATCAGTGATCAAAGACCATCTCTTTTAATACAAATCAAAAAAAATAACAGATTACAATGTTTTATCAAAGGCATATCTGGGGAGAACACTTCCGTAGTGGGACTTATATCCTCACATGAGGTAAAGAAACTATGTGGAGCAGATATGCAAGGGCAATAGAAGCATGTTTGTGGGTGGGGGGTGCTTCAATTGTGTGGCAGTGTACAATAGGGAAGGATGTCAATAGCAGCCATGACAGGCAGCCAGTCAGCGCACTTTCAAACACACACTCTCTGAAAAACGCTGTTGCCTACATATCGATGCCCGGACAACAGAGTGTAAGAGAGGGACGCATAGCGTTTCCCCCCCCACAGGCAATTCCCTATTAGTGACTCTCTCCCGTTAATGGCAGAGGGGGGCAGCGAGGTGGGGGGCAGGGGGTGGAGGGGGTGGCTGGATGTACATTTATTGAAGGTCTTAATGGAGGTCTGAGGGACCTCTATCCTCAGGGCGAGGGGAGAAAGGCGGCCTATCACTTTGTGTAAGGCTAGGCCATGTGTGACAGGCCTGACCTATATTTCCCCCTTTCTCTTCCTCACAGCTGCCGTGTTCCACTCTAAGGAGGCGTTTTGTGAGCGGCAGAAAAGGGACCAAACACTCTGTTCGTCTGGAGAGTGTCCTCCTGTCTTGTTTTGGCGCATTTTTGTTGTGGTTTTTTTTTTCTCTATTTTTTTTTACCCCCATTCCTCCCGTTCTCCTTCGATGCCCCAGGTGTCCAAACGTGTGCTCTCTCTCTCTCTCTCGCTCTCTCTCTCCTGTGTTACATCTCAGGTCTGAAAAAACAGGACTCTTCACAATTCAAATTTGTAATTGCCTTTAGCACCCATTGTCACATTTGCACAGCCACACCCCATATTTGCATAATGTTTATGCGTTTTTTGGTTGGAACTATCAATTTAAAGCACAGCTGGAGATACAGGCGTTGAAGAAATCTTGGAAATTTGAATAATTTTGATATGCTAACTAGGTTAGTTTATGCTTCAACTGAAGTGACCTTCTCAGATAATATTCAGGCCCACCGGTTATTCTCCTTCCACTCGTTACTTAAGACTGCAAATCAGGTCGTCTAAAGAGAGGTCTGAATTGTGGGCAGTTTCTTTTCTCACATTAGTTAATTGCCGGAGAAATTAAAGAAATAAATAAATAATGCACACTATAACTTAATTTAAGTGTTTATGCGTGCATGGAAAAGATTTGGAGGCAACATTCACATTATAAATCAATATGATACTATCTGTGTACATTTTGCAGTGCAGAGAGCTAAGCATGGATGTGTTTGTGTATGTAAATGTGTGTGTTTTTGTGTATTTGCTTGCAAACATGTGCATTTATGTACATGTGTTACCTGCACATTTATGTATACCACACCCTCTTTGTCTCTATATTTCCCAGCATCCTCCATGTTTTGTCTATGTTTTGATGGTCCCATGTTCTTGCTGCACCTCTTCACCTACAGCGATATCTGTGAGCTTGGATAATACTGCCAATCAAAACAGGTGGGTGGAGCCAAACGAAAAACAACAGCAACACTGACCGAAAACAACCATTCGCAGTCAATTCACAGTCTTCAATTTATTGAGTTTGAGAGGGGTGGGGTGTTTGTTGGGGGAGGGAATAGTGGTGCTGGGGGTGGGGGGGGGGGGATGCCACTGGCGTTCAGACAGGAGAGGCAGAAGCCAGGTTAATTAGACCACATGAGTCAGGGACAATCTGCTGGTAAAAACCTGATGTCACAACCTGCACTGACAGCATTTTCTGGGTAATTTGCTGATGGACTTGCTTGTCTTCTGGACAATTACCTCAAAGAGGCTGTGGAGTAAACAAAAAAATTAGGCAGAGGCAGACAATACAGAAAAGAAAAAAAAATATATATATATTTATAGACTATATATATATATATATATATATATATATATAGTCTCCCACTTTGGGGCAGAGGGTAGAATTCAAAAACTCACCCTTCAAATATACGCCCTGCAAATATATACTCAAAGTCAAAACAAAGCAATACATGTTTGTCTAGTTGCATCATGTTCTCAGAATAATGTTAGCTAAGGCCACTTTTTAAATCTTTTATAAAGCATTAATGGGCCCCAGTCACAAAAAGGGGTTATGCTATCTCTTGATTAATATTAACATGGAAGTACGTTTTTTTTCCTCGCTAAGCTCCAAATCGCCTGCGGAAAACTCTTGCTAACCTCGGAGTTTGGCGTTCTCGTGCAGTTTGTGTTTCTCTCCGATAAATCAGCCCTAATTTTCTCCTGCAGGTCTGTCTGTAGATCTCGCGCTTCGCTCGCCGTTTTGAAAAGGTCGCAGCACCCAATGCTGATAGGCTGAGATTTTCCGACGGTGGGGGTGGGGTTGGGGGTATGGGGGGCATCTTAGATCCGTTCTAACAAGCATTCGGCTGGACGGTCATTGTGATCTGGCAAGCATAGCATTGCGTGTGTGCGTGTTTGTGTTCTTCTACGGTCGCTGTAGTTCAGAGGCTGAATAGCATCCAAAACTGGGTAATGATGCATGGGACGATATGAAACTACAATAACCAACAGTCCTGGGCAGGCCAATTACTGTCCATCATGATTATATTTTCAATTTTAAGCAACAGGAAGACTGACCAAACTGAACTAATCATTTCAAGCAATTACTTTTAAAACTAATTAAAATGTAGGGGTGGTCGTGCTCACATGTTTTTTTTTTTTTTTTTTTTTTGGTTTTTTTTTTTTTGCTTGTTTGTTTGTTTGTGTTTGAACGCTTGGGAGAAACAAAAATTAACCTTGCTACAATCCACAAATGAACTTTATGCCTTGATTGAGAGAATCATTAACAGGCTATTTGCTCTGAAATCCGAGGCAACGTTTTCCATTGTCGGTTGGAGGACAGTATTCATTTGTTGATGCTGCTCCTTCCGTCTATTTAAAACAGTTTTTCAGAAGTGAAAGCGTCGCAGTTCACAAGGTCAAAGAGGGCAGGAAAGAGGTCCAAGAACTAAAACATTGATGGTCATCACGAATATGATATCACTCTACGTGTCTTCTGTTCCAGTTTTCCCAACAAAGCCCTCTGAAAGACAAAGAAGTCTATGTCTTTGAACACATTGCAGTAAGCATTTCCAATTTTTTTTTTTTTGAGGGAACATATTTGATATTTTGATTGTGTTATGAAAGCAGCAATGAGGGCCCATCCTTTAATAAGACAGGGACAGCGGTGTGGAGTCCTAGGTTTGGTCAAAGGCCAGTGGAAACACTGTTTCTCTAAGGACCCAGTCATGTGGATGGCATCAAAATGTTAGCCTTTATTATTGCCCTGGATAAGATCACACAGGCAGATGAGGAATGTGACTGGGCCTTCTAGGTGGCTCACAGAGTCGAGGGCCCAGTTCATTGTGTAGCTATGAACCCTGTAACTGGGTAATTGAGTGATGCAGTGATGGCATGAGATCTGCTTTGGCCTGGCAATATTGGCTCATTGAGACATATAGAGGATAAGTTGGCTAAAATCATCCGTTTACTTGCTCTCTAGCAGCCTCTCCTGGCTGGCCGGGTAAATGCAAAAACATGGACCAATCATATGTTGATCTTTGCGTGACTCCAGTGGCTTAGGCAATATGTAACTGGGGGTATATATGCAGAGCAGGAATGGTTAAGAGTTAGGATGAAGGATAACATCATACGACTATAAGCATGGATTCACGACTGTCCTTGACATTGCTTCTTGTGAGTCAAACTTGAACACAAATATCAGTTAAATGAAAGCCATGCTGACTTTATTTATTTATTTTTTTCAGTCTTCAGTTTCAAAGCTCACCTTTTAATTGAGAAGAAAACAACTTCGGCAGCGCTGAAAACATAATACATGTGTATGTGGACTCAATGTAGGATTTTGAATATGTGTGACACTGAGAAATGGAAAGTATATTGATTCTTAAAGATGAGATTAGGTTGGAACACTTCCCTGTGAGAGATTTAACAGCATGTCAATTTTCCTGGCACAAATTATATTTTTCAAAATATGTGAGTTTAATATTGACAAAAACATGGAACCTCATTATTGATCTGTTCAACAACAAAAAAACTGTCCCTATTTTAAAAATCACAGAGAGAAAGAAATATTTTATTTATTAAAGAATTCACAATCATTCTCTATTGCCACTTACACCAACAATGGACACATCAACCTAATAAACCTCTTCCTGTAATCTAATCTGCTTGTCTATTTTATTTGCATGCAATGAAGTTAAATTTACCCAACACATTTTCTTTAAAAAAATAAATTCTTGCTAAAAAATTGTATGATTCTGTGCCTAACATTGGAGTGCAGTGATATCTGAACCAGGCCTGGACCTGGTGGTGTGGTGAAAACACGTTATCCTTGTTTACAGAAGCCAGTGAAGCACAGACAACTCGATGCTCATGATTCACCCTCAAGCTAATTCATTGGAATTCTCCCATCAGTTGTAAAAGCTTATCAATATGGCCATTCATCTTCTGTAATGATAAAAAAAGATTAAGCCAGAGACTCTTAAAATGAGTTGCAATATTAAGGGTACGCCCACTGTATTTACCTGATCTCTTTAGTGGAATGATATATTGCTCTGCAATGAAAATACACTGACTATGTGAGCAGTCTTTCGAGGTTTAACCTACAAGTTAAAACGCTCACCATACATTACGTTATGTACTGTCAAAAGACTACATCATTGCCCCTCCCCATCATCCTCTCCCCTCTTACCATAAGAACAAACTCCACTCCAGGCAGAATCAGGAGGTTAGGAAGATTTGGATTACAGCTTTACACTAAATTAACTTAGCCACACTGAGTTTTACACAGACTCAGTCCCAGTTTTACCTCACTGAACCCTGGCAAAGACAGTGGAAATACTGATGGGTGGGGTTGTGTAGGGGCTTTAACCTGAGTTCTGATGAGTTCCACTAATGGAAACACAGCCCCTGCAAAATGGTGGCGTCAGCATGTCCCTAGTCGGACGCTCATGAGGGTGTTGCTTTGATGTGAGCGCTGCTGGCGTGCACTGCTGCTTGCTGACAGCAGAACGTCACCCGACCCGGAGCCCGGGATCTGAGCTGGTCCAGCTCAGGACAGGAAGTCAGGGGCTCCATTGCCTCTGTCAGATTTGATGAGAACAAACAGCACGCCAAAGTCTGCTTGAAACTTGACTGACAGCTAAGATAAAAAAAGCACTGTACCTCCATCAGACGGGAGAGACCAGGAAGTCTGCGAAAGAAGCATCACCATGTAAAGCTATACTGCCTATTTAAATATTGCATCATTTATTTTCTTAGCTCATGATATGTTTCCATTTATTCAGCTGAATTCTTTCTTGGTCATAACCTAAACCTAAGTACAGCTCAAATGTAGATGAGTGTTGAGAGCATGCAGGGTAAATAAAAGAGGAATGGCAGAATTCCTCCAGAGTGGGAATATGTTCTTGAATCATGAGGTTGAAACCATCCAAGGATCACAATAATTTGCCAGCACACAGGCAGGCTAAGCAGGCTTGTCAGCAAGGCAGTTATGGTTTCAGTAACCTCAGCCATATAAATCAGGCATACCATATGCACAGTCTGAACTTCATGTCGCAATTCCTTGTTGGATCATTCAGGAATTCATAACCGAATCAAATAATAAAGAGACAGTCATTGCCACTGAGCTGCCAATCTCGCAAAGGGCTCCGGGGTGTAACACACCTCTTTGATCTGACTTTGCGCTGACGGGACGCTGCCTACGTGCAGGTGCTGAGACCCCAATCGGGTCTTCACCCCCGAAAATGCCATTTTTTTCTCCTGCCGCTAAGATTCGCCACTATGTGGGACAGCCCTCCCGCCTGCTTTGAGGAGCTCCGCTCAGCGTAACCCCTGTGCACCGGGCCAGAGTCAGATCGTAATTGATGCCACCCCGTTGGAGAGTTCGGCTGTCTTTTTGGATCACAGCCGCACATAAATATTGAAGAGTGCAAAAAGTCGGCGGTGGTGGAGTCTGTTCCGCCCGTTTCAATCTCCCTCCAAGCAATCAGATACTAATTTGATAGTGATTTTTTTCAGGGTTCAGATTACCTTTCATTTACTGTTGTCTCTTTAACAGGAATGAACTTGACTAAGCCTCACTGCCTTCTGGAGCTGGAGCCAGTATCCTAATGCATGAGATGGTATTAGGAATTGTATCTGAGCGGTAACAGTTATTCAATATTTCTGACACAAAACATATCTTCATTAGACACCCTGAATCACAGAGAGAAAGCTACAGTAATTATTTCTTTTGAGAGTATGTTTATAATTCTTTCTTTGCCTTTATGACACTATACAGCTATATAAAAGAAAAAAGTGATTTCTGAAGTGCTTTTAAGCATAAGTATTTTTTTGCCTGTATTTCTTTTCCTTTTTAAGTTTCTTTTATTCAGGATATTGCAATTTTTTCATGTTGTTCTTCAGTAAGAGTTTGTTCCTTATATATTTTTTCACTATATTATGGTCAGATAATATATTGAGAAAAAAAAAGATTTTCTTGGCTGTCAACTGATTTAATATTGAAAATCATTATTGACACAAAAATATCCATCACAGTCTAATTATCATCAGTAGAAATGAGAGGGTGTCAGCTTTCTGATAATGCTTTACAACATTTACAGCATGTTATTCCTTCAATAAAACCACCCAAGCTAAACTACTTCCCTTTATGATACATATTTCATGTATGTGAACTCATACTGCCTGCACCCACACATTCTCTCACATGCATCCTGCACGCACGCACACAGACTCACATTCGGGCTTGTAAAGGATATAAATATATTTTCACCTTATGTAAAAGGCCTGCTGTAAGCAGCGGTAACATCGGCCTTGAATAAAGCATTGAAACAGGCCCATAATGCTCCTCTGCGAGGTTCTTCTTTCTCATGTAGCTCAGGTATTCGTCATAAATACATAAAGGAATGAAAGGCCGGGCCTTTTTAATAGTCTGCCCTCTATTCCGCCGAGTTGCGCGCTTTAATTGCTGTCTCTCTGCACGCATTGTAAAATATTCATTTGCTTGGGCTAATGGAGCTAGGAGAAGCAAGAATACAATCTAAAGGGCTGGCAATCTGGAGCACTCAGAGGTCTGAATATGCATCATCTTCTTTTTCTCCAGAATAAACTGCAACCATTTTTTTTCTCTTACTTTGGCTCGGGCATGCGCCAGCATCCAGAGGGAATTTGAGCCGTGGAGGGGGTTGGGGGGTGGTGGTGGGGGAGGGGGACAAAGGCCAACGACATCACACTACTGCCCCCTAATGTCTGAGAACTCAATAACTGGGTCCATTCAGTGGGGGAGACACGTGGAGATGGGCACTATGTGTTTAAGTCTTGCCTCCAGCTACCTCTAAAGTGAGAGAGTGAATTAGTATATAAAGGGGGCTTCTTGACAGTTCTGGTGCAAGTGACTCCTGAGGTTTTTCAGTGCACCCGATTTTCTGTCCAAACAAGTAATGGTCTTTTAAAAGGAAAAGTTAAAGTGTCAAAATGAAGGGGAAAAATACAACTGGTTGTATTTGAGCTTGTTATTTTACAATGGAAGGATAGAACAAAGCACTGTATTATATCACAGCAGTGCAGATACATGTACAACTCAACAGTTTAAATCAAATATATTTCAGTACAGAGACATATTTTTGAGCTCCAATAAAATAAATATAGCTTTAGCTTAACTAAGAAATCCAACATCACATGACGCTTACAATTATCTGTTTATTTTGAGAGAATTCACTTAGTTGACCTGTGGAAAGTCCGCACTCAATGCCCAGCTGACCGCTGGGACCTGAGGAGCTGAGTTGTCCAGTTTCATGGAGCAGGAAAAAGAATAACAGCATCCAACAGCACGACAACATCACCTCTGTAACAAACCCAAGAACACACATCACAGCGTGCGGGCCATCGCTCCAGGAGGACGTCAGAGAATTGCTCTTTGCAGCCGAAATGCACACACCTTCACTGACATGTCAATTTGCAGACTTGAGCTGTTGCGCAGCACCATTTTGGCAGGTTGTGATAAACAGCTGTAAAAAGCTCAGCTGAGTCCAATGGGCCTCCAATGACAATCAGAATGCAACATCTTCTGTCACAGACCAGCAGAGGTGAAAATGAATGGCAGTGTCCACAACTCACCTTATGAAATTAAGCAATAATTAATATAATTAGCAAAGTTGCTGACCGAATATGACTGGAGATTGTCTTCAGAGTAGGGTCACTGTGACTTTCACCATGATTTTGGACCATTTATGTAAATTCCCTCATCTCACATATCATTGAATGCTAATATATATGTGTTGCATGGTGTATTGAGTTTCATACACCATGCTGCATTTCTTTATATATTAGACATTATATCCTGTGTGATAGGGTCAATTGAGGACAAGAGCAGGAAAAGAAATGAGTTACCAGGCAAAATACATTTCACAAAATTAATAAATCAGTCTCATAACAATTAAAGGAATAACCAAAGAATAAATACTAAACAGGAAATTATGCTTCTCAGTGTATTTTTAAGGGGTATTATTGAACTTGGGGTGCCTTATTGCAAATTACATAATTACATTACAGGTATTTAGAAGATGCTTTCATTCGGTGCAATTTCAAGGCAAAGTGCATACATTAGGAACAACAGTGCCGGAATAGTTATAGGGAAGTAAAGTACCAAGTAACAGAATTCACGACATAAGATATGACCTGTGGGTCATTCAGAGCCTTTATGTAGTTTTTCAAAAATATTAATTTCTAAGTTTTCTTTTGATTCTTGTGAATTGGGAATATGCTGTTTCAATTTTGATTCAAACTGGAGGAACCATTTTCACATTCTCAACCTAAACAGCGCTGTGGTGGGTGTGTACAGACTTATATGGTGCTTTGGATTAGATAAATGAGAGAAAAAGGAATGAGAAACACAATGTCATGGCAACATGTTTCTTCATGCTTTCCCAGCAGTGGCATGGCCAGTGCAGGCTTGCTGACAGGTCTTGCAGATATGTCCCTTCTCTGATTGTTTCTGAAATATTATTACACAAAACAAACATACGTCATCAACTGTATCACTTGTATTGCCAACCTTAATGATTCAGTAATACTTTTAAATACACCCCCATGAATTCCATCTTGCTTGCAGTTTGAATGAAATTTCCTGGAAATGTGTCACTTAAGAGTGTGTGCTGAGAGCAGGTTGGGCTTTGTCAGAGAGTGGTATCTGGTGCGCTGGAGGCACGCTTAAATCCAGAAGCATCTGTGGATAGTTACTCCATACTGATACTCAGACATCCTCTGTTAGTCTGCCTCCAGTGCAAACATGCCACTCTGCCAAAACATGCTTTTCATTTCAGTGGGAAGTGGGTTTTCAAGAGGCCTCCGCTAACCTCCACCAACTTAAATTTTAATGCACCCAGGGGTACATTATTGTGCCTTGGGGTATATTGTCGCTTCTGCACTTAAAAGTATTAGGTGGCTTTTTGGATTAATTGGTTGCATAATTCAATAACAGTGCAATAGTTGCATACTCTGTGGCAACAATGACGTCTTATGTACAGTAAGGGATGAAAATTCTGGGAATCGAGATTCCCTTTCATTGTAAAAGGAAGCAAACGTTTACTGCCTGGTTTAATAATTTAATTTTGTGTATGAGAACAGTATCTTGGCTCCTGCTCTGTACTGCTGGACCCATCAACAGAGATGCTCCTGTCTGCCAGGGCATTCTCACACACTGACCAAGCTGTCAAGCTGAAGTGCACTTTAAAGTTCTGTTCATGGGTTTCACTGTTTCATGATGGATGTGAACATATTTCTTTGTGATTCAGGTGATAGGATTTATCCATGACATTGTTTTTTTAAGGACACAATGGATGTACAAGAATGCATTACTTGATGATTTCAGATTATTTCAGATCCATCTCACCATCTACAAATGGTGGTGAAACAGTAGTACCACAAACCAAACACCTTAATGGATCAGAATGGTATTCAAACAAACTGCAGACTGAACATTTGTCACATGACATGCTGAACTCATTCACAATAACCCATCTATCTATCTATCTATCTATCTATCTATCTATCTATCTATCTATCTATCTATCTATCTATCTATCTATCTATCTATCTATCTATCTATCTATCTATCTATCACTTGGCCAAACATATATTAAAGTGGGTCACAATGGAAGTTGTCACAGATGTGACCCATGTTCCTTTGGTGTAAGGAGATTCCATATGGTGTGACTGTATTATAAAAACATACAGGTGCTTAGTGTTAAAACATACATTGCACATTGAGAATATGCTGTACCACTGAAGTTCAATTCTGACATCAAAGAGTTGAAAACTGGTAAGATTTTTGATTGCTAATACAAAACAAGTAATAATTACTTCATTAGAGCTTTTTGGAGTAAAAATTAATTATTACCTGTACGCAGATTGCTAATTAGTGATAGAAGAAGATTTGTAAACAGAAAATTCATTAAATTGGTAGCTGAAGCAAGACGTAAGGCAGGTATAAAGAGTCATCTTCAAGTTCTTCCAAGTGTTTTTAGAATTTTTTTTTTCAGTTTGGTGTTATTTTTACATTTCATTGATCTTGGAGTTACTGAACCCAAACTAATAGGACATGTGCGATGTGTGAAAAGAATCTTCTACTATTTTTTATGTTCGCACAACACGGTCAAACAGTCACACATCAGCCAGCAGCCTAATTAAGAAAGACATCCAGTTACATTCATTATTTAAATGAAAACAATGCAGAAAGATTTAAGGATCAATGAATAAATTCAGTATATCGTTGTGTCAGAGTTCTGCTTACTTCTGTTTGATTCAGGCATAGAATACATGTCTGAAGAGACCTTGACACCTGACTTTCACTGACTACCACCACACTTAAAAATAAATGCCTTCAACATACTTTGGGCTCCGGCGCACAGCAGCCAGGAGATGTATTGTAGTTGGTCAGCATCGTTCAATATTCAATTAGCGTCATTTGGAAAGTGTGAGCCCGGACAGTATGGAAGAAGAAAGAAGGGTATTTGTTGATGCAGGTGTTACATCTCCGCAATGCGAGCTTTATGAGAGGTGATATTTGCCGACGCGTCGCACATCCTCTCCGTCTTAATTTGTGAAATTGTTCAAGCGCGCATATGCCGCGGAGGTGTCTGGGAAGTTGTGCTGTCAGGTGGTTCGCGATGTGACCGTCTCCCCGGAGTGGGATGGCGCTGTTCCCCGCAAACTTATTCATCCTCGGGGGCAGATGCGTGGGACGCGCGAGCCCGCTGTTGCTAAGGCACTAATTAGATAAGGTGGGAGCTCGTCTTTTGTCTGGAACAATTGAATTTGCCTTGATTGAACATGTAATACTAAAACTGGATTATTGATATAACACGGTGATTTTAAAACATTTTTAGTCTTGGATTTTGGATATTATATTTGTTCAACTTTCATTTTATTGTACTTAGAACGATGTTAAATCACAATGTTCCACCCTTCCTCTGCAATTCGTTGTTAAAAGGAGTCGTGTATAGTATGATTATATAACATTATAAATATACCATATATACTGAACACATGTTGGCTCCAAAATATTATATAACCTCTTATTACCATAGGGCATGGCCTCAACAGAAACAACATTTCAACCAGTTAATATGAGCAGTTTTTTTTGTAAATAGAGTCAAGGATGAGCGCCCAAATGCCTATTTATTCATTCGTTTGTCTATCCGTTTACATATTTATTTATATATTTATATTTTGTATTTGTGTATTTATTTGTTTGTTTGTTTTTGCTCAGTGTTGTGGCACAGCAACGCGCCCTGTTTTCCTGGGATTTCAACAAAACACAGTGAACCCTGTGTCTCTCCTGGCCTCTGGGAGCCATGTACCTTCGCCGATGAGTCGCAGTGCCTATGAATGGCCCATTGACGCTGCCTTTCTTCCAGATGAGTACTAACCACTTGTAATTCAAGTAGAGCGGACAGCTTTGTTCCCCCTCTGGCCCATTGTTCACCAGCGCCGTGTGTGCCCCCTGGCCCAGCCAGAGTGCCCCACTGGCACCGGGAATCCAAAGGAAAGAGGGAACGAGAGGACAAAAAAAAAAGGAGAAGAGGAAGAAAAAAAGATCTCTGTGTCTTCAGAGTCTGGGATGTTTGCCAGACCCCACTGATTGGTGTCTGTGACTAGATGAGTCTTTTCAAACTTACTGTTAAATTCAACACAAGACCCAACCACCCCCCCACCCCCACAACCCCCCCCTCCATCCAGCCCAGTGGCCCTTGCTGCTCTCCCACCATTCCTGGACCATAGGAGCTATGTCTACTTATACATTTTAGTCAATTAGCTAACTTTTCTCATTGAAAGCAAGTTACAGTGAGTGGATTAGTTCGACAACAGAGGAGCAACAGAGTCAGATCCATGAGTTGTAAAATAAACCATGCAGAGCTGCAACAAGCGGACATTAATAGTCAGTAGTGGTACGTAGTAGTAGCAGTAGTTGTGGTAAGAAAGAGGTAGAGGTGACTTATTGCGATGGTCCTGGTGGTGCCCGTAATGGCACCATGGCAGTGCCAGCTCTGCAATTGTCCAGTGGAGGAGGGGGGGAGGCGAGGGAGAGAAAGGGAGGCGCGGGAATAATGACGGATTAAAGAGTTATGTCCCAGCATGAGGCGCCGTGTCCACATAGTGTTACCAGCCAATGCAAATCACTCACAATGGTCCCCTCTCGCACAGCCCAGAGAGGAGGGGGGAGGAGCTGGGCTGACTGACAGCGCTCTGGCACCGAGCCACCGGGGGGAAGGATACTCCCCTGCCAACTGTTATTATCGGCGGGGCCAGCTCGCCACCGATGTGTGGTCTGGTAGGGCTTCAGCCGCAGACTTCCAAACGGCCTCGGAGGAGGGCCGGCCGTTTTTCACTTTTTGAAAGGAATTATGGGATGGCTGTTCCCGTGGGGGCGGCTGTCTAAGCGGAGAGAAACTGACTGGATAAGGCATGACTCTGTTAGGTCAACTGTTGTGACACCGCATGAAAGATAACATTTACACAAGACTCCAGCTGGGCCCACACAGGTGTAAATAAATTGTGCAGGCCATTCTTTGATTAATCTCTCTTCTGACCTGAATGTAATCAAGTACATAAATGGAATGTCCAAGAGCAATATTTTGACATAGTGAAGATAAGCTGGGGTAGATACACAGGCATAACGCAATACAGTATGTGTTCGTTATAATCAGTGTTTTATACGAGATTTAACCCTCCAAGCAAAACTGAAATACACAAAAAGCTTGGAGTTTCAGTTTTAGTTCTGTATATTCTTTTGCAAGGATTGTAAAATATTTAGTTTTGAATTATTTTATAGATTCTGTCATAATGAATGAAATATTGGTGGAGAGGGATTCACCAGTGATTAATGGCTTCATCAGTCAGATGCACTTCATTATTCCCTCATCTCCACACACTCTCAGGTTCTTTTCCACGCAGGGAATGTACTTCCCCCTTAAATAGGCCAGAGAGTGTAGAAGAGTGAAACAAACATGCAGTAAACCCTTGACCCTGACCCCTAACCTTGACCCTTACCTCTGTCTGGAAGTATTGCTCAGAATGGTAATGGTTAGCATTCTGAGATTGCAGCAACACTGACTGAACTAGGCTAATGTGAAAGGGAGGAGACAGAATCAAGGCACACTGTATGCACTGGGTAGCCCTTATAGCCTTTCTCTTTAACTCACCAACCACGTTTCTCCTGTTCTTCTTTCCTGTCCATCAGCTAATTAATTCTCCTATATATCAAATCAGTATTCAGCATCCCCAATTTTTTGCTGTATACAATTACCTCTTCATTGACTGTGGTGGGACTGCTTGTGTAGCTCAGTTTAGGTTGGGAAAGAAATGTTCCAGGATATCAACCATTTTCGCCGAGTGTAGTATGACTGCTCAATCGTCCCCCACAAACTCAGGAGGTCACAGCCACATACTTGACTCTTCCCTTTCAAGTGATGACTAAACTTTCACTATTTTTCACACTGTAGATGCAGCATCAATCACAGACTGCCTGTGCTGTCAGAAGAAGGTGAAGCCAACATATTTTCAGTCCACAAACCTGCAGGTGGCTGACCTTCCAAGAGAGGTCACCAGAGAGCAATGAGATTGAGTTTAACCAGATTACCCTCTATTTCACTTTGGCAAAGTTGAGCCTACTGTTGCCAAGACAGTGTGGATCTTCATCTGTAACAGGTAATTGCCGCAGGTGGCTCACTATCAAGGTTTATATCTGTGGTACAGCTGAGTGCTCTGTAACTCATCTAGCCATGGAACACACAGCTACACCACAAACAAGTGTTTTTATTGTATGCACCACTCAAAAGCCCAGAGTGTTGTGATTTCTGACATGTTTTCAATATGCTAAAATTTACCAACAATTTATGGAGCACATTTTTAATTTTGTCAACCAAAACCACAACCATCATCAATAATAAATTCAGATGATAAAATGTATTAATTGCAATGTCATTAATTAATTATTAATGACATATTAGTGGCATGTATAATCCCTTGAGTCCTTTGAATATCAGACAAGGTAATCTCCTGTGTCTGTATGTCTCTATAGAAAGTAAAACTTCTATGAGTCTTTGGGTTTTAATTGATCAAAATTAATGTATGGGGTTTGAATCAAACAAGTTGTCACGAGTGTCTCCAGCACTATATGATCATGATCATTCACCTCTGATCTGGATGAATAACCCGTAGAGATTCTTATCCAACACCATGTTCAATAAGCCTCCCAGATCCCATTGACTCAACCTGTCATAAAAGCAAGTGAAGTGGTATTTTTATCAGCCCAACCAGGGCTGAATGTGGAGTCAGGTGGTTTAAATTTTAATACTGCGATCGTGAGGTGCATGTGAAATTGAATGCTTAATGGACAGTGAAGTGCATCAGGATAGGCTGAAGTGAGTCATATTTATACTCCACTGTCTGAAAGAGCACACTCAACAGCTTAAAGCACCCTGCTCTATTTTAGCTGCCTGCTTACCTCTGCTTTATTCGGAAAGGAAAACCATTCATAATGTCTGACAGTACATTGTTTTTTTTTTTTCCCCGAGAGGCACCATAAGGATCTGTTTATGTCTGTATTTTAGTCCTCTCTGTTACAAATTCAGTCGAATCAAGTCCTCTAGACGTACTAAGGTCTTCAGGTGTCAGCTGCTGTGTATTAGGGTAGGTTGGGATAGTTTCATTCATATAGGTAGGAAACCTAAGGGCCTGACCTTTGGTACTGTATAGTTATGGGGTATGTCCCGTCAAACTGTAATTTTGGTGAAAGCACACCTAACATTGAAATGGAAAGGGCATATCTCTGTTACCATCACTGTTACCATATAATGATGTAATAGTAACAGTAAAGGTTTTGAGGTTCCTAATCTAATAATAGGTGCAATGGCCTATGGGTAATTGCATTGGGACAGTATGATGTGCAAAAAATGAAGACGTCATGGCCCACTGTCTGTTCAACAGACAGTATATGCTACCTTCCATGTGTTTCAAATGCTGTGTTGAGTATTTTGCGAATAGGCACTACAGACATCTGCTAGTGGACAGTCCAGGCAAGGGAGGGAGACAAGGAGCTGTTACATACCAACAATCACTTCAGAGAGAGCAAAACAGTGGAAAAATAGCATTACTGCTAGTGAGCCACTGTAGGGCCAAAATGCCATTCATTATTTCATCCCCCATATGACCCGAGGTTGAGATTAAACACAAAAGCTATCATACATTTTCGTAAGTACAAATTGTATTGAAACTTTTAAAAGTTTTTCAGAGTTTAAATGCCATTAAACCAACTAACGAGCATGCACTGTTCTGCAAAACACATCATATGAGCCGCTACTTGTTTTCACAAGTTGAGCTTCCACTGAAATGAAGATGAAAGGGGACATTTTAAAGGTAAACTGTGAAGCAAACTGTGGAATTGCGGGTGTCCAACTGACCAGTAGAGGTCGCAAGTGAGTGGTGAGACATGGATATCCCTGCCAACTGTCTCCCTCCCTGCCAATTATGTATGGGTGTGGCTGCCAGCCACAGACAGCGCTGGCTTGGTCCAGATTTGATGCCGGACCATGGGGCCTAACCACACACTAATGCAGAATGAGCCTCACACCAGCCCCTAGTGATTCTCCTGTATGTACTATCAACTCATATTGTTTTTCTCCCCTTCTGTCTGGAGATATGGTTTGCACTTACATACGTTATGGGCTGCAGACATAACAGTAATGGCTGTGTCCTGCAAATAACAAAAAAAAAAATCATTTTGTGATGATTGGTAGTCTACTGATAGTAAATACTGATAGAAATAGCATTTATGTATATGTCGTAATAGACCAGTTTCATCCTTTATAAATGAGTATAGGATACATTTCCCTAATCTGATTTTTAATTTAAGTTAGATGTAGCAAAATGAAAATCAAACCCATACTATTCTTTTGAATGTTCTAAATTGAGATGTTACCTCCAAAATATAAAGGGGTTGTGTTCACTTTATTCTGACCCTGGAGACAGTAGATAACCGTGCCATAAATATTCTGTTTATTTATGAACCCTTAATCGGGCGCCAAGTTTGGGCAGCGAGCTTCTGTGCCTCAGCTGCGCGGTCTTCGGTGCTCTTCACGGCGATACGCACTGCTGTTCTTTCAGCACCACTACTTTGGCGAGGTTGGCACGGCCTGTTAGAGCCTCATACGGGCTCTTGCTGGATCAGCAAGCTTTAAACCAGTGAAATCTGGTGCCACGCGATGGGTTTTTTGACTGATAATCAATCTTTGCGCTGCTCGACAGTTGTCGCGGGGACGTGGAGTGGAGCAGGTGGCAGATGGGCCCTGTCTGCCGAGACCGGGGCCAGGTGAGGCCGGGCAGGGCGGCGCGGAGGCCGGATAACAGATTTACAGCAGGGACCTGAACACAGAAAAAAAAAATTAAAAGAGAAAGCCACATGGAGAAATGCGTCAGAAAGAGGAATCTGAGTATAGTTGCTTTTTAACATAACAACTCCATTGCATTACAAGTTGCCTTGGCAAAAAAAGACTTAGTTTTTGGGCTTAGTGGAAGAGCACTGATTTAGATAATGACATTACACATCTAATGACACAATAATTTCTTACAAGAAAAAGAATAGATGAATGCTCCACTTTTGTAAAATGGTAAGACTACAGAACTTGAATGTTAAAATTTAACTGCTTTCGTGTAGCTGACGTTCGATTCAGACAGAAAGCGTGTGATTTGTTCAGTGCAATAAATAAAACATAATAATGCGGAAAAAGGAAAGCAATAAAATGAATCAAGCGAGAGAAAAGCGTTACCTGTCGAATGAAGTTTTTCAGTGTTTATCCATTGAGCTGATTTGTTATGACAGGCTATGACTGACACGGAGAAGGTGTGAGTGGCGGACAGAGGCATACATCTGGTTTGTGGGCGTAGCTGTCGGTGGAAGCGGAATATTTGCATCGCTATAATTGCTGACTTATTTTGACATTTGAGGTAGCAGTCGGGGAGTGCAGGTAGAACAGTAACGCTCCCCACGTCACGCACGCCGGCTATTAATTGCTCTGTCATTCCCTGAACTTCAGGATGAGCAGGTCGCTGCTAAATGAAGCGTGCCTCGCCCTCCTTGGGCAGTCCATGCTAACAGAAAGGTTTTCTCTTTTTTCAACGGGCACGTGCAGTAAGAAGCGCTGAGATGCCGGCGTGAAGCCCGGTTGCAACATGTCGCACTGGTGAATATTATATATATATATTACACTACACAAAATGCGGATAGCTAATGATTTGTTCCTGACCCCTTTTCATTTCGAACACACTGTTCATGCATGAATTATGTGCCCACTCTAACTCTAACTAATAAACATGGACTATTACCACTGTAACTGAAATAATACATCGTTAAATGATCACCGCTATTTAAGAGAAACAGTGGTGAATAGTTGATTATTACCACAATTTCACCATAAGGGCGAAAGTTAGGGGTTGTGCCGACCTTTCGCTGAAGTTGCACTCGTTGCACTCGACGCCAGATTTATGACTTTATAGTGGAATTGAATCCGAAAAATAGATGCGGTTATAGGTTGTGAAGTTACACTGTTCTCAGTGAATTGCATTATGAACAACTGAACAAGAGTGATTCTATAATAGCCAACAAAGCTAACAACTGACATTACTTGCTTCTGAATCACCAACAGTAACTCACTCCAAATAAACATCTGAACCAAATAAGCTTCTTTCACTCCAAATATAGTCCAATATGTAGCCACATGTCACAGCCGTAGGGACCCACAGCACTCAACAGCAGGAAAAGAGGTTTTATAATTGCTAAATGACTGGTACTGACTTCACTATTGTTGATTACCATGTTTGCACTTTTGTTTTCCTATTACATTTGTTGCGGTGATTTCTGAAATTACATATACATGTATTCATTTTGTTGTGCTCTACAGTGCGGTTAAATTTAATTTTAATCTGTTGTGGTCATAAGACATTGAGATGCATGTCATAACTTTGGCATTACTCCTTCGGTATGTCCTGTCAACAAATTGAATTGAGCAAGAGAGATATCACGAGCAGGTCCTCGAACAAGTTTTATTAAAATGAAACCTACGGGCCTACGAGAGAATAATGCAGCTGCGCATTAGCGAGAGACTCATACCTGTGTCAGTGGGGAGCGGCTCGCTGGAAAAGTCTCTGAGAAATGCGCTGATCCTCTCTAAGGAATGCACTCACACTGTCAGACGCAATGATTGGCGCATCAAATGAGCTGTCCGTAATGCATGTCATTTCGGCAGCAGGGACTTTCTGTGACAAGCTGTCAAAGCCAAGTTATTAAATTTATCATTTTCATAAACAAGCCTCGGGCCTCAAATAACACTTGTGAACTCGCCTGAGGCATATTTATTGGTTTTATCTTGTCTTGATACACCTTGTGGAGAGTGGAGGCAGAGTGAGTTATGGGGAAGGTTTTTTCCCCAAACTGTAGAGGCACTTTCTGCACTGGGATACTCAGCTGTGCTCCAGGCCTGCATGATTTCACTTGGTCTCAATTCTTTTGCAGAATCAAGGGCCCATTTAAGTAATCCAGCACAGCACAATGTCCAGTGTTAATTTAGCACCAACAGTAATACACATGAGTCCAGATGTTCTCATATTTACACTTAAATTAACACTGGACATTCTTATCTGTGACATTTTTCAACTATTTGTCATGTCCTGTAGCCTGACAATGGTGTTGAACAATGACATCAGAGAAGAGTATTTGGTCATGAAAGTCAATCGTCCATTTTCTGACGTACTTTCTTGCATGTATTGCAGAAGTGATGTTGCTGCCCTATTTGTGAAGCTGAAACATCTTTTACATTTCCAGCTTTTTCTGTGAACTCCTGCTACCATTCTGCTTCTGTTCCACGAATTTTTGTTCAAGTCAGACTTTTTGGAACAGAACTTGCCCTGTGGAGAAGCTCTGGCTTTAATGGGAACGACTTATTTATGTTCACAGATGAATGGAAAAGTGTTTCATCCTACCCCTTTTTTTGTTTAATTTAGCAGTAGAACTGTCAGCCAGAAGCACACATCAAAAGGTAGAATCACACTTTTATTTAAGCAAAGGCAGAAAAATACCATCACAAAAATATGACTTCTATTGTTGTAGTTAATTCTAGTTTTGTTGGCAGCAGCGATGTGTCGCAAAGTTAAAGTGGAGTCTAGAAACAACACGTTTGTTTCACAAAAGTTTAAACGTACTTCTTTGCAGACATTATGGGGATTTGTATGAAGTAGTTGGTGAGTTGCTCATGTATACCTGATGGATGATGAATGTCCATTCCCACCGATGAGAGGAATCACAGTGTCTTTGCTCAGATTTATTCAGCGCCATGTGTGCGTTGCTCATGTTTCCATCTGCAAAGTGAGAAGCCCAGTCATTGAGTAGATCACTGAGCTGGCACACCCAGTGAATGCAGCTGGTTGGAAGGCCTTTGCATTCTCAAGCAGTTGGCAAGACTTAATTTTTAGAGTGTGACTCGGTTATCAGTTTTCCAGTGTATCTGTGTTGCCCAGACCTCCATGTTGAAGTGAATGTTTTTTTTTTAAATAAAATAAAATATTAAGCCATATTGCTGCATTTGTGCTTACATAAATATCGGGAAAGTCTGTGTCAAAGAAAGGTCTCTTATTACTCAGTCTGGGGTGAAATATCCCACTGTGATTTGGATGATTTTTCACAGATTTTTCTTTTTCAATGTATATTTGGAAAGTGTACCACAGAATACTGCCCAAAGTCACAGTATTTTTATTGGAGTTTCCAAAAAAAGGGTGTTTACGGTGTCAAAGTAGTTGGATCAGGTGGCAGATTTTACTATTTAAACATATTTGGGAAATACAATACTATAAATATGGGGAAGGTTACAGTGTTTGTACTTTTTGTCACCTTAGTGTTCCATATTTATAAAAGAGTACATTTTAATGATTGTTTTGGTCCAGCTGAGTCAGCTGTGATGTGGTCAAATGCATGCTTGCATTCATGCATCAACATAATTCATTATTTGTTTTGTAATACTTCTATATACAAAAAGGTCACTATTAGTCATTATTAGAAAGTGTATGCATATGTGTATTTGTGTAGTTGTGTGTGTGTGTGGGGGGTGGCAGTGATTGAGAGTTATCAGCAGTGAGCAGTCTGATTATCTGTGTGTTTAGATTATCTGTGTGCCCAAAGAGTGACTGGACTGTGTTTTTTTCGGAAAGTAAGATGACTGTATTCAGACAGACCTTTTCTGCCACATGGCTCAATACTAAACTAATTGTTGATGAAGGCCTGCTAAGGTGAATTTTAACTGTAGCAAAACTGTTATTAATATTTTTTGGCACATAGCTAAATAGTCCACTGTTCATTGAGGAAAGGCTGCTAAGATGAATTTGATTGGTGGCTAAACTTTCATACTCTAAACATCTGGTCTCTCCACGAGGGGTGATTGACGCCCTCCACCAGTGTGGCCAGCTTGCAGCAGCTTATGTTGCGCTTAGTGGGGGCTGACGGTGACATCTCAACGATACACGCACCAATGTGGAGGATGGCCAATGCGTGGTGAAGAGGGGGGGATGAGAAAGAGGTTGATGGAAGGGTAGGGAGGGGCACTCACGGTTAACCAAGCCAAACGCTGACCCTCTCCTCCATCCCATCTGTCACTGGGCATGCAGGCAGGCCGGACCCTGGGCTGGCTGGGCCCTCCCCACGCCCTGCTCAGCCCTGCCCAGTGTCTGTGGAGCTCGAGGAAGGCCACGCCCACCCTGTGGGTGCTGGAGTCCAGGAACTGGGCCAGGAATAAGGGGTGTGAAGACTTCACTGCCACAGAGCTCGAGAAACTGGCAGGCGAAAGTACCCCAGGCCTATTCTGGCCCCACCTGGTATGCTTGGTTAAGGCACTTTCTGTAAACACAAAATGTAGTCAGTGCCATTTTTTTGTCTTTTTGGACCTGTAATAAATTCAGTGATGCAGGATGAAAGGCCATGGAAGACTCTTATACACTGGACTGGAATATATTGTCATTTTCACATTCAAGAGAATATATATTTTTTAACCTATTTATTTATAAATTGGCAAAATTAGTCAAATTTTACCAGTGGTTTTGCCATTGGTTGACATGCAAATTATGGGATGGTACAAATGTGGGCGCCATGGTGACCTGTTGTTTAGTGAGATGGGTGAGGCTAAAGCTTTGGCCAATAAAGGCCAATCCCTTTTGACGGCTCATCTGCTTAGACTGTTGTTACTTTGTTGCTGCGGGGAGCAGGGCACGTTTGCCTAATAGGATTCAAGCCTTACTCTTGGCCAACACTGATGGAAAAATAAGGGGGGCTAAAGATCTCACTCCCTGTGGGGAGTGTGATATTTGTGTCTAGTTTGTTTGTTTCTATTTGTGTATTTTTGTGCAGATATACTGTATATTTTGTATTTTTAATGTACCTGTAATTATATGTATAGTTGTGTACATACATAATAAATACCTATCATTATTATTATTGTTGTTGTTGTGGTTGTTGCTGTTATTATTTGTATTATTATTATTCATTTGCACACATTGCGTCTGCACCCTGAGTGTTGTGAAGATCTGGGAGATTGTTGGAGAGCTGGGCATTTGGCAGTTAACACCCCATCCTCAGCCTTTTGCCAGTCAATTTTCAAATCCACTCTCATTGCGGTCCACTGAGAGATTTCCTATCATCTTTTGTTAAGCTCCTTTACAGTGTGTATTACAGCTGAGCAGAAAATCTCCTCAGTGACGACTTTCGCTGAAATGTTTCCTAAATGCCATACTTAAGGGTTTCCCTGGAGACTGGACTCCATTCATATCTGTGCTGTTTCAGGTAATAAAAATTGTGGTGTAGATAATGAATAGAAATACCAAAAATCTATTATTTATGGCCAAAACAGGACATAAAGTCCCTGTTTCACAAGTCACAGTGCCACAAGTCACTGTTGCCTGTACATGGACACAAGCACAAATCACTTCCGGTGGGTTATATTTTTGTGCTTCTCTGGCTGTCTGAAGAGAAATGTTAATATAATATAACCAGACATGAGTATGTGGACGTTGGACATTTGTGTCGGTTTTTAAAATATTTTGGCCTACCAAGTGCTAGAGCACCTGTGATTATTTTGGATCACCTGAAATGCTCCTTGAACATTCTTTCTGAATGTAATATACAGTTAATATTCCCAGGCTACTCATGCCTTCCTATGGTTCCATAGGACTTGTGATACCCACTTTATGTATCCCGCCATGATGACTCCAAAGTTGCTCTCGATGAGACCAGCTCTTCAACAACAATAATAACAATGGTGACTATATAGCACTTGAGCGTTACTATAAGGCTGAGCGAGACTCTCTGTGTGCTGTGGTGACGCTGAGGTAGACAGTGCCATGGAGTGTGGGGACAGAGGCTGAGGAGAGGAGCTGCAGCTGACATCGTCGACAGCTTCCACATGTTGGCTGCACACCCCCGGGAGCGATGGGGGTGGGGTGGTGGGGTTTGGATGGGGGGACATGGGTCTTGGTGCTCGGGCCATAAATAAATATGAGAGGGGAGAGGAGGTGCGAAATGCCTGTTGTTCTGCTTGACACTAACCCCCCCATGCCACAAACATGCATACACACACACACACACACACACACACACATACATATGGACATCCACATACACATTCACACACACACACACACACACACACACACACATACATGTACATGCACCTATTCCCCCACTCATGAAAACTTGCACATGCACAAATGCATACACACATACAGGCACACACCCTTTCATGTATGCACACTCCTTCATATGCACACACACATACCCACCCACACACACACACCCATACACACATGCACATACCTACACGAACACACAAGCAGGCGCAAACACACACATACACAAGCATAGGCCGCGCTGTCACATGGCTGTAATGTGACATGGCGTGGCCTGTCACAGCCTGATGGACAGGCTGTCACCCTGCCCTGCTCCAGACTCTTGCAGTCAGAGGGAGGCCAAAGCGGATCCCTGCTCCGATGCCCTAGTGTTGGCAGGGGCAATACTGCCACAAACACGGCCTTTTAAAGTCACCATCAGCACTCTTCCGCCCTGCGGCACGAGCTCAGAAAAAAAAATAAACACTGTGCATAAGCGACAACTTCATTTCACTTTTAATCATCTGCATGCTCCAGGACAGATTACATCTGTAGATTTACCACACAACCCATAAAAATATTCACAACAAAAGTATTTCATAAGTAATTGCTGAAGAGCTTAATTTCTATAAATTATCCACATAAACGATGCCGGATGTTGAAATATAAAATAACACGCTTACACAGTAGTTTGTGATATTTAGTTAAACACTTGGCTTTATTTTTGCGTTGTGAAGAGGAGGCGTTTTTACCCCAAGCCCAAGTGACATATTTGCAGGACGCGGTCCATTGTACGGCCACTCTCCTGTGGTCTATTCGAGCAGCGAGCCGCTCCAGTAGGACCGCTTCCAATAGAGGCGCATTCTTTGCCAGAGCCTTTTCTCATCTCTGACACTTCCCTATTCACTGTCCACAGCGTGGGGCTTTCGGGACACAACTGTCTCTCCCAGCATTCAGACAGACGGCGCTTTGGAGCAAAGTGGGTGAGTGATAATTGAGTGTAGTGGTGCCAAAGTCCCCAAAAACGCCACCTTTTAACAGTCACCTAGACTTGTGATTTGCCACCACGTTTGCAACTTCTTTGGGTTTTTTAACACACTAACCCATAGAAATGTAAAAAAAACGGGTCCCTTTTACTGCTGTGATTGAATGCGCTGCGCAGACATCAAAATTTGTACCCTGCCAAAGTTTTGCAATATTTCTCTCAAGGAAAGCACAGCCTCATTCCTGTTAATCTGTTGTGTACAGTGCTTTCTCAAATGGTACACTAAATAACAGTCATATTCAGACAGAATCCAGATACAATATAATTGCCTTTATTTATTTTTTTTGTGCCTGCACTTTGTCTTTCAAAACGAGCCTGCCTCCTCGTCAGCTTGCCACCCCAAACCCCCCTCTCCGCAATGCACACACACATACACACACACACACACACACACACAGACGCACACCCCGAAACCACCCACTGAACAAACAGTGTGTCCGTACGAGAGGGCTTGTTAGGAGTAAAAGATATAAACTGCACTGGAAAGGCCCCAAACATCCTTTTGCGACTGGAGTCCCATTCAGGTTCAGAGAGCGTGAGATGTGTGGAGTGGCTTTGAATATCTCCTTCAGGGCCCATGCTGTTCCGAGGCGGACTCGGAACATGGCCGCCCTTGTTTCCCCACACTGCGGCTCCTTCACTCTCAATTTAACCCGAAATCTGATGAACCCATTACTCCACACCAGATTTCATGGAACAAAGAGTAGATATAGTTACAAGTGATCAATCGCCAGGCGAGAACGGAGGCGGCAGGGCATTAACAATTCATGCCGTTTCAGTCCACTTACTCGAGCAGAAGATCTGCCGGCATATTTAATGCAACAACTATTTCACTCGATTTAAGGGAGCCCTGACTCACGCGGCATTCTTTAAAGGAGAGGAGGGATTACTCGCTGCGGCCGCACGCCCTCCTGGAAACAATTACATCTATCCAGGTATCCTGAAAGGCTAAATCCCTGCATCTGCATTGATCAAACTTTACACAACTCCTCTGAATATCGCCCAACCCCACCCCACCCCCACCCCCACCCCCTCCCCGCGCAGACCCACATCCCATTAACTTCCAATGGGTGAAAAGCAACATCTTACTTCCCTTTCCAACCAGGCATGCCTACCCGCCCACTGCCCCCATCCCCTCCCCCAAACCCCCACCCCCCCCCCCCAACCAACACCCCCACCCCGCCTCAGGCCCGAGCTGTCAATTTAATGGGATCACTGGAAAGAACAGCAGCTGTGAAAGATAGCTTTGAGTATGTCAGTTCAGTGCCACGACAATTTTTAATTCAGACAGGCGTTGATTTTTAAGGAAAAATGACTGCTAATACAAGAACCTGGGGGACAGAGGGCTCTCATGGCCGACGCGTATGGTGAAGTAAGGGGCAGCTGTTGAATTAACGATTTAGAGGAAAGCTTTCAGACCTCACACTGGCCCACGTTTCGCCAGTGGTCTTGAGTTGAACTGATTTTTGAGTTGATCTGTCATTGACGTGATTATCAAAACATAGAAGCCAAACTGATTCCTCAACGTTTCTTGTAGAAGCCTATCCAGTGGGATAGAGGGGTGTGATTTCTCAGTCATGCATCACCAAAATGACATTTTAATGTCTTATTAGTGAATTTCAAATCCAGAACATTCCATGGTAGGAGTGTTGTCTTTTTTTTTTTTTGGTGTTTCCTTCAAAAGAAAAAAATGAACCATAGAGCCTATTTTGCTTTCATTTCTCATTACAAAAGTTTAACTTGTCTTACTATAGCTACAGTTTCCAAAGTCAGCAATACATTTCTGGAAGGTGGAATGGGATGTTTAATGGCTGGTATCACAGAGATACTCTACCCTGTCCTGAGCCATTGTGCATGTGAAGGTACTTTTTAACCGCCTTGGCTTGGCACTACCTTTTTGTAACCCCCTTGAAAATCTCAGAGGCCTATGGAATGCTTTCCAATATCTGTTTATCTATTTATTTATTCTTCACTCAACCCCCTTGACCCAACTACCCCCCCATCCCCTCCCTTCTCAATTCACCTCTCCTGCCAAGACCTTCCTTGCCCTGCCGGAGGCCCCCAGTGTTGGGAGACTCCGAGCTTGGCGCGGTTTTTTAGCCGAACAATGAAAAGAGGTTTCAGCAAGGCTGGTTCCAATTCATCTGTGATAAATGAGAAGATAAGGCAATCAGTGCACACCATGACACTGTGTGCAGCTAGTTAGGCACACTTCGAGACTATTCAGGTGTACTCAGGAGTCTTAAAGATGGGGGGGCCCGCCACGGTATATATACCCCCTTCATGGTGGCCGCCAGTTATCCAGGAGTTTTATCCGAGGCCCAGAGCTGCCTCCGAGACTGAGCTCTGGGAATGGAGGTGCATGGGATCACTTATTTTTGGGAATTCTCTTCTCCTCCTCTTTTGGGATGTGGCTGACCTGCTGGACAGCTGTTTGCTGGACCGTGTGGCCCCACTGGAAGGCTGGTGCTGGACAGGAAGGGGTGCGGCCAGGCTGGGGGCCAAAGTCTGCGTCCTGGGGCCCACGAAGGCCCCCTGTGGAGAGGCAGCTGCTGGGGGGAGACGGCCAGGGCAGGTGAGCCCAGGAGCTTTGGGGGAGGGGGTTGGGGGGCGAGCTGAACGGAATGATTGGCGTGCCGGCGCTGAGCGGCCGTGACGTATGGGCCGGCTGGAGTTTCAGGGGGACACAGCAGGGGGTCCCCAATCTACTCCGCTGTGATCTCCGAGCCAACGATAATGACGCTAATTGTGTCTGCCCACCAGCAGTCTGGGTCATGTGTTTTGTCTGCGTGTGTGTGTGAGTGTTTGTGTGTGTGTGTGTGTGTGTGCTTTTTTTGCCTTGTATCTATCTGATTTACTTTATGCATGCTGTTACCATTCCAGCATTGTTTGCTTTGAAAACACAAACAAAACCATTTAGGTTTTCCATACATACATTATGAGTGTACAGAGGAGCTCAGAAGGTCGGACAGAAAGCAGTTTAACAGTAGATGTAAATTCAGTCTATTTTAACAGCTTGCCTGCAGTATGTTGTTTGTTTTTTATGGGTTTCCATCTGAACATTTTGCGAGTAAGCATATGCCATTAGATGAAATTAAATTTATATGTATAACTATATTTGAGTTACCCTTGCATTGTAGTTGAAGAGAAGGAGAGAAAAGTGAGGTCAAAAAGGTCAACTGATTATAATTTCAAGTTAAAGGTAAATTTTGATTGTCTCAGGGTTAACATGCAGTTTAAATGTTGTATTGTAAATTTGTTGTGTAGCGTGATAAAAGTAACTGAAAATGATAGCAATCTGAAAGCTAATTTATTTATATATGGTTCTGTTCTTGAAAGCAACCACAATGATCTATTGGTAATGGCCAGTTTCATGTGTTATTGTAAGGTGAGATTTTTTTTTCTAAGAAATAACTTAAGCCAAATCCCTCTTCCTGTATCGTGATTAAATACAAATACTGCTGAGAGTGTCTGCCACTGACTTTCATTTGGGCCTTCTCACTCACTCACACTTTAGAGAGAGCACAATGGGGGAGACAGAGACTCTCACCTAGCCAAAGTGGTTTCTGTTCCCCAGTGTGTATGTGTGTGTGTGTGTTATAAAAAGTGTGTTTGGGATGTGCTTGTATGGGTGTGTGTACACTTGAATTTGTGGATCTATGCATATGTCTGTGTGTTTTATGCATGTGTACACAGTGTGTGTGTATGTGTGTCCACTGCATAAGTACACATACATGTGCGGATCGGTGTGTGTACATGTGTGTGTGTGCACATGTATGGATCGTTGTTTGTGTGAGAGTGTGTGCGTGTGCATATGTACTGTATGTGTGTGTATATTTTGAGGGGGTTTAAAGGCAGTTAACAGGCGAGCAGTGTGGAGGAGCTGTCCCCTCTGATACTGTGCCACCGCTGTTTGAGCGGGGGGTGACGGAGCCGGAATGGCGCTGTGAATCGCGGGCGGCAGTGTTTGGGGACAAACAGCCCCACTGAGGGGAAGTGTGAAAGGGCGGCGGTGTGGCCGCTGAATGAAGGAGGCTGTGTTTACCGTCTACGTCAAGCTGGGGAGCCGTCACTCAGCCGGCTGTACCGGGAGCCCGTGCGAGCCGAGCTCCTGTCTCTCAGCCGTTGGGTCGCGGCGCGCTCTGTCAGCGCTCAGAGACGTGCGTTTAAAGGAACGCGTGGAGCACTGGGGCCTTCCTCTGAAGAGCTTCCGCAGAGCGATGTCTGCTGACGCATATGTAGATGGGGAAAGCTGTTTCTGAACACTGATGCAGCAGCCTGTTGAGCTGCGCACATTGCCTTTGGTTCACTTAGACGTGGTGCAGGAAAATTCCGGTCTTTCATTTAAATCCCTGGCGTATGAGTCGTGTCTGCAGTCTTTGAGAGGAAGTTAGGGATGAGTAGTATTTCCATCACTTATGAGGACTGTATTTTTACAATAATAATAAACTATAATAATAAACAATTATAACAATACAAATAATAAAAATTATTAAAAATAATAATAATAATAATAATAATAATAAAAATAATAATAATAATAATTATTATTATTATTATTATTATTATTTGTGAGGGCCCACATTTCTAATGTCCACTCTTTATTTGTCACTATACGCTTACACATAATAAATAGCATAATTCAATGCACTGTGAGCACATTATAGCCATACATTATTCATTAATTGTTGTATATTATACAGTATTAAGTAATTATTGTTGACCATTAAAGCTTGCATATCAAAATTAAATCATGCAATTGTATTTTATTGTAATGTAATATTCATGCTTTATTATGATAGCTGAAATGAATTATTTAGCTTTAATATAATTTTCAAATGTAAAAATAACTTTGGGTATATACCAGTTTGAGCTTCATTGTGTTAGACCTTCTGAAACATTCGGGTAAATGTAGGCACCATATAACCCATAGTCTGTATACATGCCTAATTAAATGTTATTGAGCTGAAAATGTATTCTTTTCTGCATGGATATTAAAATGGAAATTTTGATTGTGACATATCTGGTAGGTAAATCTTGAAAGGTGATGACCATTATAAGACATGACAACAATGAATTTTTATACAGTAACAAGCAAGGGGAAAATGTGCAACTTGAGCAATCAGTGATAGACTTCACCAATGTGTCCTTCATTATATATATAACATGAGTTTACTGCATAGAACTGATGAGCAAAAGACATAGCAGAGCCAGCCTTGCCCTGCAGATGAAATGACAACACTGTCACCTAGAGGCCACTCAGGTCATAGCAGAAACCCAGAGACAAAGCCAGCTGCTCTCATTCTCACATATTTTTCACCACAAAGTGAGCATGAATATGCATCACCTTTTGTACTGTTACACCATATGGCTGTTTTTGTGTTCATTTGAATTAAATGTAATTATGATATACTGTGTAAATACTGGCAATACAGGTGCTGTTGTATGGTATAGCATGTACGCAAGCCCTGTTGCCTTCCTATCGAGTGAAAAACAAAATATGCGTTGTGTGAGTTTTATATTAGAATGGGCCTTGCTCTTAAGTGCTCACAGCTTGCTTAAAAACCTACAGAACAGTTTCTGTTTTCCATGGTTAGGGACACACGTAAAAGCCCACTCTAACTGAACTTCTTTCATGATGTTTCTGCTCATTAAACCCAAGTAAAGAGTGTGACGAAGCGCTACAGCAAACAAGCTGAAAATTTAAATTTGGTCCTTCATTTGCTGAGTAACTCTACATCTCATCTGTAATACAAGAGCATACGTCATGGCACGTGATATCTTTTGAAAAGGTTGTCAGTAAAATGTCTTTTACACTTACTTTCAACAGGATGCTTCAAGTGGGCTTTAAAGTGTATTGCTGGCCACTGTGAGAATGAATACAGTCATTTTAGCCTTGCTCACCCTTAAATGTTATAAATCTACTAAACACTAAAACAAAGACCCATGTACCATTAAACCAGCATATCTTATCAGTGTTTGATTGTGTTTTTATGGTTCAAAAGGTTGAAACTTCAGAATAAAACACTCCGGAATAAATACCACCACAATTTCGTGAAAAATATGGTAATTTACAACATATGTTTCTGACTGCTTTCACAAGTTGGAAAAAAATAGCTTTTTAAACATCCTATGCATTTTCTGCTACATTTACAGGAGTAATTGCGCTGTGCTAATTTCCTTGTGTCCTTCCTCAAACGTGGATTTCAGTTTGGTCAGGTGGAGCTTCCACAAAGCGTCTGGGACCGTGAGCCCAGGTGGCAGAAACCCTGGGAACGTCCCTCACCTGGTGCTGTCACAGAGCAGACGCATAGGGAGAGGCATGGAGGGTGAGGGCTGGGGATGGGGGAGAGGGGGAGAGGGGGAGAGGAGGAGAGAGAGGTATGGGTGTACCAAACCTGATGTCTGCATACCGCATCAAAGCTCAGCTGTCCCAGGACACAGCCAGCCCTTTGCCCAGGTTTGGGACTTTGAAGATCAAACGCCAGCCTCCAGGAGAACAGGCCTGCAGCCTGCCTGGGACAGGTCATACTCAGGAAGACCAAAAGAGAGAGAGAGAGGGGTAGAGGGAGGGAGAGGGAGAGAGAATAGCCAGGACACTGGGACATTGGTCTGACTCAAGCTGGCCATTGACAGGGGGTTTCATATGTCGACCCTGGTGTGCAGGCCAGGAGCTCTGACTCTGTGCCATGGGAACCCTTGTGTGTTAAAGGTGAGGAGAACCATCTGTCACCCTCTGGGCTGACACCCGGGGGGTCCCGTGACTCCTGGCCAAGGCAATGAAGTGAGCATAGAGCCCAGAAGGTGAGCTGCTGTGGTTTAACAGAAGAAAGATGGAAAAGCATGTCCAAAATAGATCAGTAAACAGTGTGGGTAGCTGCCCTGCACAAACAGTCACCACTGCTAAATCGGTTTCTATGCAAACTGACCCTGTGCAGCCTGCCTGGAAACATTCTATTTTGGGATAATATATGGCAATGCGATCTTGTAATAAGCATAAAAAATACAATAAAAACTAGTTAGGCCCGGGTTTTGCCCTAAAGAATGTTAGAGTGACTCTCTGCTACAATGTTCTCATTCTAGTGCCACAATGCAAAATTATCAACGGATTTAGCAGGGAATACATGGAAAGACATGAAAAAAAGTAAAAAGGCATTTTTGAATATTCTAGTAGGCTTTTAATGTAGAAGTCACACAAAGCACCAGACTTTGCTTGTGCAGATACTGTATTGGTTTAGAGGTCATAATGCGTCATCTTGTAGAAATATTCTGTTGAGACAAAACTGTAGACGATGAAGTACTATATGCGTTTTTCCCATAATTTGGATACAACAGATGTGTTTCCAAGTCCCAAACCTGACTTTAAGTGACTTTAAAAGTTGTTTTGCTGGAAACCTCAGCTCTCACAAAAATCAGAAGTGGTATGGGACAAATGGATTACTTTGCTGCAGTATTCTTATGCAGTGTTTTTGATTTCACACCGTGAGCCACATTGACAAACATGGCCTATGTATCGCTGCCTGCTGGTGCTTCCTTGAGAGAAACATTCGATTTCCAATTTCAGCCAAACCTCCACCCCGGTGACACTCCATCGGGAAAGCCAGAGGTGGCAGGGAGGGTCCCGAACCGCACCCCACTTCCCACATAGGCCCCGGGTCACCTCCACAGGCCCAGGCCCGCCCCTCGGCCCTGAGGTTACAGAACGGGGCAGAGGGAAGAAACACATTTTGGTCCTCCCTCCAGTGCGCCTGCATTAATGAAACTCGCTGCTCACAGTTTTAGTGGTTTTTCACTCATAGCATCACCCGGTGGAAAGTCTCGACTGTGTGCAAGTCAAAGGCCTTTATTGGGACATAACACTCAGGACAAACAGCTACCTTCAACCTCCTTTTTTATCAAGCCAAAAGTTCTGTGTGCAAACAAGGAGGTGGCTTTAACTTTTTGAGTGCAACTGCAGAATACTTGCAGCCCCAGCCTGTGAGTGAGTCACATACAGTATGCAGAGATGATGTTTGGTCATGGTTGGCTTTGTGGATTACCGTGAATGTCACTGAGCACAGAGGATTCATCATAGGAGTTGTATATCTGGACGTCTATAGCAATCAGTGTCAATTAAACAGGAAACGCTCCTAAGGAAATTCAGGTTATATCTGAACATAATACTAAAGAGTTTGGGGGGTATTAAAACGGAAATAAAAAAAAAAGGATATTAAATCAAAATATATGTGTATTGGAGAGTATCCTGTTGAGATCATTTACCTCTAGGAAAGCCGGGAAGGGGAACCCCAACACTTTATGTCAATTACACCATTTTGCCCTCTTACCCTGAGTATATCCACAAACCAATGCTAAGTAAATGGGCCAGCTGCATAGTTCCTCTCAAAAGACAGGAGATTCACATTCAAGCAGCTCCAAAGCTGGGCTGAGTTTTAATGCCTATATGAAATGGCAGAGGGCTTCAGGTCTTGAACCATCAGATCCTCTGTCAAATCCAGTCGTATCAAAACGTTAACAGAACATGTTCGCTATCAACCAACCCAACTAACTCATCAGGATAAGAAAAATAAAAACATACAAAAACGTTGTAACATATCATTCTCTTCCATGAGTCAGATTTAACTTAGGAGGACACATGTACATGATGGGTTAATGCATTCTTGATGAGAATTTATAAACCAGCCATTCAAAATCATTCACCATTCTGAGTTGGTAAAAGGAACATCTGAGACTAGTCAATGGTTTCAAATATGATTCAGAGAATGTGGATTTGACTGATATGTCTGAATTTCTCAGACTGAATGCGTATCAGGCTAAACACATGACACAATCACGCAGTGCACTCTTCCCAACTCAGCTACCCCATCCGTAAGTAACATGATGGGGCTGGAGAAGGAATTCCCCATACAGTACATTTTCTATAGAAATTTATTAAATTAATACCTTAATTCTATGGATTCCAGGATTTTCTGTTTTTTTTTTAATGACATCTTATTTCCATTTATTCACCCACATGTAGTTAATTGTACCTAGATTCCATATCCAGTGTTTGGATGTACCCTAGCCTAAGTGGACAGTGAATCAATGGTAGTCAATGGGGCGTTAAACTGCATGAAGAATTCACATAGATCATTCTCACACTACATTACATTCATACACTGCATAGTGTCCGGCACTTACTCTGCAGCAGGAAATAAATAACCCACACATTACCTTACATTAATGGTAACAGTTATGAGTTATGGGAAGCTGCCTGCTAATGGGCCAATACTATAAAGCCTGTAGATAAATCTTACACTAAGGACTAGATTCAATCAAAGCACTTAGTCTGGTTATGAACGTATGCAATTTAACCAACACAGACTCTACATTAAAACACTGGGAGCATGTTATATTTTTAACAGACAAGCAAAAAAGTCCCTTGGAATGTGTTACTTTCATTTTCAAAAGGGATAGCTTATGCTCTTGAATATAGCACCAATATTTGTATGATTTGGGAATGCTTGGTTCTCAGTGTTGTCTTTAACAGAACACAGTTGAAAACAAAAGCTCATCACCAGGCTATGCCTCTGTGCGCCCCCCCCCCACCCCCCTCCACCCAAAGCCAGTTGCTTGGAGGTTGTTCAAAGGATCCATGATCTGTACATTGCATGAAAAAAAGGACGGACACATTTATTTACAAGGCTGTGTTTATACAGGTCAGTAAGGGTCTCGGTTTATTTTTGACGCCGTCGGATTTAATGGAAGTCCTATCAAAGCGTGCTTTATATGAGATCAATGTCTGGCCCCGCGGTGGGCCGCAAGCTCCGTGGGGCTCTGTCCCTCACACAGATCCTCAGGCCATTGCCTCTAATTGAGCTCCGTGGAGATATAACAAACGTGGCAGAGAGCGAAATCCCAGCCCGGGTCTCCGCCACTGCGTCCTCCATTGTGTAAAATAAATACAGAGGGCCGCATCCCAGGGTGTGAAATAACAGGCTACACCCTTGGATTTCACTGCCCATTTCATCCCCAGCTGCAGGCTGAGTACTGAGTTATATTGTCTTAAGTGGCTGGCTGAGGGACAATGTGCTTGCTTTGGGAGCCCTGTCAAAGCCTGAAGTGAGCTTTATTCAGATCGACCCTCTGCGTTATGGCGAACCTCAAAAGTCGCTTGCAGGAGACAGTTGGCAACATTGTTGTTTTCAGAATCGAGTATCTCCTGTGCTGTTTAACGTTGGAGATATTTCAGTGCCAGACTCCCAGCAGATTTCACCATCAGAGGAGAGATTACATTGTGATATTAATATGCGTTTTAAGATACTGCCACTGCTTTCTGTCTAAACCAAAGGCCACAACATAAAGCCAGGGCTGCATTAAACCAAGTCCTTGCAACAAGTAAAAAAAAATCAAAAGAGTATATAGTGCCTTCATACAATCATATCTATGGTATTCTTGACAGTTATTCATGACAATAATGCACAGTACATGTCTAGACAGCTGGTGACCTCATTTTTTGCTGTTTTGATTGTGGACTGATTACTTGAGAAAAAAAAACTATGTCCAAGACTGAAATGTGCTCACAGTGTAGGCCCAAAGCTGAGGGGCCCCAGGGCCTAATTGTGCTGAACGACAGGGGTCTTGATCTTTCTTGTCAAGGTAATTCAGGTAACCTACATAAGACCTGAGATTTATTTATGTGAATGTCAGAGGGTGATTGAGGATGAAGTGCAGTATAGTCGTAGCCCATTCAATTTTTTTATTTTTTACAATTGCTGGGGAGATTTGGATTTCCCAAACAAAACCTGTACATCCGTTTAACATGGTCGACATTGTTGTACCCAGTGCTGACACGCTATGATGATAGCTGTTACATGTTATGGCAAATAACTTGTTGGTGATTCAGGAAACCTTTTCCCCAAGAACTGTGTTCACTGGTCTGCTTGCTTAGGTTTCTCAAGGTGAATATATGAAAATATTTCTAATGCAACTACCAGTGAAAAATTCATAAATTAAATAAGCTTTGTCCTTTGGCTAAAACTATATTAATAAGAAATGAGAGAAGTGTTTGAAAAGTGCCAGCCGCTGTGATGGGGGTATGCACTAATTTGCTCCATTTATAGAGACCTGTATCAAAGCATTTTTTAAAAACGATAAATGCACTGGAGCGGAAGACATGCTTTGTGATTGTATATTCACAGGAATTAGGTGCTGTGATTAGAATCCTCTTGCAAGCAAGCAAAAATACCAACATGAAGGTGAATATAAATTCCAGCTCAAAACTCAAGTGGTGTGTCATACTCAACCCATAAAGCTCCCAGCAGCCCATCCCCGTAGCGTAGTGTCACTGGCAGAAATGCACATTTTTTTTTTTTTTTAAATACCAATGTGTTCAGTGCTATTGGGCCCACGTGCAGGACTGGCTATGCCTCAGAGCATGTTACGCCATTTAAAGTACTCGTTCCTCTGAAGATGAATGCAGGAAGCAGGAACTGTGCCTGACGGTTGCTTCTCAGACATGTCCCAGTCGCCTACTGCATAAACGAAATCTCATGAAACCGTCATTCTCAAAAGGTTGGTGTTTATACAAATGTGTGCTCGCGTCTAGAGAGCTGTCGCCCGTCGTCTGTTTTATTTTGTAAAGTGATGCGAGAGTAAGATGAAAGGGAGGCTTTGCTTCCCCTGACATCCAATTTAACAAACACCAGCCAGTGTCTTATTGTACTGAAAAATGACATGAGGGGAGATCGGCGCCTTCTGCTCCCTGTCACTTTCCATTATTAAGGACCCGTCCAACAGCACCTGGGGGAATCAAAGTCTGCACGGCTCTCGTCACAATATGCATAATGTGGGCTGATGGCTCGGTCAAAGAGGCCGTCCTGCTCTCCATCCAAACACTGTTTTTGAGTTTCATCTCTGTCTCTCAACGAAACAAATTTCATTCTTCTCACCACTCCAGCTCGTGTCCCCGCTAAGCGGACTCTACCGCGCCGTTCTCCGTGATTTGTATGCGTGGGCAGGCCATCTTTTCAGAGAGGGCTATGATTGTTTTTCCGCAGCAAGAGGGATTCTGTCAGTTTGTCGTCGCGCGCCCTGGTTTGTGCCGTCGCGTTCACATTCCAAACCAAAACCTCTGTTTCCATGAAGGTTCTCAGAAGTGAAAGATTAATACAAAAATTAGAGAGCTGGTACTGTATGGAGTTAGCACGAGCAGATGTTTGCTCGAGGCCATTCACATATCTGCCCTCGTTACATACCAAAGATATGGAGCATAACACAGAATAATATACAATGCATTCTTTTAAAAATAGACCTATTAAGAGTTAATATATCAACGGTATCAGAACAAGCCTTTTTCTCATAGCGACAAAAAGGGACTACTGCTATTACAATTACTGATGGTGTTGTTTTTGTCTTATTATTACTGTCGTTTATTTACTATGTTCAACATTGTTTATTCAAGCAATATGAAAAACACAGCATTCACTCTTGTACAGCTCTTGATGAACTGAGCACAAATAGCTTTTTAAATAGATTCAATATTAATAGCTCACAGACACACGGTCATAAATATTATATATGATTAACATCATCAGAGAGGGACTGCAGTGCTAAATTACAATAATGAGCATGGATATATTTTGTTTAGTTTTGTGAATGCCTATCTAATGAACCATAGTCTTTGAATGCAAGATGTGTTCCTTTTATTTTTGTTTTTTTCGGCAAGCCCATATCAGGCTACTCATTCTTCATTCATTTTCCATCAAGGTATTTCTGTGCCATTTCATATTATATATCTAACATTAGATCTACTGTCTCAAACTGATGTAAAAATGTGGGACAATTGTTTATCCACATTAATTGTTGAATGCTCTAGGTATCTAGGTAGGAAAGCCTTACTAATGGAGTTTATGGGCACTGATAATAAATGTTAATTTCCACCATAAATGGCTTATTTTAATGATGCGTATTTCGGTTTATTCCTTGTCAGTCCCATTTTAAGATAAACAAGTACTATAATTAAGATAGCATTTTTCAGTTAATTTGAAAGTATTGGTTAAAAGGATAAATAATTACCTAAATTAGTACATGAATGTATTTATGTGCATTCAATTTCATTATTCATTAACCTTAAAAGTGAAGTGCACTTAGTCCGTTTTATTTGTTGATGAGAAGTGTCATGTTTATGATGCTTGTTGCGCATATTGATTATTCTGTATTTTGTAGGCTTTTACTGAACACTGACCCCAGTTCAGGCTGTTTCTGCCATTTTAAATACTGCTATTCACAGTAAAACTGTTGCAATAGTCCTCTTGAGTGCTGCCCTGAGCAAAACCAACAACAACAGCATCCCAAATAGGAGAGCTGATCTAGAATCAGTCCTATCTCTTGGATAATGGATAAGGTTAAGGTATGGCCTGGGGAGACCTGATTCTTGATCAGTACTGCTTTTCTGAGACACTACTGATAATCTACATGCTTATAGCTTATAAAGATCTATCCATTTGGCTAAGGTTGATTATACTAAAGCTTAAGTTTGTTTGTCAACACTCTGGTTGCTACTCATGGGCTTTAATAATGCATTAAAATGTTTATGATTAATCAAAATTTCATGAAGATGCAAAGTAATGGAAAAACCAACCAGTTCATTCTGAAGAAAGGGTGATTTCAACATTGTGTTAAGCAAACTGTATTTATTGTGTTAATGCATATTATTTTAATCATCCTTACTACTCATCTGATCAGCAGATATCAGTGTGTATATCGTTTTGATTGAAGATTCTAAGTAACTCTCATTAAACAATCTGTCTTCTTTGTTGCAATTACTGTTCTCAGGTTTCCAAGAACTTTCAGGCAAGGTAAGGACAAGGAGTGAGTATATGTGTGTGTACCTGCTTTTAAACAATCCATTACTTCCTGCAGCAACATCAGAAAAGTGTCATAGGCCACTGATATACCTTTAAGATGTTAGGATGAAAGTCACAGGCATTCTCCAAGCAGTTAGGGAGGAGTGGCGGTCCATGCTTGCTAGACCTGAAACCGAACAGTGGCCACCATGTGACCATCTCCAATACCTTGATAGACTTATCAGAGGTTTGCGCGTGCTTAATTACTATTTGTATGCAGAGGGACACACTTCTAAAATATCGTATTTGAGGTGGTAAATGAGCGGTGAAGGTGGCAATCATCGCTGGCGCAACAATTATACACTTTCTCCCACATTTATCAAGAACGCCTATGTACATGCTGCAGGAAATCAATTTAAGTAATCGCTTCCACAGCACAGCCACTATAAATACAATATATTTGCGGGCGTGAATGTACGGAGTGATTAAATGGATAGCAAGGAGTGCCAGAAAACATAATCTGTTACCATGAGAAAAACTAATTAGAAAAGAGTTATTACGAATTGAAGTTGTTGATTGAAGAAAAAAATAAACACTTCAAATGCTGTAGTCAAATAATTTGCCGTTGAAAAAAATCTAAATTGAAACCAAAAAAATGGACAAAATTAACCTGGAGCGAGCGCAAGACGCACACGGACTGAAATAAAGAGAACGGCCCAAGACATCAAACGAAGCGATAATAGCAATATACCAAAGATACAAGAAATACAACTTAACAATATAATTCAGAAACAATACGAAATAACTACGAGGTAGCGCAATGCACCGAAAACAATAAAAACTTTATTGACGCTAGTTATACTGGAAGTTACTGCATTAGTTGAATGAAATATAGCTATTGTACACTTCAAGTAACCGGTCATCTGCAAAAATCATTGTCCCACAGTTAAATAAAGATGTTGCTCCTCTTGAAAATTGCTTTGCCACCACTTCGGCATTGGGCTGCTGGTAGCAGTATCACAACGCACAACAAACATACATTTTTCACTTTCATTGTGGTTATGTGGGCAATGTTTGCTGGTGCCTCCTTCTTGCAACCTTGCAACAACTGCAGCCATGGTTGCCTGAACAGCTGAGTTATCACTTGGCCAATTAAAATATTGGAAATATTATAGCAAATATTTTTGCTTCAAATTAGTGCATGAAAATATTTGTTAAACCTGGTCTGAGGAGTTTCCTTCCAAACTAAAATGTGCCAAACAGTGAAAGGAAATTCTGAAAATGATGATGTTTTTGGTTTTATGTTTTTGCAAGCAGGCAATCTTTGAGAGACTGGCTGAGGTTTTGGTCACAGTAGAGGTCACACAGAGCTATGCTGGACCACTCCAGGCACTCAGGCCACCCAGCCGGGTGCATGGACAAACCAACCTGTTCATTCTGAAGAAAGGGTGATGTCCACATCATGCTATGCAAAACAAGTATTGTGTTGATGCATATTATTTTAATCATCCATTACTCATTTGACCAGCAGAAACCTGTGCATATATAGTTTATTACCCAGTACATTATGCTGCCATGTGAATTCTGACTTGAATTCAATACACTCTTGCATTAATGATAAGCAGATAATAATGGTTTAGTTGTGGATTTTCTTTATCACAGCTAGTACTGTATCTGTTCTGTACACTTTGTATTATTCTTTGATGGTCAGAATTACATGAGTCTCATGTGGCCATTTTTTACAGGGAGAGGTTCACATGTAAACACAAAAACAAGTGCTCCTCCATTATTTTTGCACGTACTTGACCAGATGGTTGGTTGTGGAACTGGCGACTGACCAACTGGGTCAGCGACGCCAAGCTTGTTTTAAGCAGGTTCATCTGTGTGGTTCAGCTGCTGCCCCTGTACCTCTCACACGCGTCCAGTCCGGTCAGACTGAGCACTGGTCTGATCTGAGGCACTTTTCATCCTGGTCCAAATAACAGACCTGGGGTACCGTGTGTGTGTGTGCCTTTCACAGTTTTGCATGACAATTTGTTTAGAGCATAATTTATTATTTTTCATATTTATTTTCATATCTCTCTCTTTCACACATACCTGTCATACTTGTCAATGTATTTGATTACATTTTCCATTAGAACAAAAACATGAGAACGGTATCTATTGCCAAGATAGACTGAAAGGCTGAAGGCAAGGCAAAGTCATTAATTGATTCGGACTGTGAATGTGCAGTGGTGGGGACAAAATAATTTCAATGCTGCTGGCAGTAAGGTAGGTTTAAGCAGGCCAGTGCCTCTCCCAATAACGCCCATGGTTTTGGGAGATGGTATGGCACTGATGGAGCTGGCAGTGGATGGCCCAGCCTCACGGGCCATGCAGCAGAGGCAGATGAGTGTTCAGGCCCAGGCTACTGCACCATTAGTCACTGCTTCTGTTGTTGGAGTGTTTTTGTTAAGAGAACCAGGAAGCAAAGTGGGTTGAAGGGGGTCTTTAGTCATCTTAGGATGTAGAAAGGACCCTGAATAAACATTTTTATTCAGGAGTTTGGCAGGATCCCTACTAAAATATAACTTTTATTTTCCCTGCTTTTCTGTAAAGCTGGAGTGTTGTATCCTGAGACACTAGGCCATTCCATTTTTTAACACAAATTACTTTCATCATTTCACATAAAGATTTCAGCTTTAGTTTGTTTGCAAGGCTTTTATTTCTGTCAATATGCACAAACAAATTATATTCATCTCCTATAATTTAAAACATCATTCTAAAATTCTTCATACAATGTTTGTTAAACAATCATTAGTATGTTTCTCATAAATATTTAACCTGCTAACAAAATGAGACATTTAAAGACATTTACCTTGTTTAGTGATGTGGAAAAGAGGTCAAATACATAGTAAAGACACACAACAGAACATGATAAATGTTTATTAAGCCTTGATTGTATCATTTTATTTTTTCATTTTTTAAGATGTGGGTCTGTAATTACCACTGTTTGTACCTGAGACTCCATACAGCCTGTGAAAATAGTGTTAATCATTGTTGACCATATTGGGTTTTTGCATTGGGAAAAGGGAAAAAAGGAAAATGAAGCACAACTCTGACTCAAAGGGGAAGAAAACAAAACCAGTTCAACAAAGAGTAGCGCTGAAGTCTGTGAGCATGGTCACCTTCACCAAGGAATAAAGCCTAGGTCATTTAATGTTTATTTGGTACTTGTAATTAGCATGTTCGCAGAAACTAATACACACTTGGCTAAGGGTTATTTGAGCACAGTTCTGCACAATGGTTCAAAAATACCTGGTCTTTTGAGTCTGACGAAAACAACATGTATTCAAAAACAGTTTTTTTTTTTTTTTGTATAACGAGTTCAATTCTTGTTATACAACAGGCATAATCCACATTCACACCTGATCCCACTACCATATATGTGACTCACAATGGTCCGTTACCATAATCTTCTACTTGCCTGTTGCCTAGCTATTCCATCAAAAGGCAATCTTGTACACAGTTTTGAGGGACAAAGGGGTCAATTCTATCAAGGCAACACTATCACCCAAGTCATCTCACTGCATTGTGTAGAGGTGCATTTCAGAAAAACGGCAAAGGAATCATTATGATTTCTCTATTTATTTTCATGTTAAAAAGCACACAAAAAAGGGAAAGGTGAGATACGGCACGACACAGAGCAATGGCGTGCCACTGATTTAGATGATCACATGTGTAGCGTGTTTGAGAAAGCTGTGAAATGCGGGAGAGCCTGCGCAGCTCCGTCTCCGCAGGCTCCATGCGACAGCGTGAAAGCGCACCTGTGCCGCGCGTGACAGCCGTGCTCCCTGGCCTGCCTCCGGCACCCCCGATCCCCCTGGCCCCGGTGCAGGGGCGGATATCAAAGGCCCAGGATTGGTTGGGGTGGTGGAGGAGGAGTGGGGGGATTAACAGCACCCGGGGAGCGCAGAGGTGAACACCTGCCAGGGCCTCAATAGCAGGGCTCTGGACCCCAATCACAAGCGGCACATGGAGTCCGGAGAACGGGGCGGGGCTAGTCCTCATGCTGCTCCCATTGGACCCCAGCACCGCCTGTATCAAATTATACTTACACACTGAGCCCCATGCAGGAGTTACATTATTGTGTTGAAGTTGAAGGAATTGTAATGACCATTAAAAACTGTGTGTGTGTGTGTATGTGTGCATTGCAACAGTGGGTGGCTCTCTGCTCTCTGGCATAGCTCTATGTTATGTTATTATTATTATTATTTATATACATGAGTACATTTATCATATTATTATCACCATCATTGTCATCATCACTATCATCTCCATCACCATCATCATGATATTCAATTAAAATGATTAATACACATGTTCTGCACTTGTTTATTTACAAATAGACCTGATAGTGTTTGTATTTTTCTCCTGCTAATTATTCTTAATAATGTACTAATTTTCAAATGACAACCAGGATGACCAATGCCTCTTTTACTGCAATTTCAATAGCTTCTATAACAACCCATTCGTTGTATCCGACAACTCTACTTCTCCAGAAGTACTTTCATTCTGCAGTAACTTTATCAGTTTGTTGAGTTTTTCTATACATAACCTCTTTCCGTCACAGTATTGTCAGGCCCTTGAAAGGGCATATAAGAGGTCTGTAATAGCCTTGGATTCAAAGCTGTCTCTCATTGTCCATCTTTTGTCATCAGAATAGGGTTTTAATTGGCTTCTTTCAGTGACACTGGCCCTTTGGGTATTAGTCACCCCTGAGCCACAATAGCCAGGACACCAAGAGACTCGCCGGACTCAGCCTCCCGATGTGGTGAATAGGAGTAGTTAATTAGTTTGACCTTATCCCAATCAACAGATGTGTAAAAGAGCGGTGCGATGGTGGGTTGTCCGGCATGGCAGGTAAAGACACGGAGAAAGTGTGTAATATAACGGTGGGATCGTGTCGGGCTGAGGTTATGAGAAGGTATTTCACCAGACTTGGACCTTCACCAGCTGAGGGAATCATTGGTCATTTATTCCATCGGATGTTACCAACAAGGGGTGTTGTTCCCTTCGGAACATTTGGCTGAGTGATCCGACTTATTTAAGATGAGTGATTTGACTTATCTCAGGATCGAGAGCGAAAGCGCTGAGGAGCCTCCCTGGCCTCTGAGCTTTAAGCAGCCAGTGTTTTACATTACCTTATGAGCTTTCTGAGAGAGTCAATAAGGATTAAGCGCGGGATTAGACTGATTAGACCGGATGAAAAGAAGGGAATGTTCCGACCCATCGCTCCATGCGGTGCTGCGGTCCATCCAACCAAAAGCTAATCCCAGACACACTTTGGATTTTTCAAAAATGACATATTTGCTTAGCAGACCTGGGCCAAGATTTGATCAAACTATTTCTTTCAGTTTCAAAACAACAAAAAAATATGAAAAGATATCCAAGTTTCTTTCTTGGATGCTAATATTTTAAATTGAGAGACCGGTTCTAGCTATCGCATATACAGTACCTGGGGGTTGAGTAAATGCCATGTTAAAGTATATCTTAACCCAGGTTGATCCATTACCCTGTAAAGTTCAATGCTCTAATCATCGTTTCAGATACCCCCCTTACACGCAGCTCTGATAGTTTTAGATACATAAAGCGAGTACATATTCTTTAAGCGTATGTACCTGAAAGTAGAGGGAGCCCATGTGATGGACAGGACCTGACTGGGGCCTGAGGGTTGAATAGAGAAACATCAGAACAATCTTTGGAGGCACATGGATGTACTGACAGGAGATGGGATTAAACAACGCAGAGTAGGAAGGAAAACCCCCACCAGCCATGATGACTGGAAGGTTCCGTACGGAATGTTTGTGGCTTGAGAATTCTATCCAGGAAACATTGCAAGGTTCCTTTTTTAAAAGCAATGAAAGTAACATTCAGATGGTAAGATAAACTTTGCACTTTGGTAGAGTAGAGAAGATGACAACATTTAACTTTTCCTGCTGTCTCAAAAAGTACATCATTTTGATGCCTTCCTGTAACAAAATATAAATACATAAATAAATAAAATGCAGTGGAAATTTGCAGTACTGGAATTTACTTTTAGGATTTGCTTTTGAAGTTGTATTGTATTTAGTTCTGACAGGATGCAAATGAGGACAGGCGTATCTGGCAATAGACTCTAAGCAGATTATTTAGGCTTTCGACAGGTGAGAAAAGCACATCTCCATGTCATCCTGGCTTCATTGTCTGTGAGCAGTGGTCTGTGTTTGTGGTGGTATAATTAATATTCCCATTCAATGGCTGTGCTGGTTTTTCCCTTGTTTTCTCTGAAGTTGTTACACTCGTAATCGTTTATTTTTATCACCTCCCAAAGCGATAATCTCTCATGTATTGATTCATTTTCAGTTCTGATGCTCCCTCTTCTTTTGTTTACTATATCTGACTGTCGGGTCCAAGAGTGTTCACACCAGCATAACTGTCCCTCATTGGCACCGTTCCTGGCTGTTTCTCTGTCAAAGCAAATGGCTGGAATATTGACAGGTTCAGAAAAAAGTTATCATAACCCGCCAAGTACCGTGGGCCCGAGTACGGTCCTGCTTCCACCCCCAAACCCCTACCCCCCAACCCCCTTCGCATCCCGCAGCCAATCACTGGCCCCGATTCGGTCGCACCACATTCAGGATGGAGTCAGAGGCCACTGATTGCGTTGGTCTCCGAAAGAAAGGCTCTCCCGACACACAAATCAATCCAGAGCCACGTATCGATTCAGGCTACATCACAGCTGCTTTCTAATGAGCGCGGACAGAGCCAAGGGCCCCAGTTCGGAGGGGCTGGAATTACCTTTCGATTTGCCAGGGGGCCGCGGCGTCCGGGCTCTCATTTTGCCTTGACACCTTTTCCCCTGATCAATACCGCATCATCCAGCGGGCTGGTAATTAGCCTCTCTCTCTCTCTCTCTCTTTCTGTCTCTCGCTCTCTCTTTCTCTCACTCTTACCCCCCCACCCGCACCCCCACCCCCCCCCACCCCCACCCCCACCCCCAAAGAGATCAGCGCTGACCGCCGAGGGGAAAAGAAAGGTCACGCACAAAAAAAAAAAAAAAAAAAAAAGAAAAGAAACAGCCAGAGCTGAAGGTGATGGGCAAAGAAAGGCTCCCTTCGCTCAGCAGAGTACTTAGCTGGGTTTTAATTACTGTAATTTTCCACACAAGTCGGTGAGTGAGCTGATGAAGTGAGGCACTTTCCTACCCGCTGTTCCTGATGAGGCTTGATAGGCCTCCCAAATTATGCATTGACTCAGCCGTTTGATTTCCCCCCAGTGTTTAGTGCTAATAACCTGTAGGGCCCTCTCCCCTCCTCCTCCCCCTCCTCCTCCTCTCCCCTCCCTCCCCCTCACCTCTCTACCTCTGCACTGGTGTCAGTGCAGTAATTACACCGTGTGAAATCTCTACCGCAATCACAGCTGTCTGGCCCTCCGCTCGCGCCGTGGGTCAGCCCGGGGTGGCGGTTCCGCACAAAGCCGCGGCGACGGACAGAGACCGGAGGGGCGGCACCCGGTTGCTCCTCTCCCTCCGTTTATTCCTCTTCATCTGGCTCCAGATCGGCTAATGACACTTGATAACTGCTAACCTGTCATCTCAAAACTGTATACAAACATTAAAATTTGGTGAAAGATTGATTTTTTTTTTGGGGGCTCATTCTATCTCGGGGCAGGCCTTCATTCGCATTTATCTTAAATAAAATAAGTCAGGCTCTCTTTGCATTGTGGCTGATGATGGGGTGCGTCTAAGGCCTGCCAGAAATGACAAAAGGAGTGAGGGTTAAGATGCCAACTTTGATGATGGCAGCCTTCACATCCACCCAAGCAATGGGGGTGGGGCGGTGGGGAGGCAGGCCAGCAGGGGGACAGCCATCATGTTCATCACAGGTGTGCTTTCATGCTGTTGCACAAGGCCTGCAGACACAGGGCTGTGCTGTGGTAGCTCTTCTAAAACTTGCTGCACACACTACCATCTAAATCAAGGGTTCCAAGACCTGTTCCAGGGGGATCCACTGTGTATGCAGATTTTTTAAATTCCAATCACAATTATAAGCCAAACTTGAGATATGTTAAGATGTGTGAATTTGACATTTAAAAGGCATGGAACAGAAACATATTTTCAACACCATTCATTAATCATGATATTGAAATATTGGTAAAAAAAAAAAAACAGAAGTGTCCCATGACAAGGATTGGGATGTAAATCTCAGTAACTCGCCACTGCACTGTGTCATAGAGTACTTCACACTTTCCTCATTTTTTGACAGGAAACTCTGACTGGGAAAATCATGATGATTTTTTGGCATTTTCCCCATTAGGCTGGAGCCCTGGAAGAGGCTCACTCTCAGGGAAACCCTTCCCTGTACATTTACACTGACAGGGGAACGTGCCTCCTCGTCTTCCATTACAGTCATTTAGCAGATGCTGTGATCCACAACCCTCCCCATCTTCCAGGGGGAAAGCTCGGAAAGGGTGGGCCAGTGTGATCAACGGTTTCCTGGGGCAGCAGCATTGCCTCCCTCGGCCATCAGCTTCCTCCCTCCTTATAACGGCTGGAGTCAGGATAAAGGCCATATTAGGTCACATTATCTGTGAATGAAGGAAGCTCCAGCACGCTGGGATTAACTGCACATCTCCTAAGAGACCCGTGCCGGTGCACGCTCTGATAGAGGTCTTCTGACCAAAGGCTCAGCCACATTAAAGAGACTTTCAATTAACTCCATCATGCTGAAGTTTCCCTCATTCAATAATACTCATTTAGTTTGTGCGCAATCAATTTCCCACGCAGTAGTCCGATGAAGACCTTGTATGGTCAATACGAATCAGTCGAGTGTTTTTCAAACCTTGCCATGTTAAATAAAGGCTTGTGTTAAAAGTCATTGAGTTGGGAGTATCTTGTCTTTCACAATGTTTACACATATCAGTTCATCAGAGATAAATATATTTTTTTTTTGTTTTTCTTACAACGTCTTAAGTTTGTTGTGCCTATGTACCATCTGTGTGCACTGACTCTCTCCCCAGACTCTTCACCAGGCCCCAAATTAAAGCCCCACTAAAACACAGCTTTACCTTCGACATTAGACCTTTTTTTACCATAATGGAGATAGCCAGGGCTGCCTCAGCCGCTGCCTGCCTGGTAGTATCAGTATGGTATTTAGCATGCCCATGCCGCATCCTGGAACCATTTTAAGCATGCGGTGAACAGGGTACGGCTTCTCTTCCTTTCCTTTGCCTCTTGCCGTGGGTTCTCCGAAATTGGAATGTTATGCATCACTGCCCTTACGAGACTCCAACTGTTCCGTCCACAGATCATATTGAGTCAAAGGGACAGTGTTGTAACCTGTTTAACTTCACAGTTTGCGAGCGGCGGGGAGGGGGTAAAACATAGGGGCACATCATGTCCCAGCTGCTGTGTCACTACGATTAAAAACCCCACAGATAGTTCTGTGAAAGAGGGATTTTTTTTTTGAGAGGCAGGGGGAACAGGGTAGGAACTTTGCTTGCTGAGTGTAGATTTACACTGTTCATTTGTGCAGCCAGACTCTACTGCTATACAAGTGAGAGGCTAAGCACTTAGCATGCAAAGTGGTGTAGTTCTAACACCATGCAGTGTCAAAAACACACACTGATGAGAAGTAGCTCATCTGAGATGAAAGAATGTAAATTCATAATGTGAGTGTTTATTCGTTATTAATATCTGAGCGCTTGTTAGAAGCCAGAGTCTACATAGCTCCCGGGGAGTTTTAACTCTGCCCAGTTCCAGAGGCATAAAGCAGCTCGATACATTCAGTAAAGGTTGCTAGATTACATCAAGGACATTCATTAGCCACTGTGTTCCTGGGTTTTAGCTCTTCCAAAATGGTGTAAAAATGCACCCATTTCCCTGTTAGGAGCAGTGAAACTGGTACAAGTTATAAAAGTTCCAACACAGACAAGAAGTGTCACAGGTGACACAGCTGCAGGTCATCACAGTCTCAGTGACCTGTGGGACCCATGTTCAATCTGAGAGCATCAGCAAACAACCTGAAACTGTCAGCTCCCACCCCACCCCCACCCCCACCCTCCCCATCTCTTTGATCTGTAACTAAAAGTTCTGCACCTCCTCAGAGATAAAAGAGGAAAAAGGTTTATCTGAAGCTCAGCTTCCACGGCGCTCTGATGCTCCTCATTCCCCCACACCTGCCACAGCTCAAACCCAGGGGATTGTGGGAGCCCCTCCTGACTGCTGATCACTGAATAAAATGACCCTTTCTCTGTCATTACAATGGTCCACACAATGAGTTATTGACTTGTTTATATTTAGCCCCCTTTTCAGCATCTGGCTCGGGCTCCCAGTGTCTGGATGAATGATTGATTTCGGTCTGTGGAAAAAAGAAAGCAATACTGAAAAGGGGCTAGGGTGGAGGGAGGGCCTCTTCTGTTTTTACTCTATAATAGTCACCCCCATTTGTGTTCCCTTCATCCGTGCGGGATCTGAATGGACCTTTCAAAGGATCATGGGATTGGTCCTGTATGTTAATGAGCAATTTTGTGGCCGAGGAAGGGGACAGACTGTAGTGATGCACCCACTGGTCCAATTTAATCCTGAACATTCCTGTGCTGAATGTAGCTGGGGGTCCCACACAGGAATATATAACTGGCCATAGCATGTTGTAAAGGGATTTTATCTCTTATTGTACAGTAGTAACTGCTGTGGACAGCTTAACACTGGTGAGGAGGCTGTGCAGCTGCTTTGGCTGCATCAGCTGCGCAGTCCTCCAAAGAAGTAACAGCCTGCTTGTCGAATTATTGAAACTAACATGGTGTCGAGACTACATCTCTTTGAAAATAACTCGTATGCTTGCATTTACAATATACAGACAGGAGTGTGCTTTCACAATATGAATGCATGAGGAGGCACGTTGCAATTAGCTTGCATTAGGTCAGGGCTACATGTATGAGTGCTGAACAGGAGGGACAGTGGGGTTCCACCATGACACATCGGTGTGCGTTCCTCAATCGAGTGGGACGTTGCCAATTTCGCTCACCTGATGGAGTCGTCAGTCTCCTGGTGACACATGCAGCTGTGAAAATGGGAGTTGTCGAGGTGCCTGGTCCGATCGGCGAGGGCGAGGAAGGCCGAGAGCGACAGCCTGGCTGTTAGAGGCGTTTTCCCCCTGCGGCAGCGTGGACAGCCTAACGAGCCGCTCCGCAGTTTAACGGGCTGCCGAAGTCTAATAGGTGTGAGAGAAGCAATTACCACACTGTCTTTAACCCCTGGTGGCCGTAGAGTCCAGTGGAGGGACTGTCTTTAACCCCTTGTTGGCACAGAGTCTGGATAAGGAGCTGTCTTCAACTCTACTGGTTGAGGACCTGATTTTGACCTTAAGTGGCACAGGGTTTGGTGGAAGGGCCGCCTTTAACTCCTTGTATTTACAGAGTCTGGATTAGGAGCTATTGGCCCACAGTGGGAAGCATCCCTGTCAGCTCTCTACTGTAACCTTTAGGATGGGGTCTTTGGAAGGGTGGCCAAGCAGAAGCCTGACCTAAAGCAAACCCCAATCCTGCAGCATGATGTTCCCCATGACCAATAGGGAAGAACAGAGTTTTCCCTCAATGTCCCAACCCCCCGCACACACCACCCTTACTTTAAAAATAACACACAGCTGTACATGTGTGCACAACTTTCCTGTCAATATTTAGCAGGAAATCTTTCACACAGAATTCTCTCTTCTGCGGATAGTTCTGTTAGCTAACTCTGATATGACGCCTTTGAGTCAAGCTTTTGGTAAAAGCCGGTTATTTCCATTTCACCTTTGATTCTGTTTGTTGTGGCTTTCTCACAGTGGCTGCTCTGCTTTGCTTCTGAATTTGTAGCCTCTTCAGGCTGTCAGTAATATCTATGGTGAAAAGAATGCGTGTTCAGGGAAGCAAAGAGCGAGTGCACATTGCTGTAATGGAAAGGGGAGCTGTATTTTTCTGTACCTGCAACTTCCATAATGGGCTTCTTGTCAGGTTTCCAAATCTAAGTTGGATGTTTTGTCCCAAAAGCTCATATTGTAATGTTCACAGTACAATGGTTGGTGGTAATTCAACTCTAGCACAGATCAAATGAGTCCTCAATGAACTCATAAAATGCTCTGCATTGGAGGAAAATGTATTCTTTCATTTTATTCCAACACTGAAAATGTTGGTTTGATAAAACCTCTTGCCACATAAGAGGTATCTCTGTGTTGAATAGTACAATAGCAGAAACAGTAAAATGAAGATCCTAGGGGCACTTTCCATTTTTCTACACCCTCCGCCACTGATGTCAGGCACAGCCGACAGAACGCAGACTCGAAGTGAAGTAGCCCTACACATGGCCGGAAGTGTTTAAGCCAGAACGCATCAGCGGCAGCGGACAGGGTGCTGAGATCTGGCATTTCCTGCAGGCCCCGTTCTTCCACTGCCTCCCAATGCTTCGCAAGGCCGCTCCCGAGAGACCCAGCGCAGGGAAACATGGAGATTCCGTCCAGATTCTATACATAACAGTAGAGCAGGGAGAGCAATCCAGTAGGGAACTTCATTTCTGCGCTGAGCAACAAGTGAGCAAAATGGGGCTCATTCTGCCAGTCTTAATGCATTCTCATTTCCATAGTTTAGCTCGATTTCTTTTAGCTAATAGCTCAGCCATGGCCAAGTCTGTCTATTGTAAAAATTGTTTTGATATTTAACAGTATAATTTTTTGTTTGATATTCTTAGTTTCAGTCATTAGATGAGGCAATATGTATTAGATATGTAATATCTAAACAAAATGCCATGCTTTCCTATTATTCAACATTTAGAGTAGTGGAATTATTTTACCAAATACACAGATATTTTGTTGATATCATGATAATGAGAATTTACAATTCACCCCTACCCAAAGGCCATTCTGTTCCTGGTATCATTTCCTTTTAAGATCTTTGTCTGAATTGGCTTTCAGTGCGCAGATAAAGTGCACCACACAGCACCAGTGAATTGCACTGTCTGCGCCACAATGCCAGATCCATTCTGTGGATTGTTGAAAAGGTGACCATGTCAAATTGCATAGTATTTTAATAAGCATCACCTTAGGCAGACAAGTGAGGCCACCCTTGAACCCTCCTGCCTCTGTATTTATTCATGAATTTTTACAGTGCAATGCGCCCTGTCAAAATAAGGCTGCTGAAATAAGGCACTGTACGGCAGACTAGGAGGTACTGTACACCAGGGTGGGAGGTCATGGCACTGTCAGAAACAGCTCAGGATCACCTCAGAGTCCCCTGCCGGGGAAATCGGCCAGGGCCGACTCCCACCAACTCCTCTGTGTCACTTCCTTGGGCTCCAAAACACCGATAATCACTCTCGACTCCTCCAGGGGAGTGAAGGTGAGGTGTCCGTTGTGTTGCCCATGACACAGAAGCGGCGAAGCGCTAATCCAGCTCTGACGGCGAGAGTCTGGATTTATCGAGGGTGTCACATCCCCCCACTTCCACTTCCCACTCCTTACCCCCCTTCCCCTGCAGTTCGCGAATGTCTCAACCCCCCCATCGGCTAGCTGTGCGGGGGCCCGGGGAAGGGCCAGCTGGGCGATCGGCAGGGGAGCGGCCCCTCGCAAGCCCCTGGACACCATTCCCCCCGGCGGGCCAAAGCAGCGCTAACGCTCGGACGGCAAAAACCTCCCGCCGCCGTCGCTTGTCCTCCCACAAAACACTTCAGTCGTTCCCCACCTCTCAATTAGTGGCACTGGGAGGAGAGCTGGCTGTGCTTATGTAGCAGACCGAGGCCTGTCACATCTGTGTCTGGCCATAATGTGACACTCTCCCCAAGCTCTAGTGGACAGCAGATGCTGAAGCAGTTATTTCTTTATTACAGGGAGATGAGAGAATGGGACCGATGGAGTGGGCTGGGAGCGCTTCTGGGGAAAGTCGTCGCCACTGTTTCTTCTCTACAAGCCGTGTTTTTTTTTTTTTTTCCCCATCTTAATTCGATCACTAGCCTGCAGCTAAATTAATTGCTCATGGTTCTCTGCAGCCAGAAGGCCTCAGAAAGCTGGACGGGTTTTTAAGGGAATAGATTATGGAGCGGAGTATCTGTTTTTAACCCACAGGCTGTATCAGGGTGTTTTTTTCAGTCTCACGCTGAATAACCGAACAGAGCCTCACTATATTTCATCATCGCTTCAGTTTGGCTCAATTGTTTGACTTTGTTTTATTGCCATAGGTAATTATTGAACTTATGTTATTTTATTCCATGTTTTATATCTATTGATGAGCTATCTAAAAAAGATAATTTCAGTCCTATATATGTTAAAAAAAACAATCACTCCTCATTAAAAAGGCATATTATTATATGCCATGTCTGGCTTGAATCAAATCAATTTGTGTCAAGGTTTTAAGTCGTTCATTTTAAATACTACTCAAACATGTAACAGATTTTAGCATTACCATTTTTATCGTACTTCCATTAGCATATACACCCATTAATGTCATGCTGTTGAATTAAGTGGAATTTTGTATTTGAAATTCATTTGGGTTAGGGCATGTATAAATTATTAATAATGAAGACATCTGATGTTTTCCATCCATTCATTTCTCCTTCCTTCTTATTAAGAACTTTATTCTTATTTCATTTTTCAATTTTTAATAACAGAGGCGCTCTATTAGTATCGTTAGGTATGGTGATCATTGACTGTGGTGTGCAGTATTCACGTTTGTGATTGGTTAAGGAGTCAAACACATGTTGTGCTTAAAAAAACACAAAAAGACAGTCACTCTAAAACAGTTCTCTGCCATTCCTTCCCTGATTAATCTGTGTGCGGTCCTCCTCGCTCCCTGCTGGCCAGTGACACAGTACTTCAGCCTGAAGCCTAATGTGTATTTGTAGGATTGTGATGTGGGTCTGAACTTTTGTTTTACAGAGGGGACTCCGGGAAAGGGGGGGGGGCATGTTAGGCTTGGGTGGGGTGGGGAGATGGGAGATTTTCCTCCAAGAGCTGACAGTAATTAAACCTGGTCTTTAATTAGTCTCCTGCTTCAGGCCATTTTCTGACCAAACTGTGTCAGGCAGCCTGCACACTGTACGTCTAACATACAAACCAGGCATAATACACAAATGAGCAGATGGAAAACATTTATATGTACATATTTGACAGATAGATAGATAGATAGATAGATAGATAGATAGATAGATAGATAGATAGATAGATAGATAGATAGATAGATAGATAGATAGATAGATAGATAGATAGTCAGTAAAACCTTTTTATCAGCTCTCATACTGCATGCAATGCAATCATAATGTTAGAAAAATCTGACACACACATAATAGACAAGCAATGATACTTCAAGCAAATTCTATTACTCACATAATACTAATACAAAGAAAAAATGGGGTTTGTGTGCACAAAAAAGAAAATAAAAGAACAGACATTTCGGTCACACTCAGGCCTTCATCTGTGTTCTTTTATTTTCTTTTTTTGTCCACCAGATCACTTTTTCCTGTTTTTGAGCACTTTTGTATTGATATTCTGTGTGTTGCAATAAACCTGCACCTTTACAGGTTAGACTGATGCTTCTTTGCAGTGTGTGGTCAGCATTTCCTTCTCCCATACAACTAGCTCTAGCACCTGCAGTACTATTTATTCCAGTGCGTTGACTGAGCACAACAACACTTTTTCCTGCTTTTAGTCTCATAGAGTAACAATATGCATGCTTTCTCTTTTGTCTGAGCCCTACATAACTGGACTGTATGGAAAATATGAGCGCTGAAAGATGATGAGATAATCTTTTTTAGCCCACTGTACATACAGTTTGTACCTTAAGTATAGCAAGTGCCTGTAGCTACATAATTGGTTTGAAATGATAGAAAGCCACATCTCTTTCATCCCTTATGCAAGTAAGAAGGTGCGCTTGCAGGTGCAGTGTAATTGCAAGCTTCTAACCTCGGCATTGTTTCCTGATGAACTGTGGCAGCTGCAGGTGGCCAGAAGGAGTGGATGATGGTGTTCTTATACAGGTGATCCTGTGGGGAAATCAGGTTTGGAGCAAAACTTTTAATGTTCTTTCCTTAATGAATAAACATATAAGAATCTGCACATTATGTTTAACATATAATCATTTTCTCTTGTACATACAGATATAGTATCACTTCTCAACATATGAAAAACTACAGGCTTTGTATTTAGGCATACCATGGATAACGGATGTCTCATTCTACCTGGCATATTTCACAAAACCAGATTAATATTTGGCGCCAAGCCTCAAGGTCACAGTCACAATGATGATCCTCTGGCGCCCCCTGCTGGTTAAAAGCCTGTGCTCATTTTAGAAATCCACAGCAGGAGAGAAAGCCTATTCATTTCACATTTCCGTGCCACTACTCCTTTCTTTGAAAACAGATTTACCTACGACCTCTTTTAGAATTACCATATATATATTTTATTATTTCCTCTGTTAAAAAGTCATACATCTTTAGTAGCAACTCATCTAAGAGCGCTGTTTTTGCACTGCTACCCCATTGTCCCTACTTTTTATGAAGGGGGCATAACACAGTTTGATTCTCCAACGAGATGAGCAAAGGTTTGGAGGTAAGGTTTGGTCTTGGTATCGGCCAGAGTATCCCCGTCGAGCTAATTCATAGCACAGCGTCGGCTACCAGTAGCATAATTTCCCCCACATCGGCCCCCCGAGTAAGCGCACAGCGACTGTTTTTATTGCAACCCTGGGAAATTTCCGAGGGGTCTCGTTTGCGGGCGTGCTCGTCGGTCAGACATGACATTCCCCGTCTCTGATTCTCTCCCCCTAATGTCTTGTCAGCCAGCTCGATCTGATGCCTGCCTGTCAGCGCGGCGCGCAGGGCTTTTTTCATGTCTGAATAGTCACCTTAATGATTGCAGATGGGAGCGCCGCGGGAGGCCCGAAGCCCAGAGTCCTGTTGCGGGCCGCCCTGACCCGCTGCTGTGGTTCCATCTCATCTCTGTCTGCCTCTCGACACTTAAGGCAAAGTAAAGAGTAATTGAAAAGTAGGCTTGAAGTGTATGCACACTGTTTTTTTTTTTTTTTTTTTCACCCGTTCAAACGCTAGCCAGTGCACCGTAGTCCCATTTGTATATTTTTAAATGTTAGAGTGCAGCTGTTTACTTACGGTATTTTGTGCACTCATACCCAGTATCACGCCTCTGCGTATTATGGAAACGTTTTGCCAGAGGGAAATTGTTTACTCGTGGTGAAAGTCCTTCTCGAGGGATGTATAGTATTCGACAGGGATTAATGATGACACGGTCATTGACTCGAATTAATGCCCTCTGAAATGTTCGACATAGGCTACCTTTCAGAATCAGTTGACGTTTGCACTTCCGGATCGAAGAAGCCGGATGTAAAATCTGGATTGGAAAATGTTTCAGTTGATTTTGGTTAATTTGTGATTAAGTTAGTTCAAAGTTTACAGCGTCGATTGTACAGTGTTAATTAAACAGCAGCATATGAGTAGATATTCCATTAAAATGTATCAGTTTAGGGATGTGTAATGTTGTTGAGATTTGCTATTCCATAAAGAAATATTTAATGTTTGTGAGAGGTTGTGATAATGTACTGTAATGGTCAGGGTATTGAAAGTGTTTGCATGTTGTGCTTGCTTTCATTTGACTCATAATAACCAAATTAACAAAAGTTAATGGAATTGCAACAACTCAGGCCTCGTCATTGACATCTCAGTTGTTCTCCCTGTAATCATGCTGAACAATATTATCACATTCTTGTATTTCACAGAGTAGGAAATGTGTCTGGATGTGTTTTTGCAGTTTCCCCTTAACCTCCTTGCTTTTGTCCGTTACGTTTGTGCTCAGAGTATCCTGTATCACATGGAATCACAGGGATTCCGTCACGTCAAGACGAATCCCCCAACGTAGATGAAAATCCTTAACGCTGAGCCGAGTGTACACCCTGCTCAAGGCATGCTGTACGTTTTATTTAAACGTTCCTCTCTGCGGATTAAACATGATGGCATGTTGTGGGGGGGCATCCTGGTTCTCCACTTTTTCCCTTTATGGGTTGGACATCTATGAGGACGGAAGGAACCTGCGTAAAACTTGGCACACATACAGCTTTAAGATTTTATCTCCTAAGCCGTGTCATATCATATCTGGGAAGCGTCTCAGCTCGAGCCCACAGTGCAATAAATGCCGAAAAGGCTTATCTAAGGAGACGTAGCTGATTCCAGTTTACCTCAGGCACTGCTGGCTATCGGCTTGACACTCTTGAACCGTGGCGTAAGTGGGGGCATCTGCTTTAAGTCTTCAGAGGACTTGTCGCCAGACCCCTGAGCCATAGTTCCTAATGAAGGGCCTCGTGGGCCAGCCATGTCAAAGTAATAAGGCCACAGTTACGTTGCATTCTTTGAGCACTTTGTTTTGGATTTAATTTTTACGTTTACTGTTTGAAAATTCCTCTGAAACCAAGAACATGATCCTTGTCTTGTAGTTTGCCATATGGTGAAATGACTTATCACATTACGTAGTAGTGTACATCGTACATGACTAAGTTTTTACTCTTTATTTTATGCTTGCTTGGTGTTGCCTGAAATGCCTTGTCTCTGATGATTTGTGAGTTTGGGACTGATGGCCCCTGTATGGTCAACATGAGAAGCGCTTAGTTTCTTAGCAGGGCTAATGAGTCTGACCCACAGGTCACTGCTGGTGGGAGCTGCAGATTGGTGGCGCTGAGTTCAGCTACCCCCGTTCACTGTAAAGCACTCTGAGAGCTTGAGACGAGCGCTGCTATACAGTATAAATACGCTCCATCCCATTATCGCCGATGTCATGGCTTTTATTAAGGTGCAAAGTACTCAATATTGGCTGAGGGAACGTACACCGGGGAAGAGACAAAACATGGCTTAACCCAGAGGCCCCGAAATTGCATCAGATGGCGGCCATGGCTTTTTCAGGGCCCAGTGCTACAGCTGCCTGAGATGGCTCCCATCTTATTCCCACTTACAGCTCAATTTGGGTTTAAGCTCATTGGGCATTTGGGGGGAGTGGGGGGAGCTGGGTAGCCCCCAGCTTTACACCCCGTCACTGCTATAATCTCTCTAAACGCCATTGTTGGCGCAGTGTCTGAGTAAGTCCTCAATTGCCAAGGGTTCAGGGGGTTAAACCTATTTCTCAATAGACAGTGACCCACATCAAACGAGTGCAAGGCAGCTCTGCTCCGCTCATTCAGAGCAGAATTAAACACCAGGTGTGACGAGCAGAGGAGAGGAGGTTGCGAGCCTGAATCCGGCCTGTGTCCCTTTATTGTAGTACAAACGCCTCTCTACAGAAAATCCATGCAGCCGTGAGAGAAATGCACGCTGGTGGAAAGAATGAATATTTGCAGGGAGAATGTAGAATTAAAGTAATTCAACAAAAGGCAATGAGCTGTATTCAAATAGCATGTTTGTTATCTGTAGGGGCATACGCAATACAATCAAAACAGACTATATATTACATAATTTCCTGGGGGGAAGAGGGGTTAACAAAGTAGCCGTGTTAGTAGAAGTGCCTCGCAGTAAGTGGATGGTTGTGGGTAGCTGGGGGTTTTGCCAGTGAAATGACTGAAGTGGTTATAGCCAGGATTTTTTCCTGTTCTTTCAAGTATCTATGAGTACACTCACACACACACACGCACACACGCACACAAAACTGAAGAATCCCTTTTCAGGAGTCCTTTTGACAGTATCAGGGCTTAAGTTGGAAGCAGGTCATGTGACGGGGGAATCAGATGGCTTAAAGAGATATTCAGATAGAAAATCCATCATGATCTCAGATTATTTTGCGAGGTTCTGTTGAGATGCTTTGGGAGATTATGTCTAAAGCAGGACTTAGATCTTGAAGCACAGGAATGTCCAAATCAAAGCTAATTTATGACCAGGGGGTCAACATGTATTAAAATAGTCTATATCTGTGTGTTTGATTTTAAACAGTGGCAGACAGCATAAGTGGACAGCAGAATGTTCTCTGTTCCAGCTCTTCATTTTTGCACTGAAGTCAGTGGCCAGACAGGAAGTTCACTGACCTGTTAGTCCAAGTGTAAATAAATGATGTTAAATCTGCAGGACTATGGCCTTGAGAATTGCATTCGTTGACCCCTGGCAGAAAGCAGGAATGATAAAAGATTAAAAGAGGAAATAGAAGTGAAATCAATGTTCTTAGGGCGGGAATGTAGGATTTCACAGTGATAGAAATGGAAGGCCTTGTTTATTCTCACTAGTTATAACCCTGATAAGAAATCATATTTGACTCTGAATATTCATGTCCACAGTTTTTGCATCCATACGGGGCCAGAGCAGCTGCCAGTCCATTCCGTCTATGTGAGAATTCGTTTTGTCAAGTTTTATTTTTGCTACTGTCATTGTGTAATGAACCAAATGTTACGTGAGTACATGTTTAAAGTCATGGTAATTGGTCACAGGGAAACACTTCTAATGTGCATGTGATGTAAAACCGGGAGTTCTCTTGTCTTGTCGGGCCTCTGACCATACAGGCCATAAATTCAGTCACAGAACTCTAGTTTAAGAAGTTAGCTCCACTGCTGCTGGTACAGAACACTGCTGATAATATCTCATGGGTGACCACCCCCCATCCTCCTTCACCCCCCCCATCATATTCTCAGTGTCTGCTCGACCACAGAGCCCTCACACCCCACACCCCCACCCCTGCTCCCAAGCCCCGCCCTTTGCTCTGCTCTCCCATCGTTTGAAAGGGATTATGGGTGCAGTGACAGCACTATATCTGGAGCAGGAAGTGGCACATCATCAAACCGGGTTCAGAAAAGCCATTTATTCAGAAATGCATGTCCCCGCAAAGCCAGGTATGCAGACTTCCTGTCACACCAAGCTAAGTGCTTACACTCGAGCAGTCAAGGGGAAGCTCAGTCAGGAGCATTTAAGACGGCACTTGGGGCTGCAGGAGGGGTCCTTTGCATAGCTTTTAGTCCAGTCACTTTTCAGCTATGGGCCATTTACATTCAGATGGGTAAAATCCAGTTGTGGCCTGAACCAAATGGAGAAGGTTGAAGTTTGAATATTTTCAATATTTCCAGTTGGACTTTTTTTATTTTCTTTTGATCATAGTGCTTTGCTATGCTGTGTTTACATGTGTGTGTTTTGTGCCACACTTGAAGGCCTTTTGACCCACTGTTAGTTCACACTCCATGCTATATCTTAGATTAGTATACACAGGGATATTTATCGACTGCTGATGCTGACTGACTACTTTGATTTTGAGAGCATCCTCATTACTTGCCCATAAAGTATCCAGCCAGTATGTAAAACAGCATCTGTGCCATGAATGCAAATATGATGAACATGAACATCTCTCACTCAAAGCCAAGTGACCGATTAGCATCGCAAACCGTGGTGCAATCAACGGAGAGCGTAAAGGAAAGATCAGTCATCCGCTGGCGGGTTGTGGAGTGAGGAGGCCTTGGTCTGGTGCGCGAGACCGCCGCCACGCTCCCAGCGCATGTGTGTCTGCGTCCACGGCCGTGACCTGCTTTCACATGGCAGGTCCACGCATGCCGCGCAGTGGAGGTGGTCGTTGCCGTAGCTGTGGCGGTAGCGGCAGCAGGGGTTGGGTTTGTGTTCGCTGAGGGTCCGAAATCACTGTAGTGCACACAGCCAGGGTATAACTAGGCCGTGGGTGCCGGCTTAGATCGGAGGGCTGTAGGACAATCCTTCACCAGGAGTAGGAGTGCTTCACCAGGCCACCCAGGAGCCTGTATCTGCAGGACACTCAGTAGACCAGGACCCACACTAGCTGCTGAAGGTAACAGGCCGCTCCATCTGCTAAGCTGATCAGGAATACTTAACATTTGTGGGTCAGCGCAGACCAACAGCAGTTTCAGAGGTAGGTACAGGACTGGAAGGGTGTTGGTAATGCTGAACTTTTCAGTTACAGTCTTCTCAAAGAATCAATGCTTAGTTATTGTCTGTCATAATTCACTAAATGCTTTATGTTATATAAAGATGTTCCTAAATGAAAACAATACAGCACAGGCCACACATAAGTGTAAATACAGAGGCCATGTATGGATACACAGTTATATCATCTTTACATTTAGAAAGAAAGGACTGTTATCCTGTTTGCATGGAAATTGTCAGAACTGAAAGTGTAAAGTGAGTGCAATAGGAATCTAATGTTTTACATTGAGGCTCACTGATTGGCTGAGAAATGGGTAAAGTATTGTCACAGCCAGGTTTTGTGTCTCACAGGGATTAAAGAGAAGGGGGCCTCCATGCACTGCTTTTTGTGACCTATTCCTATTCATACTATTGTGATGACAATTTTACTGGTAGTATTCAAATGAAATTTGATATTTTAAAATAAGTTGTGTAGTCCAGAGCTGAAGAAGTTGTACAGCATGTTTTCTCTACAGTCCTGCAGTGAACTTTGGAGAGTGTGTTTTCTATGTGTGGCCAGTATTTCAAATGGTTTAGACTGAGACCCAGGTCCTGATCAGAGCAGCAGTGTTATTGCAAAAGTAACCCATATGTACTGCAATTAAAAACACTTGTGAGTGTGTAAATTTTGTAGAAGTGTGCACATACATTTATATTTTATATGCCTCTTTTGGAGGTAATCATCGCAGTGACAAATTAAAGAAAATCATTTATTGTTTACACATTTTATCCTTTTTTTAATCATTCATTTTGTTTGTTTTTTTTACAGCCTGTTTCCTCCATTTTCTACAGCATAAGTGAGTTTGTGCAATTTATGATAGATTATTTTCCAGTCAGACCCAGAGGATCAGGCGACTGAATCCTCACGTGTCCGGATTACCTTTGTCTCATGTAGAAAACCAATGATGTGTCATATTTTAAGAGTTAACACCGATAACAAAGTTAACATCAGTAACTGAAAGTTGTAAAAATGAAAGTCAGTAATTTATTTGAGACGTTGACTTTAAATCTTACAGAACCTTTTTCCATACATGACATTTGAATATGCCTCCAATGTAAAATAAAAAGTTGTTAAACACGCAATATGAATCAGCAAGTCAATTACAAAGTCTGCGAGTAAACTTTTGTTCCTGTATGAGCAAACTGGTATGTTTTAAATGAGTGCATAGTTGCTTTTATTTTTATGTTTTTGTGTTGTTTTTGTTTTGTTCGTTTAGATATTATTTGCATGGGCATATTCCAGTTCAGCAGACCTGGATCCGCTCATTGAATCAAGAACGGCAGACGAGCTCCCAGAGTCCTCTATGGCTAGCAGGGGCCGCACGCTGCCGCGTTCTTGCACATGCTCCGCAGAGTTTTCCACTGCTCCACACTAATTTATCAGCATTTCACACTTTTTTGAGTCCCGATTGATGCCTCTTCACTTCTCTTTTGGAAAGATTTAATTGTGTTCGGATTAGAGGAGGGTCCAGTTGCTCTGAAACCATCGAAATCGCTCGGCCGCCATTGTAGCAAAAGTGAATTGTGCTCCGGTTGGAAAATATTTGCGTTGTGTTGCGCAGTTTCGGTTGCACTCACAGGGGCAGACATAATCACAGACATGGTCATTGATTCTCTACGTTTCCCTACATCGCTGCGTTTACCTCTCTTTCCACATGTTTTGTTCTTCCATGACACGAATTACAGCTTACAGTTTGTAATTGGCTGTTAAGGTTTGCTAGAGCTAACAACAGGGTCATTTATGGTAAAAGTAACAATTTTGCATCCAGAAGTGTGAAATTGAAAGGGATTCTGTGACCGAGATGGAAATCTACATTAGACATATCGCGTCAGATTTCAGGCCTGCCGATTACTCTCCTCTTATTACTGCATCCAGGAGGCAGAGCATTACAGATACCTCACTCTCTCTGTTCTTTCTCCTCACTGGCTTCCCTCAGGAGATTTTCTCCTGCTGATCTGATCCAGTCTCCCATCTTCATTAAAGTAGACGGCACCCATTGCTGTTCTCTGTGATGTGATGGATTTTGACTAATTCTGTCTGCTCAGGTTCAAATACTCATGAATACTGGATTTATAGTCTAACGTGTGCCAAGACCAAGGTCAGGAAACGAGGAACTTGTGTAAGACATGTTTACTGTGTACATTATGCAAAGTCATGATAAAATGCACTTTTTTTCAGTCTCCATGATTAAACATAGTAAACGTCAAATTCATAATTGTTCTAGAATTGATGAACGTTACATCAGCACTCCAACTTTTTTATTTTAAAAGGAACATTAGTTCTTACATAATGCTGTAAAAGACCTGGCTCTTTATTTACTCTGGAAAAGAAGGAAATACTGTTTAAAACTCAGCAGTGAGATATTTTCAACCCTAGAATCACTCCTCTGTAAAATACGGAGGTATAAAAAGACGCAGAGTGAAGATATAGCACGGGTCTTCCCTTGCTCGCCGCTGAACTGTAAAATGCTGTTCTTGTTTCCGCTGGAGCTCAGTGACTCGGACAGTGGCCCAGAGAGTGAGAACTTGAGCGCAGCGTTTCACTTTCCGCGCCTGCTAATGTCCCGGGTGTACTCGGGCGTAACGACCCCCGCCATTTGTGACATCTTGTTTCATCTTCTGCTCCTTTTAACTCATCTGGGCCTTATCCATCCATCCCTCCCTCTTACCTCTTCCTCTCCTCTCTCTCTCTCTCTCTCTGTCTCTATCCCTCCCCCCTCTCCACTCTCTCAGCTCAGCTTGGCTTGGCTGTGTCCTTATATCCAGTCATACTGAAGTCCTGTTATGAGACTCAAAGGGAAATGCACATGATAAACATCCAGAGAATGCTCAGAGTCCCTCTCCTGCATGCTATAAGCACAAAATGCCCCTGCCTGCTGAGTCTACATCACAGTCAAACGTGTTACTGCTGTTTAAAGTTTGTCCATGGTTAAAAGAAAGATTTCAAAATAACTCTGGCCATCTGCTGTGGTCAGGCTGGGACGTTGCCGGTACTGTTGTCTTTATTGATTTGTGTTCTGGCAGATGTTTTGATGGATATTCTTGTTATTATCCATTTGCATCATGATTGATCGTTTGGTCAACAGATGTTTAATTGAGAACAACATTTATTACAGTTTTTATTCTCCTTTTAATTACAGATACAAATGCTGTATTAGTCCGGTGTGAATGTGTGGCACATGTTTAAAACCATTGCATGTGTCTGAACAGGCCAGACCACGTGTGGGGTTCTGTACAATGGGTGCAGCGGATGTGCATTGCAGTGAATGGACATTTTGATATTTTGAGGGGAAGGTTTTTTTTTTTTTTTACCAAGAGAATGTTCTTGAAATGTTATTAATGTGTCCCTCTGCTGTCTATCCCTTGTGTAAATTGTATCAAATAAAGAGGTACATTTATTAAGAATGGTAACTTAACCGTATGCTTTTCAAACTTTAAATGCTTTACACTTTTATGAAATCACTTTATGACCTCAGATGGTATAGAGTTAAAGAAAGAAGGGTAAAATGCTTCACACTCTGTGTTCCAGTACTGTCCATAAACACAGCTGTCCAGGGCTGGTTAAAGGGGACTTCATCTGGGTACTTATGAAACCACATATGTGCTTAAAGAAACCTAAAATGGGCTCACTCGTATTCCTTGGATATATTATTACTGTGCTGAGTATTACTGTAAGTAGGCCCAATGACTTTCATAGGAGGGCTACCCACACCATAGCAATATTATTTGCTAATATGATTGCTAATATGATTGTACCTCTGCCTCGAATAAGACATGTGAGGTCAGTGAATTTTGAAACGTAAGTATTTTATGTGTACCTCATTCTTTGTTTGCGTCTTTCCAGAGTTATTCCCTCTGTTTTTAGGAGTGTATTTCTGCTTTGATGTGAGAGACCCATGCGCTATACTCTGCCTGGGGTGTCCTCATGGGACCCTTTTGCCTTTGTCCTCTCCCATAGGCTCATCCAGAGATCCCAGAGTTCCTCCAGACCCACCGGGACAATCTGAGTGGCTGCCAGGAAGTGACCCACAAACCCCCTGCAGGGAATTCGAGGGAGAGCAGACTCTGGATGTAGGGGGTCATAGGCAGGTCAACGTACAGCTGTCCAAAAGAGCCGGATGGAAGGGGGACCCCAGACTCACAACTTGACTTTAAGGGGTACTGAAGGCATAGAGATTGGTTACATACATATCTAAGGCGGTTAGAGTGAGGAGGAGGTCCAAAATTATTGAAAATAAAAAGGGGTGCATGGAAAAGGAACCCCAGAATAGCGACTTGATATTTGAGTGGAAATTAAGTATATATGTATCTGAGGATTGGGACAGGAGGATGTACCTCAACAATCCCACAGCAATCAATAGCTATTGTCTGTAAGACTTGACACATTTATTCAACTACAGTTGACCAGGTAGTTGGTTCAGCCAGGTGCTTTGTGCTTAAGTATTGCAGAAGGTTATCCATGACATTATACCCTGTCTCTCTTTTGGGTCTAGCAGCATAATTTTCCATGTTATTGTTTCATGTCATCAATTTCACACATGTATAATGTGATAGTTACATTGCTATAGCAGCTACATTTCCAGCCTGGAATAAAATCAATGTTGCCCTGACACCGATATTACACAAATCTGAGGCAACCAATAATTCAGAATTACACAGTCTTTTTGAATCATTCTGTCATGAGTTTGTATTAGTAAAATAGAGCTTGGAATATTCAAGTGCTTTGCTTCTTTCCTCAGGTTTCAAGAAACAATGTCACTGACACCAATCAAGAGGGAGTTGGAAGACCCGGAGAACCCTGTGGAGGCCACTGGGGGGGGATGGGGGTGCTTGGGGGCGAAAGAGCCCAGCTGACAGTGGCACTAAGGAGGGAGAGCAAAGACAAACAGCCCCAGGCTTGAGCTCAGAGGTAGGCCACTGACAGAACTGATAGTTATTGTTCAATGACATTAGATGTTTTCCTTCAGTTTCATGTAAGTTTGATTTCCCAGATGTTTTTGAAATATCTCGAAAGCCCTTGAGCTGACAGACTAGCACTGCAGACGAGAGAGAGAGAGAAATAGAGGAGAGTAAGAAAAGAGTTGGGAGGGAGGGAGGGAGGGAGGGAGGGAGGGAGGGGGAAGAGGCCCAGATAAGATAAAAGAATCAGCAGAGATTGAAAAAGAGAATGACATAAATAAATCAGAAAGTGTTGCTGAAGAGTTAGACGTAACCAAAATTTTAAGACTCCCATCTTTCAATGAGCCTGTGAACTTTTCAACTTTTCAGTTATTTCGTATATTTATTTCATGCCTCATGTGGAAGATGCTGAATCATGCGCTGGCAGTAATAGCCATTGACATATTGATTTTATTTATAGCATTTAATCTTGGCTTACTTTCAGTGCAAAAGCGCAAAATGTGTAAAACACAATTATGATGTATCAGTTCTAATAAATGCAAACAAGGGAAAACAATCCAGAAAGGCTGCCTATTTGCATCGCCCAAATTTCACACATTAACGGTGGTTTGGAAAGACATTGGACATAACTGCATGAATTATTCACGGTGCTCTCCTTGCGGAAGTGTCCTACTATCTGCGGTGAATGTTACGTGAAGCGTCGTTGTCGGATCTACCCCTGTGCCGCGTTCTTAACGCGTTTCTCCGTGTTTAGCCCTGTTTTAATGCAATTTAGCAATGTCAGATCATCGCTTCACGATTCATTAAGGGCTCATGTGCGAGCGTGGCGCTCGACGAGAGGCGCGTATCCTGATGGCGCAGCGGCTCCAGATGTGAACACGCCTGTGAGTAATGGGCTCATATTGTTTAATCAGCGCAGGACTTCAGCGAAGTGTTCTCACCATGTGAGACACAGGGGCAGAGATTAGGCACGGCGCGTCCCATCAGCGGAACAGGCCAACGGTCACATTCGCCGCTCGTCTATCAGTCGATTTTGATATTTGTGCACTAACTACGCTGAAATTATACTGCCATGATATATTAAATCCATAGGCATGATTAGAGGTGATTAAAAACTGCTGTCCAATACTGTTCACTGTTGTCTATGAAAACAGAGTGCCCCTTACCAAAGTTCCAAGTTTACATGTGAAAGTTACACCCTTGATTAAAACTTCAGTCTTGTTGATTGATATTTTTTCAACATGTAAACCATTAAAAACCATAAAATACAGGCCGCCAATATGCAATAGAAAACAAATATTGAAAACATTCAATACTCAATGTAATGATACTTGAGTTCAAGTTTATAAATTGGAAACCAAACTAAAAATTGAACCAGCTATCAATTTGAATGCACTTTTACGCATTTACTACTTTTATACATTAATCTGCATTATTCATATTATTTATGGTAGTTGCAGCCTATTCAGGGATATATTTTATATAAGTTTCATGCCATCAGAAAATGTAATTGTAAGCTTAATCAGTTTAGTAACTACTGAAATTCAGATGTAAAAGAGTTCTATTGTTTGTGTAACTGAATTATATATGTAGTGAATAACACTTGCCAAATTCTAAAGTTGGATGATTAAATCTGACCATTTTGTAATCAGCATTATTGCTGTATTGGGTGTGGATGAGTACAAAATTACATATTGAATCTCATTATTCATAAACAGTATAATAAGTGTGAATAGTCTGGAACAGCTGCTGCCTGTATATATTTGAATGCAATATTTGTTATGCAAAAATATTTTGATGAACCACCACCCAACGATTCCATTTAAAGACAAAACATGACGTGGGGGAAAAAAAAGAATAAAATTAATATCAGCATATGGATTTGTTGATACATGTTGATCAAATCAAGGGGCGCACCTTCTCCCCTCTGCTAGGCGCCAGGGGAACTGTGGGGTCCAATGAAGCATGCTGACCCAACTTGTCGCCCACTGACCTGTGAGTGGAAAATAATGAACTGTGAGTGTCTGTCTCCCTAACTGCTTCTGACAGCCCGGCTCAGGGCACATCTGTGTGAGCTGTATGGAAAGGCCTTTTGTTGTTTTCCCACTGGTGACTTTGCCGATCGCTGAGGGGATCGCTGGGACGCAGCGCGCCCGTGACAGTGTCCCCCTGCTTTTTGGGGGCGGGGGTGAGGGGGGGGTGATGGAGCAGCTGTCACTGACCAAACTGGCATTTGTTCTAATCATGTTCTTGGCATTTCATTATTTTATTTGCCCCCCCCACCCTCACTCTCTGCTTTTACCCCCTTTCCTCTTTACCCCCCATCCTCCTATCCCCTTCCTGCTCTCTAATAAGTAAAATACTGCCATTTTTGAATATGTTTCCGTCCTGGTTTGTGTCGATGGAGAACAAAGGAATATTCTGGCACTGAAATGGAAAGGGAAGCATCCCCTCCCTCCCAAATCGTCTGCTGCCCCTTATTCTGACCAAGCGCACTTCCATGCTAATAAGTGTGGGGGGTTGCCATGGGAAAGTGGCGGGAAACATTTCCATGGTGACCCCCGGTAACCCATCCAGAGTTGGGTCAGGGATGCTTGACTCAGGGGGTGCAGCCCTATTGTCTGTGGGCTTGTTAAAGTTTAAAAGATCATTAAACCTTGACACTGTCTCACACAGCACCCCTCCGCTCTCCCCCTCTCATAAATCAGTAGGAGCCCATTATCTTTTCATCACATTTTCTCCCCTCCTGGAAAGTTTCTGTTTTTTTTTTTTTTTTTGTGTGCGCTTTTGCACATCAGTTTTTTTTTTGTTTGTGTTTGTATGCATATATTTCATCACAGTGTTCTACTGATGGTTTCTTGTAGCTCCTTTGCTTTTGTGTCATGGGTGCTGCAGCCCAATAAAGGTTTTTAAGGGCAAAAAATCTCTTTATCGTAGACTCATTTATTGGAATGATTGAAATCATTATATTTAGGTGCTGCCCGATCCTCTGACCCCTTCCCTCCATGTGGGCCACCCAAACCCCCCCCCCATCCCCAAACCCCTCCCGTCCCCTCCCAAAAGCACACCCAGCCCAATGCAGTATTTATGAGAAACCCTGACACTTCACTTTTTAGCTCCCTTTTCTACATAATAATTTAGCTTAAATTATTCAGAGAGACTTGAGAGATGTTATTACGCTGTCTCATCGCTTATTGATGAGGCCGTGGTGGGGACGTTCTTCGCTCCACTTTATAAGAACTTCTTTGACTTCAGACTCTTGGCGAAATCCCAATTTTAGCTGAACGAAAACCACTTTGTACCTTCTCTTATTTCCACTGGACTGGTCCCGCCTCTGTCATGTGCTTGATGACTTTTTGGCCTTTTGTATGTCGTATATCGACTGCAGCTCATCGTCCTGGATGGCGGTTTGACTTCAGAGTGTGAGAGACAAGGTCATGTTCAGTCAGTTGAGTCCAAACAGCGAATGAAACCAGTCTGAGATTAAGTTGGAATGATCCTTTGCTCTTTCCAAAAATTCATTCATATTTTTTCTGTTGCATGTCATGTTATTGTGGCACGGTGGTCCCTCCCAAAATGTTGGCTTCATCTTTATCCAGATGGGCGTGGCATACCTCACACTCGATCAGACGAGTTGTGAAAGACTAATGAACGTCCGTATATGAAGTACAGCCAGAATGTTCGTGTTATTCCAATGATTATGTATGTCCACTGAACACTGTTTGGTGTATTGCTGCTTAGGCTATAGAAGTAACCTGGGATCAGTAGAAATGATGCATTCAAACACTCCTTAGAGAGATACACATCATTAGATTCCAGTATTTTGCAGAAAGGTTATGCAGAGCTAATTGCACAGCGTTCATATTAAAAAACCTTTCATTTATACAGCTGGATGCTAACTGAGGCTTTTTAAGTGTGGTACATTGGTGAGTGGTGCAATAGCAGCACCCTACCAGGATACTCCAAGTTCAGCTCCCTAGCCATTTCAGCACACATGCTACACCCCTCAGCACAGCAGTTACAGCTGTAAGCCCTCTCCATCCTGCAGTGCCATCTATATCTGCCATGTGTAGCCTTCTGCAGCAAGCCGTGGTCCCTTACAGACACGCAGCAATAAAGCAACATGGTAAATAAATACAAAAGTATGGTAATACATATATATGTATAATATTTTTTTTTCAGGATTTATTTTCTCCTGAAAACTACAGTACTGTCTTACATTTTGAGAATCGTTGTAATTTTTTATTTAAATGCATGCACATTCCAGAAGGGGTGCTTCTCTGCAGCAGAATGTAGCAGGACTGTGTGTTTGGCACAGGCTCAGCCCCTCTGGGCTCCACCCTGCTGCTGATTCCCCAGAAGCAGCCTGCCCTCACCCCCTGTCTCAGTACTGCAGGGGGACTGCGGTGCCCGCCTGGCACAGGGGCTCATACGGGCACCATGGGGACGGGCACCATGGGGACGGACCCCAGCCTGGCTGGCTGGCTGACTGGCAGGCTGGTGCAGAGGGTTGCAGGGGAGCTTGGTGGCTGGGGTAAACTCTGTTACCCTGTACAGCATGTACCACGCCTGCTTCCCCCCCAAATGCCTGTTACCCTACCAGCACTAGTGGAGCCATGCCAGCTCCCCCAGCTGACTGGAGCCCAGAGCTGGGCACACAACAGCAGCCAGACTGCCTCCACACAGTGCTGACTGAGTGTGTGTGTGTGTGTGTGTGTGTGTGCGTGCATGTGTGTGTGTGTGCGCGTGCGTGTGTGTGTGCATGTGTGTGTGGAAATGCTGACTTCAAGTCTTCCTTTTGCTGTCTGGAGCAAAGGAAGTGACACATGAGAGAGGGGTGATGACACAGGAGTGAGTAGGAGTAGAGAGGGAGCATGTGACCTCACACATTCTCTGATTTGTATGCCATAAAAGCACCAGCTCTATAGTCAATACAGCTCCACATACAGCATCTGTACAAGTATACAGTGAGCAAATGATCTGGGCAGCAAACAGGCCCGATCCTGGGTCCTCATGTATTTCCTGTGTAAGTAATGCAAATAAAACCTCTGAGATATAAATACTCTGGGAATGAAGGCCATTCAGTGTGTAACTAGAGATGACATCAGAACATATAAATTTAAGAAATGTAAAAACCCTCTTGATCTGAATTGTTATGTACACAAAGGATTCCATAATTCATGGATAATTTCTTTTCTGGCCCCTTTACACATTAAACACTGCTGTTGTGTTGTGTTGTATTTTACAGCAAAAGCGTTAAGAATTACAGAAAACTCATGCACATCCACTGTGTGTATACAGAGTGTATAGTTGTATGCCTGTCAGATGTACTAACTGGACGTCATTGCAGGCTGACTGAGTTCTGCTTCCTGTTCTCTCATGGTGTTGTCAGAGCAGAGCCATTTGTGCTCGCATTCGTCACAGCTCCACAGGTTGCTCTCGAATTCGCACAGTTCTCAGCCTGCTCGCCCCACGCGGGCAGGTCACGGAACACCGTTCGGCTGTCTTCAGACGCAAGCACTCCGCTAACAGACAGTCGGCCCGTGGCGAGAAGGGTGAGCCGCGTTACAAATGCGTTCTTTAGTGACAGACAATTAAGCACTGTGCTCCAAAGTGGAACTGAACGTGCTTCATTTACCGCAAAGTCTCTTTATCGCAACTTAATTATATTTCAAAGTTCATCGAGAAACCGAGGCGCTTTGCGGACGAAAATCATGTCATGAAAAGAAAAAAAAACAATACAAAATATGTAATTGAATAATAGTCAACAACAATGATACTTAAAAACAATAATGATTGTTATCATGTTGGTTTCTGTTAATGGACTTATTTAAATGGGTTCATAATTGATTTTAATTGTATTCCACACTTTCAATTTCATTTCATAGTTAATTATATCAGGAGCTGCCAAGGTTGATAACGCTTGCATAATTCTCATATAATTATGGCCATCACAAAGGACGGCAATTATTATTGAATATATCTGTTTTTTCTGTTGTTATTGGGGAGGGGGCAATCAACACCGACACAGAGGCACCCTGTTGTTTTATTTTTCATCTGGATTTTATTTTCTCAATTTCATAGTTTTATTTATTTTCCTTTAATAAGTTTACTAATAAGGGCCCCTCCATTAAAATGTACTTTCTGTTTTTGCTCAAACAGTCATAAAACTGAAATGGCAGAGTAGTTATGTAGGAGCACTCTGGTTGGTAGCCGGAAGATGAAATGAGGTTGCAAACGAACACAACATACACATTTGATCCATGTGCAAATGCTGGGTTGGAATGAGATGGCTGCCATCGCAGGTGCTGTGGAGGGGCCACCCAAATGGCCTGGAAATATTTCTGTGCAGAGGCAACTCCAGCTTAAAGCCGGTTACTGAGCTAGAGCACCACCTCAGCAACGAGCATACACAGCTAGCTAGGCTCTGAGAGTAACTGCTCGATTATGAAAATGATTGAGTTGTGATGATAAGAATTCTTTAGTCCAATTCCAATAACACCTCACGGTTCATGACCTCCTTACTTGTAGCAGTTCATAGGCAGTATTTGTTAATTCTGGTAAAATGCCATTCTAAAACACAATCTGTTCCAGGCTTCAATTTCAATGCAGCCATTTTTATGTATTTCATTTTTTTTGTTATTATTTATTGTGCTGTATCTCTGATTTATTATTTGAGCAAATTGGCCCAAGATTTTTAAAATTCTTTCTCCAATCATGAAAAGTAATAGATGTTGTGGCAATGATATGCAAAGGGTGACGTCCCTCTGAATAGAATAAACCAGTGCTAATTAGCACTAAATTACTCCCTGATGGTTGGAGGGCAGCTGAGAAGCACTGCAGGGACTGGAAGTGGGATTGTAATTAGGAGAGTGGTCTGGAGCCAGGGGCTGGACGGTAAAGCTCCAAGCTCAGCCCTAACCAGCTCTCCCAGCATCACTGGCAGCCCTCTCCAACCGCACAGGGCCCTGCACACATGAGACAGACTCGCCGATAATGAGTCCTAACATGGAGCCAGACCTATGCGCCAGCGTTATATATCCTAACATATAGAAGCCAAGCGTCTGAAAAATGAACGGTGCTAAAGTTTCCCAGACCCCGTTCATATTCTTTGAGTTGGGTTTGGAAGGTCAATGTGCGCTCAGTGGATAGACAAGGCACCCCCCCACACACACACACGCAACATAATCCACGGGATTGATCAGTGGGGGCCATTTTCTACTTGAGTGGTGCCGGAGCTGGGCCGTACATTCGCCACACTGAGTGTGGGAGGTCGCTGGGGGTTGGGGGTTATGATGTGGGGGAGGATGATGATGGTTTTCACTTGCACCCTCACACACACACACACACACGACATACACACACACACACAATTCCCGGTAGAGCTTGGCCCCAGCGCTGGAACCCCAGGCCAAGTGAAGCAAGCCTGCCATGCTCAGTGGCATTTTCTAAATGTGGCCCAGCTGGGGGCCAGCGCACCGCTGGCTGAGTGGTGCTCGCTCTGGGGGGGCGCGGTGGTTGTGCTGGGGGGGGGGGCACAGTTGGGCACTCTATTCAGGCTGGGGATAGTGATCCATCACCCCTCTCCAAAGCCTGCCCCCCAACCCTCAGCCCCACCCCCACACACCCCTCTCTCCACAATCTCAGACCCCCCAAAGCCCACGCCCGCCCGCCTCTAATGGTCTCAGCAGTGGAACGTTTGAAGCGCATTGCCATCACAGTGGTATAGCTCCATTCTGAATGCATATGAGGGAAGAGCTGCTTAATTTCCATCATCCGACTGTGTGATGCCCTTTCTTTTAAGTAATGTCACTGTCTCTCTAATGGTATTTCTGTCACATCTTTAAAAAGATAGTAAGTGAAGCTTATTTGAGGTGTGGGGCAGGTAGGGGTGGAGGGGGGTTGGGGGAGAAATAATTGACTAAATGAAAGCATGAGGTATGATCTGACAATTCCTGTACTCTAGGAGGAGTTCTGCATCTGACAAATTCATGTCTTCTGAAGTCTAATAATCTGTGATCTCATAGGACGTCGGGGTGGACGTGCATGAAGGAAATGCTTGGTGGGGGGTGGGTAGGGGTTATTGGGGAAATCATTGCCCTGTATTAAAAATGTGAAAATTAATTGAAATATTTAAAATAATCTCTGATCTCACCCTTGAGGGACAGTCATTTCAGAAAAGTACCTCTCCTTTGTTCTTTATCTGCAGTCTCTTTGCACAGTGCATGCGATTATCACATACAGCTTTACTGGATGGATTTATAAACATTTAGTGGGCTAACCTGCCCTTCAACCAATCAAAAACATGCAGTTTTGTAGTATGTAGATTAGTATGTAAAATTTCAGTTTTTGCTAGTTTAGTTGATTCCTGGCTTGATGCAAATGAAATCTCAGCAAACTATGACTGGTCTTGAACTTTTATGCAATTTCTGAAATTACCAAGTGAAATTTAAGAGTTCAGATTTAAAATTCACTTAAATTTGATGTTGAGAACGTGTTAAATTTGATATGTTGATAGCTAAATTCTTAATAATTAATCTGACACGCTGTCTGCAGTACAAGGGAAATTTTGCCACAGCATGCCCTTTCAGTCGTTCACCAGTTTCCCCGGTGGTCTTCGCTACTCATTTTCACTCACTTTTAAAAATTACTGCCAGAAACAGTGATCTTCCTGGTACCCTATTGCCTGCACTAAGTTTAAGTAAGCATTACCATTATCTTAAGCAAACAGTTTAGTCCAATGTGTTATCAAACTACCTTTTTAATCAAATCCTGGCCTGTGAATCATCCTAATTTTCCTTGGAGGTGATACGAATTTTGTGTCATCCAAATATCATCCAAAGAAACATATAAGTCCATTCTCCCGTTAATAGATTACCAAATGTGTACATTCAGGCCTAAGCTCCTTCATGTGAAATGGACTCTACACACGAGCGACAGCTAATAAGGTCATGAGGCACATTAATAATGTTGTAGTGAAAAGATGCAGTGTGTGCTGTGTGGGTCTGTGTGGGCTGACTAATTGACTCTGTGTGTAATGAGCTGGGACAGCGCATTGCTGAGGACGACGGACTGACTGCATCTGCTCAGAGCAGGGTATCATGGGGAATAGTTTAGCGACCAGTGGTGAGATCATTGTAGGCAATAACAGCGATATCAATAAACGTTTGCGTCTGTTTGTTCTCTCTGCATCCCAGTTTAGCTTTGCATTTAGCTTTCTGAAAGGTAAGAGCTTCCACGAAGAGAGTCTTTCCTGCTCGGCCTTGTGATAGCCATGTCAGAGTTTCAAAAGAATTTTAAAGGTCTGTTCTATATGGGCCAGATGGAGCATGTTTAAAAGTCAGACCACAGATCATATTTAAAGTTAAAGGAATAATGAATAATTATCTACCTTATTATTAGTCTCTTGAAAACTTCAGATAGCATACAATTATAAAAAAAAGCAATTATGGCAACAAAATGAAAGCTTGTTTGTTTGGTCACTGAATGCTTCGATGAGCATGTTTTTATTCAAGTGGTAATTTGATAAATGAAGCAATTAAAATGGTCTTCAAAAGCATCAGATCCTTAATAATTTATTAATTTTGTCATTACAATTATTTAATATACCTTACCATGTTGTTTACAAGAATACATATTAATTCTAATTGACCCATATTAATGAACACCGTCAAGATGAATTACTTTCTCAGGGGAATGTTAGGATTATTTAAAACACAATAAGTATAAACATAGCAATTCATTACATTATGGCAGTAAATTGGAATAATTAAGAATTCATTTTTTCTGCTTTCTCATTTTAAATTTATCATTATCATTTACCCAATGTACTTGAGATGCTTTTTTGTCGCTCCTTGGTTGAGGTTACACAAATAAAATCCTGCCCAGTTTCAGGACCCTCAAGCTCTTGTAAGAATTTTTGTTCAGATAATTTATTCATATTGTTTGATTAAGCTGTGAGGGCTACATCTTCGCTGCACAGCACAGCATGGCTGCAGCCTCATCTGAGATTCCTGTCTCCTCTTTTCTGAACAGTGTTCGGTCAGAAGTCCTTGTCTTCCCATGTCACCCATCAATCACGGCAGGGCAGGGGGTAGATTATTTAGACACTGTCTGAAGCAGCAGCATACTGGACTTGTTACTCTGAATGTGCGTTCTAAACGCGCCCTCCCCTGTGAGAGCAGTGAAGCAAAGAAGCGTGAAAGCACGCGGTTTCATTCGCGCGGGCCCCAGTCAGAACGATATGACTTCTGTCAGGAACAATCTGCCACCGATCTCTCCGTCTTTATCTTGTGACCACCGGAGCGGCTGGTCCGGTCCCTAACCCAAGGTGATTGGATCCTCCGCCCTGTCAGATGGCATTTGGGCTCGGGCCGCTACCTGCGTGGCGAGCGTTCTATGCGCGAGGAAGCCGCGGGCGAGAGGCCGCCTCTTTCCTCGCTGTAATTAGCCGCAGCGGAGTGGACGCGACGGGCGTAATGCGCGCAGACAGGAGTTTTTTCACTTGAGAGAGAAATGAGAGGCTCCCTGATGGCTGTGTGCGAGTGGTGTGTCAGGGTAAGCTCGTTTCCGGGCATGTGAGCATGCTATCACGTAACTGCAACAACAACATTCACACCAACAATATAATAAATACTCTTTGTGCCCATGCATGGTAACAGAAGTGTTTATGACATAGTACATGATACCAAAATTAATAATGTTTTTAGTATATGCTGCTATTTATAATATTCATTAGCCAGTAGATGTACAGGTATGAACAGGTACTTACAGGTTGCTTCTGTAAACAAAATTCTGGTCTCCTGTTGCAGACAGCCGCTGTAACATTATCATTCATGTATAGATGACACACCATATATTTTACTTGAATACACCTTAAGAGGCCCTCTTTTAATCACGGTGATGAACTGATATCTTTTAGTTTGAAGAACCTATATTGTAGTTATTCTGGCAGACAGATGTACATAAAAACATGCATCATTTGGTTTGCCAAATTAATGTTCTGCTTTCTCTGAATATCCTATCACAGAGGCTAATCGAATTCTTAACCATGTTAAGGTTTACAGCATGAAATAATGTAGCTCTGTACATTTTTATGCAACTACACCTACATATGAATTCCACACGTTTAGAAACAATTCCCGTGGAAAGGTCACTGTGTGCTGCTTCGCTGACTGTATACCTCTGGGGAGACTCATGTTTGTTCTCAGATTAATAAAATGTATATTAAACCTTTGCACCTGAAGCATTTGAGGCACCTTATTGGTTGAATCAGTTTGATAGACAATATTTGGGAGTGAATTTGGATGGAGTACCAGGGTTCATACTGGAGTTTTATTTATTGGTTGTTATGTACCCTTCTGCGTCATTCTAAAATACTTTGGAATGCTCTGTTATTCTATGTATTTAATTTATTAAAATAGTATTTTAATACTCATGAATGCAGCTCTTGGGTTTAAAATTGTTTACTGTATATTGAAACATTTGAAAATGTTTAATCTAGTCGTTCTGAGTAATTTCAGTGTGGAATATATTCAGTATTGGTGAAAAGGGAGGCAGAGAGTGACTTGCAGTGTACTGCAGTAGCAGAATGTGAGTGGATTACAAGGCCTCATTCACCACAGTATGTGGCACAGTGTGAGTCACATGACCACAGCCGCCCCGGCGTGTCCTGACCTTGCTCTTTCGGAGGTCGCGGGCAGCAGTGCCAGCTGCGCCAGTCAGGTTGGGGTCTGACCCCGGGCAGAATCTCCGGTGTGTCTACGGAGCGCGGGAGTTGGGTGGTGGTGGTGGGGGGGGTAACGCGTGCGGCAAAGTCGTCTGTTCACTGACGAGGTGACCAGGAGACCCTGGGGATCAGGAAAAGGGGGCAGCCCCCCCCCCCCACCAGCTTTTACCAGCCAGTTCCATGTACTACAGAGAGAGAGGAGGAGTATAAAAAGTAAAGAGGCACAGATGGATTGAAAGAGAAAGGCATAGAAAGATGGATAAAGAGAAAGTGAGAATGAGAGAGATGGAGAAAGCTATAGAACTTCATTAACCAATAAGGCCTTTTTTTGGCAAATCAACACTACATTACATCGTTACACTACACATTACATTACATAACAATATTAGCAAATATTACTTGGGAGACTCAGTTAATTAAGAGTGACTCACAAAGTGAAAAACATCAGTGTTTCTGTCAGGAATACAAAAGTGGAGCAGTGCTACAGTGACACAATGCTCACCTTCATCACCAGCGACTGCTAAAAGCAGCATTGTCAAATTTAAATGTTAAATAGTAGCACTGAAAGTGTTATTCATATTCACATAACAACAGCGCGTTCAAACAACAATCAACAACAGGCCTTGATTAAACCCTGGAGATATGACAGAAGGAAGAAAATGGAGTGAGCTGACACTGAGTTTTAAAGGAGAAAATCAGAATCTGTTACTGTTGACTTATTAAGGTGTGTGTGTGTATGTGTGTGTGTGCGTGTGTTTTCTACTTTAAAATGAGTTTTGGTTGAGTATCATGGTAGGCTTTTAAAGACACATTTTTGTACTGGGGTGTGCAGTGTAACTGAAGGTGACACTTATTAGCAGTTTAATGGTACTTTGGGCAGTTAACTCTAAGTAATTCATTATCTTTTGTTCTAGTCTCTCAACTTTTTAGAGCCAATTACACAGAATTTACGAGACTGTCTCTAACTGCATCGACTCAATACTGCTCTAATCCCCAAATGCAAGACAGCCATCTTTCTAGGTCAACAACATCACACGAAAACATCCATTTTGTGTCTTTCTCTCACACTCCATCTTATTCCTCTTTTTTTCAAACTCTTTTTTGCTCTACAGAGAGGAGAGATTTCACATGCTCTGTTTTTGTGCGGTGGAGCAGCTGTGGGATATTCTGCAGGGTGGTGGGGGTGCGGATGGGGGTGTGGGTGTTTTTGGTGGAGGGAGAGGAGCTTTTTTTTTTTGTTTTGCCGTTCAGGCGCTGCTCAATTTGTCTTTGATGATCCCCACAGCGCAGGTGAGGCAGGAGCAAGATCAGAGCCCTCCTTTGCATAAAAGCTAATCGCGGCGCTGCCAATGTAAATGGAACAACGTCGCTTCGCATCTTCTTTTGGTTTGGCGCGCGACCGCCGCGCCGCTGCAATCATCCCAGCAGGGGGCCCCGTCGGATCCGGGCCCCTGATTACATTTGTGTTGAACACTGGCTCATTTAAATGTCAGCCTTGATGGGCCGCTTCGCCAGGCAAACGCTGGGCGAGGAAATAAACACCCAGAAGATGGAGAAGGATGGCCCCCTTTGGAAAAACCTGTGATCTAATGAGCCCAAATTACCTTTTAATTACACAATTCTTTGGACTTTCATAATTGTTTTGGTCACACAACAAACTCCAGGCCTGTAATTTAAAAGCTATTTCAGGAAGAAGCGAGGAATATGATGGGGGGGGAAGGGGGCGGCAAAGGGGTGAAAAACAATTATGTCAAACTATTCTGTTATTAGAATGTTAAAGAGCGTTGGGAATATTTGGCTTAAGTGGTTGCCTGGCATTAAAGAATTGTTAATGTTGGTCAGGAAGAGATGCAATTTCAGCATACTAATCAACGAGCAAAGGTGCCTTATGGTGTAGTGCCTGCATGCATGCTCATCTGTATTATCATATATTGCATATATTCAGTAGTTATTAATACGCATATTACTCTTGAAAATATAGGAATACTGCAGTACTTTGTGTCTGACCTGAATTACAAGGGTCACTCTGTCAGCCCATGTTTAAGGCTCTTTAAGATAACCTTTAGCCACTCTTTCATAATTCATACGCTCCTCCTGAATCATTCATGCTATCCTCTGTGTCTCCTGTAGGTCCTGGGCCCAGATAGCAAACTCTGGACCCAGAGGACTGAGTCTTCAGGTGCCAGCTGCCTGTCGCTGGGGCTTTTTTTTTTTTTTTTACCATGCTGAAGAGTGGCAGGCGATTTGGACAGGCACTGCGTGACAGAGTAGCTGGAATGAACGGTGGGCGTTCTGTTCAGCTCAAACTCAGAGCCTGGGTAAGAGGAGCCGGCTTGGACGGAACAGCTTGATGTCTGTGGGCCAGCGAGCGCTGTCTCCTCACTGGGGTATATGCCTGCTTTTTCAATAATCCCTGATATTTGAGTTCAATTTTTAAGTATGCATGTCTGTTTTTTTAAGCACGTCCTTGTGCATACATACAGTAGTTGTTGTTTTGCTGTGTGCTCAGGGTTCACCTGTTACAGAGATCGCTGTGATTCCCTGAACAAATAAAGGGTATGGAAAAAAAGCTGTGGAGGTGACAAGGAGCCCTGGGAGGTCTGACGGCCCAGTCTAGTGCTGGAATCAGTGGCATCAGCTGCAGAGATTGGCCTGTAGAAATAGGGTTGCTGAAGGCAGGGGTGTATGGGAGGTGAGGTTTGGGGGAAAGAGGGAGGGGTAGCAGTCCTGGATTTTTGTAGGACCCTGCCGCAGGGCGAGAATGCTTCCTGGGGTATGATCCACAACTGTGAGTCAGAGGAGAACCCTCTGGTGACAGCTACACTGACCAAAATTCTAAAATTAGCTACCCTGGAAAGGAGAGTGAAAATTGTGTGGTGAAATTGACCAATTTAAAGATAAGATTACTCTCTGCTTAACAATCCCAAAACAAACATCATTAGGACAGGTGTCAGAGAATCAGGCCTTCACTATCTTTTTACTTTACTTTTTAAACCCATTTTCTTTTCTCCAAATTATATATACAGTTAAACTTGTAATCCCACCTCCTCACTGCACTGGACAGTGCAGAGAAGCTCATGACCTCCCTTGAAACATATGCTGCCAGCTGTGCAGCCATTTTGTCTGAAGTTGTACGCTTCAGGCACAGTTAGCTCAGTCAGTCTGCATGTGCCCAATCAGCCAGAGGGAATCACGCAGTTGGGGGAGGATTAACTGACTAAAATCCTTCCTCCCTGGGCAACATGACAGCCAATCACATGCTCAGTCAGAATTCCAAATCAAACTTTGGAATGTCACTTTGTACAGAGGTAAGTGTGTCTCAGAAAGATGGGCTACCCAGCAAACCATACATGATCACTACTGATGGTTAAATGAGGAATCATGACATCAGCAATGGGTGGGGCTACCATCAGATGTCAATCACTGACTTTTTAAAACAATCTTTGCTCAGTCAACCAATTGTTCTTTAATGTAAAATAATGTGACCAGTGAAAGCACTGGTCACTGGTAGTGTGTGGGGGACTGTAGCCATTTTTGGAGTCATGATACCTCATTCTTCCATAACTACTTGTGAAACACTAATATAACCATCTCAGCTGTGAATGATTTTGTATTATATATTATTGGTTTATTGATTTTATACTACATTGCAAAATGTCTTTGGACTATTTCCTTGAGTTGTTAGTGCCTTTTGTAATTTGGGTGGGCCACTAGTTTCCTTGAATTGTTTCCAAACAGAGAACGCAATGTGTAGGATTATTTTGTATCAGTATATAACAGTATGAAAAGTTTGTCAGATGGTTTTTGAGCGTCTCTAGATTCGCATCATCAGTGTGGTGATTCAGTTCTTTTCATAAACTCTGCGCCTAGATGTGAACCTCTAGCATGCTCGGGTTGTGGGAAAAAATGTCCGCTGAAAAACCAGAAAGTGGTGAGGAAATCTGCATCGAATGCTGTCAGCTGTATGCTCAGTTCAAGGAAGAAAGAGTGAATATGAAGATGACAATGCAGTTTCTGTGGAGCGTTGTCTCCACCTAGTGGACAGTATCTACCCCAGCACCACTCCTGATTTTATCAACAGCATCTGAGTCCCAGGAATCATCCCGTCACTCAGTCAGCCTCCCATTCCCTCTCGATGACTGATTGAGTGATTGGCAGACCGTGGAGTGGACAAATGGGTTATTTTTTTTTTCATTGCAGTTAAAAGGCCGTCTGGGAGCCGGTCATTCTTGATTGTCCTGGGTACAGAGTGACAGCAGCCCTCTCCCCTGGATGGCACTGGGGGGGTGAGGGGGGGGGGCATGCCTGTCAGTGTGAGTCAAGTGAGCAGTCCCTGACACGGTCTGGGGGTGTCTTTGCAGATGGTGGGTGGGGGCACTTTGCCCCACTGCCTCTCTCGCCGCGCACACCACCACTGCCCTGAGGTGAGCCGCAGACCCCATCTGTGGACCTTACCCAGACCACCCCTCCAAACACCAGCATGGCATTGTGGGAAGGACCATCGCACCGCCACACTCCCGAGTTCACACTCCAGTGCACGCGTCCCACAGCGCCGGGCCCGATTTGCATACCTGCCAAAGCTGATTACAGGAGCTTTGATGAAAATAAAAAAATAAATAAATGTAAAAAACGCAAACAGGGGAGTAATTCCCCCTGACTTCCCAAGAACCCTGTTCCTCTTTACTTAACCAATTACCACTACAGTCATTAGCATGCACCCATCACATCACAGCACACCTCCGATTCATTTACCTTACAACTCAAGCTTCACATTTCTTAGATTGGAATTTCAGGAGTAGACACACTTGCCTATTCATGAACTGAACGCATGAAATGACAGAACAGACATACTGAATTGTTATAATATACAGGTATAATTACTGTATTTATTTTGCCATACTCAGCCACATTTGTTTTTAAGATGTTGAAAAATTTTGCACTTGTGTCTCCCCATCCTACCCCTTCCCCCTGGGTAAGGGTTGGGAAAAAGATACAATACAAATAAAAAAGTTGTTCACAAAAAAAAATAATAATATTCAGGTATGTACCATGCACCAGATTTTAAAGGATGTGCATCATAGCATGTTTACTTTGCTATTGAGCACGATACTATGTTTATCAGAGCTTTGAACACAGAATGCAGTGCGATGGGATCAGTGAGGGACACCCAGGAATGTTAAACTTCAGAGAGGAAAGTGAATCGAGGGGAGGTTCGTAGGTTAAAAGCCGTCCTGTCGAGCTCTGCGCCTGTGGCCTACACATCCCAGAGGCTGGCCTAGGCAGGAGCATTTCCCATCAGCCTCATCTCACTCATCACTGCTGAAGACTGCGGCATCCAGCTAAAGCACCACAGACATGCGCATCGCAGTCCACAGTCTATAATAAATGACAAAGGTTTGATGACAAAGTTTGTGTCCAGGGAAATATTAACTTAAAAGAGGTTTGAGATCTATAAAACAAGGATGTTGTTATTTAAATCTGATTCAATTTAAACGATAGACAAGAAATGGATGTTATTCTGTTTTGTTAACATTTGTTTGTTTTTTATGAATACTAAACACATAATAAATAAATAAACACTAAATAAATGCTGCAGTATCAGCAGATTTTTGTCATTTTGAGGCCTGATCCGTGAGTAAACTGAATGTTTTCTGAGCTCATACCCAGCTCGGTTTAATGACGGTAGTCTGGAGATGTTGTACTGAAATTATTTTACAGAAACTGTAGTACAGTGTTGGGATTACACTGGTGCATACACGTCCTCCTCATAAGGGAAGAAGGAAAGGACCCCAATAAGAAAGAAAGATGTTTGGTTTGTCCTTCATTTTAGTGTTGCAGAGATACCATTCTGCCGTATGATGCTCTGGTTTGGCCTAAACATCAGTTTTATACCCTAACCCCAGCCTGGCTTTCAGTGTCTCCCCATGGCCTGATAGCAGAGATAAACAATGACAAAAATGGCTCATTTCAGCTATGATAGCTGTTCGGATGGAACTCCAGTGTTGGCTGTCAGCAGCGATCCGTGTCATTTGTACTCACTTGCCAGCGCAAAATGGTCACGGCAGCAGACCGAGCTTTGGTGGGTTAATGAGGAGAAACACGTCCGTGATGACAGCAATCACTGTTTACAAGATGTCAGGAGTTAATCAACCTCTCAGGCGAACGCTGCCAGAGCAGGTGCTAAACATTAATAGAGTCATCAGAAAAAACTTTTATTGATCCAAGTAATCTGCTTTCCTGTTTTACACAACCTAATCATGTCATAGATTATCACGCTACGGCTAGGCATGTTAGCATTCTATCACTACTGAGAGATTGTGATTGGGAGTTTGATTTTTGTGAATATTTTGTGTTACATCCTCATACTGCACAAAAAAATAACATTTAAGGGATTTATTAATGGACAAAAAAGTTCCATCCTACATAGAGCAAATAAGATTGATGCCAAAGTGCAAAGTATCCTGCCAACTATTCAGGCTGGCACTGTGAAACCTCTCCATCGACATTTCCACAGCTAAAATCGCATGGGAAAAGGACAACCATTTTTACATGACTGACCCACCCGGCCCCTAAGATTGATTTCTTTGAAAGACTTAAGGGTTGTCAATAAAACACTTTTTTGGTGTTAACTAAATTGAATATGTGTGTCATTGGAAAAAAAAGGACTTCTCAGGTCACATGGGTGCAACCACACTCAATAAATGAGACATCTCTTGAACGTTCGGTTTCCGTAAGAGCGGGAGAACATTGAACTTGACCTTTCAGTTTTCCCATGGACATGTAGGACCAGTAGTAGCCTCAAGAGGGCAGTGTTGTAGAATCTACCCCATTCTGGACAAACAGATTGACGTTGTTTGCGGCTCTACTCTAACATACCTTACATACAGGCCTCCAGCAGGTTATCCGAAGTTGTTTCAGTAGGAAGTAGGCCATTAAGCTCCTGCTTACCTTTGCATATGTTTGGCACATACAAAAATAAATAATACTTTCTAAATATCCAGTTTTTTTTAATTTTATATCAAACAAAAATCTGGTACTTTCTCTCATTTGAGGTAAATGTCTCCGGTGGTTTCAATGAAGCATGCATCATGCTGTGGACAGTACTTGTTCATGAACATTTTCTTTTTTTTTAATCATTATCATGTAAATGATTTTGCAGAGGTGGAAAACGCTTGCTTCATAAAGTAGAAGTGCTGCCATGAATTTGTTCCACACATGCACTTAACCAGCTGACTCTAATTGGCTCCCCTACCTGGCAAAAGTGTTGTGCTAATTAGAATCAGCAGGTTTAGTGCATGGCTGGAAGAAATACACGATTGAAGCTGAGGTTTTTTTTAATTCATTAGCTGGCACACAGATAACCACACATTTAAGTGGGGTAAATGTAATATCTGCCCACTGAGTCAGTCGGGTAAACCCAGGCCTGACACTGTTATCTGTGATGCATGTATTTAATTTGTGCCTTCAAAATCATTTCAAGATTCTGGGATTCATATTAAGCAAAGAAAACAACTGCGTGAGTAAATGCACAGAACTCTTCTTTTTTAACACTTCAGTATTCAGGGTTTAGTTCATAATAGGCTGGATCTGTTGTGATTTATCATTCTAATAATTCCATATGTTTATGCCGAAATAGATTGTTTTAATATGTTTATGGACATTGCCCCTTCATCTCTGTTTTGATCTGTTTTACTGTATAACTTATAAGAATGTGTTTGTATGGGCCTCCTTGCATCATCTATGTTTTTCAACACACAATAATATTATTCACCTATTATATAAAAATGGTGCTTTGTAATGTAACCTTTATGTGTAGAACACTTTTAGCCATTACCCATTAGTTATTGCTATGTTTAACTTCTAGTTTGCTTTAGTTAATATTTTTGTTCTCTAAACATTTCAGCAACTGTATTTAGTCTTTAACACCAGCAAAAATATTTTTCAGGACCTCTTTAATGTGATGTTGTGAACATGCAGCATAACAATGCTATCATGATTCTTCCTGATTTCCTCTTTCTAATTTTCCCATGATCCTCAGCAGGAAGCTCTGTCTCCAGGGTAACCCAGGGCATCGTTGCTGCACCCATGTCAAAAACCATACTCAGAGGTGTGGATGTTTGCCTTAATGAGTACACAAAAATCACAATTAACATGGCATTGCGTGCAGATGGCGTAAAAGAAAGCAAATACAAAAGCGCCTTGTTTACAGTGCCAATCAATGTGCAGTAGTTATGCAGGATGTCGGTGTGCTGATCCCTTTTTGAAACAGGACAGGCCGAGCTGTTGTGTTTCCTCAGGGTGTGATCTCAGGGCTGTAATGTGCAAAAAATGTAATTTAATGCTCATCCGGTGAAATCTGTGCATCCACTGGAGCGGTCACCAGGTACACTCTCAGCAGGTGATTTTTATTTGGTATAATAATTCATCAAACAAGGGAGCAGATTATTTATTTCATAATGTGGAGATTATGTGGAGGGCACAGCAGAATTTCACAGAGGATGATGGGAGGTGAAGTCCACACTGGACGGGATTCTTTTCTGTTATCCTCAAATGTCTCATCCACCTTTCTGTGAAATGTTCTGCGCAGCAGTAGCATTTTGTCTTTGTTGAGCCTGTGACATTAAGTCACCTGTGAGATCACATTTACAGGCAATGCCAAGAAAGGACAACACACACACCCACACACACACACACACACACACACCAGTTTCCTTTCCATAGTGTCTCAGAGATCTGTGAAAACAGCCTCTCCTGCCCCACAGCAAGGGGAAAAAACAGGAGAAATTCACAGCACCTGTCAACACCCCAGTCACCAGCATAAGTACTGCCATGCTGAAAGAACATCACACACGGCAGCCAGTGAATTTATGCTGTGTTTATTTGAACTGAGAATATTAAATGGGGTGATGAGCATACTTCATGGCACGTGACCAGCACCAGCAGAGCAGTATAATCGTTAGGGAGCTGGGCTTGTATCCCCAATATTGTGAGTTAATTCCCAGAAGGGCACTGGTGTTTTACCCTTCAGGAAGGTACTTAACCCAGGTTATTTCAGTAAAATATCCAAAGGTGTGTTGTGTGAAGAAAGTTAAACTGTTTAAGTCACTCTGCTCAATGTAAATGGTCACCTGGTGGGCAGTGTAAAGCCAAACTAAACTGAGTAAAATTCCACATGAATGAGCAGTTTTTTGCATGCAAGTACTTCAACTTGCCTCCTCCTTTTAGTATGGTTTATACCCCTGTGCCACCTGAATATTTCACCTATGTCTAAACCATTTTCAGTTTAGTCAAGGATGGGCAGAAGCAAAGTAGATGTATTTTATTTTAAAAAATGCAGAATGATTCCTTGATAAATGCATGTGCTGTTTTGCAGTGTGGTACAAAGGTCTAAATCATTCAAAGCCATACAAGAAAGGTAAGAAACCCATATCACCTATGAAATGCATGCATGTACATAAATATTTTTAAAAAAGCATGTGATTGAAAACTGGCCGGCCCTGCCTGCACATGTGGCTCAGTGTGTTTCATATGGCAGTGTTGTGCAGGTGTCTGTCAGGCAGTCAGACCAGAGTGGGGTGTCTGTGTAGCCATTAGCGATGCGCTGAAGGGGTTTCCCGCCAGCCCATGGCGGCTCTGTGGCTCGCTGACCCATGCGCTGTAGGTGCAGCTGTTTGAGGCGCGGCCTAGCGGGAAGGCCCCGGCGGAGCAATGGGGGTCCAAATGTTCACTGACCAGGAAATTGAGTCTGCGTCATCTCTCTGCTCAGCTGCCAAAATCAGGCCTGTGCTGTCACCAAAGCAGGGCCTTCAGAAGATCCGATTCCTCCCCTGTACAAAGCGTATAGCAAGCAGCTTGTGGTGCCTCTAGATCACCGAGTGGTTAACTGCTAAACTGTGATTTGCCATAGATGTAAGGGCACTATGACTTTGACTTGCCGTTCATGCAGGCGCATTCTATCTGTAACTTGCCATTGAATCTATGTGGATTCTACAATGGTCCTCAGCCCAGTGAAAACACTATGGAACTTGTACAGCAATAAATTATGGTTCAAGTAAACACTCAAAAAGATGGGTTATATATATATATATATGCACTGTATAATTTCTATATATGTTTTCTTTTGTATTTATTGGTAATAATGAGAGGAAATGTACAATGAATTTTTGCTTGTGTGGATATAATGTTTGTTTGCCGAGACCATTTGTACATCAGAAGTATTTATGATCGTGTCATCTGTTGTCGGCTATTTGTGTATACATCATTTTCACATAGTTTGTTATGAAGAAGAAATATCATTGTTTAATTTAATTTGGTTCATTTTAATGGATTTGGTGGTAGCATTGGCTGGTGTTAATGTTATCTCTTTCTTGGTCACATTCAGGTTTCCATGCTAGATTGGGTGCCTAGATTTTTACTTGAATACCTTTCCCAGGTGTCCCATGTTCAGTTGCATAGTAACCTGCCAGGGGCTATAACCCTCACAGTGGTGGTGTCAATCTCATTGAGCGCTGTTTGTATGCTGGTTTTTACTCCAGCCACTGCTCTTCATTTGATAATATGTTCCAGGATTTACTAAATTCGTCCTGTTGTTGCACATAGTGTATAAATATATAAAAATGAGTTATATGTGTCATCTAAATAATAACTGTTGCCTGCATTAGACTGAATGAGTAATTGTGCTAATTGGTTCAGGATTAAGTGGCTGGAATGAAGTCCAGCATAAACAGGCCCTCCCATGCCATGGAGTCTGACCCCAACACTTTACAATGCAGGTCTACTGAACTATCTCAGTGTTCTGCTGTTTGAGACATTTCAACAGTGACACTGTGGAGGAGCAGAGCAGAAAGAATGCCCATGCCAACTGTCCATTACACTTACCCTGCATCTCTACACTGGAAATGCTTAATTTTGAAAGTTCCATGTTTAATTGATTCCCATACAGGTGACAGCCAGATGGGTCCAATTTTCAGAGAGTGTGGATATGTTGTCACTGAAATGTTATTAATGTAAAATGAAATGTTCATTCACTGAATGTGTAAAAGCTGAAGAGTACCAAAATAACTTTAAGGAAAACATTATGGAACAACTTAAACATCTTTCCAACAACCTTCTTTGATTGGATAGCCTTTAATTAAACTCACCATACTAACTATGAGACCTCTTTCTCTGTCTCTCTCCTCTTCCAGCAGCATTAATGTAACAAAAATACTATCACCAGGAGAGGGCGCCAGAGTGCTATCTGAACTCCTGTAATCGATACTGCAGCATTTCTGTCTTCACACCATATTGATGGCTGCTACACAGCACATAACAGGTCACGTTGCACCCCACACTGTGGACTGTTTAAACCCCTATTTAAATGCATGTTTTATTCTGCACATGGGCAGAACTGGTATGCATTTTGGGATATCTAAGTGATTTATCTTTCGTGTGGTGAGTTATCTTTGTGTTATACTACAATAAAGCATAATAATGGTGCCGTTTCTATTCACCAAAAGCCAGTAAAAGCATGCCACATCAATCTGGCTTTGTGAACTCAATTTTAAGGAAAATAGTATCCATGCATGTATTTATTACATTGTATTACCTAAAGGAATAGGTTCCCCCAAAATAGGTTACTCATTAATTTCCTTGGCATGAGAAATTTCTTTTGACCTGACAATGAGCCTCCATGTCCAGAATTGAGTGGTCCATGGGACAGACCTCATTTCAGACAGAGTGGAAGTGCATGGACGGAGTCTCACTGTCATCACAGGCTAAAAGAGCTAATGGCTAAAAAGGATACATCATTATCATGGCTGGTCAGTACCAAGATTCCTGTGTCTGCTTTTCTGCTTTCCCTCTCTGCTTTTCATTGCAGCAACCTTCAGCTAAACAAAGCACAGTTAAAGCTTTCTTTAACAATTATAGCCCCATCACCTTTGCACAAGCATCATTTTTATGGTGGTTTAAAAATTGCCCTCTATTTTTAATAGATTTGAGAATTTAAGCTTTAATATAGAGACACAATCCAGACATGCATTCATCTTAAAATAGGCTTAGTTGAGCCTATTTTCATTGACTATTCAAATCTGGATGCAGAATTGAGATTATAAGCAACAAAAGACTCTATTTTCCAAGGTAAGAAAATAAATTAGTAACCTTTTAAGGTCCACTATCCTTGCAAGAATATCTATTTATCTTCTGTCTGTACACATTTTACATTTCGTTATAGTTATGAAAGAATAGTCAAATAGTTCCTCAAGTAGAGCAGTTCCTTACCACAATACCTATAAGAATTTGTAGATGCAGCAATATGCTGTAATAATATGTACAACTACTATATTGTGTACAGTATGGTATAACTAATTGGAATTCTCAGATTTCAAAAATTAATGACAGCATTAATATTTTCTATTTTTTATTCTTTATGTCTATACTCACACTGTAATAAGCCATACATAGCTAAATAAGGGAATAAAATATATTCAACATGATTCATTTGATATACCTGTGTTGCACAGTATCTCCTCCTAATAATCTACTCCGACTAAAATTAAATTACTGTTATATTCTGTAACATGGCTGTGGTTGGGTGCCTGGTGGGAGTCAGGCAGGCCAGATAGCCCAAGTCAGGCCCGCTACCAGAATGCTATCAATATTGTCATTGATAGCATTCTATAGGCTTTGTGTGCTGGTTGACAAAGACAGAGGTCTTCTGTACAAATCCTTATGCCATAATGAAGGTGTGCCATGCTGACGTACAACAGTATTTGCCTTCTGGCCTCTAGGGTGCACTGCTGAACCTGAAGTCCAACCATGCTAATACATAACCCAGACCTACTCCATTGGCCCATGCAAAATCTCTGAAAGGCCTGTGTGCAGTTTTCACCAACATTTAGAATATATTCAGAATATGTTGTTGTTTTAAGGTGAGCAAAATCTTAATGTTATGTTACTCTGTTTCGTTGCCCAAAATCATTTCATCATGAAATCACAGCATTCATTACAAAAACAGTCTGAAGGTAGACAATAGACACTACTTTGCCTGGTTCATCATCATTTGCTTTTTTTAAATCTAAGCCATTTAGATTTTTAATTGATCTGTCCTGTCAATAACTATTCCTAGCTTTGTAAAGTGACTGTTGCTGTTGCCTTACAGGGTCACTGTGAGCGCAGTGTCAGTGGAGAGTTGTTGCCTGGGATTTTTCAATTCTCAGCATTTTTGAAAGCAGCCAAAATTGAACAAACTCCATATATATTTTTCCCTCACTAACAGCAAGGTGCAATGCTATAAACCATGTTTCAGGGCCGTGCCTCGGGAGCCCTCCACAGTGTGATTGATTGGCTGTCCAGTGCACTCAGAGACGGACAGCAGAGGCCACCAAAGGGCTCAGCCAATGGAGCGCGCCACCGAGGGCGTGGGCGCAGACTGTTACTGAAGAAGACCTGTCACCTGTCACCTGTCCCTCTCCGCACTGCTCCCCCTAATCTCTCACTCCTGTGAGCTCGTCACAGATGTGTGGGGCCATGTCGCTCGCCTTCACCCCCAAGTCTCAATTCAGGCAAACGGACATTGCGGCTGCGTAAATCTGCCACCTCTGCGAGTGTCAAGGTCGCGGGCAGTGACCGATGTTACAGAGAGAGACGTAATGTGTGAGGTGTGCAGTCACCGATGACAGCCTGCAAAGATTAACAGATCCATTTTAACAACTTCACAACAGGAATAAACCGTGGTTTATTCAAAATCCCCTTTGCACAAATATACTATTACAAAGAACATAACAGAATGATGACAAGAGCAGGCCATTCAGTTCAACTGGACTTGCCATTCACCTACAGTCTACAGAGTACCTAGTGCTGCATCAAGCCTGCGCATAGGTCAATAATACTTTAAAATTATTTTCCTGATTTTAGAGGAATACTACCTTTACAGTACAATCAGGAAAATATATTTTTTTCTCATCACCAATCATTCATTCACATCATTGGTACCATCATGCCATTGTGCTGCCATGGAGGCCTGCAACAGATTCTTGTATTGTACATTGAAAAGAAGCAATATTTATTCCTCAGCAGTTCTGCTTGACTGAGAATTGTTTATGCCCAATGCAAATGATAAAATTATGCGTGAGCATAAACTGTGAATGTGCTGATATGTACACTTGTGTACGGTTGATCAGTGAGCTCTCTATGTCAATGTTGATTTGAAAATACCACCATTGTCAAGGGTAATTAGCAAAGCGTCCGTGGCCATTTCTGCCAGCCTCAGGAAGTGGAATGAGGTTTTCCCTCTCTTCGGTCAGTGGCTGACTCAATAGCTTTACACCTGTGGTCCTCAGTCCTGTTCCAGGAGGGCCAGAGTGAACACTGGTTTTTGTTGCCCTGCAGAATTTAACGACTGATTAAAACAGTTGATTATTCTGATAACTTTCTTCAGCCTGAATTGCTTAGACCTGAATAATTGCTGTGGAATTTCAGGTGTGAAAAAAAAACAAACAGAAAACACTGCAGCCCCGCACGACCAAGAATGAGGGCCACGGAGTTAGAGGGAGGAACCTGTCTATCCCAGCAGCCATTGCTCTTAACTGTCATATCACTTCAGCCTTCTGCTGTATGAAAAATAGCGTCCCATCTCGCCCCGCGAGACACAACAACACCGCAGCGTTTTACACAAGCCCCTTTGTTTCAGGACATCAAATTTGGCCCGTGCAGAATGACACGCTGTAAGCATCCTGTGGAAATGAATTGCTGTCAGGGGCCACATCACCACCTGCTGACAGTGAGCTTTACCCCCCATTACGGTCACACAGGCCATCTGCGGAAATGAAAAACTTTAAGGTGCCTCATCTCTCACCTCTGCTTGCCTGAAATTTATGAGCCTGAGATACCATAAGTCACCATTCACTGAATGCACTTTTAATTGCACAAATAGTCATTTTAAAATGTCATTTTATTTGCTTTTTTCCCTATAAATCTCACTTGCGTGACAAAAACTTTTTTCTGTTTTTCATTAACTGGCTGTGAATGTAGTAAAGGTTTCTGGAACAGATTGCCTCTTTTGTCCCTCTAGTGAAAACCTGTTTACATGTGTGGCATATAGGGAAGCACACCCTGTCCAGGGAAGTGCATCTGAGCACACCTGCAGCTGAAACACCTTTTGATTTTCTTTTCTGCACCAGCATCTGGAAGCAGAAAGCTGGGGATCACACAGCAGTTACAAGGATATAAGCTCCCGGTTGCCTAGTAAAACAGGATTAATCTGGTTATCGGCATCCAGCTGAGTGGAGTGATGGAATATGGGCCCGCTCCTGCTCCCTCGCCTTTGTTTCAAACTATTGACCATTTAACTGACAGCGCGCGGTGTCCATTTACTTGTGAGTCATGACCTTCCAGCCTCAGCCGGCGCGGGCGCTGGGAAAACAGTCCCATCAATATTGGCAGCAGCTTCTGAGCTGCCCAATCTTTTTACAGGGAGGGAAATAGATGCAGTGCCCCTGGCACGCGGAGGCGCCCTGACCCGCCGAGTGATGGAGTGGGGCTGCCCTCCGTGGCGGGCTCTTCCGTCCACGGGCAGACGGCCAATTACAGACATTTACGAGGAGGCCAACACACGAGCGGAGAAAGGCCCCTCCCCGCAGGTAACAGGTTGGGGAGATTTAGCTGAGGGCTTCTCGAACCCTCACCATGGCGACCCCACCCCTGTCAAATTTGTGTAATGTATTAATCTCATCTTCCAAGGGCCGGAGGGTTGCCATTTCTTCTATCGACTGTTTGCGCTGCTGTCATCTTCCCTGCCCAGAATATAGAACTTTTATACAAGGCCGTAAAAAGAGAGAGAGAGAGAGATGGATAGATAGGGAGTGAGCGAAATGGAGAGACAGAGAGAGAGAGATAGGAAATGAGAGGGGGATGGAGACGGAGACATAGATATATAGAAAGAGATTGAGATCAGTCCACTGAAGGCAGAATGGTCCCATGAGTGAGCCACACCAGCTGCTTTTGGAATTATGGGTAATTATGGCCCCGGTTATGGATTTACAACCATTAATGGGAAGATTAGACTTTGCAGGGAGGACAGAAGTTGGATATTTATTATAAGCTTTGTGAGAAATGTTGATGGAACTATCATTCATTTAGTGAGCGTGTCCTGCACTGATGTTGTTGTTGCCCTGTGACTTGAAGTAATTTCCTAGTAACTCATGTCATTATCACAGTTCTGATTGTTTTTCATATTAAATGTGTGCTCTTTATGAAAGACGTGATTGAGTCTTAATGTGTATTATGTAACTTTATTATATTTAGATAACCTTAAATCATACAAATGAGTTGCGCATTTTATCTTACAACTTTAAACGTCTATCCGACTGTGCATATTGAATAATATTTTATATTAATATGACATTATTTTATACTTTTATGTTTATCCAAATAAATAGTATTTTATCCTTAAGTTTATCATGAACAACATCTTTTTGGGTAATGAGACAGTATATGTAAAAGAAATGAACAACTCATATTTTAATAAATCCACTTCCTTTCCTAATAACGGTTATGAAATGGAAAGTTCCGCCACCAGGGGGCAGGAGCCTCACAGTCGCGCAGTAATCACGAGCAAGTCTCCAGAGTAAATCGCGGGGGAAAATGAGTCTGGTTATAATTTCAGTTGTCTATGTACAACAAAGGAATGCGTTCCAAATTCGAGAGCAAGTATATACTTTAGATCCGTTTAAGTTTAAGATCTATGCAGCGCGCTCTTCTAGAAATTCGGATTGTTCCTGAGAGAAGCAGCTGCCACTTCTAAGCACAGGAGAACGAGGCGTCAGGTAGAATATTGATTGGCAGGTAAAAGAAACTAAACCGCTGCTGCCTTTGTCTGGGTATCACCGATCTGTTAATCCACCGAATGTGGTACGTGTATAGCAGGCCTTGTTCTGACACATTCTGAAGAACCATAGTGGGGGCCTCGCCAATGATTCCTCTTCTCCGCTGACACAACGTCACTACTTCTTTACACAGCTGGCTACGAAAAAAAAAAATCACTAAACAAATGTTGAAACCGCAGCTTTTGGTGCAGGAAGGGTTAAAGGCAGAATAGCGCATTCTGCAGTCGCTTTCTTTCTCTCGGGTGCACCCCCCTTTGCCCCGGGAAGTGATCTACAATACATCTGTGGGATGTTGAAGAGGGGACTCCTGGACTCCAGTTAATTAACCACATCAGTTTCTTAATGTGATCAATTTTAATTAAAGTGCATTTTAATTGGGAGCGGAGGAGGTCTGCAGAGAGCGGATGCTAATTCCGCGAAGCGCATGTGCGGTCGGAGCGCCTGCTTTTCTCTTCAGATGTCCTGCTGTCTAATTAATATGGATAGGGCATTAAGCCTTTTGGACTCTTGTGGCTTTCATTTCATGACTATTAATGATTTTAATGAACTGGACTAATTCCGTAGATTTCACCGCCATGATTTAAAGTGCTAACCTGTGCTTTTTTGGCTTGTAAGTGGCGTCGAGGTGCTAGCAAGGGAAATAGGGAAATTGATTTGTTCCACGGGTTGATTTTGCCACATTCCAGGTCAGTAGAGACACTGTATATACATGGTGTTGAAAAATAATGAAAAGGTGAAAAGGGACTCATATTTTGAAGTAACTGAATAACAATTAGGCTAAAATGAGTAGTTTGTATGAAATTAAGCACTATTTGAAATTTTATTCTGTAATAAAATACATTTAAAAAAAATGGTTAAATATGGTAATTTCCAAAGAAACATGACATATCAAACCTATATTTTAAAAGGGGTAAAATTATATGCTCAGTTTGCAGGTATGAAAATTAATGCTAAAAATGATGATGGCATACAGTACTAGTCAATGGTTTGGACGCACCTGCTTTTTAATGCATCTTTCTCATTTTAGCAATGTTATTTGCTTTGCAGTTGCAAGACGGCCTTGAAGCAATGAAGCAATACAAATGATATATTGTGTTCCACAAGTCAAAACTATCTTTAATTTTAGACTCTTCAGAATAGCCCTTTTTTGCTTTGATGACATTGTTGCAGACTCCTGGCATTCTTTCAACCAGCTTTCAGAAGTACCCACCTGGAATGCTTCTCCAACAGTCGTGAAGGAGTTCCCACAAGTTTTAGGCACAATAACTTGCCTTAATCTTACTCTTCAGGTCAACTCATCCCAAATGAGCTCTATGGTGTTCAGGTCAGGGGATTGTGGGGGCCAGGTCATCTGTTGCAACACTCGCTTTCTTTCCTTGTTTACATTATAATCCTAACAAAACCTTGAGGTATGCTTAGGGTCGTTATCTTGTTGCAAAACAAAGGATGGTCCAACTAGGCACTCACTACATGTGCTGGTGTATCGCTGAAAAATGCTGTGGTAGTCATGCTGGTTCAGTGTGCCGTCAATTATATATAAATCTCCTACAGTATCACCAGTAAAACACCCCCACACCATTACACTGCCCCCCCATGCTTCACAGTGGGCACCACACATGCTGGCATCATCCATTCACCTTCTCCATGTCTCACAAAAACACAAGATTTGGAGCCAATAATCTCTAATTTGGACACATCTGACCATAGAACAGATTTCCATTGTTTTTGTGTCCACTGGCTGTGATCTTTTCTGCTAGAGCTCCGTGAAGCAGCATTTATTTCAGCTTCAATCTGCGGTGCCGTTAACTGGCGATTTCTTTGGCTAATGACTCTAATATACTTGTCATCTGCAGCAGAGGTAATGCGTGGTCCTCATCTTCGTTTCATTGTAGCGTTTGGCCTCTGCACGTATAGAACCTTCCAGAGTTTTCATGATTTTCCTGACTCCTTGGCCATCATTGCTAATAGAAATTATGGAATTATAGGCCGATGTTTCTCTTTGCAAGCCTCAACTTTTCTTGCCATATTATTGATTATTACAACTAAAAGCAAAAGCATTCTACCAAATAGGTCCCACTCTACCTCATCATGACATAATTGATTCTCTCAGGTGTTTGGACTTGGAAAGAAGGTTTTCATGATAATATACAGTTCAGTACTTGTGGAACCTGCAATTATTGTGCGTTAATATTTTGTACCTATAACATCTTTGTGATATTTAAAGCAAAGCCACAAAACTGGGGTACTGGCTCAAATAACTTTTTTTTCCAATAAACACTTGTTTTTTAAAAACATTTTGCATGGACATAAACTTGAGTAGGTATATTTATGTCAGAAACAAATGTATGTTATTTTAACTCAACCCTTTAGGTGAAAATGGCTATAAGAAAGAGAAATATAAGATTTTCAGCATGTGTGTCGAAATTTTTGACTGGTACTGTATGTCAAACGACAACAAAAAACTGCTTCAGTAAGAAGGAACAGTGGTCACAAGTTGAAGCTCACCAACAGGTGTATATGGACACTTAAAACCACAGTGTCAAGAAACAATAAGATGAAAACTGCATAAAATATCGCAGAACGGAATCTACAGTTTGTTGTTCCAGTATTAAAAAAACATTTTTGAGAAGCATGAGGCTAATGTGTATGGTAGGCCTGACATTTCAAGACTGTTACCAAAGCTAAAGCACAACCATGCATAACACGATGTAATGAGTGCACAGTATTGATGTCTGAGCAGTGGAATACAGTACTATGGTCTGTTGAGTCGTCTTTTCATTTTTCCTTCACCTGGATAGGTTAATGCTCGAAGAAAACCAAGAAAGCCTTCAAACCGCATTGTCTGCTCCTTCCTGATAAAAAATGTCATGGCAGCCATCTTGTGGAAGGCACTGGCTCTGATTGTTGCTCTGCACGGCAGAATTACAACCAAGGAATGCAAAACCAGTGTAGGTAAGGGCACCCAGTGGTCCAAACATGATTTCCTCAAAATGTTTTCATATTCCAAGGTTTCATGGATGCCAGGATGAGATGAAGTCAAACGCTTTTCCATGGCCTCCCCACTCACCACACCGAAACATCAGTGAGCCTTTATTGGACATTCTGGAGGCTTAGATCTCCTGCATCTTTCAAGGAACTGGAGGCTTTCACTCTTGACAAATGGTCCAGTATCCCACTATAAACATTTCAAAACTTGTATAGCAGAATTCAAAGAAAAATGAAAGTGATTCTGAAGGAAAAGGTTGGCTGTGCTCCTTATTAGGCAATAAATATTCATGTATTGTTTCCATTATTTTATCTACCACATAAAGACCAACAGCCTCTCAATGCAGAATGAATCATAATAAGATATTGTGTCAAGTGCAACTTTTTTCGAAGAAAACCCCCCTTTCATTTGACATGCTTAATGTCAGCTTATCAATCCCATTGGAAAATATGAACCTCCAAACAGCATAAAAACATTTTGTTATTTCTCATCAGTATTCATTCATTCAGAATACTGTCCTTTTACTGTTATGTATTGAATATAAAGATAGAGCATTTTAATAGAGCATATATAGGAGAGCTCTCTCTCATGTCTCTCTCTCAGCCATAATTAATCCATTAGTCATTGCTGTGTCTAACTTCCACTTTGCTTTACTTACTGCTTTTTGCTCTCTACACATTTCTTCAATTTTAATTAGTCTTTGACAGGAACACTAATATTTTTGAGGGCCTCTTTAATGTGATGTATTGTACACAACATAACTGCTTAACCTCTACATTGTGTTTTGCATAATTAATGTAGTTTTTGGAATGTCTGCAAGGAACACTGCCATGTAATTAACAAGAACATAAACTGGAAGCCATTGTTTTTACACTTACTCTGTACTGTAATGGTATTGTCTTGTATCGTCTTGTATTGCGTTATATCAGTATCGGTCATAATTAAAACCTCACATTTTGGTCAGCAAAGCAAGGTGGGGGGATTAAAGTCTCTTCAAGGCATTGGTCGATTGCTCCTTAGTGTATGTTGAGGCAAGAGGCTCTTTCACTTCTCTGCTGCCTTTGATCAACAACATTTCACTCTTCAAAATGCTCCCTGTGTCGTTTTGATCAGGTACACTGAGACACTGTGTGTGCTCTGAGTCTGTTTGATAGAGGCGATGAGGGAATACAGAAATGTTTCTTCACAGATTTGTGGAGGGAGCAGCATACATATAGAACCTTCCACCACGACACCCATCCGCATTGTGTTTTCACATACAGAAAGAAAAAGCCGCTATCTGTAACCTCTGTGGTTGAGTCTTCCTCATTCTCTGTGGTTTTCCTGGCAGGATTCCATCTTTAGTAACACACCTGCATGCATGCACACTCACATACTCACACATATGCACACACACATAAATATACATATGTACAACTGTATGTATATATGTACATATCATATACTGAAATATATGTGTTTAATATATATACATGCACATTGAAGTATATGATAATGTTTAATAATAAGTATTTGCATATATTGCTTTCAGTGTACTTTAGTTTGCCCACAATAAGGTGCCTTATGACTACTTAATATTCTTAAAATATTTAAATGCCGCCTGTGATAATTTTCTTTTTGGACTTCTCATCATTAATTGAGTAGTCTATTATGCTGCCATTTAATCTCCTCTGTGGTACATCATAGGAATTGAATATGAATTTGTGTATTGGTAGCGCATTCTGCCACCACACACGGTTTGAATATTAATTCAAAGCAACCCAGCGGCATCTCTTCAGTTCAACCACATTGCAAATATTGATTCTAATTTCCAAACAAGTGTCTCTAAATGGCACAGAGTAAGTCAATCTTCACTGTCCTCACCTTTTAAATAAAGGTTTCTCTTAATGCTGTGAAAGGAACATGCCTGAATCACTTATGCCATGGTTACCATTAATTATAATTGAACATGAGAACTTTGTTGGCCATATTGGGAAAACAACCTTGATTCAGAGGATTTCAATGAAGCATATCTGAAAACTACATGGATATAAAAACAGAGGTCTCACAAAAGGTATATTTTGTAGTTCATTGTGGCTCGTCTTCAGCTGCAGAATACAATGTGGCATTGGTACTGTTTCTCATTCATACAAAAGTAATGAAAACATCTGAATGACCTTTTGAATAAGAATAATATAATTCTTGTTTCTATAGTTACGAGTCTCAGAAAAATGCAAGAGCACTTTTATCACGTGGGCTCTCTCAACGCAAACACATGAAATTTAATCATTTTTTATATTAAATCCAAGGCTACATTTCATTTGTGCATGATACAAAAAAATTGAAGAAAAAAGCTACATTCTCCAGCACTTTATTTTATAGTTTTGCAATTACCTGGATTTGATCAGATAAGCACTAGGTCACATTATTGTCTGTATTGCTATTATTGGGCTTTCATTAAATTAATAAGTGCTTTCCTAAACATGATAATTGAGGGGATAATTATCGTAAATGGAGCACCAAACTTTGGAAACAGGACAGTGAATGTTGCTCACCCTGAACCACACTGACCTGTAAAGGCTGCACAGGTGTAGATTGCACAGGTGTAGAATAAAGACATCAGAGATAGCAGGCTTTACCTATGGCTGCCAGTTGGAAAGCCAAAGCTGCGTAATAGATGAAATATAATGTACAGATATTGTGTGGTGTTGTAATATCCTGGCTAGGGAGTTGAGGGAAGTCAAAGCTTGTGGCTCCAGGAACTGTTCCTGGATAGAGCATTGCCATTGATTACCCTTGAGTGAGGTATTTCACCTAAACTGTATAGTTAAATAGTATGTGTATAAACATCGACCATGCAAGTTGCTCAGCACAAGAGCACCTGCTGAATTCCCTAAGATGTAACTGCAGCATCGGATCACGCTGGTGGGCCTGGAATTCTGGGAAGTTGGAAGTGCTAATGATCCAACATGGAACGCCGGAGTATGTCAGGCCTTATCCTGGCGGGGAGAGGGTGTCAAGATACAAGCGCGTTCATCCTCCCCTCCTTCTGTGTCTCTTCGTACGTGGTATGGAAATGGCTTTCACAGTTGTCAGCCTTGTGCCGTAATTTATGGCGCAATATTTCCTTCTATGGCACCACATAAAAGATGCACAACACTGCATTAAACTACAGTTATAAAATGTGCATTCTTTACATATATATTAGAAATGTGGAATTAAAAATTCATGAGAAGATGTAAATCTACTCATGACTGTCAATGTATATTTACATGCACCTTGTGTATGAAATGTTAAAAAGTAAAAGCATCTGGAAATGATTAAATGTACTCTACTGTAATAGGGATTAAACCTGAGCCAAACAAAAGTGGATCAATTTATTGATGGCTGATCTGAGAGTGAGCAGGACCCTTTCATCAAGAAGCAATGCCAAAAACAATGAATACCATGTGTACCACTGAAATACTAAAATTTCTTAAATTCTAAATTTTATGATTGGGAAAAGTCGTAGCAATGCAAAATGTTTGCCTGCCCATACAGCAGTACTGATCGTGCAGTTTTACCTGCAGCCTGAGTGAAAATGTTAGTTTCTTCAGTCACATCATATTTCTTTTGTCAAAAACAATGTCATGTAGTGTATAAACAATTATATTTACCAGTGTCCTCAAAATGGTCTCAGAATTTAAAGGCAAGCAGAACTGAGAACATTCTCGGTTTTACAGCAAATGGCTCTCAATATTATGTACCTGGGTTTATCTAAATAGAACCAAAAAGTAAAAACTGTATCACTCTAATGAACTCTTGTTTGAATGTAGCTCATTTAGGTTTGTTTATAGAATGAGTGCAGTGTTTTTTATATGCTCTACAGTTCACCCTGGAAAACATCAATATGTCAACATGATGCTGTTAGACAAAAGTCAGGGTTTTGTCAGCTTTTGTGTATCTCCTTATCAGTATTTCCTCGTTTTCAGTCTGTCTCGGGTTCTGTCTTTTCAAGCTCTCGTCAGTTCGGGTGCATCGTTTGGCATTACAAATTTTTGTGAGCGGGGGTGCAGTCATATTTATAGAACATTCAGTCACAGCATCAGAGAGAGAATTTTACATAAGATCAGTGGTAAACAGTCGCTGTTTTATCCCAAGTTCCAGGTTCAGTGTGCAGGCCTGGAATGTGAGCAGTGCCAGGAGAAGATTAGCTGTTTATTCTCGTTATCCCCACTTGAATATTTCATTAAGTCATTATTAGTTTCTTCGCAGATGAGCTAATTCATTTCTCAGTGCCATTACTGTCAATCCGGCAAGATTCTTTAATCAACCTTAAATAGACATGACGCAAGATGCCTGTCAGGAGCCCTGGAAGAACAACATTGTGGTGACTTTGAAGCATTCAAGATGAAAACAAAAATGTGAGAGGGAAAGCTGGAGAATAGATTGCAAAGGAAAAAAAAAGGAAATGAGATTATATAGGTCAGGATAAACATAAGCCATGCAAAAGAGTTTCTGGAATGTGAACTACAACTGCACACAGAGAGGGAAAATATACCCAAACACACTTTTGAGATTGCAGGAAAAAAAGTTTCACATGGTTTGAAAGAACTTGATTGATTACATTATTGTTTATTCATTAATTAATTATTAACTCTGCCAACAATATGTGTGGCGTTTCTGGAGTATGTGTGTAGCCTTGAATTTAGAGTCCTCTGCAGCCCCATTACTGCTAGCACTCAAACCAATTTCATACTTACATGATACAAACATAAAAATCTGTTACACTAACGTAGGAATCTCATGCCAAACAGCCCTCCTCCCATAAAAAGCTAGCTTTGATAGCACAGCAGGCAGAGCGAATGTATCCATCCAGTTCAGTGGGACATGGTGTGTGCCTGCATCTTTTATGTGCTATTCTGACACAAGTCAATACATCAAGTCATCGCTAAATTGGGTTTTGAAATGCAAAGAGAGGAATAAAACACAATGGGGAAGAGGGGGTGGGATCAGTGTGGACCGGATGCGTGCAGTAAACACACTTCAGCTGCACTACAGAGTACAGGCGTGTCTGTCGAGACCGTAAATCCCTGTGTACCCAGGCAACTGGGTGCATGTTAAGCTTCTCAGGGGTTTTCTTGAGCAAGGCAGGTATTTTGGTGGAAAAAATTAATGCAGAAAGAATATCTGGAAGATGAAGGACAGAGAGGAAGAAAAGCAGAACATTTGTATAAAAATGAAAAAAAAAGTTTAAAAAAAATTTATAGTGAAAAATGACAGAAGCTGTTAAACATTTATTTGTTTGGAGTATTATTTAATCACACGATCCCAACCTGTTAACTTTTGCAAAAGATGCTCTATACACTTTTAAATCATTCAATCCTCATTCTTCCCCTTGACCTAAGTAACCAATCAGACACACTATCAGGTGCGGTGAAACTTTGAAAAACATCTCTAACGCCAAGTGGAAACATCTGCAATTTTGCAGGCAGTGACCGTTGGTTTACTGTCCGCTTGATTATGTAGCAGATTATGTCAGAGATCAGGAGACGATTCCAGTTCAAAAGGTGTAACATCAAATAAAAAATGCACTGAACTGAGACCAGTACATGGTAGCATGCAGAGAGAGTAGCTGCTTTTGTCGTATTGATTCATATCAAATTAGTTCAGCACTGGGGGTATGAGTCTAAATAAAACCTGAAGAGAGGTCATGATGAAGTGATGTACATCTTGGTAGTTTCCAGAAAGTTTTGTATTAAAAAACACAGAAACACAGAGGCAAAAACTATTGCATTAGTATTCTAGAGTAGTCTGCCTGGTATTGTCTTGATATTGTATTGCTTTTTAGTGCATAATGTATAGTAGTGTTTGTAAAACATAAAGATAAAAGAAAAAAGCTATCTTGAAGATATCATTTGTTTAAAATACATTTATTTCAGAAATTCAAAAGTTCCTCATAAGCCCTGGTCTTCCATCATTCTGTATAAACTTTGAGGGAGAAATCTTCCACCTAAATTATATAGCTGCAGAAGATTAACTGTGCGGTAAAAGAATGCACAAATAGAGAGATATAGGGCATCTTTGCTTCTGAAAACAGTACATTGATTCAATGTGTCACATAAGCTGTTGCAATAATGCAGGAATGATGCAGCAATAAATTGGAAGTTTATTGTGATGCAGGTCCAAATGAGGGCAAGAGCTCCTAACAATTGAATGTCCGGCTGACCACTGCATTTTCACCACATGGATTAAACTAGGCTATCAGCTCCAGCTCTGCACTCCACATCCCTCACAACAGACTCAGGAGGGCTGAGTATGTGAATCATGTGCTAACTAGCCCTCACTATTTTTTCTCAGACAGCAAAGGCTTCAAGTGTGTGAGACACCAATATCACAGTGTCTGTGAGAGGAGAAGCACTTTGTGACTAGCCGTGGTCTGGTGCAGTTGGTGAGGGTATTTCTGTTGGTACGCAGATATGTGGCTCTTCTTCCCTGGATCAGAGTCTGTCTGGGGCTGAGGTCCCCAGTCTCAGGTCTGCAGGTCCACAGCATGTGTGGTCTTTCGTTCAATCGTACGTTTAACACAGCTGATTCAAGTAATTATAACCTCATACGAACAAATGTAGCATGCCCTCCCGCTTCGGGAGGCGAGATGATTGCTGAGATCCGGTGGTGCAGAGCAGGGTTGGAGCAAGCCTGCAGGACTGTTACTGGGCATCCCTGGCCTAGCAGGAGACGCCCGCCTGATGGAGACGGCTTTCTGATGGGCTTCACTTCAAAGGCCTGGACAGAAAGTACAGTTTCCCTCAGCACCCTCCCCCCTTCCCCCGGCTCCACTGCCTCGTCCCTCCGCCCTGCCAATAAATAAGGAGTGGGGGGAAGGGCGTGCAGCATCTCTTTTTTCCCCGAGGTCTGTGTGTGCATCGGGCATTGGGTGGGGGCTGTATGAAGGAGGTAGGTGGTAGATCAACTGTTTAAAGGTGCCAATCTGCAGTGGGCACCTCCCAGGCACTGCCCGAGGAGCCGGGTACGGTCTGTGCCCGGTCCAACTCCCCCCAGCTCCATTTCCACGGAGAGCTCTCCATGGATTCGCCCAAGGCCCCAGCCTCCATATGTTCCATTATCATCCACACCTAACTGGCACCGGGAATGGAGGAGCCCCATCGCTGGGTAATCTCATTACCCCAGCCTTTGATCCTACTGGTACATCATGCCAAGTTCAGGGGAGGAAAGCACGCTGAGGTACGGCCCCTTTCCAGCAAATGGGGCCTCCAAGGGCCCCCACAGGGGGCCTGAGGGTGTTTTTTTTTTTTTTTTTTTTTTTCTGAGTGGCATGATCTGGGCAGGTTTAGCCCTCGTCACTGCCAAAAGGTGCCATCTTGACAGTAGCAGCGCGATCAAACCACAGCGGGCTGGAAATCGTGCCCCGGCGCTCGCTTCGCTGGCTCTCCATGTCGGCTTCCGTGAGCCTCTGATCCATCTCAAGAAAATGATCCCATGCTGACTACTTCAAGTCTCACTCAAAGAGAAATATTCATTAGGCCTCCTCTGAAAGCCAGTTTGCTTATGGAAAATGAGGCCATGCTATTCAATACATCCCTCTATTTCCCCTTCCCACAGAAAGGAACACTACATTACCCATAAATAATGGTTACCTTATACCTAAGAATGTTTTTTAAGTATTAAAAATATCTCAAATAAATCTAAAGATAGGCTTTGGATCCGTCAACATGCAATGACTGTCCCAAGAACTTAAGTACTTTACTGAAACTGATTCTTGGCAGAGTAAGAGTAATAAGTATTATGTCATAAATTTTCGAAGTGAAATCATTTTCAATTTTCAGCTAGCAAGCACCTTCCGGGTCTCTGTCAGCCACAGCTGTCATTCTGCCAGGGTTTTGTAAATCAGTACAGCACCAGTCCTTTACCAGACAGTCTGAAAGGTAAGGTAAGGCTCGGCGGTCAAGATAAGGATCCGCTTGTAAGAGAAGCCAAAATATCTGGTGAATGGCCCCTCTGTTGCTCCTTTTTTCCAACTGATGGGCGGACAGACAGCTATGGCCTACAGCAGTCTAATAGATTCCCCCTTGGTGGGACTGTTTCAGGTGCTTTTTTTAGCATTGTACCTCATGATATAGAATCTGATACCCTCCCACAAATGAACTTTAGTTTTTTACAAGCAGCCAATTCTGCCAGTCTGTCATTCGTAAAACTACCACGTGCGATATAATTAAAAATATCCGACCAGAGTTATATTAAATATGTGTAAAGTCAATTAAAGGGGTGGCCACATTAAAGGGGTGGCCACATTGATTTTTGCATCCAAAAATGAATTCCGCCAATACCATCACTGCCAATTTATATTCAAGATGGATACAACATAGACAATAACAAATGCAACTACAATTTTCCTCCCTCTCGGTGTCGGTGGACCCTGAATAAACACAGTGTGTAATTTGTGTCTCATTTCTAAAATACAAAGCAAAACCTTGACCAGAAAGTTCTCAAACAAATATTACAAAAACAAGCCATCTCCAGCATGCAAAAAGTCTATAAATTATATCAAAATGTTTAGTATGTGGAAAGTATGGCTGTCCATTGTGGTATTCAATTGGGCGTTGTATTTTTATTTCTATTTTCTATTTATTATAGTAAATAGTAAACAGAACTACTAATAAATAACTATACTATTTAATGGCAGTTCCTGTCTGAAAACTTACACTGCTGATAGACATGCTTTGTGTTGAAAGCAGAAAGGAAAAAAGTTTGATCAATACTATAAAGCATAACAGAGGATTCAGACTATACTGTAAAGAATTGTGGCTTAAATTCTAAAATTGTTTACAATGGCAAACAACCTCAAATCAATGTATCCATCCATTTAGCCTCTATTTATCTATTTATTGATATGTTTTTTTCTAGAGCAGCTACAAGTATCACAGCACTTACTTGTATTTGAATGAGGATACACTTGGATTGGCTTTAGCAAAATACCTGCCAGTGTGTCTCTTTGGAGGGATGAATGAGTTAGCCTTGGCACCAACATATTGATACTGCTTTCCCATTGCTATATGGGCATGCTTAGAGTGTGAGATTGTTGCTGGCTACATTGTTACACTACAGTGAGAGCTCTCATAATGGAAACCCTTTAATTGGAACGACAATGAAAGTGGTCAGAACCTCTCAATAAAAGCTAGCAGTTATTTATCATCATTCAATTTATTTATAGATGCTCTGAAGTATTTTCTTGTTCGGCACTGCAAAGTAGTATCCTACACAACGCTCTTCACGGGAGGTTTTCAAGGACATTGGTGTCTGAGTTGTGCATCAAGGGAACGTGTTTGATTTTGAGCAGCCTACATCTATCATTTAACAGACCATCTACTTGTGTGATTCTGAGCAAACTGATACCTTGACGGAGATTAATTTTCAAATTATTGTTCACTTTTCTAGATTGCTGAAAATTGCCTGTAATCACAAAGTAGATAACTTAAGCACTGTCATTCACTGAGAATGAAAAATAACTCATTCAAAGCTTCAGTCAATTGAATTGGGACTTTATTCACTTAAATCTGAACAATTTTTCAATCCACATTTTTGTACTTTTGCTTCAGTTTGGAATGTTCATCAGCCCATAAACTTGGGAGAGCACAAGCTCACAGTGACATCATTGACTGGGCAGCCATGTCCTCTTTTTAATCTGCAGTTCAGTAGATAAGCTGTGTGGGCAAAGCACTTCACATTTCAACAAAAAGCAATGACAATTAAATGATCAAAAGGTAGCTGCCAAATCAGGTCATGGGTATAAAACAGAGAGCACCTCAGTCATTGGTGACTACTGGATACTACTTCCTGGCTAATATCCACAGAGAGCCAGGAAGTATAGCCAGACTGGTTCCACCAATCTCCATCAGCACTGTTTTATTGGATACTACCAACATAGCCTGCCTGTCTTCCAGGCCTGCACTATACTGCAGCAAACTGTGCATTGCCCAAGGGTACTCTCAGCCACAGCTGGCCCTGGAACAGAAAGGATTTCATGGCGAACCAGTGAGGTGAACCACTGCATTTATACTCTGTGCTGCAGCTGAATGTACCACACAAGAACCCTATTAATTTAGATCCTGTATGAAACATTACCTTGTTAGCTCACAAGAGAAGCAAGGTTAGCACAGCCTGTCATTGACATACAGGTCTCTCTCTTCCACAATAGGTTGAAAGTCTGTTCGCAGCACTCTAAAAAAAGAAACAGTAATTAAACTGCCGCTATATTGTGTTCTCTTGCACTGTGCATCAATTCATTTATATGTATTACAACTATTACAAATCTCAGCTGTTCTCTACATGAGTGTAACAAGCAAAAGTCAATAGAGACACTTGACTTAATTCACATTTCAAGGGTGGCAGTAGTACAAATCAAGTGCAAAATAACCAGTTTTCTACACAACTGTGAAAACAGTTGTTGACATTTGTCACACTTGCATAGAAAACAGGTCAATTTGAATGTGATTTGTACTCCTGTCAGCCTTGACATCTAAATTAATCACAAGAAAACGTTGAAGAAACAGTTGTGTTCAGAGCTACATCCACCTAAGGAGTTTATTTTCTCATGCCACCGACCATCGCAGGATACGCTAAAAGGTTAATTGACTGCAGGGCCGTGAATAGCGATGATTTCCTTTTGGACACTGTCCAAACACGAGACACAACACACCGAACGAAGGTGAATCGGTTGATCACTGAAGCCCATTTTACAGGCCGCTCAAGGTCCACGAAGGGAAGGAGAGCATCCAAACATTCGGAGAGGAGCCTCTCAGGTTGACAGGCGAGACTGCGCTTCCTGTCCCAGGAGAATGCAGACTGGCAGCTCCGCTCTAAACCTAACGTGGCACTCCCTCTCTCACCGTGCGCTCAGCGGCCATCAGAGAGCCGTCCCTCAGCTCCCCGCTCTTTCTTCCCTCCCGAGCTTGCCATTCAGTCTTCATCCCTGCCTTCCTGCTCTATTGATTTTCTATTTTCCTGAGGTTTTTTTTTTTTCTCTTTCTCCCTGGCCCTTGTTTCGAAGTACATGTTTTCGTATTCTTCCTCTGAGCAAGGTCAAAGCCTCGACAGCATCCCGCAGTCCTTAAAGTCCACAAATGTAGATGTAATTTAATTGGACGGGGGTAATATAATCTACAAAGAGTGTACTTGATCTTGTTAGAAGGTAAACCCTGGAAGGGCTCCAACTCGTCATGGAAAATAACGGTGGATGTTTTACGGTGCTGGGTGGGGGAGTTGGAGAGCAGGTAACCGCTTTTTCCCCCCTTTTCAAGACCTCAGCAAAGGGGGGGGGGTTAAAGTAAAACACACTTTCTCTCTCTCTGAATGAATTTGAATTATGTTTGAAACCTTGGCGATGAAAAAATATGCAAAGAGAAGCCTGGACTCCAGCTTAATGGAAATGGCTAAATGGATATTACCATGAGTCGGTACATAGCGCGATCGCACTGTAAATGCTGGGAGCTTGCCAAGACCGAAGAACTTTGTAAAGGAATTACCAATGAGATAAGAAGAGAACGATGTGCTTCTATGACAACCCTTTCCCCTGAAGTGTATGACCTTTTGTTGCCAGCCATTTTGTGAGTCACTCAGGAGCAGTTCGCATTACTTAGCTTTACCCTTGCCTCCTTGGCCTTTCAAGTAGGCAAATGTAAGGAGCTGTAACAGAGCAACCGTGGCGGCCCCATACCGTGATTGATCAGTTCATTTAGATTTGTCATTGAACATAGCACATCAGAGCCATGTGATTGAGAGAAAAAAAACCATAAGATATTATAATAATAATATGATAATATGAATAATATGATCTCCTAATTTGATAAGCTATCATGGTAGGAGATTTTAAGGCCTAATTGACTTACCCTTACATTTTTGATACACGTAATGCACCTTTGTAGTTTGAAAAATGGGGTTGGACAATGATACATGTCTGAAAATTGACATGATATTGAAATATAATGACAAACAGGACCATAAAAGTCCTACTTAAAAGACTATATCCTCCCATGATTGTTTCCCATGTCCCATGGCATGTTTTTGAATAATTACAGATGTAACTTGGCTACTGAGCAAACAAAGGGCTGTTACTTTCCTGTGTCACTACTCTCTGCCTCCATTTTGTGAGTATTTCTTCAGGTTAAATGAGGAAGTAGGTTTGGCTGAAGTGGGCTTTTAAGGTCTCCTCCACAGAGCAGAAACAGTCACAGTTTGAGATAACTGCACTGACACTGGTGATGATTTGAATTCCTCAGCAGAGCTGGCAACCTCAATTTTTGTTCCCCATCAAAACCTGCCTGACGAGAGGGGCGAGTTCACTCCCCAGGAGGGGGTGAGGTGTTAGAGACGGTGGGAGAGATTGATCCCAGACCCCTAATAGGCCAGAGGAAGGGACACTTTGTTTGGCCCTAATCAGCCGTCCCGCCTGTGATGGCGGCCCGTTATTGATGTACCCCCAGCTGCATGTGAAGGCAGCCAGGGCCGTGCTCTCTTAATGAATCACTACTGCTCCTGCTCTGCTATCAGCAGTGACCTTCACTGCAGATCCACCCTGTGCCGCACACATACACACGCGCGCACACACACACAAATCCACATACATGAATTCACATACACACACACACACACACACACACACACACAAATCCACACACACATGCAAATGTACACACACACATAAATCCACAAACACACACACACAAATCCACACACATGCAAACACACACACAAATCCACATACACACACCCCCACACACACACACAAATCCACATACACACACCCACACACAGACACACACACAAATCCACATACACACACCCATACTCACACAAATCCACACACACACACACACACATACAAACACATACACAAATCCACATGCACACATACATTCACACACTCTCATAAACACACACACACACAAATTCACATACACACACATTCACACACTCTCACACACATACAAACATACATGTATATGTACCTGCAATGCATACACACACATGCACACACTCAAACTCAAGCACGATCACACGCACACACACTTGCTGACTGTATATGTACTGTACATGTACATACATAACATTTGTACACACACACACACACACTGACTCACTCATGCAAGTATAGGCTGACACACACAGCACAGCACACCTAAGCACATACACACATGCACACACATAAGCACACTCAAAACAACACAGCAAGGGTGGAACGACTGGCCCCGCAGCACAGAATCTATCAACCAAACAAACGGCTATTTCCACACAAACCGACGCCCATATACATCAACCCGGCAGCCGATCGTAATTTGATATTTATAATGCTTTATTCATTTTTTTTCTAACCCATGTAGCGGACATTTACTTCCCCCCCCACCCTCCTCTGTACTTTCAGGACGTACGGCTCCTTGCACCCGACGCTTTTGAAAAACTTCCTCCAGCAGCACAGATGATTAATGACAGTCAAAAGAATTGAATCAAGGCTCAGAGAGACAGGGCCAAAAAAAGGCGGGCGGTCGGGGTTGTGCGGTAAATAACTTCTTTACAGAAATGTATGATGGGGTACCTCCTTTTTGCCGTGCCAAGTAATTACTCGCAAAGGCCTCCTGTAATAATTCCTATTACAACCAAAACGGAAAAGTCAGTAACTCACAGCACTGGGACAAGGTGAAGGCAAGGCTAGGCGGGCACGGATCAATATTTCATTTACTCTCTCAGGTTTAGCTTCTATCCCTGTATCAAATTCTTCACAACAAGGAACGCGGAATGGCAGAGGGGGTTGGGGGGGTGGGAGTTTAGGGGGTGGAGGGAAAGAAACAAGGTTCGCAGAAAAATACGACACAAGGCCTTTAATTTCCTTAGGGTGCTCGTAAGAGGTGTGAGAGCACGGGGGCCCTTTGAGAAGCCATATGTGTTCAAGGTCACTCATTACGCCACACCGTCAGGAAAAATAGGAAACAAGCCGCCATTAGGGCTCAGCCATTGGAAAGATATTAGTTGTGGCCTCCACAAAAAATATATCTCTCCTGTTATAGACATCAGTGGGAAAAATCATTTGGTCGGGGTGGGGAGCGGTGGGGGTATAAAAGTCATAAGAGTTTGTCTTTTTGTAGTTGATTTTCCTGTTATTGTTTTACTGAGAGATGCAACTGAAACGCGCAAACAGAAGGATACAGTCCCTTTCAGGAAGAGGCTGGCCTCTCTGCAAAAAACATAAATAAATTAACAAATCAAATAAAAGCTTAATTGCACTGCAGTGAGAAATACCACAGACTTCATGACTCATATTGTAGCATTAACGTGACTGAATGCAATTGGTGGTTAACACAGTGTAGAGCTCGGGTTCCAGGTGCAGGCCACTGCCGCGTATTTCCCATCGCAGTGTCATAACCCATTTCCTTGAATCAATTTGTTTATTAGAAGAAATAGTTCAAGCATAGATAAAAATTAAGCTCCGCTAATATATAAAGGTTGAGTTCTGGCACTGAATACATGCTAAATTGCTGTGAGTGTGCTGTGGAGGGAATGTTAATTTGCCCTGCACCCTGCCTTACCAATGAGCTCAGCCCGGTCACACAATGACTGCTTTCATCTTATATCAGTGCTCATTTTTTTTTTGCATGTTTCTTCCGTTTTCCCCACCAGAACTGAACTACCATTGTGTCAGCATCATCCGGCGACTCTCTCTCACAGACTCAATAGGTGAAATTGTACACAATTAACTCTTAAAGCTCACACAACGACCAGCCCTCATTTCCACAGTGCAGATGAGGTACCAATCACATGTTCCCTATGCTGTCAGAGGTACATGAAGTCAACATATGATCAGTATAAGAGTCTTGCAGGTGCCTGACCACCCAGGGACAATCACTGGAGGATGATGTGATTGGGGATTTTAACAAGCTTAACCTCTATTCTTCAGCAGCAAGTCTTGGCCAGTCGTGGCCTTGTCAGTGAAGATCTCTTGCTTCCCAGCAGTGGGACACTCAGCTGCGCTATGAACACACACTTTTACTGCATCAGCCATGCAAAGGCCCCTATCAGTGCTTGTTTTGATCACTGAACTAACTCGAGCACTTTTATTTTCTTAAATTTTTGCTCATTTATCTGCACTGCACTGCCTGAGATTCGCTCAGAGACGCAGAGAGTCAGTGCATAGCCTCTCTGTACAAGCATATTAGTCTGTCTCAAGATACTGCAAAGCAATTAAAATGTGTTTATTGTTTGACTGTAGCCATTTTCAGTGTTTTCAATTACAAAGCTGATACTGCCTCTGCATGTTATTTTACAAATGATTTTCAGAAGGAGAATAATCGGCAGTACTATAATGATGATTTGCCATAACCCCCTGCAGGTGATTTTGACATTACCATGGAAGCGGTATATATGACCATGAAGTCGCTCTGTCAGGTCTGTCAATATGGTGACTCTGATAAGAACAATGCTGTTGTGAAAGCCCTGTGGTGTTATATGGAGAAAAGGCCCTTTTTATGGTTCAGCTGAGCATCCACTGACTGGGAGTTTAATTAGAACAGTATTATTAGCCGCTATGGCTAGAGACCAAAATGGCTTGCCAGGATGAAATACTGAGTAACACCTAGGTAAACTAATGAGCCTCAACACTCTCTAATGACCTCCTGCAGTTGGATCCTGAACTGAATGTATGTTGACTCCGCATTACTCTGTATAGGGGATTCACGATTGGTATTTCATCTACAGTATGGAAGAATGGCAGAGGCCACATGTCCTGTGAATCACAATGCCTTCTCCCCATGTCTGTTGGGGAGGTTTGGGGTCAGCTGATTGCATTTTTCTGGTCTTGTGAGGAAAGGAGGGTTTTTTAAAACATGATTTACTCACCTGCAGTAGTAAGAACATGCAGCAGTTATCAGTGAGTTCTGTGATGATTGACTGGTCAGGGATGTTAGTGATTTAGTGGCAGTGGTCTTTGAGGGTGACTGAAGGATCCTCTGCGCAGTCATGCAGAGATGTTAGTAGTTAGGCACTGGTTCAGCATCCTCTGTTACAATGCAGGAGAGGTACCATTTAAAGCGGGGTGTGCAATGACCTCTTACTTTTGGGGGTCCCTGAAAATCTTATTGTCAGGCACAGTTATGGATATTTCAGTGAGGAGACAATAGATTTGTTTTCTGTAATAATTTTTTTGAACTACTTACTTTTGTTGAATTTGCTGAATGAGCGCATCTAAATTACTTAATTGTGCATTGTGGTCTAAGCCATTGTTGCTGGAGTAAAGTGCTTTCCGTCACACCGCTCTAGAACTCTGAGAAGTACAATGCCGAGGTAAAATACACTTTATTTATTTCTTCTTCGTCTACAGCAACGTGCAGCAGAAGAAACATTTTAGTTCATATTGGGACAGATTCTATTCCTTAAACAATAATTACACATATCCTCAATAATATTAATAATCTTATATCATTTTATAATCTTAAGAAAATTTTGCATGCAATATGTGGACTGGTTTTTTTCTGTGGCCTTAAAAGAGCTTTTCTGGATGAAAAGATTTAATTCAAAGATTATTTTATGTATTGTTAACCACCGTTCCAAGACTTGTTTCTTATTAGCTGAGTGTCAGTGGTGCCCCCAGAAATTTTTCACAGGGGTAGCCAGATGGGGCCACTGAAAATCTTGGGGTGGCACACCAAAACCAAAAGCTATAACTGAACCTCAGGAATTCTATTATGCTGTTGTAGTTTATAGGGTAGTTGACAACTAGTGGGGGGGCCAGTGGGGGTCCAGTGATTGTATCAGGGTGGCCGTGGCCCCCCCGGCCCCCCCTTGGCGGTGCCATTGCTGAGTGTGTGTATACATATATAAAACATATTTGATAAAGGAAGCACAAATTCTGTCACCCAGCAGGTGTTTCTGTCCAGATGGTTTGATGCCTGCAGAACCATGTATGACTCCAGCCTGCATTCTGATTGGCTGGCATCGCACAGCCAGACATTTTCTGTGCATCTCTTCTAGAATGGATTGCAGATACCATGAATATTCATGACATTTCCTATTTGGCCCCTCCCATAAATATTCTAAGAACTCTTGTAACTATGCAAAACAAGATCTTGGTTGTATGATACAAGAACACTAAAATATGTATTGGGAATGCATGATAGCTTGTCTGGATAGGGCACATATATTTTTATTATTGGGAGAAATTTCACTCATACATATGTTGTGAGAAACAATATTATCTGCCTTTTGATAATTTTGCCCGCAGTATTTTTTCACCCACACTGTATTTTAAAGAATTCAAAGTACCTTGTGTTAAGCATTTGCCTTGAGTGAATAAATGCATACCTTTGAGCACTAGCACTGGTATTACCTGCCATGAAACTAAAATCCTTTTCATTACTTCACATTCATTATGCTGTTTGTATTATATCTGTCAGTGTGCACACATGTACCAAATAATTTAATAAATAAACACCTGTTTGTCTGGCTTTGTATGCAGACCTATTTAAATGAGAGTGATAGAGCGCGAGCGCTGTGAATGAAAGGGCCTATCATTTACTTGGGAAGCCAAGTGTTTTGTGGGTATATGGAGGCTCACAGAGAGAATATCTGAGACAGTATGAAAGCGCGGGGTCACGCCTAACAGAGCAGGGGGATAGCTTTGATTCATGCATTGGTGATTGTGTGTCTGATTCACTTTTGAACTGGAGATGTAATGGATGACAGCGGAGAGCTGGCAGAGACGCACTCTCATTAATCTTGCTATGTGGCAAAGACAAAAGTGTTTAAGCAGGGCAATTTGTAAGGACGCGCTGCCTACAGAGCATGCTCAGGATGACAAACCGCTGCACCAAGGTACGCTGAAGGAAGGGGAAAAAAAACAACAAATCAATTGAAACAAACAGATAAGACTGAAATGGAGGCAGGGAAGATGTGGGTGCATTTTCCACAACACCTTCATCCTCACAGGTCTGAAAAGTGAATGTGTACTCGATGCATACGTATTTGTATCAGCTGTATATCTATGCAGTCCAACTTATACATCATCAGACCATAAGTCCTGGTTTTGAACTTCCATTGCGGCTCTTGTTAATATTAGTTACAGTGGTAATACTTATTGGTGCTGCTGTACTATGAGTACTGCTTCTAATAAAATAAAATGACAAATCTGTTAAATATCTACTCTTTAATGTATCAGGTGCCAAACCGATGCCCCCACCAAACACATGGTGTAATAATGTACGAGAGTTGCAAACACAGGCCCCAGGCTGCCCTCCTGCAGGCTCTAACGCACTCAAGCCTGGTTATATACTGAGTCAGTACCAGCCATTTCATTAGAGTGAATAGGAAAAGACAGGAACCTGCCAAAAACATCTTGGTCTCTTATATGATCACATATAAGAGACCAAGATCATGTAAGACACCAAGAATCATGCAGAATTTTTTTTTTTTTCCCAGCACTTGAATGAAACTTACTTGTGTATGACAAGGATTTCATTGGTATTCTGGGTGGTTTTGTCTGTTTAGGCTCCTCCTCTTAGTACGATGGGTCAGACTGAGTGAAGGACGATCTCAAAAGCAGGGTTCCATTCAGGAAGGTATTCACCTTCATCACTGCTCAGCAGTGCCTTTCTTATCTATGCCTATTTTCAGCTGGCTAAAACCTGCACAAAAGGTCCAAGAATTATTCTTTTTAAAAATGTAATTTTTTTTTTGTAAAATTAAAATCACTTACATTTAAAGTGTTTATTTTATTTACTCCTTTTCCTCCCTAGTGGGACATTGGACCAAAATGAGCTCCCTGCTCTTTTTCCTGTCCTTGGATTTGTGTTGTAATTCACTGTATGAGATGTTGATTTTGGCCAGCTCATCTGTAATTGTTCCTCACTAAAGAGTTCCTGCTGTCAAATCAGGGGAATTCAAACTCTGTACTGGAGACTCGCTGAGTGTACTACCTTTCATTCTACCCATGAAGTTAGAATATTTAGTTGATATTTAAGGCCAAGTATTCAGAAAGATCACAGACCAGGACTTTTAATCAGATCATCTAATGCTATTTTTTTAATGTAACATATTATTTTCAGGGAGTCAACTCCATTTTTGCTGTTCCCTCTCAATCAGCTGCCAATTTAGGCCATGGAAACAAGGGCTGTGTCTCAAATTGCATACTTGCATATTATGTTAGTATGCATATCAGGTACGGAAGTTAATGGTCACCTGATCAAGTGCGTCTCAAACTCAAGGATGCATCCAAGCAAATATGCATAGAATTCGCTGGACGTTTTCTTTGCGTCTGAATGACACTTTTTTCTGCAACAACATTTCTACTACGATTTCAGTCGCTGTTACTAATCTAACCATTACCAGATGAGTTTCTCGCAAAGGTCAGAAGAGATATGACGTGTTACTACAAGTATGTCTCAAATTAACAAATTTTAACCACTCTGTGACCTTGCATACTAAATACTAGTTTACTAGTTAGTAAACTTGGAAGTATGTACTAGAAAGTACACAAGTATGCAAGTATGCAATTTGAGACAAAACCACAGTGTGTGGGGCCTTCAGCCAGCTGATGACTTTGTAACTTTAAGTGCTGAAAGACATCTTAAACCAGAAAAGACTGTTCACATTCAAGAACTGAGTCTAATACCCCTATATTGTATGGCAAAAGATTCCATAGGAGAAGGGTTGCACTTTCAAATTGATTCAATCTCAGACTAACAGATGAAATAAAATGAGGTCCTAATTTCTGGCCACACCTGACCACTGTAACTAAACCTTTGAGGGAAACAAAGAGTTCAGTGACAACGTATATGGCAACAAGCCAAACCTGGATGGTTTTGAAACAAGTCAAATAACAAAATGAAACACATGCTTTCGGCAAACATAAATGATCAAGAGACCAGCCATAACAAAGCCAGTACACACAGTGGGATCCTCTCGTCTGTAAATTGATGTGTTCTGTGCAGGGGTCCCTGTTAAAAGTTCTTTCAGCAAGCTATCATCTACTGACAGGATACATGAGCTTCATTTGTCAGTACTATTTTACTTCTTTGTCAAAAATTAAAAGAATGTTTCTAAAGAAAGGCTTTTTTATGAGATAAATTAAATCCCCGCAAGAGGCTAACTAAACATTAAGAGAATCGTAACAAAACAAGAATTCCTGTTTCAAGCCATCCTTGTAAAAGTAGCTTTAATCACACAATTTTCTATTGCATTCTAGATTCTAATTAAAATCTCCAGCGCAGAATTCATATGATGTGTCAGACATAAATTGAAGTATTTGATACATGAAAAAAACTGTTTAATTGAGTTTTTCTTTAATAAAATATTGATCATAACCACATTTATTACACAGTAAAATGTTTGGTGTTAAATCAACTCTGATGGAGTATACATGATCCGTATGGGATCCCCCCAGCATCACATATACTCTATCATAACTGATTTAATTTGAACATTTACTACGTGTCAACCACTCCGTCACATCCATATAGAGGGAAAATTACTTTTCACAATTTCACAGTCCCTCTTACTGTAAAAACCCACAGACAATTTACTTTGTCCATACCACAAGAACTGGATATGAAATTTGGAAGTATTATCGACAGACCAAAGCTTCTGTCTTCTCAAGAAATTGAAATAGCCGTTCATATCTCACCTTCCATGACTGTGATTTGGACATTTCTGGAAAATAACTTCAATGCTCCCCTTTTTGGAGCCAATGGCAATGGCAGCGAGACTGTGTGGCATGTTGTTTTTTTTTTTTTTTGTTTTTAATGAAAACAATACAACCTTCCATTGTTGTCATATAAACATAGAGTCTCTTTTTTTGTGCGGCACAGAACACGTGATCATGGTTTCCCAAAGAAATGACCCACACACACACACACACGCACTACCTTCCTCTACCTATGTTTCTTTAATAGCTCGTTGTCGATGGACCCTGCAGTAGATCAATAGGGAGCAGTCTTGAATTCCCTGAGCTGGCTCTACAATAGGTTTCGTTGGTCGTGTGCGTGCTCGAGTCAGATTAGTTGTTAGAGGGGCTGAGGAAAATAGGACCCCAGGAACAGGCTTTTGCTCGAGAATGGGGGTGAATTTAATACATAGCAAATTTCTCTCAGCTCCAGGGACTGTGCCTTGTGTTTAATTGCACCTTATCGATTTTTGTGCCTGAGTTTCTAGTGTGCTGCGCTTCACTCTTATTTCCAACCCAATGTTACGCTGGATTGGGAAAACTGTAACCCCCCAACCCCCCCCCCACACACACACACACACACACACACACACACACACACACACACACAACCAACCACACACTTCTTGCCTTAGAATTGGTCTGCTTTGGCAACAATACCTTTTAGGGTATGTGAGCACAACTTTTGTTCCCTGCAGTTGCAAAGTTACAATTCTATGGCTTTTTATGGATGGTGTAAACGGCTCTGTGCTACTTTCTGTGCTTTCTCTGAAGGAAACACTTTTTCATTTGGGTAAGATTTGAACAGCCTTCAATGGCAAGTCAGTCTTTGTCTCTTGTTGTTTTGTTAATATTTTGATACAGTTAATCAGTCACTTTTTGTAGTGTTTATATTTCCTTAGAAGTCCTTCTAATGCACAAATCTTCACAGACAAATTGTTAAGCTTAAAGGCAAGGAGACAAAATAAAAAGGTGAGAATCACACAATAAAATTTGTGGCTGAACTAAAAACAATATCTTTTTTCAAGGTTATGAAGTAAGAGGTAACCTTTTTTTTCTGCCACTCTATTGCTTAAGTATACTTTCAGCTTTAATTAAAATGTAAGTTTTAGTTTGAAGACGTCTTCAATGGATTTTTACAGGTCACATCGCATAATTGCTATGGTTTTATTTAATAGCTATTTAGAAAATTATTAGATGTGGCTTGTAAGATGGTTATGAAAGATTTAAAAAACAGAGACAATGAAAGAGGATCAACTCACATGTAGCACTTATGACTGACATTTTACTTTCAGCTGCAGTGGTGAAATGTCGTTCACCCTTAAATTGGACCGAGGAACAAATTGAACCAAGGAACAAATTGGACCACGGAACAAATTATCATTTTGAACCTGACTTTGTACAGTGAAGCACATATTCAGTGTTATGGAGGTGTCCAAGTAATTGCCTCAGAACCTTGCTTTTATGCTCCACAGGTGAAAGAAAGAAGTTTCTATTTTCTTTACAAAGCAAGTAATTGCAGTGAGCTTCCCCCACACAAAAAACAGACTTGACATTTTCCATAATTAAATATACAATGCCCCCTCTGCCCCCTCCCCCACCCCCCCACCTCCCCATTCGTAAGCGAATAGTAATTATATACAATGAAAAATGTCAAGCAAATTATGGCTCAACAGTGTGTTCCAAGCGCGCTTCGTTTACGGTTTTTCGCTCCCTCCCCGGTCACATGTCTGTGAGGCGGCCCCTGACAGGCCCGCGAGGGCCGCTTACGGCTGACAATGCGTGATTATACCCCTGCCACTCACGCGCCGTCCGCTGAATGGCTTGTGTGCGCAAACATGGCCTTCGCGCGGCTCGCCAGGATGAATGAAGACGCTCTGAGAAGACTGGGTGCACAATGTCCCCTTTCTTCCAGGGGCCTTTTTTTTTGTGCAGAGGGTGGCGGCGAGGTGCTTGCCGAGGCTCCTGCTCTTTGTTTCACAGCTTGTCCTTAACGCTGCGTTTGGACGAGCAGGCCGATGAAGAATGGCTGCGCTGCTCCTGAAGAGGATCCGCCGCAGGCTGAACGCTCTTCACGATCCCATCCCTGCACTGAATCAGCAGGCACCAGAATTTGTTGTTTTCTTTTTTTTTTCACCCACCACAATAAGACGGCCTGACACCCATGCTTTTGTAGGCGCCTAGAAGCGTGTCAACACGAAAGAGCCTCTCAAGTGGGCCTGGCAAGGCCTTATTCTTCAGATCCTGATGGTGGCTCGGTTAAAGCTAAGCGGCTGCATTGTGGTTGAGTGAATGAAGCTGCCCTGCTCATCCTGTAACACAGACACAAACCAGAGAGGACACTCTCCACCGACACAAAGCGCTGTTGATGACTCTTTATTTAACTGGGTGTTAAGAAGAAAAATACTCAGATATTTAGAATAAATTAAAAGATCTGATTTTGAACCAAAACATAATGGGACGATAAACTAAAAACCCTTTTCGAGGGAAAAAGAATCATCCCATTAAAATTGAAGTGGCACATTCATAAACGAAGGAAACTTAGGAGGAACCAGACCAAAGATCCACTCTTGTGGTTTTTTTGATCAAGGCCCTCATGTTGCATCAGGACGGTAGCGATGGTGGCGGGCCCTGTGTAGAGTTCAGCCAGGCGGGAAGGCTTCGCCATTCTCTCACACGATCACCACATTTGCATACACACAGCCTGAGGAAGCCCCATGCTAACAGGTTCTGGAGTCTAATCTGCTCGCTGGTTTCAGCGCTCAGGGCTCTTTTAACACTAACAATACTGCACCATACGGTGCTTCCAGTCTCTGGCCCCCTTTGTCTTCCTCTTTGCTCCGTCCCAGGCCTCAACAGTTTGTCAATTCATTTATTTACTGGGAGCCCTGTCTTTCTTTTGTGTGTGTATCTGCCTACCAAGGCTTTGAAAATGAAAAGATACCCATTGGATAAATGTTTACAGCGCTGGGCATTCACTGACATGTAATCACTACCTTTAGATTCTGAAGGCCCTATGAAGGTTACCAGAGTATCAGTCATGCCTTATATAATCCAGATTTGAAATGAATGTGTTTAGCCATTGCTTAAAAAAGCTGATATGGTATGATGTCTGTGCATCTCAGTGTCTATATTTCAAACATTAATTTTACAACTTTACCAAAGATTTTATTTTATGCAAGATATCTAGAACATTTAACATCACATGTATACCATATATATAACATGAACAAAGCATGCATTGTATTTTGTTTTATGGGATATGAAATCTGTCAGGATTATACTTTAGTGGCAATACATTTGAATGTTTCTGAAGTCAAATTAAAGAGATTGCACCCTCCATACTTTCTCCAGTTGTGTGGTTCAGTAGACTAAAATAATAGTCTGTATTGTTATGCCCGGAGCTCACAGATATTGTGTCAGTGAAAACACTGAGCTATTGTAGATCTGAGATCCTTAATTACTGCTTAGGTCAAGCTCCCTTTACAGAAGGTCAAAGGTTAAATCTTTCAGGTTGAAAAGGTCAAAGATATCAAACAATGAGGAACACTAATGATGCATTACGTCATTGACAAATTAATAGTGATTACCCAAGAAAGGATAAATCAACAAGTTGATGGCTAATTAAAAGACATCGCTCGTGTTTTTTTACTTCACTATTACACACACACATTGAATGTGAGGTGCCATTTCACTGTGCATTTTGTCATGGTGGTTTGTTTTTTCATATAAGCCATGAGCAATGGAAGCTTATTGATTAAGCTTTTTTAGGCTTTCAGGCGAAATTGGATGTGGTACCTTCAAAGTAAACCATCTCACTGAATAGTTAGAATTGGAATAAACTGGAATAACCCATGTACACACAAATTAAAATTAACAGAGCCATATTTTCCTTTTACCATATACATTTAGACGTCTGCTATAATGTGTGCCCCTAATTATGGAAAAAATAGAAAATCTGCGGTAAGACTTGGCTAAAATAAAGGGCTGGAACCCTCCCACAGTCACAACCATACTTGACTGCATATTGAGTGAGGTGGAGAGGCAAGGATTTATTTAGCCAATTAAACTTGGGGATGATTGAATGGCCAGATCGGGAATGCCAGATTGGTAATTTGGCTTGGAAGCCATGGAACACTCATACTCTTTGTGATAAGTACCATGGAGTCTTTAATGACCACCGAGAGCCAATATCCCCTTCAGAAATACACAGGGGGGTAAGCAAAACAGTGGAAACACCAAGCAATGCACAAATGTTTATCAACTAATAAGGAGATCTGGTTTAGGACAGCTTTGACCCTGGCTAGAAAGCAGTTACAAAAGTATTGGGTTGTTTAATAGTGGGATATTGGACTATTCTTTTATAAGTCAAGGTTCCAGGTCTTAGTGTGACAATGGAACTGGAAAAGTACTCCATATGCAATGTTCCTAAACATCCTATGGAGGCTGAATATTGTTTAGATATGGTGTAGTAGAGGTCCATAGAAGGTGTTAAAATTCACCTTCACCCTGGTGCTCAAACCCTTCTTACGCCCATGTAGTAATGTGTATAGTGACTTTATTATCTTGGAATATAGGAATATTTTGATTAAACAATGCTTAAAAATTAATAGTTTATAAAGTCTAAAATGGCTTTGTATTGTGTTGATGATTTTTGTAGGGTAATTAGTCTGGGTAATTAGTATTGGTATCAAAATGAGACTCATGAATAGACTTGTTTTCAGCTGTGATTTACATACTTCATAACAGGAGTCATTTGCTATCAGTTGTTTCATACACACACATACACACACACAAATATAAATACTATAGCACATAATGGAAGACTCAATGTTACCACAGTCCTTACTAAGCACTGCTCTTTCACCTCAAAACATGGATTTAAAGCTTGTGTTTTAACGCTGCTAGCTGTTATTCAGAGGATAAAAAACATTCAGGATGATTAAAAAAATATCCTCATTACATGAGATAATTGATATTTTTGGGGGAAGTTTATCAGTCTTTGTCCAAAGGATTTAATTGGTTCGTAGTCATTGAACTCCCGCCTCCATGGTAAAGGAGACCTGCTTTTTTCACCCTGGGCAAAGTCAGGGCAGAATAATGAAATGGATTGCACCGCTGCAGTGCTGCTGTTTAGCTCAGTAATGTAAAAATTACACGTGAAGCATGTTTGTCTTCTCTTGTTTCATGTCAGATGTAAATCACTGTTAAAATAAATGAATGCTAACCGTACACCTATTTAAAATGGCCCAGATATTCGGTTCAACTGTGTGCCATGCCTTGTACTGACAATCCAGGTCTCCAGCAAATTTAGTTTATTGATGTGTACATTAATATCAAGAAGATGAAGAAATACATGGCCCAATCTGTTTCATCCCTGTAGAAAGCATTTCACGCCAAACACCGACAAGACCTTTTCATTTTCATTCACATTTGTGGGGCGGGATACCACAGAAATATAGGGGTACCCTCCAATCTCTTCCTTAGTGTTTGGACATCTGCTGACATGCAGTAGATAGTTGTGGGGTGTAGAGGCGTACTGCGGAGAGTGATGGGGCATCACCCTAAAATAAGTGCATGAGGTCCTCATGTCAGTCAGTGGCACTCCAGTGGGAGGCCTCCAGACATACGGCCACATCTGTCACCTCCCAGCAGGCTTTGCAGAGTCTCACTGGGCACCGCCGCCAAGAAGAGGCCAATCCCGTCCTTTCAGCAGTGTTCATTGATTCATCTCCCCTCGGCTTATGGATTTATTCATTTAATTATTATTTCTGAGGTCATCAGAAGGTTGCTTGGCCCAGACAAGCGCATTTGTAATAGATTATTAAATGAATGAACAATGTCATAGAGGAGCTTAAACCACCACAACCCAACCCCAACCCCCCACCCACCCATCCAAAAAAAAACAGTGAGGACATTAAGAATTGTAAGCCAGAAAAGGTTTACTGTCGTATAGCTGCTTTTTTGTCTATTTGCACATTTTGTGGTTGTTATACCACTGCACACATGCATCATATGAAGGTAAGAAATCTGATTTGCTGAATTGGTAAAATACAACACAGGGAGCTCAGCAAAGTGTTAAAATTACTCTCTAACCAATTTAAGTCAAAGGGGTCCACAAAACACACACGAAGGTGCAAAGCAGCAAACGCTTGTAGACAAGGAGTTTTTGTTAACACCTACACCCTGAATTGTATATGTTGAGAATGCATATTTTCAGAGGCCTCTGCAGCCCACAGGGACAGCTGTGAGGAAGCGGAGCTCATAGCCCGGAGAGTGGCGTTTGTGGCACAGCCACATACACCCTGTTCCCACCGCGCTGCAGCAGATGGCAGGATCACACGGAGGTCTTCTGAAAAGACATCAGCCCTCAGCCTTGTCAACATAAACAGGCTCTTCCACACTGCCACCCACCAGGGGCACAAAAAAAGAGAGAGAAAAATATCCCTGTGATCGCTTACTGGCTACATGCTCCACAGTGAGAGAGAGATGGCAAAACGAACAGGATGCGGAGGGCTGGGTGGATGCACAGACGGTCCATGAGCCTGGTTGCCATGGAACTGAAGCCCTCCATCACTGGCATGGATGCCCATAGGATGAGGAGGTTGGGGGTGGGGTGGGGGGGTTGGGGTGGTTAATGGAAACCCTTCCGCTCTCCAGCATGAGAGAAAATCCTCAAAATCACCAGCCCTCAAGATTCGCTGGGTGTAGGATGCAACGTTTATTTTTTTTCAGAGCACTCTCACAGTGTGACATCTTTTTCGACAAAATCCCTGCAATTGTGGATGTGACAAGCACTCACACTGTTTGTGCATGCCTTTGACTTTATGCCGTCACTTGATCTGAAGCCTACATAAACACTACCTGATTTTGTCCCTAATCCATACACAACACATGACATTGTCCTCCAGGGTAGAATTCAGGGAGGAGGTAAGATATATGAGCATACGGTGCCTTCATCCAATAAGGTTAGACCAACAGTAATGCTAATGTGAAATATGTTACAATTAGGTGGTGACTACTCAGTGTAAGTCAATAAGGACTCCGGGAGTCATAATATGTAATTATAAATAGCCATATTTCATATGTATCAGTCTTATACTGACTCCAATGTGTTGTGTTAATCTGTCTTCTTTAAATAATGTTAACCCTAGCATAGCATGTAGCATCCCTATTGTGATTCCTTTGAATGCTTTAAGGTCGGTGCTACACAGCAGCTCTTAAAATTCACGGGGGATAGTAAGATAGATAAATTGTATCCTTCAAAGGAATGTGTGTGGGATGACAATGGTTTTATGTTCATAAATGAGAACTTCTTCCTACAGCTGAAAGGGAAAAATATCTATAAAGTGAACAAGAGAAATTTTAGCTTGATTTCTGTTTTTATTTATATTCCCATGGCCAAACCATTTTCAAATGAAATAATTTCTATCTCCTAACACAACTTTCAACCTGTAACTTTTCTCTGACAGCAACAGCTAAGTTCCATGGCAAAGACGGAGGAGCGGATTATGGGATGGCGTGACAGTGGCATTAAGCAATGCGTGGGATGGGCCTTTGCTTTAATATATCAGAAGCTACGGTGAAAGCAGGGTGTCTGGGCTGTAAATATGCTATCAATCTTTGATTTACAGAAAATCTTACAGTGCTTCATCACAACATATGGTTACTGAAGCTGTTCCCTTGTGGACAGGAGGCATAAAAATGAAAGAAAAAACAAAAAAATTGTATTCACAGCCTCTCCCTGACCTCGTTATATTTACCCCTGCTTCATTTACAAACTACACCAACATCAGGAAAGCTTGTGTATGTGTGTGTGTGGTTATATGTGTGTATGTGTGTGTGTGTGTGTGTGTGTGTGTGTGTGTGTGTGTGTGTGTTGTGTGTGTGTGTGTGTGTGTGTGTGTGTGTGTGTGGTTATATGTGTGTATGTGTGTGTGTGTGTGTGTGTGTGTGGTTATATGTGTATGTGTGTGTGTGTGTGTGTGTGTGTGTGTGTGTGTGTGTGTGTGTGTGTGTGTGTGTGTGTGTGTGTGTGTGTGTGCAAGCAAGAATATGCATGTGCATACGTGTGTGTATATGTGTGTGCATGTGTATGTCCGTGTGAGTATGTGTGCATGTTTTTGTGTCTGTACACATTTAGTCAGCCTGTTTGAACTGCTGTAGTGATGAAAGGCCATTTTCTGATCCAAGCCTGGAACATGCCAGCACTGTCCCCAGGCCCACCAGCAGACAGACAGGGGTCACCCGTCATCTGCATTCAGGGGCCAAGCCGCCGTTCCCAGAGCCGCTAATTACCTCTGACAGGACTTAATTACCTTCTGCAGGACATCGTCTACTTCTGACTGCAGACCACCCTCAGTCGCTCCGCTAACTAGACACTAACGGCAGGCCCAGCTCTGGCAGCCAATCAGCAGCCGGCCCGGATTGGTGACCTTGTTGAGCCGAAGCCGATTGGTGGTGTCAAAACTGTTAATTGAGTCAGTGAGCCCCATGACAGCAGAAAGAGGTAGAGAGAGACAGAGACTTAGGACTTAATGAGAGTTACACTAATTAATTATCATTGTTATCTTGTTTTTTTTTCTTTTTGCTGTCATTTTCATGTTAATGATTTATTTTTTCTTCGGCAATGATTTCTAGACATGCCAACAACAAATTATTCCGAAATGGGAGTCTTGAATTTGAAAATGTGAAACAGCCAGGCAGAAAAGTGAGCACTTTGGTACATTCTGGTGATGGATTTTCAGGCAGGTCAGTCCCTCTCTCTAAGAAGACTGTAGAAAGGATTATAAAAGAAAATCTTGGTTTTGTTTGGCTTCATTTTTCTTTCTTGCACAATCTTGCATGACCCAAGTAGTATTGAACGAAGTAAGCAGAGATAACCAGAGCCCACTCTCAATCCAAGTAACAGTTGTGAATACAATTCACCCTGATCCTACAACATGCCGCAAAAATGGTAAAAATGAATTTACTTGGGCCCTTGCTAGATTGACAGGCTTGATCCATTCTTTTGTTATTGAGAAATGTGCCTGTATCTGTTCCAGTCACAGATGATATCTAAGTATCTGTATGTTATATATATATTTTAATTTAATTTACTGTATATCAAAACCTTTGTGTAATGTATTCTGTGATGCTCATTTTTGTCCAGGACCTTCTTGAAAAAGACGTTTCATATCTCAATGGGACCTTCCTGCTACAGAGTAGAATACATTTGGTACATATGTCATTGCATGTAAGCCCTGTTAGAGATAACTGACATTTTGCTTTAATTTAGTTGGAACTGAGAAGAACTTGTACTGTGTTTCTGTAGCTCATTCAAACAGCCAATACATTTACCACAATGTGGGTGCAATCAGATCTATTATCCTTCAGGGACATCAACCAGGTTATCACACAATTGACAGAATAAAAGAGAATGAGAGAAGTGCAGGAATTTTTTTACCTCAGGCCTTGTAGATGAAAGCAATTTTCTCATTTGTTCTTTACATCCCCGTATCTGTCTTAGAAATGGTGGAGTGATAGTCATCCACATGTCTCAGAGTATCTTTTCAAGGTGAAAATGTCACAAAAGTTGTTTATTTTTGTGTGTGTGTGTGTGTGTGTGTGTGTGTGTGTGTGTGTGTGTGTGTGTGTGTGTGTGTGTGTGTGTGTGTGTGTGTGTGTGTGTGTGTGTTCCTGTGTGTGTGTGTGTGTGTTCCTGTGTGTGTGTGTGTGTGTGTGTGTGTTCCTGTGTGTGTGTGTGTGTGTTCCTGTGTGTGTGTGTGTGTGTGTGTGTGTGTGTGTGTGTGTGTGTGTGTGTGTTCCTGTGTGTGTGTGTGTGTGTGTGTGTGTGTGTGTGTGTGTGTGTGTGTGTGTGTGTGTGTGTGTGTGTGTGTGTGTGTGTGTGTGTGTTCCTGTGTGTGTGTGTGTGTGTGTGTGTGTGTGTGTGTGTGTGTGTTCCTGTGTGTGTGTGTTCCTGTGTGTGTGTGTGTGTGTGTGTGTGTGTTGTGTGTGTGTGTGTGTGTGTGTGTGTGTGTGTGTGTGTGTGTGTGTGTGTGTGTGTGTGTGTGTGTGTGTGTTCCTGTATGTGATAGCATGTGAATCCATAATGTTCTGTAAATCAGGCTCGCATTATTTAGATAATGTGTGTTTTAGGTCCAAATACATATTTGCATGTACATTGAAAACATTTATCAGGTACTCTTCATCTTCACACAATTCAAATCTACAGTTAAATTTAACATTTAATGCACTTGGGTTTTTCCTGAAGAAAAGGTGCAATACCTTGTCCAAGCGTACAATGACAGTGTATGGGAATTGGGGATTTAACCTTCAACTTCTTTACAAGCTCAGTTAGAAACACAGCTCCCTAGCTCCCTTCCAGCTTGCCCTTTATGTAAAACATGCATCTGTATAAATGAATCACAGACACCTTACTCCTCCTGTGTTTCCAAGTTCACAAGCTAAGCTATGAGTTAAGGGCGGAAAACTGTTCGCATTTAAGTTTGATTTGGTCCCTGTGACAATGTGAGTTTGATTCCCTCACAAAGCAGCGGTCTAAAGTCCTGAGGTGACTGAGGGAAGCTCTCATTGAGGCCCTCAAATGTGTGCTGAATACTAAGCCTGTAGTATTAGTTGTGTGGCTAGGACAGGGCTAAAGGTTCAAATCTGACCCCGCAGAGGTCTGACAAAGGCCAGGAGAAAAGGAAGGACCTTGCTCTATGAAGGGTTCTATTAATGCATAATTATTTTCAACATTTGGAATGTATGTTTAATGATTTTTTTTCCTGTTCTGTAAGGTAGCAATACACAGATAAAGAGGAAGGTGATGAGGGGTTTCTGTAGGTCCTCTTTTCAGGTGTCAGAGGGTAAATGTGCATCTCAGACTATCAGGGTTAGGAATCAAAAGCAGTGTGTTCACCCTGATCTCCGTTAAAAAGCTTGCGATGCAGTTTTCCCACTTAACCCTGAGGCCTAAGTTCTAAAGTTCTAAAATGAAAAGTTCTAATGAAAGCTGGAAGCATAAATCGCTGAGGGAGGTACTTCACTTTTGTGATTGCAACTGAATTTGCTGCTTGATGCGAAAGGTCACTTCTCAGGACCTGCTCTGACCTTCTGAAAGTGTATGAAAACAGGATCAAAGACTTCAAGGTATGTTTTTGAGGAGCAAATTGAAAGACATTCATTCCGCTCTTTGGAAATATTTTATATGAACATTCAAGGAACATATCCACTTCTGAACATTTTTCATCTTTATGAAAAACACAGAAAAAAAACACTGTAACATTACCTTCTTTCCTTTCATCAGATATCTGTTGTTGAAGCTGCTGAGTGGCCCTTCCATTCCTTGACCTCGTTTGTTAATGTAGTGACCTGCCTCGTTGAATAGACTACACTCCTCACTTTGGTCAGAGATCCCATTGGTCAGCCATATGATTTGACATAACACTGTCCATGGAAGGAAGGCCTCAGTCCAGTGTGTTCCAGTCAGCAATGTTCTGCCTGTCTCACTCTATTAAAGCACATGGCTGACAAGGCTTACTGCATTAGCTGCGCATGAAATATCCCAGCATTCTCCCAAACCTAACGGACAGCTGGAGGACTGCAGAGTGTGAAGAAGAGGCGGCTGGTTCAATATGCTTCAGAGGAGAGCACAACCTTGTCTGCTGTCTATTCAAATTGATAGAGGAATCTGAAGTTATGGTCTTATGAACATGCATGGGTATTCCACGTTGGGAAAATACAAGGAATCCACAAATGCTTTAAAAGTTCCCGGTTAGCCTCCAGCAACAACCTTCTCCCAACAAATCAGAAGGAGGAGGCTGTGAACATTTGACTCCACCAATTCATGTAATGTGTATCCCTCACTCTTTTCCACACTGCAGGTGCACCAGCAATTATTGCAGATGCCATCAGAGGATGACATACGTCAATTGTGCAGATGCATGGCTGACCGGGAGTGTGCATTGGACAGCAGTCAGAATAAGGACCATAGCTGGCTTAACCCCTATCATTTCCTGGGAAAGCTGGGCAAATTGTTGCCTCACCAATGTGGACCTCCAGCCATATCCGGTAATGGCACCTCCAGGACCCAAACACCATTCACAGAGCCCCAGCCGCTTGCCAAACATGCGCCTTCACTGCATGAGCCACCTCGATGGCAACAAGCTAACAATTTAATCAACTGAGGCAAACCACTCTGTGAATTTCATCCACAACAATGCCGACTGGAATCACAAAAACAGAGAAACATCACTCACTCTGGAGCAGCACGCAGTGCAAAGCTTGCCACACAGTGAGGGGGTTTACACACGCCATGTGGTCTCACCAAGTTTCCTTTCTTGGTGTGATCTCTTATCCTTCATTTATTTCTTCTGAAGTCTTTCACACACATGGTATGGAAGGTCTGAGCATCAGAATACAAAAGGAGCTTCCCACAGATGTTCCCCCCTGACTATAGAAGCGAATAAATCCTACGGAAAACAACATATTTTTGTCATGTTTCATGAATTCAGACACATTCACTTACACTGTTACCCTGCTGCACTTAGAGTGTGAATGTAAACAAGACCATTGGTATATCCGTATGAATGCATACAATGACAGATTGTTCCATTTGGCCTGTATGAAGGTAGAGCCCATTGTGGAAAAGATGGCATGATTGTCCCTAGCAACTATTTCTTGCCTCAATATTCTTAGTTTTTGAAGAAAAGCATGAATTGCTTGAATCCTCGCAGGAAACATGATTGTGACATTTCACAGATTATACAGCCAGAGACCCTCACAATGCTTCAGCCAAACAAAAAAGCATATGTGTCTGTATATACAGGAAAAGAGTAAATAGTAGAAAGAGGATACCACTACCCTTCCCACATCCCCAACATAAAATACAGTAGTGAATTTTTTATCATTATTATTTTTTAGGCTATTCAGGTGACCTTAAAGGTAAAAGTAGAAGGCATTAGAAGGTAGTAGACATTCTAGTAGATAATGCATGTAAGATTACTGATGGTCTGGTTTTTATCAACAGCACTCAATGTTATAGATACGTTATCATTTAGAACTGAAATATTAAATTAAAATTTTGGGGCAATGGAAGCTGTCAGAGAAATGGTGTGGATGCCCACCTGACTGGTACTAGATATTTATATATATATAGACACTTTTTATATATATATAGACACTTTTTATATATGTATAGACACTTTTTATATATGTATAGACACTTTTTATATATGTATAGACACTTTTAGGACATAATCAGCAGCAGTTACAGAGCCTGCATCTCTCATTTTTATTTCACTTGCATGCACCAAGAAAACCTCTTTCCTGCATTTCCTTGTTAATTTAATGCAAGTCAGATAACTCTCATCCTTAAGTGAAGTGCTTTGTACGCAGCGGAGTTACTGTCTCTGTAGTTGCAGTGTAATTACACAGTTAAGTTAGCTACTTAAAATGAAATTGAGCTGTGTTTATTGACAGAAACTATTATCTTCTGTGTAAGTTGTTTTCCATATCTTAACTGGCTAAAAATAGAAAATATTTTTAAAGCTTTTATGAACATACTACATAGCAACAGTCGTTCAGCAACAGTAGATTTCTAAGATGGCAGCTTGTGAAGAGCTTGATTTGTTTGATGTCTCTGCTTTTTATATATTTTATATTTTTAAAGACACTACAAAGTTAAAATAAAAAAACAATATTTTCTAGCTGATAAATATTTTGCTCATGTTTTAACTCTTAATGCATTACATATACTGTCTGTCCTTGTCTAAGAACTCTGCTGGCTGTGATCCTGTTAGTACATCTAGTGAATTGTAAATTAAATGTTGTGACTCCTGACTGCTCCCCAGGATACAGTATACTATACCTGGGGTTGCTCTGTTTAAGTCTTGGTCATGTACCTGGTGCTGGGATTCCTCCAGCTGAGCTATGTGTCACTCAGGAATTTCTTTTACATGTAAAAGCCACCTGCTGATAGCTTTATTACTGTGCCAGATCCACTTCATCCTTTTTCAGTCTGGCTGAGCTGTGGTCCACTGGTATATGACTGGATCACCAGCATAGTAGCCACTAGCCAATGGTGGCTCCGTGTGGCCTCTTACTGTGTTGCCACCTGCCTCGTGGCAGTGCTAGATTATTATGTTAAAATCTTACATTTAAATGACTGCATTGTAAACCAAGGTCACATGTCCCTTCTCTTGGTTATTTTGTGTCATTGAATCTACAGCTGCCTCAGGAATGTGCTAAAAATTGATCACCAGTCCTCGCATTTTGCCTCATAACATTATTAACGTTCATGCTGTACTTCACTGGAATCTTCCTATCAGTGGACTCTATGAGCCAAAATACATTGAGACTGCCAGAACACCCTGAGACATTTACTTATTTACTTAATTTTGTCATTTACGATCACACGTGCGCTGTCAAACAGGTCTTCTGGTTTCAGTTTAGCCATAGACAATCCTGTGGCTTCGTCCTCCAAACCCAGCAGTATCTGATCATCCATTTGCTGTTAATCCCTAGGAATATGAAGCCCAGTCCTAAACATGAAGCGGCGGTGAACTGATTGACCCTTCCGAATGATTTTCCCACACAGACAGGGCTGTGATTGGTACATTTAAATATCAGAAACCTTGCTCTGATGGTTTATTTAATAAAGGCTCAGGTCTGCTCCTCGGACCTTGGCACCCCATCATTGTCCAAAACCTATCTTCACTAAAGCAGAAACAGACACTGATGTTCATATTTCTCACTGTACTAGATAGTACTGTTTGAACAAAACAGGAAAAAGGGGTTGCTATCTATGCTATCTATGCTCAGCTCTCTAGTCTTATTCTCTGTCTTACCTAATCAATTTGAGCTCCTTGCTCTGGAGCTAAATTTTAATACTGGAATGTATCTGGTAAAAAAAAAAATGCTGTCTGTTGTTATTGAAATCCTGAAATATAAATTCTGTCTAAATTCTCTAAATCAGAACATATTCTAATGGGTGACCTAAACTGAGATTGGATATTACCTGTGTCCAACTGCTTCAGAGGTGCCTTAATTAATTTAATCTTGCACAGCTAATTAAGCAGCTAAGATCTAATCTTCCCTGAATAGGTCTTCTTTACTTGACATAATTTTAAAGCACATTCTGCATACATATACTTCTACAGGTATGTATTCCAAAGACGTTTGTGAGTCTATCCTTTTGTATGCATGGAAGACTCAAAGAAGCCCAAAACCACATCATTTTCAAAAGGAATTTGAAATGCTTTAATGATCTGAAAGTCTGTGCTTTATTCCTCTAGCTGTATTTTGAATGCTGCCTTGTTCCAGTGGATGTATTGTTCATTGCCTTTTGGCCAGAGCATGCTTGCAGAAGAGATATTCATCTGAACAGGACTTTCCAGATAAAGAATAGAGAGGAGGAATAAAAAAGAGCCATTTTTTGTGACTCAATCCATTCATGAACCAATTGAATTAAAAAAAATTTCTATCTAAAAAAAGTCTCATCCAAGGCGCTGTGATTTATGAAAAAAATAATCACTTTTTGACACTGAGTTACATTTACTTAGTTGGCATTTGTTTGGCTAGTTTACAATGTTCTGATGATGAGTGTAAATGAGTCTGACAATATAAGAATTTGTGGCGTCTAATGCACACCCTGGCTGTAAGTCATCCTGTCACTGCTTCAGTTTCATCCCAAAAATGTAAAATATTGAATTATATTCAATTATTTTTATAATCAACATATTTTTTCACCGTTAAATAGTACAAATAAATAGTTCTTCTTCAGGGAGGAATAAGTATCACATTTTAACCTTGATTGATTAAGATGACAATGTTAAGTATATTGCATTATTTATAACACTTGTCACAATAAAAAACCTTGTCTTGTGTCTTCTTCAGCATACCTGTGTACTTGGCAGTGTTCAGTACATTACATAGAGTTAAGCATTAGCTAAGAGCTGAAGCTAAATCAAATGCAGATCCTAATCAGACAAGTGTGTCTAACTTAAATTCCTGTCAACCAGTGTTCATCTTACTGTCCTAATTCCAGAATCCCACCATCCATTGCAGGAAGACATAAACCCACATGTCTACTCCAATAAAATCCTAAAACTGTGACCTGGTTTAAATTGACCGAGTTCACTTAGGGTGTTCTGCCCAGTTCAGGGCAGTCTTCTCCCTCTGCAGCTGTGGAGTGTGTCCCACTGTGCTCATGTTGGCAGTGGTTTTCTTTTTTTTTTTCCATTTTGGGATACCCATGGCTGGCTGCCACTTTGAAAGATCTATGAGTGTTTCCACACCAACAGCTGATTTTCAGCAGATTTTTGATAAGGAAGTCTACCATTATACTCTTTTCATTTTTTTTCTTTCCACAGGAGGCCTGCAGTAGAGACTCTGTCTGCAGTGAAATGGGTATGATCAAGTGGACCAGCCTCTCCCTGTGGACCAACCCATTGACGCATGCTTGTGAAGCTGGCAAATGCTTCAAATCCATTGTAAAACAAAACATATGGCTAAGGGTTGAACTTTGCTGAATTGTTTGGCAGTTTTTGCATCTCCACAGACTAACCAAAGAACAGTGACAACAAACTGTGATGCCAATCCCACTTTCCACTGATGTCTCCAAATAGGGGGTGGGCAGTGGGGGCGACATGCCCTTGAGACTCGATATATCCCGGCACAGTGTGGAAACAATAGAGCAGATGAGATGGGGACAATGTGCTAATGTCGTCGCCTGGCCCAGTCACCTTGCAGATCCCATCGCCTGCTTTGGACAGATCTGTCCCGGGGTGGTCCCCGGCGAGGGTAAGCAGTGCACACAGCAGACACTGCAGCAAATTAGATTTAAAGACTGTGGACGTCCAAACGGCGGTGCTGCGATTTGATGGCGTATAAATGCACAGATGAATTCCTCCCCGGTGTCTCTTTGAATGACGGCGGCTGGGGCACGCGCACACACACACACACACACACACACACACACACACACACACACACACACAACCCCCACCCCGCAATCCCCGTTCGCCGCTCCGCCGGTGCAGGCAGCCACTGGAGGCGGCGGGGCAGTGATGAGAGGAGAGGAGCCCCACCGCGTCTCACCCAGGCCTTCAAGGACGATGTGCCAGAGTGACAGTTTGAAACGAGTGCATGGGGGGGGGGGTGGGGAACTTGGGCTGGGGAGGGGGTGCATTTGGATCCAGCTGCCATTGTCTCAGAGAGGAACAATTACCTCCAACCCACTTACTCCCTCCTACCCTCCCCCCCCCCCCCACACTCTCCAATCATCAACACACCCTAAACCACCCCCCCACCAGTTCTTAAGCTTTAGAGTCCCCTGTGAGTGCAAGTATGTCATCAACACTGACATATGCTACAAAGGTGCTGGGCTCTGCAGCACGTTAATATTCGTGTGGGCCGCAAACAAATCGGTCCCGTTACTGGCTGAAACTAATGGCCCCATTTTTCTCATAAAGAATTCCTTACACCCCATGAATAGTGTATAAACCTAACGCTGCATCAAGGCCTGCAGCCCCGATAGTGATTTTTTTCTTCTCTCCCGTCTCTGTAAACGCCTGGTTTGTGCATTCATAACCCTCCCCTTTGTGTTTTTCCTCTGTTAGGAATCAGAAGCAAAACACATTAACACACCAAGGACTGTGTTTCAGAAACGGCTGCACAGTTTACCTTGGTTAGTTTGTTGGAGAAAAGTCACCTCTAAAGCATTGGAAAAGGGTATCATTATAGCGTATGTTGATTAAGGAGTGATGTATATGAGTACAATAATCATCTACAGAACACTCAAGTGAATAAAAAGCTAGGGGGTGGGCCTGTGGACCTGTGCTGCAAAAGCCTTTGGCCTGCTTGGTTTGGTGTGGTCCACGCCATTGAAATAAAGTGAAGTGGTGCTGAATCAGAATCAGACTTACAAGGTTACATGCTCAGTGGATCCAGACGCCATGACAATACCCGATGTTTGCTTACACTCATTTTGTGAATTTTCTCGCGCTGAAGCGTCTTTTCATTTACTGAGCGGTGCTCTGGTAAAAGGAACGATGTCCATAAAAAACCGTCACTTCAGGAGGATCCATGACATTGAATCACTGCCATATCCATCAACCGTTTGAGCACACACAAAAAGTGTGACTCTTAGGGTGGATGTCCTTTTCTCATTTGTGATATGACAGCCTCAGGTAGAATGTGACTTTTCCTCAAGAAACCTATTGGTGTTATGTGTCCACAATCTTTTTCTGTCTTTGTCTTACTCTTAGCAATGCTGAAGATGAAACACGTAACAGTTTGGGAGTTCTTGTCCTTGTCACCCCATCACATGGCTGTGTGTAATCTCTAGTGTCATCCCTGTGTGAATAAGCTTTGAAGGAGGCTATCTCTCTCTTCCTGTCACTCTCTTTTCTCCATCCCTCTGTCTTATTCTCTCCCCTGGTTTATGTTGTCCATTCTTCCCCTTGCCGGTGGAGCAATAACAGGCGTTGAACACCACAGTATAAATCATTTACAGGCTTTGCATAAATTTGTGTAATCTCTTTCTGGGGGCAGGACTGCCAATCTGATTTGTCAGGACGTGGGGAAGCATTACAGCTAAAAACAACTTCCATATCCAAAATTATAAAGATAGCATCTGGCCAGCTGCATGCATGCTTCAGACCTGCTTGGGCTGCCCTGCTAAATGACAGTAAATCATTCACATTCTGCTGTGCTGTGAATGACCAGTGATGGAACATAAAAACCCCGAATGCGGTTTGCAGGATTGTTTCAGCATTTTGCATAATGAAAAGTTTATTGATGTTTTACCTGTGGGAAAATGGTGTCTGCTGTCGGTACAACAAGAGAAAAGCTTCCCATCTTTGAGTAATGAGAACTGAGAGTAAAGTGACAATATTGTCGAGCCTTGCTACTGCAAAGGTTTATCAGTCAGAAAATGTAAAATCATTTCTGTAAATTTTTAAGATATTTGTTATATGTCTCTGTTGATGATACAAGCACCAGGCATGTCAGATTTAGCCGCAGTAAAAAAAATATTGTATTCAATTGAAATAGGAATGCTGGGTGGTTACCAAACAGAATATATTCAGATGCATAATTCTTAATCTGAGAACAATCTTACCCCTGTACATCAATTTGTGTATTCATCTTCCATCCCTCAATCCATACATTTTCAGTCAGAAAATGAACTTTTGGTTCTTCCTGATTATTCCTAGAAGAATATAAATATGCTGGTTCAATCTAATGTAATTTTCTTGTGTCCCAACAGAGAAAACAAACCATTTACAGCAGCATAAATAAATATTTTATTTTCCATGCCATTTCTGCAAATATAATCAAAGAGGAATGCATCTGCAAGGATACTAGCTTTAAATACTAATTTCAAATAACTGCCTTGTAAGCAAGATCATTGTGTCTGCACCAATGGAACCATTCTGTCAATGGCTATGGCGAATGTGAGGGGAGGCATCAAAACTGTAATTCAAACTGACATCCGAGTCCACATTAAAAGGTGGTTTTTAGATGTCTGTGACACAGACAGGGAGACAAGTGGGAAGCACTTTAAAAAATTAGGCTGCACTCCCCCTGTTTTCAGCCCATCTGTGGGTCTTTCACATCCCCTTTTATGTGGGCCTCATAACGGTCCTCAAAATACAGCTTGTCCCCGTTTTGTCAGTTCTCAGAGGAAACACCATAAACTCTCACAGCAGGCCAGGGTATAAACAGGGTGCAGCCCCTATGCAGGGGCATCCTCCAGCAGATATCAGCCCCATCTCCCTCTCTTTTCCTCCTCTTTTTTTTTCCCTGGGTGTTTTTTTCAGTCAGGTTGGCCACCCTCCAGCAGGCGTAATTGTATCTCCTCTTTTAGTCCACTGTTTTCAGTCTCTCTTTCTGAATTCCCAGCTCCCTGACCCCCACTGCCCCGCTAACACACAGCGCAAATGCATTTACACAATCATTTCAAATTCCTGCGGCCGCCTGCCCGCTGACCTCGCCGGCATCTCTGCCGACCGTGCATGCACCGCGTCTCTCTGATGAAGTCTGCATCCCTGCCAGACTCAGACCGAGGCCCAGGAAGCTCTCTTAATCTGCCGCAATTATTGTTCTTTTGACATTCAGACCAGGCACAAAATTGGATAAGAGACACACAATGGATGACCGTGGGCAAAGTTTGTATATATTAAGATGTTTCTCACGATTGCTCAACTGCTTTTTGCCCATAATTTATTAGCAATGCAAGCAATGAGAAATCCTATGCTGCAGAGGAAGCAGCTTTGCCCTGATGTACACACCTCAAAGGTCAAAGGTACAGTTTGCTTCATCATCGACCTGAATCAGAAGGTGAGGTGTTTTTTTTTTGCTTTATGTTACTTTTTTGTGTGTGCTCTTAACCTGCCCAATGTTTTATTAACTATTTTCACTGTTTTATTTTTGTCGTCAATGGTCTGCCAGTGTTTCAAGATTTATTTAATATTTGTTCACCAAAGGTATAATTGATTCTAATTACTTTTTATGTACTTGCTGTTGTTTATACATAGTTAAAAAAACAATGTATTATTATTATTATTATGGACAAACATCCACATGTCATCTGTAATAAATATCAGACCTCTACTGTAACCTCAAGTCACATAAGCCTCTGACACTGTGCTTTTGAGGTTTGAGTTTTATATGTACAGGTACACAAGGGTAATGTGTTCCTTCCGTCTTTCAAACTCAACATTCTCAGAAAAAAGAGCAGCGCAAATTCTCCCCACCCTTTGAGAGTTAGCCAGGCTGAACTCCAGCATTGCCTCTGGGTGAGTTTTCCTTTGTCTGAGTGTAGGTAGAGCGGGAGTTTATTTATCGCAGTGCTTTCTCACTGTGTTGACAATGCTCAGACCCTCTGTGAACTTTCTGGAGAAAGACCAAAGAAGATTTGAATCGATGTCTCTCCCGTAGCTGGGAGCCAGAGTGTTAGTCATGGAGGTGTATGGGAATTGTCTGTTATATAAGGGAGTGGGAATCCTTCAGTACTGACCGTGTCTGCGAGCGATGCATCCACTTCCTGGTTTTCCCAGCGCACACTAGCCCATGAGATATCCCAGAAGACCTGCCTTGAAATAATCAGCCTGTGAACTGCACCATCTACACAGCATGAGACTCACTTAAGCCTCACGTGTTATAAGTTTGACCTTGAGTCCTGGAAAAAATTTCATTTGAATCTGCTTTTTGCCTTGATTATGTGCATTAATGAAAATATGCATCTCTAAAAAACAATTTTTAAAAAATCATTAGTTGTTTTTATTTGCACTACTTGAATGGCTCCAGAAATGCAGCTCTCAAAGTCGAACATGCGGTACATGACAACCTTAACTATTGCCTCAGAGTGAGGAAAACAAACCTAAGCACTGAATGATTTAATGGAGTATGACGGGATTTATGGTAATGATCACTGAAAATTTGAGACAAATTTGACAATTTAAAGCAGATAAGGTATAAAGCAGATTATAGGGACCAATCATGCGTTCAGTAACTTCATAAAAATACCTGCGTATCTTTAACAATATATAAGGTTGCATAGCATGTCACATTGGAAATTGTTTTAGGGGACAGATATAAAAAAAAAAACACAAGAATACTTTTACTTTTTCTAACATTTAAATTTTCAGACTTGGATCATAACTACAGAATGTGACACGGGGGTTGAGATTTGAGAGGAGGTCAAGTGGGCCTTTACATGTGTCCTTTTTAAGAACGTTTTATGTGCCTATGGGCTACTGTAGAGAGCTTTAAGAAATGGCATATCTGCTATGGAAGAGCTGTGTTTACATATTACATGACTGTTTTCTGCAACTATCTCAGGTATTCTGTGAAATTTCTAAAAAAAAATCTTCTTTTGTAAAATTTGAGATTGTTATACATTAGATCACACTGGAACATATCTTTCAGTACATTTGGTCAGTTTTCTGTTGCAAACTGAACTTTATTTGGGTGTCACTTTGCTTCAAATCATTTTTTTATATTTTCAAATTTAAAATTGCCCAGTTTTGATCTTTGGACTTTGGGCTCATTGAAATATGGCCTACAGGCCTGTATGATCTTTGAGTACAGTGGAATATTAAAACCTTGCTGCTGACTGGCCTCTATTCAGCACAAATACATAACACTATGCATATTTTCATATTTTTAATTCTTTAACACATTTATTAATTCTACATGTTTTGTTTACAATAATGCATTCAGTGTATTGTCAGACTACATTTACATTTTCTATTGTGCAGATGTTTCTATTGGATAAGTGACCTTGATGGATACTGTATTTCAAAACTGATGTTCAAAATAATGTCAAATGCCATTTGGGACCTTTTCATTGCTTATGCATCAAAAAAAAAAAAAAAAAAAAATGTGCCGTTAAAATGTTTAAAGGTTGCCTCAGTGAATGGCAGTCAGCCTCAGCCACACATTGGTACCCAATAGCTAATAGATGGTAATGTATTTCAGGAGATAAGAGAAAGTCAGATGTAAATGTCTCTCTCACAGCTCTTAATGAAGGAAAATGTTGTGGTGATCTATGGAAACTGAAGCCTTTATTAGAAATTAGACGTTGCATCATTATAAATGAGAGAGCATTAGAAGATCCATCTTGACTGGCGATTGCAAGGGTTGTAAACACATCGCTGGTCACATGAAACAGTAGAAGATGGCATCAGAATTTGCATTACCTTATCAGAGATGAGCGGGCTCACAAACTTGAATTGACTTATTCATTCATTTTGTGCCCGGGAAACAAACTACCTCAAAGACTTCATTGTTGTGCTTTCTTTTAGATACATCAGTGCATTGGTATTATTTCAGTCCCTAACCTCTTGACTCCATAACACCTTCTCTTATATACAAGAGGATGTCTCCTATTGCAGTTTGTCTGAATTGGAACAATAGATAATTAAAATACTTTGAGTTAACAACTCTTTACAATTAAAGAGTCACCATTCTAACCACAGGCAAAGGGCCGTAGAGGATGGTGATAGTGTGTATTATCTACCAGTGGCTACTTACAGTTCCCACTGCAAGGATCACAGCAAACAGGAGCTGCAGCTGTCACACCTGTGATCACACCTGTACACTCCCACACGGTGGACCCCTGCACACCTGTGACAAGCCCCAGCAGGATTTTCCGTTCCCTCTTGGCAGACAGACAGACTGGGCCTGTGTAAATTGAATACCCCCCCGGCCCCCTCCTAACCTTTGACAGGTTGAGTGAACCCAGGGACATCAGCTAGCCAACCTCTGTGTGCTGAACGGCATGTGCTGTTGCCCTATGGGGGCTGTGAGTCTGTTGAGACCCCCTCCACACTGTCGTTGTGTTAACACACCCATCATGTGTGAAACTCTGTATCCATTACACCTCACCATGCTCGCTCACTGGGCCTGATGACACACACCCTCCGGGGACCTCTTAAGACATCCCTGCTCGACACCACCACCCCCCCAACCCCCAGCCCAAACACCCCCCCATCCACGCTGTCTTCACATCTTTTCCCAAGAATTTCTTATCCTGAAAATATTTCTGCAGGCCTTGACCTTGTAAAAAACAGGTTTTGCCTCCACTTCCCCCTCCCTCCTTTCAAAACTCCATCCAATCTGTTCTTCTGCTGCCTCGGACACAATTATCCATTTCGTACTGAAAGCTACTGCAATTGTGAGCAACCCCCCAATTAAACAGCACCTATAATGAAGTGTCAAGAGCCAATCGACCGTTTGTGTCTGTGTGATGGAGGGCAACCTGGTTAAATAATTAATAAATAATTGATCTTTTGAAGCATCTTCTGAAGTTTCTTTTTCCCTGATTGAGTGCACTAATGGTTCTGTTAGTTATTTCTAACAAGGTTATACCACCTTCTAGATTATCAGTCAGAATTTATGTATAGTCTACTATGGCCGTTTATCAGTAAATTTAATGCAATTTAGCACTGGTTTGATTAACCTGTACATGAAATTTAAATCTATTAGCAGGTATGTTATCCATATACTCTACACACTGATGCAGTGAATATTTTCAGGTAAATGCCCTCTATCACAGACGGCTAATCGTTTTCTGATGTTCTAGCAATGTAAATATTGCAAATGTAGTTCCAAGGATAACACAAACAGCTACCCGTGACACCAAAATACAGAGAGAACTTCAAACAATGCTTTCAGTACATTTGGAAAAAAAGGAGGGGTTTCACTTCGTTTCTTGGTCATAAGCTTATTGTATAACTCGTTGTAACACCGCACCAAAATGTGCACATTTACACACAACGCTTATAACAATAGAATAAATACATTTGTGCGGCAAATAAAACGCATAGCCTACACACTCACAAAAAATCTCCACGTGGACGCGACCCATAATGGCTGTTCCGCTGTACAGTAAATGGAGTGCGTGCCTGTCTTGCCCGTGCGAGTCTGTGTGCGCTAGTGATATGCTCTCTGACCCCAGTGGCAGTCCCTTCTCACTGCACTGCACTCCTCGGGCTCCCTTTTCCCAGATCGAGGCTGCTCTCTCCTCTCTCTCTCTGCTTCTGTCTATCTCAGTTCCACAAGAGACAGCCGGGGGTCTCCCAGGGTCGAAGGTTCTGCCCTGCCTGCTCCAACCTCAACCTTTTCAGCTTCACTAATCTGCATCCGTTCTCTATGGAACTGCGTCTCTAACAACGTAGAGGGCAGCCCCAGGACACATTTCGGCCAGCGGTAAGGTATTCACCTCCAGATTTGCGAGAAAATCGCAGGGAAAAAATAGCACGACACAAAGCCGTGGGTTAGAGGTGCCGTGTCATTTACGAGAAAAAGAACCAGGAGGTTTGTGCAGCGGCTAAACGCATATTGCTAATCAGATGTTCCGGTAGCCACCAGTGTTTGTTGAAACATAGCTAGCTGTGTATTTTTTAAGAAAAAACCCAAAATGTGTAGTTTATGGGTTTATAATGGTATTGCGCTTTATTGCAGGAATGTTGTGGGAAGCGGCGCGGTGCTCCTCTGCGGTGTCAGAGGTTCAGTTTGGTCTCTCTTTTTCACATTTCTCTTGATAAGTGATTCTGTTGAGGGTGCTGTAATGAAAAAATAACAATTAAAACTCAGCTAAACACACTTTCGATTTTTCATAATGCTAAAACAAGCAAAGAGGCCAGAGTTCCTTATGTAACTCGGAAACGTAAGGTCTGAAGCTAAACCGTTCACTTGAATGCAATGGGAATGTTGTACGGCTAGCTCGCTCGCTCACTGTTAGGTTTGTCGGTGTTACAGAATTTAGAGTCCATAATATTTAACGTTCACACCCAGCGTTGAATGTTTGTATTATTTTTTATTTTCTTAGCTAGCTGGCTAGTTACCTGAATTGAGTGCTGTACAGTGGACTGGTCAAAGTTCAGGGGTAGTTCGAACTGAAATACGGCCAAATTGAAATTCAAGTGCATTTGTTACATCTGCATTTTAAAGGCTAGGTAATTGTTATTTTTGAGGCCTAATATTAATGTTTTAAATTCAGATGGAAATATTTGGATTAAACTCACCAAGCCGGTGGAAAATGCAATTGTAGGGGCTAGCTAGCCAGCTTGGTCGCTGGAGTGTTGGAGCACAATTTTAGCTAGATATATTTCATTAGAGCTGCTTGATGTTGGCAGCTAGCTACACTACAATACCGTGAAACCTCCGTCTTGCAGCATTTCTACACATTGTAGAGAGAGGTTGTAACCGCGGAAATATATCCTCAATTGAACCCGTGGACTGCTGGGCATTGTTTTGATTTTATATTAACGATGGGGTTGTAGTAGTGGTCGTGGAAAGATTTAACATGAATGACGGTGGGCAGGAGATCTTGTATAAAAGCCAGCAGGGTGTGATGTCAAACCCATTGGCTACTGACTGTAATCAATCAGGGAATCGCACGGGGGGAGCGAACGCCAGAGGCGAGCAAAGCAGAGCAGAAGCCCAGGAGAGGGAGCTTCCCGGACGGCATGAAAAAGCAAGCATCGCCGGTAACTTGCATTAGGAATACGATCAGTTCGGGACGTACTAGAGGTTTAGCTTTTTTCTCCAGTGCATTTTATGTAATTTTCCATTCTTACAGTCAGCTGCGCGCTTTTTTTCTTTGCCAATTTACAGGTAAATATTTAACGGCGAGAAAGGTTGCTGGCTATACCATTATAATGTATCTGGAGCTCGTATCAAGTTAATTTTGTTGCTGCGGAATGTTTGCTTTTGAATCCAGAAGCAGATTGTAAATGAAAACATAAAACGAGAAACAGCTATTACTTCTAATTTAGTGCAGCACGAATACTTAAGTTTATTGCAGTTGTTGGAACACTAGTATTTGTAACAGTTCGTTTTATTTGATAAGCCTTAAATAATTTGGGTGAAGCTTTGTTTATCAGTGGTAAATGCAACTAACCCTTTTTCATGCAGTCTTATGCAAAACGTTCCTGTAGTCCATACAAATATGCAATTATTTATATCCGCAATTTATATATGTTTATCTGCTTTTGTCACAAATCGCACATGCTTAATAATTTTTGAATTCGTAGATATTCAACTCTAAAAAAAGCCCATAACTGTTGCAATATCTGACTTCTTTTAATCTTAGTTTTTTCAAAAGTCTGACATTTTATTGTAAATATCTTATCCCTCCATCAGAAAGGAAATTCTTCTTTTAATATTTCATGGAGTTGTTAAGAGCATGATAAGATTGAGTTTTTATTTAAATAAACCTTGTGATCATGTATACAAGGAAATGCCAAATGACAGTCCATGTTATTATCTTGTAATTCTGTTTTAACAGAATATTCAAAAATGTATGTTGAACAGAATAATAGCCTTTCTGCATATTACCTGATTTTTCTCTACTTTTTTAGAATTCCTTTTCTTATGTGCCTTGTTTTCTGTCTTCAATATAAAAACACATCTTCCTGTGTTGTTCTACTGTGACCTCACACAACGCATTAATTCAGTTTGACAGTTTACATAAATACTAAAAAATACCCACGCAGCCAGAATCACAGGTGTGAAAACACCAAAAGAAATGTGACCTGGAGAAACTGTAAATGAGAGCCATAAAAAACTGTCTCCATGGAAGTGCAGTTATTCAAATGAGCACACCTGTATATGGGTGTGGTTGAATCCCTTACTTTTCTTTTTTTTTTTTTTTTTTTTTTTTTTTTGCATGAACAAGTTTGAATTGACATTTTTTTAAATGAATCTGTTAAAGTTTGGTGAATATTCTTTCCCTGTGTTGGTGTTGGTGTCTGTGTTGGTTCAGACTGTGGCCCGTTGCCGTGTCGCTCGTTTCCGGTTCTGAGGGGAGGTTCTGAAGGATGCCCGCTGTGCAGCTCAGCCCTGGGACCTGGTGAACAGCTCGCGTCCAAACCGGCGGGAGGATGGCGCATGGTATTCCGTCCCAGGGCAAGGTGACCATCACTGTGGACGAGTACAGCTCCAACCCCACACAGGCCTTTACACACTACAACATCAACCAGAGCCGCTTTCAGCCACCCCACGTCCACATGTGAGTGCTCTTCTTTCACCTTTGCATGTGCAGAGTTAGTCTCTGACTTAAAAAAATAAATAAGTTAACTCCTTCCCTCATATTCAACTCAGAGATTGCCTGTTTGACTCCTAGTTTGGGGCACTGCCATCAATCATGGTACTTCACCTCAACTGATAAACTAAATAGTCAGCTGTATAAATCTGATAGCTTGTGTTTAAGTCCCTTTGGATAGAGTGTTTGCAAAATGTCAAACTGTAAAATGCATCTTAATTTTGGCCTTAAGTGGTCAGTGTTACATTCAACATAGCATGCTTTTTCAATTGATAACACACCAAGAATTCTATTAAACTGAGTAATAAAACCGTTAGTGTTTAAATTCTCTGCATTGAGCTGAATAATTTTTGTTTGCAAAAGATTACACACAGTAGTTTTATTTCCATATGCATTATTTTTTATTCCTTTGTAAAACTTGCTTTGAATTTCTGTGCAGTTTTAGGTAGGCAAAAATTAGACCACTTCATGCACTACTAATTAGAAAGGCTAGTACATGTACCACATACTTGCATTAAGAGGTATAAATAATTAGTCATAGCATTAAGCTGTAAAACAGTAACGTGCCAGAGTCCAGTCAATGTACGCTATGTCAGGAATGTATCCTTATTACTGTACAAAATCAATACACATGGAATCACTTTGCTGTGTTGTTGCAGTTTATTTTAGTTTAGTTTCAGCCAAGACCCATGCAATGCTGATCACATTATAATAGCAAGTATAAACGTCCACCTAGTCATTTCAACCAGCAAGATAAAAATGTTAATTTATTTAATTGTATCAAATTGAAATCTTTACATATTCAAATGCAGTTTTTTATCTGTGATTGCATATTCTGTTATTGTAGACCTTAACCTAATCATGACCTTCATCTAAATTACCTCGGTACCCCATGTTCTAAAGAATAGTCTTATGTAAAATATAGCCTCTCACTAATGTGATTAGTTAGATAATGGTGAAAATAGGTGCTGGAAAAATCCTAAAATTATTTGACGATCCAACAGAGAAGGAAAATTGTGGGGCCTTTTAGACTGTGCTGTCTCATGAATACAATTTACTAAATTCTTAATGCTTTTTTCTATAAAAGTGGTGTGTGCATTTAGTATTCCAGTGTACCTTTTAATATCTCCTGCAACAATGCATATTTTACCTGAAATACCATGTATTCTTACACTAGATGAATTTGATTTAATTACTAATTATTCAAAATAATGAGGTTAATAACAGCTGCATTAAGAGTTCATCAAAAGCTCACGGCGGGAAGCAACTTATTGAGCTGTTACAGATAACAAAGTAAGATTTAAAATTCCTGGAACTGGAAGGATTATTATTAAATTAGAGATCTATCAAAGATCGCAGCTGGCAAGTAGGTATAGAGATAAGTTTGTCAAGAAAAATAATACATGCAAACCAGAGGGTGATGTCTTATTGGGACAATAAGGACAGAGGGTTTTTAATGTTTTAAGGCAATGAGTCTCAACACACTGCCTTAATTACATATTACCTTTTTTTACTTCAATAATGGAAACCATTGTAGAAAAATGTGAGATTATTCCATAAAAAGTGGAATTCTAGTGGCACCCACCCTCTCACCCGCTTTGGCCTGTCACTGAAAACTCCAGAGTCAGGAATGAGATTATAATGAGGGGGTTGAATTATTTTGATTGGGTCACCTCCTTTTCAAATTGAGCAATCACATTCACTTTGTATAAACAGCCCCGCCCCTGAGTTTCTCAGCTGGCGTCTACAAATTCCAAAATGCCTCATGAAGGGCACACTCCAGGAATGGAAGATTTGTGCTTTGAGACTGGTTCGTAGTATGGCTGTATTGTAAAATCTGGTGCCCAGGTTACAAAGGGAAAAATTGAGGATTTGAATGCTCATTGAGAAGCTGCCTTTGTACCTTATAGAAAAGGATGTTCTCTCAGCAACCCAAATAAAAGTCTTGTTCAACTCCCTAGTAATTGTCATATAAGTGATGTATAATTGTAAGTATTTGTACAGTATTAGTACTTAATATCTGGTGCATTTTCTATATTGCTCTGAACTGTGTAAAAAAAAAAAAATACATTTTTTGAATAAGTGATTCTGTATAGGATGCTATGAATGGCAATATTTATGTTTGTATATTTTATAATTGATAGTTTACACTGATTAAAGACGTATTTGCTACAGCCCCAGAACATTTAGATTAGGGAATGTAATTCATTGTGGGAAGCAAAATGTCAGTGTAGCCTTTGCATAATGAACTTCTTATCACCAGTGATCTTTTTTTCCCTCTGCCTTTGGATTTTCCTCCAAAAATGATTTGCCCTTGCGCCCTCCCGGAGACCTCGTGGTACATACAGTGCAGTCATTCTTTGAGAATACGTGCTCTGTTCTGGGAAAGTAAGCACTGTTTAGATTTGTGAGATAATGATCTGAGTTGCCTGGGGTTAGCCTTCTGTCTGCTTTAGGATTCCTTAAGCATAAATAAAGTTTGGTGTTCCTTGAACCAAAAAAAAAATGGCCTTTGAAACTTAATAGGTCTTAATGTTTCCCACCCACTTGCCTCGTAGTTCTCAGCGCCAACGGCTTCAGGAGAGAGTGTTTTGGTTTCCGTGGCACACTGAGGCGTCTTTTGTAACGACTTAGAACGTGGAATGGCAAAACACTCAGCTCTGTGACCCTCGTGTGAGTGGGAGAATAATCACGGTTAACCCCACGTCTAGAGCAATTACCAGAGTTACAGCATCACAGCGGCACCCTCAAGTTCGGAGGTAGCCTGGTAACATCTGCATTTTACTGAACTCAGTGACTGCCCCTCCCCCACCCTCCATTTGAATGGTAAATGCATGGAAACAGGAAACATATGCTTCAGGTTCAGCCTCTAATTGCATTTTGTTTAATTTCAGTGGAACACGCATGAATATGTAAAAATGCCAGCCTGCCGAAGAGCGATTTCCTCAAGGGTTGCGATGCCGTGCCGTGCTGTGCTCTCCTCTTACAGAAAGCCCAGGGCCAGCATTCGTCCACGCCACAGAACTGGCTCTGCGTTTAGCAGAAATTTAAAAGAACCGAGGGGCTTTCCTGGCTCTGCCATAGTTTAACCTCGTAATATGCTCACAACTGGCCGTTTTGCCATCCACTTCGGTGGGCGATGCGTCTGTATGGAGCACAGTCGGGGCTCCCTTTTGTTTTATTAAAATGTTCGTTTCCAAAAAATGATAAGCCGTATCATTACCTGGGGTGTGTAATTAAAGCTGCCTCGCTGCAGTACTTCACAAGCTTTGCGTGGAATATAGGCTTTCAGTGTGACAAACAGGCTTGCATCTTTATCATTGTTGTTGTGGAAATTAATTTATTATCCTTTTGATGGAAATATTAAGTTCAATTAAACAAAGTTTGTTACTGCAGCTGTTCCACAAATGTTGAATCCACTTCATCTCTGAAATGACAAATGCTCAAAAGACAATGAGTACTTTGTCTTGTTTTGATATATTCTGTGTAATATAAAATTATGTCATTTGTTTTTCTTATTCTTCCTGTCCCTGTGAGTTCCAAAAGTAAAACTATTGAAAATTAAGGTTTAAAACAGATGGTTTTGTTTCATACTACTGCAGAGGATTCCACTGCTGACTCCTATGCAGATAACATTTTACAGGCAATGTATATTTTTATTAGGAAAAGACAGTTTTTGGCTGCTACACAATTGGGCATTTGTTCATAGACTATGAGAATGGTCTACTTTTTGTGAATGGGAGAGATTGAGGAATCAAGCATGAGAGAGAGAGAGAGAAACTTTACCAATGAATCATATGGAAAGTATGGCAAACTAGGCAAATTATATTAAGCGCCTCTTTGCAATATCGTTCCCATTATATGGTTACTGAAGGATGCTGACACAGAATTCCTTCCTACAGAATGCAAGCTCCACTCCAGCACAGGCAGGGCAAAGAGGCCTTGAACCGTCTTCCTTGAGTGTTCTGAGCAGCAGTTCCGTTTGGGCTTTTGTTTTACTGGACAGACAGTCTCAGAGATGAATTGGGCTCATGAAAGTGGAAAGCACTTGATTAAGTTCCTCCCGTTTCTGTGTTAGCGCAGCCAGGTTAATTGACAGTTGACATACCGCAGGTCTTTATTGTACAGTTCAACTCTGCTAATAAACCCTTTTCCGCTGTAGAGCTGTAATAAAGGTAGCACATACTCAGGGTGAAACTGGCTAAGCAGGTAGTGTATGGATCTCTTTTCCATGTTAAAAAAAAAAAAAAGATGCTCTCATGACTGCTGCACGGTTGTGTTCTGATGAGACTGCTTGCTCTCTTGTATGCTTATGACCTCAGTTTTAGCCGTAACCCCAACAGAAATGACAGCAATGCAAACCACAAGAACCTGAACCACAGGTTTGCGCTAGCCCCACAGTGAAAATGGCTATGAGGGGATTGTCACTCACTTTAAAGCCACCCAGGTAGTTGCAGCTCAGGTGTGATCACTTCCTGGCCCACCTACACACAGCTGTCAGGACTGCAGAGTATTATGTTTTATTACGCCGAAGATGGTTTATTAATAGTTGATGTTCTCGTTGTAACTGAATGGAAACTGGCATCTTTTTTTGCCACAATGGGGTCAGCTATCAGGTGTATGTGTCAGGGCACCTTGCGGTTTTAGAGTCACACCACTGGTGTCAATTTGAGCACGGGACGTCCCTGTCTTTGTGTGCTTTGGGTCAGGAGACACACACAAAAAACACAAAGAGCCAGGAAGAGGGTTTCACTCCATAAAGTCACCCTCAGCTGGGCTTGCAGACAGCAGCCATGCATTAATAAAATAAGAATGAGCCAGAGCAATTTACTTTTTAATAAAGTGCTGCGAGAGTCTTCTGCAATGATGCTCAGCGCTGTTTGTATTAACAAATTTTTCCCTGTTATGTGGCACAAGGGACTGTTACAATTAGGTCTTGGAAGCTGCATCTTTTTACTGATAAAATTGACCAAACAATTTTTAACAGTTATCCAAACAAGTCCACAAGGAGCATGATAAACCCAGTAATAGTTTTTTTTTTTCTTATTATTTTTCTATTTGATTTGTCTATTGATTCTGCAAAAGTTTTGTTTGAAATACGAGTTTGCCACTGAAACGAAGTTGAAAAAGTTAGTTATTGAGATTGACATTTTTGCGTTACATTCTTTATTCTAACCAGTTTCTTTTTGTGGGATGGGTCGGAGTCCTTTTTTAATTAAGTAGAATTTTTTAAAGTATTGTTAGTGTTTTCTCTGAGGATGTTCATACCAGTTCGGCTATCATATCGGCTCTTCCATGAATTACCAGCTCTCACAAATACGATATTGGACGAAGAAAGCCCATATCTGTACAGCTTTGGCTTCAAGTCATAAAGCTAGGTTTAAAAAACAGCACAACCATTTTCTGTCTGACTGTTTCACTCATCTGTGTGTATAAATACCATATATGTGTCATGTGTATGTAATCACCTTTAAGCAATAAAGAAGAGGAGATATGCTGTTACAGGATTTGTTTGTTACCTGTGATGAGTATCATTTCATTTTTTCCTTGCTGTGGGCCATACATATTTTTTATTCTTCTTCATTTCCCAAAACATGTTTCACTAAAAGATTAATAATAGGATTTATGTGGATTGTTAGACTTTCCCCTGAAATTGAATCGCTGTTGGAGGTGTGTGTGGTGCAGCATGCAGATATGGGTTTTTTCTTTTTTTTGGAGGAATTAAAAAGGCAGACAATTTCTGTTGAAAAAATCTACTCCATAAAATAACTGAATTTTTGCTGTTTCAGAGCAGGGGGAGGGATTGTCTTAAAAAGACATTACGCATATTACCAAATAACACTGAAGCAGTCATCAAGAATTTCTTTTTTGTGATGACACAGTTAGTCTACAGATAAAAAAACAATTAACAGTACAGACAAAATGGCAAAGCAAGGCTTGGTTCTTGATTTAAGTGTGTTTGACCTTGCTGTCACAGGACTGCGTCCATCATAACGCGTAGAGGCGCACGCGAAAGCTAACCATCCAGGCAAATAGAGACAAGCAGTCGCATATTTATTAACTGTGTGGACAGCGGGGTTAACTTCAGAAGATTAGCAACCTGACAATCACCACTTTAACCCAAGGTCACCCGTTCAATTCTGGATTAGTTGGTTTATCGACGAAAAATCATTTGGCGTTGGTGAGTGCTGTTGGTGGATTGAGGAGGAGGGCCCGGTTTGATTGTTTCTGCTCCTGGTCGGGTGGCAGGTGTTCACAGAACAATGGAGCCCTTCGACTCAGACCTAGTTGACATTCATTCCTCGTCACTCCCACCAGCCTGGGGTTGAGTGGCGAGCAGGGGCACGACCTGCACGGGCAAACGCCGAGGAAAGAATTCAGGCAACCTTCGACAGGCGCAGGCCTCTACACAGTCGTTCCAAAACCTGAAAATATTTTTTTTATAAGTACGAGTCACTGGGAAAACTCGGCTGCAAAAAAAAAAACTAAACTAAAAGGACATGTTTGTCCCACAGCCTTACAACCTGAAAGAAGTCATCAGGAAACCCAGAGATTGCTGCAGTAGTGCACCCTCTCCAGCCACCCATAACAGACATGACCACCTCCAAGCTGCTTGTCGAGTGTGCCTCCTCTATAAATGTCTTCTCTGTCCAGTGTTGCAAGTCAAACACAAGGGCTCCTGAATGCAGCAAAGGCTCTTAGATCCTCAATGCGCTGTAGCCCAAGGCGTATCTCCACTGGCCTTGTCTTGGGAAGAAAATGCGTTCTCTCATTTGAAGCGAGAGAAATGAAGAGGCTCTAGAAGGGCGGACATATTGATTTGCGTTTTAAAGGAATTAGTCAAGGTCAGACATTATGGAATAGTCAAAATCAACGGACAGTGTTATCCAGTGAGATATTTTGAAAATGAATCGGGGGGGGGAGGAGTTTTGGTTTTTATTTTACGTGAAGCTGTATTATTTACATGTATTGAATTTACAAAGTTTCTGAGGCTCTATGTGTCAAAATGACTAGTCAAACTCTTTAGTGTCCCCTGACCTTACGTCATGTGGCAGAAAGGATGACTGAATGCCCCACAGTGTACATGTGGATATGTGTATAATTGGCAATGTAGGAAATAGGATACTACATATAAAAGTGTTCTTTACATAAAGAGTGAGTATTCAGTGAACAAATTTACATTTGTGTTTGACAGGTCAAAGAGCAAAGGGAATACCGTCAAAGGAAATATCCGGCAATGAATATTGAATTTTTTTTTCTAACAGAGGCATATGCAAGCAATAAAGGACGCAGTGTTCTGGTTTGTGTCTTAAGATTTTTTTCCCTTCTATCTTGAGACTCCAAAGGAGCTAGTGTAGCCCGAACTGAATGATAACATTTTGACTGTAGGAATTTTTTTTTTAATTTTTTTTTGAAGCATTTTTTGTCGTCCTTGTTCATTTGAACTTGATTTCTGCCCAAATGAAGCCTTCGGCCTGAATAATTCTCAGTTGAATTGAAAATTGCTTCTCCATTCAGTCCTAAACCCATTTAATGTGGTAGTGAAAGAGCGGGAAATGCCTGGGATTTTTGTGAACGTCCTTGGTTGTTCTCTGTACAGTTAGATGTTTTTTGTGTCTCAGTGTTCAATGTCTCAATATCAACCAAAAAATTGAAATCAAGACACTGAAAATAAAAAGAAAAAAGTAACTGTGGAAAAACAAAAATGAAGAGTATTGACATGTGCAAACTTCCAAATACTCGGCACAAATTCCTAAATGGTTCGGAAATGTTGTAAGCCCATGGAACCTTCGCCGGAGCCGAAATGGAGGTGCATGAATAACATGCTTTCTCTGCTCACTGGGACTAATTTAGTGTTATTAGAGTGGTCAGGAGGTTTCACATGGCATGCCTTAATTGATACTGGTTACTTTGTTTCTTTGTACAGGAAGACTGACTTTAAGTGGGGGGAAGGCTGTATTTATGCATGCCATTCTTCTGCCAGATGTTTTATTTTAAAACTGTTTAAATCTAAATCAAAAAGATAGCTAGGGTGGGGGAGGGCGTGTCTGCGTTCTGTGAGTGTGTGCATCTGTGTGTGTGTGCGCGCGCGTGCGTGCGTGCATACGCGTGAATCTGTGTGTGTGTGTGTGTTTGTGTGTGCGTGTGTGTTGGGGGCGGCAGGGTCTAACAGAAAGAAACATTGAAGACCGGTCTGAATGACATAGCGGAGAACTCTGCCCTATCCAGTTCCCCCACATTTTGTGTGCGGGATATCTTATGTATGACTGTAGGCCCCACGGTCTGGGGCCGGCGCCACCTTTGTAACCAGAACCGCGCGAGTCCTCAAAAGCACCACAGAGTCATGAGCCCCCGGAGGCCAAAAACCTCGCCGGTGGCACAGCCACGTTTGCGCCGTGCATTTTATTTACTGCACCAAATCAAGGAACAATATTGCTTTCTGGGCTGTGTTTTCTCCGTTTTAGTCTGTGTTTTTCCAAGCCCTAATTTACTTGTGCAGGTGGCCAATTCCAGACATACAACTGCAAAACTCCAATCTCGGTTCTTGTTGATTTGAGAAGCAGTTTCTGAAATTCCTGCCAGCTCCAAATAGATTTGGGACTTGGGTTTTGATTGCAAATTTGCAGGCCGTCGGCCTGTGTGACAAAACAGGGAACTGACATTGACTCTTATATGTAGCCTAATAACAGCAGAGATTCTCTATTTCTGAGGATAGCTTTGTGCCTTCATGCCTGAATATGTTAGTCAGTCACATCTTTTGCTGGGGAATGTATGTCTTGAATCTACGATCTAGAATTGCTTGCCATGTTTGCCTTGGTTTTTTTTTTTTTTTTTTTATTATTATTTGTGATGTTTTTGTCAGTTTTCAGACTTGCACGTTAATTAAGGCCGTAATGTGTGCTTTCGGCGGGAGTGCAAAACTGACATCCCCTTAAGTAATGAAATAATGGGCGAAAGGAGGAAAGTGCAGAGAATTGCATATTGCTGGCTTCAATTACAGTCAAGATCTTTTCCTTTTTAGACAAGGAGGGGTTTTTTTCCCTTTAGTCTTGCTTAGGAAAAATAAATAAAAGGATGTCCGGACGAGACATAAGCAATTCTCACAAATGGACAGAGGAAGAAAACAGCTTTCCTTTTGGAAACTACACTTTAAAAAATTCTCTTCTGACCAGCATAGAATACGTATAGAGGCTCTTATTTGAATTAAAATATTTATGTTCTTTGGTATTTTCCATAAAATGCAAAAGTGTTCTACTGCGCCACAGACATGGAATGCTTGAGGGACTAGAGGAGCATAAACAAATGTGAAAAAATGCAGCTTCTTCGGGTGAGGGTGAGATTCAAGGGTGAGAAATGTATTTGTGCTTTTAATATTAACCATCAACAAACCAAGTGTAGCTCGAAACTTGTCTCTCCTTCTGGATTTGGAATGCACAAGAGGCGCAGCTTCGCTTGTGCTCGATATCAGAGAAGGCCAGGAGGAGAGGAAGGAAAATGAAATACTTTGCTGATGGGTAAGTGTCTAATCTGCCATGATTCAGAAAAGGCTCCTCCCCTTCATTAACGGGGTAAGCCACTGTCAACATTAGCAGGAGGAGCAGTGTGGGAGATTTGAGCGAGGTCTGGAGCGCCATAATAATGAAATCTCAGAGGCAGGCAGGGGGGATAAGCGTTTATTTACCCTGCATTTGCAGTTGGGATTAAAACACCTTGCGCAGGTTGCAGAAGCTCACTGCTTAATGCCTTGCTTTAATCCAGGTCTACCAGCCTCCCCTACCAGCCGGCCCACCTCTGAGCGGCCCCCTGGGCCCCTCGGCCTAGTTTCCCCAGGAGCACTCTCACGCGTGTGGCCCCGTCCCCGAGGACTCGTCCCGATGTGACCCTAACCTCTCTTCTGCTCCATTTTCTCCCCCCTCTCTTTCCCCACTGCAGGGTGGACCCCATTCCATATGACACTCCCAAACCGGCCGGTCACACGCGCTTCGTCTGCGTCTCCGACACACACTCCCGGACAGATGGCATTCAGATGCCGTATGGAGACGTATTACTCCACATGGGTGACTTTACCGAGCTGGGACTTCCCTCCGAGGTTAAGAAGTTTAACGACTGGTTAGGTAAAGATTCTGTTATTCTCCGTTCCTCTGGCTCACCCCAATTAACCTCCCTTCCTCTTATCAAAATTCTGTTCCGGGGCCCCTTCATTAAATTAGACGGGTTTAGTTACCCTGGACTGCCTATTATGGATACTGCCGGTTCTTTCAGATAAAGGGAATTTCAGACACAGGTTCCATTGAGATTACACAGAAGGGTTTATATCTGACGAACTCCAGTAACTAACCCCTTAGTGTTTTATCCCCTCTTTGCAACAGGTGCTGTGCTCTCTCTGCTCAAGTGGAAGACTACGTTTTGTAACCCTTTCCTGTTTCTCCAAGAGCAGGGCCATATACTTTGTTTTGTTAATCAGCTGTTATGTTCTCTCTTTGTCCTACCATCTCTCCCCTCTCACTTTCTCTCTGCCATCTGCAGTTATCTGAGTGTAATTTTTTTACTGCCTGAAAAGAGGTGTAGTCTCTCTTTTTCCACCTTCAGCTATGTGTTTTTATTTTTCTTAAGAATGTGATTTTAGTTTTGATTTCTACTGTTTGTTGCTTTTTCCTCCAAAGTACTCAGGGCTGTTTTCTTCAGTCTTTATTTGAGGTACGTCCTGTAGTATATATGATATTGCACTCTTTGAAATTAATATTGGTCTGTTTTTTATCTTGTCATGAGCAAGAGAATGTGGTTCAGACTTGCAGTCATATGAAAAACATGGCCTTAGGCTTTCATTTAGTGTTATTTGTTTTCTGGTGGTGTTGAAAAAGAAAAAAGCATTATTACTAAAATAAACAGAAGACTGAAATGCTGCAGGTGATAGGGAATGAAGGTTCTTCACTCACAAGGACCCACAACAATTCAATTTGACTCCGTTTGGCAATGGAATTTCTGGCATGTTGAAGCGAGGATGTACTGATGTACAATATATTCATGCGCTGCTTTGCCTGAAAGCACACCATCCAGACCTTCCTTATTCCACCTTTATGTTCTTTGTGGCAGCCAATCGCAAATGACTCCAGTCTCCATGGTAATATCGCAGAAAGATCTGTCTTAAGTTTCGGTTGACGCCCACTTCAGTGTACAGAAAGCACCCGAGCACTTTTCATTAATATAAATTGTGGGGTGCGTAGCCCCCTCCAGCTCAGCGGCTTTGGACTGTCCTTTGCATTCCTCCTTAGAGAGATGGTGAAGAGAGGACTTGAGGCCTGTCAGGAAGACAGACAGTCTCCCTTGTAATGGGTTTTCCAGTTTTACAAAGATTAAAGCCTCAATCCAAGCACATCTAGCTAATTTAGCTGTTTAGACAGAATTGATGTGTGTTCCATTGTCATTAGTGAACACATAAACATCTTGCACCAATTCTTTCAGGACTATTTGCAGCAATGGGTTGAAAGGAAGGGCACATGCATTCTTTCGCCTTTGCTTGAATTGTTTGTTTTGTTTTCTCTCTACATTTCGGTGCTACTATACACAATCAAAAGATGTGATTTTGCTGATTTTTTTTGATCAAGTAAAAAGAAAAGCCTCGTTTGGTTTTGTAGCAGAAAAGTTCAGTTCTCCTTCTTGGCAAAAAATAAAATAAAATGGATTTAAATTTGGCTGAAACCACACCCTCTGAGATCTTATTGTATTTGTCAAGAAGGACACTCCCCATAACTCAGAATGGCCATATTGCCCCCCCACAACTTGTAGCCGTGAACCAAGCCGGAGGGGGAGGGGGGGTTTTAGTACGAAATCATGTTCAGGTTGTCTTCTTAAAAATATATTTAGAACAACAGGATATTAACTTTGTCATTGCAAAAAATTTGGCAAAACTGTGTATTTTGAGTGTATACGGTTCTCAAATGCAGTGAAACCAGTGTCCATTAAATGTAATTAGGGTTGACGGTGACAAGAATAGCACTGATTTGCCCAAGCAGTGAGTGCAGATGCTGAGGGCATGTGTCTGATCTCGGTTCCTCATACGCTTGGTTGTACAAGCCAGGCAGCCTGAGTCATAATTACAAATCGATGAGAACCAAAGTGGAAAATTGCTGCCATTTTTAAACTACCGTGTCATTCCTTTTAATTATGTAATATCAGGGTGTCTGTCAGACCCCTTCTAAAATTGTACTCCTCGTTGGCAATGCCTGTGTGAGAGAAGGTAGAAACTTGGAAAAATTTTGTTGGAGAGGCTTTCATTTTTTCACTTTACTTTTTCTTCTTCAGTAAGCCTCCAACTGCCCTGTTTGAAAGGGGAGTCTCATTCGTCAGAGCAACAGGGTTCTTTTGGTTGTTGACATGACATAAGTTCTCTCACATCGGCATTCCCAGCCTCAAATGAAAGAGGGGAAAAACGAAAGGGAAAAAAAAAAAAACTTTGTGAAAAAGAATTGAAAAAAACAATTTATAGAATTTTCAAGGCTATTTTTCTCCATCTGCTCCAGGTGGAGTATTGATCAAAATTCAACCCTTATCAGTTAGTGGGCCCCTGAAGTAGCCGTGAAGAGGCGCAGAGCTTCAGGCTAACAGGAGAATTGTCGCTCAGCTAACATTGTTTTGTTAGCTGAAATTCACACTAGCACTCACCTTGTATTTTTGTCACTGAAATCAACCCTCTGAGAACCCCTTATGAGTGCCTTACGTGTTCCCACATATCAAACAGGTGACGTTTTCAGCACACTTACATCTTTACAAGGTAAATGATGCAAAGCAGGTGGAGACCATTTAATTAAACTGTGTAAAGGTAATGTATAAGCCCTATGTAGTATACTGTAGCAACCATGACATTCTCAGACGATAATATTTAGAACACTGTACTGATTTTGAATTTCCCTTTTACCTTTATAAGCAGTATGCGTTTATGATTACTAGTGGTATTATTATTATTATTGCTGTTGTTGTTATTGTTCATTTTTATTTGTTGGAGTGGTAGTAGCAGCAGCGATGGCAGTAGTTGTTGTAGTAGTCCTTTTGTCCAGTTGATCAGTGTTCCTCGGTCCACTTTAAATTAGCAGGACTATGCATTTTCAAGGAGCCAGCTTTCCTGTTCCACTCATTATCATGGAGTCGGGCTTCTTTTTCTGGGCTTCCTGTTTGTACTTGCCTTTGATTGGGCCTGAAATGTCTCAGCAGCCTGGCAACACTGGTTGTGCGCAGCCTACTTCGGTGCGCTAGTTATGCCAACGATATGCAGGAAGCTCGACAATGCTTTTGTCAGAGGGTTCAGCACATTTTTCTCCTTGCAATTTACAAGGTGTTGACAGAGCAGACCGCACACTCTGCTTCTCATGGGGGTAGGATAAAACTGTATCCTCATTAAAATTCACTTAACCTCTGTGTTCCAGTGAGGGGAATTTTTACTTTAAGATTTGAACCATTTCCTTTTGTTGCAAAAATGGTTAAATGGAAATTGACTGATGTATTTTAATGTATTTTTTTTCCTCTGTGATAAAAGATGTGGGAACAGAAGGAGTACATTGAAAATGTCTGTCTGATTGCTTACATGGTAACACTTCAGAGTATAGTGGTGTTAGTGCATAAATTATTAAGAAAACATTACTGACAATATGACATCTAAGTACAGTAGCTTTCATGCATGTATCTTTTGCTGAGCATCAAATTCATAACATTTTTCTCATTTTTGTTTGCTAGTTTTTTTTTCACTCTTAGAAGTATGAAGTGAACACAATTTTTGTGCGCACTTGAATTGGAAAATATCTTTCAAACCGAAGAGGTCACAGGATTGGAAAATCTCACCAGTGTCACCCTATAATGATAATATTGTGGCCTCCATTAAGTAATTGTTAAAGAGAAGGCCTGGTTTATCAGACTGAGTGACACCACAGTAATTGTGGTGCATTATTATTATTGTCCTGCTGTGTGCTTCTTTACATTTTTATTTGGCATTTTCTTGAGTGATCAGCAGCAGTTAAGGTGAAAGCATACATTTTCTCTTCTTTGATTTTTACTGCTCATTTTCCCTTCCTTTTAAGTGACTGCAGAGCTCATGATTTTATGTGAGAAATATTATAATATATAGCTTTGTTCTTCAAAGACAGAACTTTGAAGATTAAATTGGGGACATAGGCATAAAATTCACCAGTTTAAATAATTTAATTTTTTTTTTTCAGATGCGCAAGAGGCTACTTGATTTATCTGCACAAGTAAAGAAATTCTATTTCTCTCGGCACTGTATCCCAACTTAAGTGTTTTTCCTCCTTTGGAAATGAAACTTGTTTCATTTGGATTGTAGAGTCAAGGTTTATTGAGGAATTTGGCGTAAAGCTTCCAGTGAGTTTGTAGTGTTTTATCAGAATTGTGCGCGGTCCTCAGTCGGAAGGTATGTGGCTCATCTACATGGAAATCTGGAAATCACTGTTAATGGAGGAGGCAAATAATTGTTGGATTTCCTTCAAGCTTCTTTGTTGCACCGTGGAATGGACATCTTTTTTTGTGAGGTTTGCGGTTGGCAATCAGTTTTTAATTGCATGTATTTTGCACTGCTGTCTTTGCTTACCTTTTCTATGATTAATGATAATTGCAATATACTGTAGATATTACCAACTGTATATTACAAAGTGATTTATATACCTAGAAAAACAATATGGAATTGAATAAATACTGTACGGCAAAAACCACAAGGTCATACCCATTATTGTTATGATACTTTAATTGAAGTCTTGGGTGCCATATAGTTTTTGCAAGCAGGAGTCCCTAGCTTTAAGTACAGTTAAAATGGACTCACATACTGTATTTTTTTTTTTGTAGTTGTTTATGGAAATCATAAGGAGAGGGTCTGTATCCGTGCCCTTTGAAAGTACATTTTGATGGCAATAAAATGCTCAGAAAATTCCCTGTAGAGTCTAGGAAATAGAGTTGGCCAACAGTAATTACATTTCCCATCATTCACTGCTGCATACTGCAGTGTAGTGTAAGCCAATTGTAGCCCATGATTTGGTTTTGCACATTGGAATAGCCCCATGTAAATGGATATATGATGTAGTTAGGGAAGGCCAGAGGATTTTGAAATTGAGAGATGGCTGCTCCTTATTAGATTAGATGAGGAGATTATGATACACTTCAGTATACTGCTCTCCTTTAAATTATGGTGGAAGAATATAAGCCCTGCTATACTCTTTTCATCTTCTGTGGTGCAACAAAACATATAAAAGACCCTGGAAGATTGAAACTGCACCAAACCTTTTGCAAGGTCAAGAAAGGGTGAATTTCTGTTTGTAACAGGGTTCAGCTTCCAGTGGTAATCATTAGTTTTGAACAGCATTCATTATTACCAAGATGGTTCTCCTTCACCTTAAAAGGCACTGTTGCACATTGATTAGAAAAAGTCTTGAAGCTTTGATATTTTCGGATCACAAAGTATCAAATTGAATTTTGAGTATCGATGCTGATCGAAAAAACAAGGCTGTTTGGTTTCTGGAGCATGGAACATGATTTTATATTGGATTCAGCTGTGTTATATTCCAGCCATTTAAAATCCCAGTGTACTCTAAGGAGAGGGAAAGTGAAAATGGGGCCGGGCATTCAGTCTGTGTTCTATAAAGACCTATCCTACCTTAGTGATATATGAGGTGAGCAGGACAAAAGACCTCTTTCTGAGGGAAAAGGGAAAGGTCAAACAAGAAATTGAAAAATGCTGGACTGATGACTGTAATGGATGATCTTGAGTATTTAGGTCGACTTCAGCAGTTATTGCTCTTGGGGGGAGAGGGAAAAAGCCTCTTGGCATCCTGTAGAGGTCAAGCAGGGCCTTCACCTATGATTTTAATCCCTTTCATTGTCAGAGACCTGATTCTTTTTATGGCTTGCCGTCAATTTATCGAAAGGACATCGAAAAACCTCAGTGATTCGTAAAGAGTGAGAAGCCAGCAATTGGACAGTTTTTTTTTTGGGGGGTTACAGAGTATCGCAGCCACATCACTAGAACAGGGAAGGGCAGGGCCAGACCAGGAGCGAAGACCTTTGCCCTCCCACCCCACAGTGGTGAGAAGATGAGTCGGTTTGCTTACCCATCACCCCCTGCTGCTCTTCAGCTGACATCTATGATGGAGTTCAGGCCGCTCTGGAGTAATGGTTCTGTAATGGGAATTTACGTCTCAGTGGAAATGGAGATGAAAGGTTGAAGGAATGGTGAATTATCCAACATAACCCCCCGCTGCTCAGCTCCAACCCCTGCTGCTGTCAAGACTCTGATGTGTCATAATAGTAGTCTGCAGCTGTTGTGTATGGTTATTAAACTTTGAATTCATTTTTAATTGTTTTTCAAACAGCTATTATAGTTATAGTCTCAGTATGAAATAAACAAGGTATTTATTTTTTATACTTTCATTTCATATGCTTTCACCTTTAGGTATTAAATGGTGTAATGTCAGTATGGAATCGCCAGGGTAACGTCATAATAGAGCATTGGGTGTGTTGCATATGTTTCCTTGTGTAGATGCATTGTGGGTAATTTTTTTTATCCAAGCAGTTCCTGTCATGCACCTTGTTAATTAATGCAGCATATATAATGTGAGCTTAAATTTTCTATTTTTGTTTTTGTTAAATGTCACAAAACATCATATTTGCTTTGTGTGAAATATGGTGCAGTGTAGTTATATTTTTTAACTGTACTTTCACAGTCATCTGGAATCCTCTGAAAGTCGAGCTTGTTAGCTTATTGCTAAAAATAAGATTTGGCATAAATGTGATAAATAGTGTTTGGGAGCAGTAGCTAAATTATTAAGTAATGAGGTCAAATAATTATGATGAGACAAAGGCATACCTTATATACATTACCCTTGCCTTTCAGTTTTGAGTTTGTGAACTGGAAAGCTCCTCAAACTTATAACATATGTGTCAGGAGTGCATAGCAACTGTTTAAACCATACCAACATGAAGCTCCTTCATGTGCTCAATTCTCAAATAACCGTTTTTATTTTAAGGCTGGCAGAAGTAAAACAAATATGTCCAGCGTTGAAGGATTCAAGACAGGATTTTCCCTGTACAGACTTGTAGAGAAATAACCAGTGTTACATAATTATGAAGTATTTAGTTGTTTATGTCTGTGTTCCAATACAGACAGCTTGCAGTCATGTGCGGAAGAGTTTGAAATTGTGGGTTTTGACATTCTGCCAGGGACAAATATGTGGACCTTATTAAATGATACAATTAACATGCCACAAGAAAAAAAAAATGATTCAGTTATTCTATTGTGTATTACAAATATCCTTCTTCTACATCGATTTTCACATGTAGTTAAATGCATTCTCATAGTCATCATGAACACTATGGACATGTAGACAATATGAACATATTAAATACATAAGAGTTTCTGTGGTATTTGTTCTTTTTTCTTTTTTTCAGCTAATAAGCTAAAACATACTCTTGTTGACCTTGTCAGATTTTAATTTGTGAACCGGACACCCCATGAGGTTTTAATGTTATTTTATTGTAGGTAAAAATAACTACCCCTTGTGGGTTTCTGTTTGCAGTAACCCAAGTAACATGTGTACCAACACTCGAATATTGTTATGAAATATCACAGGACTAAATAAAATGTTGGTCAATTTGTTTTAAACGGTTGATGAGACTTTTTTTTCCCCCAGCTCCCAACTTAGCAGGTTTTTTGATTGTTCGTTACTCTTTTTTTTTTTTCTCTCTTTCAAATTATAGGCATGTTATTTTTCAACATCCCTCAGTTTCAGTCCACTGAAATTTTTAAGGACTTAAAAAAAGAGAGAGAACCAAATATCTAATCATTCTGTTTTAAACCCAGATTGCCACATTATTCCTTTAACATTTTTTTTCTTCACAACTGTTCTTCCCTCTCTCTTTTCTTTGCAGGTGGCCTACCTTATGAATTCAAAGTGGTCATCGCAGGGAACCATGAACTGACCTTTGACAAAGACTTCATGGCTGAGCTGGTGAAGCAGGATTACTACCGGTTTCCTTCTGTGTCCAAGTTGAAACCGGAGGACTTTGACAATGTTCAGTCTCTTCTTACAAACTGTATATATCTGCAAGACTCTGACGTGACAGTCAAGGGATTTCGAATATATGGGACACCTTGGTAAGACACTCGCTGTATTTTTTTTCATTCTGCGTTCATGTCGGAGAGGGTAGTCGGTGTACCGTTGGTTTTTCATGTTTTGTGTTGTTCCACACGGCTTCCATTTTGTCAAAACACATTTTCCCCATCTCAAGTGTGTCATGTGGTGTAATTATGATAGATTTACAAACAAAGGACTCAAGGTCCACAGCTTTTTACATTTGTTCATTTCTCTTGTACCATTATCCAAGCATCTCAAAGTCAGCAATCACTGGTTCAAATGGGAATTCTTTAAGGGATACATTTAAATTTCAACACAGGTATAATTAAGCTGTCTGGATAAAATGTGCTTTGTTCTTAACGTTGGATAAAAATCATTCCACTTTTTTTTTTTTTTTTTAATTTTCAGTTGCCATTGAACGGTTTTGCCATTGTATGAGACATTTAGGAAGAGAAATGGTTCATGTTTATGTTTGAATCTCAGCACAAAACATAGTGCAGTGATGTTGAGCAGAGGTCAGGGTCTTGACTGAGCGTATACAGAACCGCTAAAGAGTCTTCTTGCACAGAAACACTGGCCAGGATTCAGTCATCATTTGTCTTTAATATTGGCTGACACTGAAATGCACGTGTTTATTTTTATATTTAACATCATATTGTTGCGAGTTCACCTATCATGGAAAATGGACTCACCCAATACTCATAGCATAACACTCATGTACAGGTGTAAGTAAAAGTGAAGGACAAATGTTGATTGAGTCCCTGCCACTGTCTTTGTGTCGACACTTAACAACTGGTGGAAACAATAGCATTGAAACCTACGGCGGGGACCTTTGTGAATAGTATCTGTTAACTATTCTTGGTTTTGCATTTCTGTTGTTTAACAGTCAACTAAACGACATTGTTGTTAGATACAGTTTTCCGGCTGCGTGCGGATTTGGTTGCAGGGGTTGAATGTGTAGTAAGCTGTATTGGTCATGATAGAATTTTCCTCATCGAATGGGTTTTTCTTGTTTATCCTTCTCATGTCCTTTGTGCTTTGCTCAAAGTGTGCATTTCCTCCAGTAAATTGCAGAAGTGCCAGTGAATTTTTACAAAAGAATACTCAACGTTCAGCGTGCTAAAAAGTAGTATGTTGTGATGAGCTGGGGTCTGAGAATGGTGATAATGAAGTATGAGGGAACACTACCTCTCTTTGGGTGTTGAAGTGTCCAAAAACTGCGCCATTGCATATAGTTTGTTTTACATTTATGTCATCCTTTTAAAAACAACAAAAAAAACTAAACAAACTGTTGAAAGGAGAATAAAAAGCAGTGCCATGAGAGTGGCTTAAAGACCAGGCTGGCGTGGGCGCTAGCATGGCTTCCCGTAACAGCTGTGGTGAGTCCACATTACTCCCTGCTCAGATTTTGGAAGTTGGCGTGACCCTTTTTTGCTTGTGTTGTGCATATTCCCTGCAAACTAATTATTGTTAGTCCCTGATCCCTTTGGAAAGCAGATCATTCTTGCACATATCTTGGTGTCTTAGAGGCTGGGTTGCAGTAAGTGTAACATTAACAAAAAGAATCAAAGCTTAATGTAAAAACCAGTTTGAAGAGATGGGTTTAATCAGGATAACTATCTGTTTTTTTTTTTGGTTTTGTTTTGTTTTGTTTTTCCATTTTAAGAAATGAGCTGCTGCTCTCTCAGTTCAAATGGAACAATTCCAGAAGTTAATGAACAGCTGATACTCTTTAAGAAAGGAAAGAAACACTGCAGTATGACTAAAATCATAATAATTGTCCAAGGAAACAAGATTCAGCTTTTGGTGTGGACTCGCTCAGAGATCAGAAAGTCAAGAGAAACAGCGTACAGGAGCAGCAGGGGAAGGAAGTCTCACCCAGGCGCTGATCAACAGTGGTGGACTGTGACTCACTCACATGTATTTTTGGATAGGCTGAGTCAATTCTCATGAGAAAAATAAGCAGGTAGAGTCTATATAGCAGAGGTCAGAGGAGGCAGTGATCAAGAGGTTATGATGGACTGCGAAATGAGAAGAGAATTATAGGATTACCCTTAACCATTGTTAACGCTGGCTGAATAATACTGCAGAAAGTATGCTTTACAGAGAGTATTCTTGTGGTTAAGGGCATGCTTCTAAGCTTAATGTGGACTTTTAAAGGTATTATCTGGTCAAGGAGTTAACATTGTGTTTAAAAGCTTGCGTTTTTATTGAACTGAGTTCAAGTGAGACTTAAGCAAGGTGGTAATGGTGGTTAAAAATGAACCGCAAATATCAATACCAGACAATGTCTTGATCATTTGTCAGCTATACCCTGACCAATGGCAAGATGTATTGTGAAAGACCAGGGCAGCATCGGGAAGAAGTATGTGGACCTCCTGGTTAGCAGTGAGGTTAAGCTAAGCACAAAATTCACTCCGTGGTCTAGGTTGGATACTAAGGTAAAAGCCATAAAGAATAGGCCACAAACCAAAGGGGAGCAATGGGAGCAGATAGAAGACCTCCGCAAGTCTGAATATTACTGTCATTGCAAAGAATAATGCGTTGTCCAAAAGATATACATCCTAAAATCTGTCTAGTCCTTCCTGCACAGTAGCCCCTGTTTTCATGCACCGGCATTTCTCCTGTCCAGCCCACCTCCACCCCCACGGTGGAATCGGCTTAAAAATAGATGTTGATGATTGCGCTGTTATTATTTTTGCAGCTATTATTAGTAGCTCTAGTAGTAGGGCACAGCGCTTTGGGATAGCTTTCCTCAGCCGGAGCCAAAAGAACTCGCACATGTGGAAACCGTAAGAAGGGCAGCCAACGGTTGGGGAAACAGGAAGCGAGGAGAATCCAAGAGGCCCTTTACTCCTTACGGGAAGGAAATTCCCTTGGAACCCTCTGCTTTTGAAAGCTGTTAAATGGGTGTTGTGACACCCTGATCCCAGAGGAAGTAGGAAGGATGGTCCCGTCTATAACAGGGTGTCTGTCACAGGGTTCTGCTCCGTGGGTGGCCGGGTTTATGGTGGCCTGACCACTCATGCAAGGAGTCTGAGGGCTCTGCATTAACTGTTAAAAGTAATTTTGCAATGATGAAATAAGATCATGTTATGTTGACTAGCTCCTTATTTGAAACCCCTTATAAGCGTGTGTTCGATTTCAGGACAAGAGTACATTTTATTATGAATTGATTGCATTCTTCTAAAACTGCTGCCACATATTATTGAAATGAATAGCGTAGTCAGTCAAGGCAGAGCGCTTTACTCTGACCACAGCGCAAGCACAAATTTCCATGGCCTGATGCGCCAGGATTGCGCGCATAAAACTGCCGAGGTCGATGCAGAGCGCGTACGTGTGCTCCTGTTCTCCCGGCTATTTTTAACATGCAAAGCCACAGAGGAGCCGGGTGGCTTCGGTAGTTCGTCATTGAGCGGCCCCAATTTTTTTTAACTCTAGGTCTCTGCTCCAAACAAGGGAACAAAAATATGCAAAACGGCAGAGTGCTCTGACTAGCACCGTCCCAGCATCAGTATGTTCTGAAGTCTGCGGGCAGGGTTTACATTCATGCAGTTGGTAGCATCATGTAGTCAGTAGATTTTAAGACATCAACTGAATAAAAAGAACAAAAAAAAAAAAAAAAAAAAGGTTATTTATTCAAATAGATTTTGTTGTGAGGCTGTTTTTTTAATGTTGTTACTTGGGTATTGTGTTTTTGGTGATATTCTGCAATATAGCATTGCAGTGTGATGGGAAAATCTCACCATACGCGGTTTTTGTCATTGTGATTTTGTCTCATCTTGCAACTAGACGTCAGCGGAAGGTGGTACCCGGTATGCAGCATATGGGCCGACAGTTGGCTCAAGACCAGATGACTCTCGGTTGGACATATTGCATTGTGCTCTGAAAGCATCCAGCACCTGACAATTGTGTAGCTTGTAAATACATGCAGGTGCTGTTCACGGGATCGTTTTACAAGAGATATTTAAAGGATTAAAGTATCCATTGATTGTCCCCCTGTAGTTCAAACTCTCAAAGGTACATGTGTTTATTATATTCAGTCTTCTCTTTTTTGAGAAAACTAAAAAAGATAAAAAGAGCGTTTTATAGGTGTTGGCCTGTAAGAAATGGTGAAATAGTGGTCCGTCTGATTTTTATTATTGGATGTGTGTCTTTTTTTGAGAATACTGAATACTATATTGACTTTTTGGATCGGCGCTCCTTATGGAATTCCACTTGCTGAACTGAACTTTTCCCCAGTTTTTAGGTTGTAGATGTGTTTATTTATGTATTTTTTTTAATGGCCAGGGTGGTGATGCTCTCCTGAGCTGTTACTGCTGCCAGAGGTCCCAGGGTCTGTAGATTGGGACGGAGCTGCCTGTCACAGGCCTGTCAGTCCTTCCAGGGGGTTGGGGTGGGGGTGGGGGGGGGAGGCCAGGAAGTGCAGGCGATTATGTCATCAAACACCTCCGTGCCCCGCACTGAGGGTAACGCTGGAGGAAATGGCTCAACGGGAGTGTCCTGACCTAGCACTGTCCAGAGAACAGGCCAGTTAACCCCTCCCACCAGCAGCTGAGGAGAGGAGCCACCGTGCAATGTGTATATATGATATCTTAATAGCAAGCTATTTTTTTTTTATGTTTTATCAAATATCAGTGTAAATATCACTTTTTAATATTGTTGTTTGAATAGAAAACGTATGTATTTCTGCCCACTTTGGAAAGGTGATGCATCTGTTCCAGCTAGACGATGTGGATTTGGCAAGGTTGTCAAATTCAAATTGCAAATAAATTAGCGTAGCATTGAATCTCAGCAATAGAACATTGAATCACAGGTAAAAGCAGGTTGTTGTTTTTGTTACCTCAGACTCAATTCTGGGTCCATCGTTGGAAGTGTACCATTACCTGCAATTTTCCCTTCAAAAGGGTAACCAAAACATGGAGGCAACAAATATCTGTGCAGTGCAAACCTTAATGCGTTCTGAAAAGGCTCAGACGGGCGATTTTCCGCAGACGCGCGCGGAGACGGTGATGTGGTGGTGATGGTGTGCAGAACCAGAGCCTGGGATCGGGAGACCATCGTCGGGCCGCTCTCTTGCGTAATACACCAGAGACTGCAGCACATTCCAGCGGAAGCCGGAATCCAGCTCACAAATTAATAATTTGATTAGGGGAGTCATTCTGTGCGCTCTCATCAGGAAGTGTGAGTGAGGAGCCTGTTCTACTGGTACCTGAATAGGCATCCATCTGCCGGCTGCACTGGATCGCTTGCTTAGTCTCCACTCTAGACAGTCGGCCTCTGACAGAGCCTCTGGAAAACACGCGTAGATAAGCCTGCTAGCTTATCGATGCCCTTACATTCCTGAGCATGGACACGGCTGGCCCAGAGAAGTTTGCCATTTCGTGTCTTCATTCATTGCATTAAAGAACCACCAGAGACTTTTCTGGCAAAATATCTCTGGCTCTGAGTAACCGTATTAAATTGGAGCCCTGCCTACATGAGATGGCGATTAGTTAGAAGTGGTAACTGATCCATGGTTTATTAGCAAAGAACATCCCCAAGGCAGAACACAACTACATCATAACAGAATCAGCAGTTTGTCAGGATCATAGTCCTGAGCCTGATTATTAAGGCTAAGGCCTACTTGATAAGGATCAAAAAATTGATGGCAGCGTAAAACTGCCGTGTTTCCAAAATGGTGGCTGCCAATGTCACATATATATTTATGCACCAGTTATTCCTTGCATTGGCTGCAGTTTAAGGTTTTAACTGAAGAACAATTTCAAATGTGCTAACATATTCCAGAATGATTTTACGCTATGTTGGCTACAGCTTCAGGTACTTAAGGGGGGTTATTGTTGTACGTTTTCCCCTTTTGTGTCTGATTGGGAAGCAGTGGGTCCCAGTGGCTTCACCCTTCCACGCCCCCGCTGACCCCTGCCTTTGTAGCCCTGAGAGCAGTGCGCTGCTTGTGCGGGCCCTGCGTGGAGGAGGAAGTGAGCGACTGGAGTTCAAGGCCAGCGGGCAGGCTCACGCTCCCCTGTGGGGATTAGGCCATTGTGCCGCCAGGGCCCAGCCACAAAGGAATTCCCAGAGTCACACGGGTTGCCCCCCCCCCCCACCCCCGGTTCAGAGTCTGCATCTTAAACCCCTGGAAGCTTTCCTCACCTCCGCCAGGCTAATTATAGCCCCCCAAAAAAAAAAAAAAAAAAAAACACTCTGAGCCTGGGTTTGATTAAAATTCCTTTAAGGTTCTTATCGACCAACTGAGGATAGCCCAACTTTCACCTATTGCGTACGATTTGCATCTTCCTGGACGCAAAGAGAAGGGATCCGAACATTTATTTTTAACTGCCAGTCTCTACCCATTAGCATCCTAGCGGGAAGGCACAAAAGTACAGGTTTACTAATTCATGTAGCCTGCCACCCCTCCCCCCTTCTGAACCCCCTCTCCACTCAGATGACGGTCCCTGTTGCTGCTTGTGGCTAAAGGGTTGGGCTTATATTCACATGTCCGCATCGTCATCGCTATCCTCGCAAAAAATATCAGGATGTACCTGTGCGATGTACCGGTCAAGTCAGGGCGCGCCGGGTTTACTCGGTGATGTGTGACACATGAAAGTTAACGTGTTAAACGCGTCCCTTTTGTTCTTTCCGCTGCCCCTGTCACCGTAAACAAAAGACAAAGGCAAGCGCCTTTCGGTCCAGCTGGGTAATCAGGCCAATTATCTCATCTCACCCGAGCAATATTAGCTTCAGCAAAACAAACCAAAAAAACCCATTAAATACTTGCAGTTAAACAATATCCCTCACACGAGTATGATCTCTTTCTTCACTATTATCATTTTCTTACGGCACAAAGAGAAAAAATAAAGATCATGTGGGCTTAATTGCAGGATTGTTGAATATTTGGAGGGGGAGAAGGTATGTCTACTCATTTAGGAGTATTTGATATCCAGAATATACATTTGTTATGTAGTCCTGAATCACTGCAAGTGTAACGGTATAACCCCATTGCTTTTCAGCAAATACAAGGTAAATGCAGAATGTATCTGAACGCCATCCTAACCTCTTATTTTATTCATTTAAATTTTTTAACTGAGGTACCCTCCTTTAACTAAACCAGTGAAAAATCGAGTAAAGATGAAAGCACAATTTTTTTTATTTGATGTGATTTTTTTTTTGTCTTTGAAGGAGAGTGTTTGTCATAAATATGTATTGTCATTGTTAAATATTGATAGGTATTGGGATTCAAACAGCAACTTACTGATCAATAGATGGGAGAGCTGCTGCTGTTACATGTGCTGGAGCTACAGAACAAGAAATATAACAGAAAATGGTAAATAATACATGCTGTAACTACCCTAGACAGTTCTGCTTGTTGCCTTAGCCAGTACAGCATATATAGAGTATGTAAAATGTCATCTTTGTTCAATTTATGTGTCATTTTGAAAAACCTGCCAAACTGGTGTTTTGCAATTTTAATTGTTTGCAGTTATTAACTCAGTCCTACAGAGCAGCTAATGTTTTCGGTCTTTGGCAATGCAAGGAATTTCTAGTGTAGCAATCCACTGAGGGGTCTTGGGAATAACAAAACTTGGAGTTGCATGATGGGAGGTTTGAGGCGAGTGGCTAGCTCGTAGTCTGAGCCTCTGTAATCGTGACTGGGGTAATTTTCCCAGCCTGGATGACAGGAAGTGGCCTTTTGTTCAGACACATCCTGGTTCTTTTGTTGGGGCGAGGAGGAGACCGGGGCCTGACCCCTGTGCTCCCCCCGCCGAGATCGCTCACACAGCAGGCCTCTGTTAAACGACCCCCCGCCTCCCCCTCTACTCAACTCCCCCCCCCAGACGGCCTCTGCTCCGGACAGACTCCCGGGTCACTCCAGTTCCTCATCCTCCCCGTCTCTCAACAGAGCATTCATCAGGGTCCGGGAGGGCCTGGGACGTCTCTGCGCCGGCGGGTGCAGCAGTGCGCAGAGTTTGGTTTGTTAGTTTTACTCCCCGTGTGATTGTTTTCACTGACTGGAAGTTTTGTCTCCCGTTGGTTTTGTTGCAACTGGCTTGTCGGCCCAGGGTGATTTGCTGTGGTGCTGCCAGCTGAAGCTTCCTGTCTCTGTGAGGGATATCAATACTACTTTTACCAAGCTCCTGTTTTTAGGGTATTTCCCTGATAACAGCATAGCTTATAGATTATGGTTTAATTTTTTTTCTCTCTCTCCTCTCTCAAGTAGCATTCCACAATTTCACTGACTATAATAATTCTCAGTGAGCCATGCAAAAAAAAAAAAAAAAACAAAAATGTTGAAAACTTCACTGAAGTAGGGGAAGGGATGTGTGTTTGGTAATGTGTCTTGGTAATTGAAAGGATGGAGACAGAAAGACAGAAGGAGGGTGTGACAGAGAAAGAGGCGCAATACAAAAATAATACAAAGCAAAGCCAACAGGGGAAAGCTAGGATGGGGTGGTATTAAATAAACGGTTGGTGTAAAATCGCAAACCTGGAAGCAAGAGGAGTCAGCTTAGGTAACAGTAGAACAACCAAAGTCCTTGCAGATAAATTCAATGATTTATTCTTTCAGTCTGAGGTAAAACTAATGCTCAGATTTACGTTGAGGCAGAGTACAGGTCTAGGTGCTGATTGGGTAAAATGGACTGTACAGACAGCCCTGGTTCTCCCCACTGCTCCTGGAATGCATTCAAATCTGTTTGGTTTTTATTCATTGATATTTCATCCATCATGTTTTATTTTGTTGGAGGGATCTTTTTGTTGAAAAGCTTTTCCATTTAAACACATTTAATAGTGTTTTTTTTTCAGCAAAGAAATCTCTTGCAAACTCATACACAGGTTACCCAGAGGACTGTGCTCTCTTCACTATACACAGACAGCAGAATCCAAAATAAAATGGGGAATATTTTGTAGCGAATATTCAATTATTCAAAAATTCATCTGTGGTTTCAGTAATTGATAACTTGGATTAGTATTCAAATGCCTGTTAATTAGACAAAAGTGGAGAAAAATCTAGTTTCATTATTTTTTCATCAGGGAAGGAGAGCCTACGACCTGCATGAAATAATTCACTGATATGATTTATCTCCATTCTGGGACTGAGAGTGAATACATATTTATTTGCAGGAAGCTATTTCACACAAAACTGAAGATATGCATACACAAATGCTTGTGGGAAAAAAAAAAAAAAAAAAAAAAAAAGCTGTTTTTTTTTTTTTGAATATTCCATTCCTTGGGGCTAAAGAATATTTGAATGTCAAATGTTTTTGTTCCTATTTTAACTCCCCCCAACACCCAACACCTTTTCTCCCACCCAAAGTGAACAAAGGATCTCCCCACAGACTCGGAGGAGACAGCCTCACACATAAGTCTGCCGATACTATATCTGTCATATACTGCCTGTGCTGTGGGAGGAATTTGGGGTCAACATTCACTCAGCTCAAGCCCCTTCAGGTGCCCATCCCTTCAAAGGAGGTCACTGAAAAGTGAAGGGACTGTTGAGTTTAACAGACTAACCCGCTATTTTACCCCAACGAAGTTGAGTCAGTTTGTCCCCTTGCCGGTATGGACTTCCCGCAGCAGATAATAGCATGGCTGGGAGTGTGAGTCCACACACAGCTGCACTATAAGCATGTGCCCTGACTCCATGCGTCACCTGGAGGCCCCCACGTTATTTTTAAATCGCACATCCCCTACCTAAGCAACATTCTGAAGTTTGCAGATCACAGTCACGGTTATGGGCGTTCAGTGAGCTCAGTGGGGTATCTTGGTGCCGTAGCAAATGATTTCACAGAATGGTGCATCAGCTCTGCTTACCGCAGGCAAAACAGAGGACACGTTTTCCTATTAAAGAAAAAATGGAGGAGCCCTGTAGAACATGTTTCATGAAAGAGAAAGGTCAGAATTCTAAATAAATATTTAGAATATAAAATATTCAAAGAAACATTAATAGTTAAGCAGAAGTATCAAAGGACCATCATATAGGTTGGGTTGGGAAGAGAGGAGAAGAAGAGCAAAAGCCAACGATGGCTGTTTTTCTTTTTTGAGAGAGATGGAGCACTGGTTTGATATGAAATATCAACAAAACTATGAAGACTTTCTACAGTAGTTTAGTTGCAATTAAGACATTCCTCATTCAGGAAAGAACACGGGCCTAAACTCACTGAAACTAAAAGCCTAGATTTGCAGCAGAGGTAATAGGGTACCTGCCCTTAGTGTAGCACACAGGTTTGTGATGGCGGGTCTAATGCTGGAAATCTCTTCTACCACTCCCTCCATCACGGATTGTATGCCCGCCCGTCCTCCTTCAGTTTTATGTTTCCAAAGCTCAAAACCAATGCTGCAAAGCTTTAATTTGTTCCCAAAGTAATTTGTCCACTGAACAATGGAGGATTGGGGTTTAGCTTGAGGTGTTTATGGCCTGCCCCGGCCAAACTCTATTATATATGAATGGATAGCCGCACCGCTGAAGAGCCTTGTCAATACGTGTTAAGCATCTGCTGGTGGTTAACTGTGAGAGTCAGTGGCAGCGACTGGGAATAGGTGTTTCTGAATTAGGCACAGTCACACGGAAAATTCAATTATTCAGATTTACTCGGCTTACTGTTATTCAAGTTAACTAATCGATTTTTACAGTGTTTGGATGCTTAATTAACCAAATGTTTTTTTTTTTTAAAATAGGTTTATCTCATCATGAATATTCATAAAGCAGCATAAACAAACATTGCATAAAATAGCTGGTATTTCTTTGATTATATAAGTTTTCATACTTGAACTCCTGGGTTTGTGTCTTTCCACATCGGGTCTTTCTACATTATTTAACAAGGAAGAAGTGTAGGTTCCCACAGTCATAATGTTTAAAATGACAGGGTCTGTTTTTTATCTTTTGGCCCATTATGAATTCGTTATGAAGTTAAAATGTAATTCTATAGCTATGAAAGGATCATCACTTGTTTGAAAAGGGGGTAGAGGAAATATTATGTGTATGTTGTCCCTTTGTAAATTTCATGGTATGATGTCCTGACTGAGCTATTGTGCGAATTGTAATGAACAGTTTATTGATTAATTTATTGCATGGATTTTGGATGGATCGGGGGGTTATGGGCAGGTGGTGGTTGTCAGGGGTGACGGGAGCTTGACTTGTCTGCCTCTTGCATTAGCAGACCGCATGCTTCCTGTAATCTCTTAAGAGGCCAGTACAGTCACGTGACCACAGAGTTCAAACTGGGTGAGTGCCTGTCAGGCAAGGCCGTAGATCACAACTGCATTAGGACGGGTTTTGTTCTCCGTTCCCTCAGAGATGCGCTGCATTATGGTCCATAAAAACCGTACATTCGCTTCCCACCTCCGCTTTTATTTTACATCACCATCTGTGTGTCCCTAATCCATGTGCAGCTGAGTCTCTAGCAGCTTCAAGTCAAATGCAGCCCTGTATCCTGCGTCCCCAAAGCCCTACTTTAAAGTCCCGTAAGGGTCGCTGGTATTGGATTGGCATTTGGCAAAATAAGTGAACAGATACATTTTCACGGCAAAGAAGCTGTTAAGTCATAAATTGGTATCTCGGCATCGGGTCTATTGAAAGCTCCAGTCGGTCTTTCATAGTATTCTATGAGAATGCAGGCAAGTGTGACTGAAAAAGATAAATATGACCACTCTTTAATAGGTCAGGGAAAACCGTGCACCGGGCTCTCTGTCTGCTCGGTAGCATTAAAATCCCAAGTGCTGTACATCACCATGAAACAGGCTCACAGTATGCCACCGAGAAAGCACACTGGAGATCACACCAAGATCAACAAAAACTGCTCCACCTAGACATGAAGAAACATGAGACTACACAGTAATGAGACTAGGTCATTCTTTCCATTAATGGTCATGAGTTTGCCTACCCTGCGTAGAGTATCCAGCACTGTTACCAAGCCCATACTTCAGTAAGGGTTGTGTTCTGTACTATATGACCCGGTAAGCTGCTCCAAACATAAAAAAAGATACTTCCTGGTATCAATATCATATACTATTTCTTTGTCAACACATGAAAGCCTGGTGATAGTGATCTCATACTATGAACAGCTGAATTTGGGGGAGGGCTTCAGAAATTATGGAAGACCATGTGTGAGCAGCTTGGTTTGAAATCCAATCCCACATTCAGGTTCCATTTCTTTATCGAGAGGCTGAGTTGATGCAGACTTTAATGGAGTCTGCAGTCGGGAGGGAGAGAGGGGGGAGGGGGGGAAGGAAAGAGAAAAATACTCTGGGCTGATGTGGAATGTATTTCCCAGGCTGAACGACAGGGTTGTGAGTGATGGATTTGTCACCGTGCGGTGTGACGGGCTGACACGCTCCCACCCTCACCCCCCTGTTCCCTGAACCCCCTCCCAGACCCTGTTAACAAACCACCCCCCTCCCCACCCACCACTCAGTTACATTCCATAGGCCCGCCCCAGCATGAGCAGAGCCAGCTTGGTCCCCGCCTAGGCCTTCCTACACCCGTGTGCATCAGGTCTCATATGGTCAAATTTGATTTGTATATTAAAAAATAACAAAGCTAATATGGAGTTTAATTGAATGGCTCATTCCTTTTAAACATTACAGTTCTGAAGTTTTTTCTTTATTAATGAATTCATGTTCATTAATAAATATTAATACTTTTCTATGTAGGATAGGTATGAAGTTTTGTACTCTTGTAATGCCAGGGATGTGTTTATTACTTTTTATTTAGCATGATGTTTATTCAGTCTTGTTTAGTCAAGTCAAAGCATGTTTATGCTTAGAGAAAGTAAGCATTTATTTTATCCTTCGTTTGTTTGTATTGTAGCAAAGACATGGCCATATGTGTGATTACTACTCAATTCTGTGCTCAAGGTTTAATTAGCAGTTGGCTCGTTTTCTTGGTACACTGGAGAAACTTGACACTTTTGCAGTCCTAGGACAAACCCTGGATTTAAGGTGTCTTAATTATGGATGAAATTCAGCTCATGTCGGCTCCGCTCTCCACAGAATGTTGTTCTGAGCGGAGCTACAGCCATCACTCGCTGCATGAGAAAATCCCCCCACGTTATGAGATCTCATCTGAAATGTTTTCCCCTGGAAAATCCCGCCAAGCAGAGACACTGCATAAACCCGGGGGCCTTAGCACCCGTCCGTGTCCTCCCGCCTGTGTTGACATGACCCGGTATCTATAGCAACTGCGCGGCGTATGGAAATGTTTCTGATTAGACTGACTGAAGCCGCAAGGGTCCAGACGGCCCACCGGGGATTGGCCCCCTATCATTGTGTCAGAGGTGGTGATGAGGTTATCTTTTGATTGTGATGGGAATAGATGGATATTTCATCATTAAACTCACCCTAAAGATTTTTATTTATATATTTATTTTTTTTACCCCCTCCCCATTGCGCAGGAATGATAAATTGCTCATTCGTCACATACCTTCTCGCAGAAGCGGTCCCTGTTGACGCTCATGTTTATTTATTTATTTCGTTCCAATCTAATTTTGTCAACCCACAGAATCGACCTGGAGTTATTGCACCATGGGCTCGACTGACATTATGGGCTGATACGTAATTTTATCAGCTGGAATTGCTCTTGGATTAAAGGGAAGAAGAGAGGACACAGGCCTTGCGCACGATATTTGAAAGCTCTCTGTGGAAGCTTAGGAAAGGTCAGACGAAATGTACAAAATGTCTTCCAGCTCTCCATCATTTAACAAGTCAAAACATTCACCTGTACTTTGCTCAGATTGTGTTGGCCCAGTCTTCAAGATCTCATTGCACCCCTTAAGATTCACTTTCACCTCACGTTCCATTTGTATAAGTCTAAGGTAATTTTGTTGTTTTGATGTTCATCTATTGACTCTAGAAAAAGGCAGCCCATAGCTGCTTCTGATCTGAGCTTTTGCAGTGCTTTTTTTTGCTTAGTTCCCCGTACCAGTGAATGATGTAGAGGCTCGATCCTGTTCCCCTGATAGTAAAAGGGGGAGGGGAAAAATGGCAGCGGCATTGTTGCTGCATGTGAAGCTGAAAGAGGATCGAGGAGGAGGAGGAGGGGGGTAGGGTGGGGGAGGGGCGGATGTTCTCTCAGCCTCTCTCAGACGGTACCTGCTCCTGTCAGTGATTGCGGCCTGACCTTTGGCCGGAAGGAGCACAGGCATGTCAGCATTAATTAGCAGCCCTGCCTCCTATGGCCTCCAGGTCTCCGGTCCTGCACTGCTGCTATCAAATCAGGCCCTTACCTACAGTCATACACAAACGCAGAGCAAGGAGAACATGGAAGGGGGGGAGGGGAAGAGGAGGGGGGTGCAGAATAGGACACAGGCTTGGGGTTTGTGGCAGAGGGGAAAGGTGTGTGTGTGTAGTGTGTAGTGTGTATGTGAGAGTGCATGAGACAGTTAAGTGTTCTCTGTCTCTCAGTGCTACAGCAGAGACGATCGAGCCTGCTGTCAATTTCCTTGTTTTGTTCAATGACAGATTCGACAGGGTTTCTCAGTTAATTTAACTGGAACCTGTCAAAAGAATTTTCTTTCAAATATGTTTTTTTCCCTCTTGTTCCTGCAGAATTATTTTTAATGTATATATTTCTAATAATCATACTTCCTTAGCAGTAATAGTTCTGTAGCAGCAGAAGGTCTGTGATATTCCATGGAATCAGACTGAAAAGGTTTTGTTCAAAGACATGCTACACAAAGGCTGATATGTAAGCTGTTTTTCTCTACTCCTCAGTGTCGCCCCGCGCCGTGTTCTGTGAAATGGCACAAGGCCATCTGCCCATGAATGAATTCCCGCTTATCCCCACAGAGAAATGTCGCTTGTAGTGTCACACAAACACTGAGCACAGTTTAAGCGATGAGGGGGAAAAAAAAAAGACACTTCCAGGTTTTTAGTTGTTGTGGCTTTGGCTTTTTCTCCAGAGAGTATGCAGTGGAGAGCCATCGTTCATAAGTTTTTGATGATGGCAGAAATATCCCTGCTCCATCTTACCAACAGGATCACCCAGATGATTAGCGAAACCTAACCTGCTCTAATGAGCATTTGGCCACGACATAAATTTAATGACCTGTGAAATAAACGCACTGGTTCCCATTGCATATGAATGTTAAGTGCTGTGTTATACAAGCCAGGGTTATACGGTGTCATGTAAATAAAACGCTTTGCTCGAGGAACTGCAGGCAGGGAACGGTGCAGCCCACTTCTCGTGCACAGGGGCCGTTTTCGCCCTGGAAACGCACGCACTAGGACGGTAATGAGTGAGCGGCGTGCCAGCAGTTTTTCGAGCATAACCAGGAGACGTTGCAGGATGGGGGCTTCCCTCTGAATCTCATTCAGAAGCATGTGGCGCGGGGTTGGGAGCAGCCCCTCTCTGTCGACTGGCACGTTTAATCAAAATAGCTTGCGAAATCTGCACAGCAGGGTACGATGGCGCGAAAAGAGGTGCCCAGAGCTAGCCAGCTGTCCAAGAAAGCTGAGATGGGGGAGGGGACAGGAGGCGAGGCGAGGGGGGCGGGGAGTGAGGAGGGGGGCAACGGAACAAAATAATACCCTGGTCCTGAGCCAAAATCACTTAAAACTCTGCAGGGCGCGTACAAGTTCCACGGGTTGCGGGGCCTAACGTCTCGCCGCTTGTAGACAGGCTGGCCGGGGGATCCTAAAGCCCCTTAATTTCCCTTTGTGTCTCTGTCCCACAGCCCCTATTGAATGTTTAACCAGGACTTTTCATGACAGAGCCGGGTCCCGAGGCCCCGGAAGCCTGTCTTTTATTCATGTCGCACATCGAGTTATGAGTAAAAAATTTTAATATTCAAGCAACCTTCGTGAGACCGCAGGGACAAGCGGGACCATGCATTAGTGATGCACCTTTTTTAAAGAAGGAATGCACCACTTCAGAGCAAGGAAAGCTGTAAGCATCCCCCCCCTCCCTCCCTCCCCCAACTCCCCACCCACATGTCATTTTCTCTATGGAGTTCAGAAAAAGGTCACAAATTTAAGTGCTGGCAAAGCTAAGACCCAACAAAAACATGAGCACTGACATGCACATACTCTTTCAGCAATGCTAAGCACAGTATGGCTTTACTTGGGTCTTGCTTGATGTTTTTGGACAGACAGTCATAAATTATTCATTTGAACATTACCAGTATGGCAGGAAATAACTTTGAGGCAACTGGTTTGAATGGACTGGTATTCTGAGTCACTGCTCATGCTGTTTTTCCATACCTCCAGCCATCTATCGTTGGCTGCCTTTCCTGTCCTGCATAAAAAAAAAACAACATTAGCATTATCATTATTGCAGAGAAATATGAATGCATCATTTTGTAAATCTATTCAGATGCATTTCTCTTGTTAGCAAAATAGTTTCACCAGTTTTTTCCAGATTCATATTATTTTTCTGTGTTGAAACAGGATTAAGACTTAATATTTCCTGCTAAACAAACTAGCACAATGCACGAGGGGTTGTATAATCCTTCAGAAGTAAGTTTTATTTATTTTATTTTTTTTATTATTTCCCTCCTCCCATTGAATAGTTTTGAAAAGTGGTGCTCGTTCCGCGGTGGGTGCTCTTGGTCTGCGGCTGGCAGGGCCCACGTGTCCTCCCAGACAGCCATGGCTCTTGCAGTTTTAATAGACAGGAGTACGCAGTAGAGAGCGCCCACGAGCCCTGTGTGGTCTTCCAGCGCATGCTCCGTCCCTGCCTGTGTCACCGCAGATGGCCCGTGGTCTCAGCCCGGAACACCTAACCAGCACTCCGCTCAGGCTAATGGTACCTTTTATAACCAGCGTTGAGTAAAAAGGGGCCTATTTGTTTTAATGGCTGTTTAACCTGAATGCTGTTTTATCACATAATTGTTGGCGTCAGCCAGCTTGCCAAAGGGTTTTAATGCGATGCATTAGCTAAGGTCCTGCGCGGTCTCTTAACATTAAAATACATACACATCTCTTTTTGAAGTGACCGCGTTGTTGTTGTTGTTTCTATTTTTTGTGTTTTTATTTTTTTTTTTTAAAACCCTGATCGTCCAACTTATTTCCACACCTCCTTGGTCTGACTCTGTTTTCATCGATCGATCAAGTTCCCTCACTCCCACCCGCCCCCTTCCGAAAACCCCAAAACCTTGACCCCCTCCCCCTTCTACCGTGATCCTGTCTCCTCTGCCCCGCTCAATAGATGAGCTATTGTTGGAGCGATCCCTGATGAAGTGTGCCGTTCGCAGCTCGGGATTTTTAATGACAGCCAGATGAAAAGTGGATGACTAGGAGCGAGAGATAATAAAGCGAGGACAGCCGCAGACAATGGGTCCTCCAGAGGGTTGGGCCAGGGAAGGTGCAGAGCACAACCCATGGAAAATGCTTACACCGGTGAAAGATAGCACCCTCGTGTATTTCCTGGTCCGCGCTGAAAAGGGAGCACTCTGCCCTGTTTATTCAGCCATCATTCACAGTCATACTACCAACGTCCCCTTAAACTGTGCTTAGCCTACCTGTGTCGCCATCTGTTATCAGTTCCTTCCTCTGGCTCTCACAATTAGGATGGAAGAAGGAAGTGTTCTTAATGCATCCGTGTTTCAACGGAATGCATGTCCTACACCTTAGTGTCCCGGGCAGTCAATTTACGTTTACCTTGTGTTTTGTGTACCAGAATCAAGTCGTTAAGGGTGGTTTTGTAAGACAGTCTGTGGTTGTGAATTGGTCCAGTGCTGAGTTGAGCCCTCGCCTGGTAAGGTGGACATTGCTGAGCAAAAAATACAGAAACTGCATGAGACACTAAGTTGACAACACAGAAGGGATCTGCATGGGGACAGTAAGGATGCTGTGGTAGACACCATTGATGGTAATGAGATATGATTCTATTCTCTTTTTTTTAATTTTACAAAAGTTTTTGTACCAAATATGCAGCACTTCAGCCTTCTCTTTCATTGCATATTGTGTGACTGAATCCCTCACCGTTTTTCTCCCTTTTCATGTTTCCCCCTGCTCAGATAAGCATCTCCTCTTCCTGTGCCCTCACAAACACATTTATCGCTGGCTGCTGAAAGGGTCAGGCGCAAGGTCAAAATGCATGAGCCAAATTAGCCTCAGACGAGCACTCTGGGATTGTGCGATTTCCTCCCCGAACCAGCCAGATAATACAAATTAATGCTGTTGGTCGACCTCCAAGTTTAAAAAAAAAAAAATGGATATATGAGAAGTGTCCTTACAGAAGGAACACGTGGTAGTTCAGCTTGAGGAAGTTTCATTTTTTTTTTTCCCTTTTGATGAGAAGGATTAATGAAACCTCATCTCACAAGAAGCTGTGTGGAAGACTACCAGGTTAAACCCCTTAGGATATCACAGTGGTGCAAAGACCATGGGCTCTGTGCTGTTAAATAAAAAAGCTTTTATTGGTTAAGATGGTAACTTTTGGTCAAATGTATCCATACGAGCATAATCTCACCAATTGTAATTTAATGGAGAAGTTGGAACTGAAAAGCTACATAACCAGATATGATGCAAATTTCCAAGTGGACACTTCATAGGGAAAGGGCTCATCGGAAGCTCTCTGTCTCTAACAAACGAGTCAAATTTAAGGCCTCTTAAATGCTGCCAACGTCAGCCTGCTTTCACTGTGGAAGCATTTAACGACTGTTATCAGTCTGAGAAATCCATGTTAAAGAAACTTTATCAAAACTGTGAAAACTTGATCTTGGACACATTGCAAGAAATTTTGTTCATGTCCGCCTTTTTATCTTTTACAATACGGTGTGCAACATCTGAGAAAACCTTGCCTCCCTGCCTTGTTGTTAACACCTTGTTATTGTTTTTAACATTGCCATTTATCTTTGAAAAATGACAGTGCAAGTTACATTGAAGTGTCTTGTGATTCGTGAATTAAAATCAGAGCAGAGCAGAGATATATATATATAATGAGATTCTATGCCTGTATTTTTATTTGATCTGTTTAAAGAATCCTTGCGAAAATCCTTGCTCTCACACGTCCTTTTCAGTTGTCAAGAAGAACAGGAGCAGTTTGGTGATTAAATTCTATTTAACAAAGAATTGAAACACTGGATGTCTGTAAATCAAAACTCTCTTTCTCTAGAAATTGTCATCTTGGCTTCCTCTTTTTGCCCAATTTTCTCGGCTCTCTTTTAAATCACATTCTCAGCATCTTTGATTTTCATTTTTCCTTCCCCGGCTTTTGTCGGCGGTGCGAAATTTTGATTTCTGATAATAAATCACTCATACAGAGGTGTAAGGGAATAGACAGGCCAGTGTCATTAGGATAGAACATCGCTTGGCAGACATTAAAGTGCTAATTGGCACTGTGTGTGACCCTTCTCCCTGTCATCAATTTTTTTTTTCTGTATTTTTATTCAACATTCCATTTGAAGCTTGTGAAAAGAAGTTTTCCTAATTATTCATTCATGCATGATTTTTTTTTCCCCCAAGTTTAAAAAGTTGCCCTTTTTTGTACATCCTCTATCTCAAATTTACAGTGAAAAGCCAAGACTGAGGGAGAAAAGTATGTGCTCCATATAAGATATGCACTCCTGAAGGTTTTTGTCATCTCCTTCTCTGGGAATGGTAGAAATGTCTAGCAAGCCACCGCTGTGCTGCTTGTTTTCAGAATCACCTCATCATGCTTTCAATATCAGAGTTTATGGTCTGCAGAAATATAGACCATCTGATTGAAATGCACTGTTTTGTTAAGGTATTCCGTGTAGCTTTTTTTGCAAATTTGAATTAATTTCCGAGAGAAAATAACCTGTCAGATATTCCAGACTCACATGTATGCACCCCTCCGCTCCTTCCTCACACACCCTATCATTCTCATGGATCAGGTTCATGGATGGGAGCTAACGGTTATGCTGGATGGCCAGGTAACTCGACACCCTCTCTGCCTGCTGAATGGGCCTCTCCCCCGGAGTAGTCCTGTGAATAGAATTAGCTGGATGTAATCATGAGGAGGGCCTTTCATTTCAGCAAGAGGGACAGGAGGCAGGTCTGCCTTCAAGTACAGGCCAAACTTCTTTCTTTCTTTTTTTTTTTTTTTTCCTCATCGGATTGGGTTACGCTGGCCTTCCTGACAGATATGTCTCTCAAAATCCTCTGATCCCACTTACAAATAATATATCTCCATTCCCCGAATCACCCCCATCCCCCCCCGTCCCCCATGCCCCCACCTAGGCAGCGGTTCCATCTCCATCTTTCCACATGAGCAATAATCAAACCCCGTGTCAAGGGGAACGCGCATTACTAGTGTACTGCTGCACTTTCTTGCCTTTCAGTCAGGGCTCTGTTGTTGAACTGAATCCTTTGTTTGCTCATGCTCTCCTGTGCCAGTCGACTGGGTGGTGAATGTTGTGGACACATAATAGTTTCATGTTAATATTCAACATGGTGTCAGAAGTGGGATTTTTGGATATTATTTCCCCCTTCCATTTGCTCTGAAAATTGTGCGCCGATCTGTCACAAGGCGCATAGGGTGAGATGGGGTAAAAGTGTCTTGGGGGTAAATGAAACGATTACGGCTGTCTGAGCAGTCAATATGAATTAGCTGTGTTTATGAGAACACTCGGGTTATCTGACTTTCCCAGGTTCGATCTGAGCAAGCTGCGGCTTGACATGCACAAGAGTGTATCTGGACTTGTCTGTTCATCAAAATGAAATGAAATGCCAATCCTTTCTAAAGTAATATTAAGAAATTTAATTAAATTCTTCAATTTTATACTAGCGTGCAATATGACAAAGCATAAAACCCTGCAGTGGATCTGTACTCGGTTTGATATATGCAGAAGGTTTTACTGCAGTTATGGAGCAGAGGAGGATACAAAGATTTTACTTCCTCAAAATTCTGAAAAACATAAGCTTCTAAGATGGAAAAACTTTGTTTTAGCAGCAGAAACAATATATCAAGATAAGAAAAAATAAACCTTCACTGAACCAGAAAAAAATGTTTAAGGCAACTGATTTTACTGGTAAGAAAAACTGGAGGGACACAGTCCCTATAAAGTTGTTCTTTAGCAAAGAGGTATTGTTTTTTTTCTGCTATTAAAAAATAGATTCTGCTGTTTGTGAGGCCTTTAACACCATACTGCAGATATGCCTTGGAGATTTTTAAAACTGTTATAACTAGTTTTTAAGAATTTCTTTATTTCACCAATATGTGAGTTACTAGGTATTTATTTGTTCTGTTCACATAGTGTTTGTCGCTGCTTTGTGAGTGGTCAATACTCTAGCTGCACAGTTCTTCCAGTTTTGAACAGTGGGCTAGGGTTTCTGTTTGACTTCATTGTCCAGTAAGTCAATGCATCCAGACCTTGAAAGGCAGCACGGGTTGAAGTCATTATTCTTAGGTGCATGGTCTTTATACTTGTGTCTTTTGTTGCCTTCCTACTGTACCTAGTCAATATTGGTTGTAATAAGGTATGGTTCTGTTGTTGCCACACTATTGCAGTGACAGTTTGTTGTTATGCCTCGGTTCTGTTTCCAGTGAAAAATGTAACAGCCTTGGACAGTTCCATCAAAAGGTTATTAATAATGAGCTTTAATATTATTATAGCTTTCTAGGTAGCCTAAAAACCCTTAAGGGAAACCTATGGATTCAAAATAACCACACTGTGAATGGTATCTGCCCTCACAGAGGTCTGATGTCCTCTTGAGTTGGTGAATTTAGCCAACTGTCAGTGTGTCTTATCTTTGATCTCTACCTCTGATTCTCAAGTCCCAGGTTCTCAAAATCCATGGCCCACAAGCCCCTAACTGATACTTTCCTGCCATGTATCACATTGAGGGTTATCTTCCTATAGTTTGTAAGTGGTGTTGCACAGTGTTGAAAGTCCAAAATCGACATGTCAGTGGAAACATGATTATTTTGGCCATAATAGTCAATTTTCTGAAAGAAATTATTTCTCACATACCGTGACTAATGTTCTTTCCTATATTAAAGATGTGTGGTAGCTATCCTGTTAACACATGAGGGGGTTTTACTTTTCCAGCTAGTTCTGTGAACTCCATCCTTAATCTCTGGTCCTCTCCTGAGGTTGGGCCCTTAGTGCTGGGATGGTAGACATCCTGCAGAAAGCTGGTTGATGCTGGAGGTGATGGTATTGCTGGGAAGCAATTTCTTCATTGTTCCACTACAAGGAGCAACCAAGAACTGAAATGGTTCATGCATCCGTGAATCACTGTGCTTTAACTTCTTATGTGCTCAAGTGTTTTTGTACTGGTAAATAGTAATGACAACATTCAGGTATTGACTATGAATTGGCAAAAAGTAATTTTACTGTAAGTTTCTAGAATCATAACATAGCCTATATTCAGTGAAGATAGATGACTATTTTTAACTTTTATGGCTGTAGCACTGACTTGTAATTGCACTGACATCACTCAATATTTTATGAAGCGGTGTAACCTTTTGTAAGAGGTGAAGATGGCAAATCTCACTCCCTCATAATCACTCGCTTTAATTTCTGATCCTCATGCAAGAACTGACCCTGCTCTCGCCTGAGGTCCTGAATATTTCAGTCAAAAGGGATGCCCTTTGATGCCTCTTGTTCTCTGAGGTTTTCTGCAGGAAGACGCGCGTTAAGGCGTCTGGTGTTAATGATGGCCGTCCCGCTCCAAAGACTGTGCTTTGCGGACGGCTCGTCATCAGAAAAAACCCCTCCTGCCTGCTCAGCTTTTTTTTTTTTTTTTTTTCCGAGCAACGTTTTCATGATGTGCTTCGCAACTGTCGGCCCGATTTCATTAAATCCGCCTCACTTTGAAAAGGGGGCCGATGATCAGAAGGGAACAGCCAGAGAGCGGGTGTGGAGCCTTTGTGCGGTTGTGTCCCTGAGGTGGCCAGCTCTGCAGCTAAGTGCACTCTCTCTCCCAGTGGAAGACATAACCCCGTCCACCTCCGCCTTCACTGTGGCTGCCATTAAATTAATTTGTCCCAAGCTCGATCAGTCATCCGGTCACGGTTATTAACAGCAGGTCAAGTCCGAGCGGGCTAAAGTTTATACCCCCACCCCACTTCCCCCCTTCCCCAAATTTTGCACCAGCCGTCGGTGATCAGCAGTTTATCAAGCCAGGCTGCCACTTGCCTCCTATTATTACAGACTCCTGGGCTTTTAATAAAGGCAGCGGGGCCGGCCGTATATACTGATCTGCTGCACTGTGTCAGGTGGCCTCTCCCAGGGGTGAAATAAAAGTCCTATTAACATGCTTCTCCTCATTGGTCCTGACAGCTTGATCAAGTGGCCTCCTCCTTAGATGACCTCTGCGCTACAGTGACAAGGAGGTGAGGCCGAAATGAATCGTTCGGTCATGTAATGGCCTGCACTCTGCCGCCCTAGGTTTTATTTTTTATTTTTGCTCATTCGTTCATATTCTCGGTGTACTCTTGAGCAATGTCACGAGAGAGAGAGAGAGAGAGAAAGAGAGAGAAGGAGTGTGTGTGTGTGTGTGTGTGTGTGTGTGTGTGTGTGTGTGTGTGTTCTGTGTGTGTGTGTGTGTGTGTGTGTGTGTGTTTATTTTTATTTATGCTTATGTGTAAGAGAGAGAAAGAGAGAGAATGAGTGTGTGTGTGTGTGTCTGTACATGCTTGTGTGTGTGTGTATGTTGAGTTTGTGTATGTGTGCACATACATGCCTATGTTTATGGGTTTAGGAATGCTCTGTGGCAGATTCAACTTAAAGAATGTGTGATCTTGTCAGTGTGATTCACATGGCAGAATGGAAGGTATTTGCTATGCTTTCTCAGTCTTTTCCATGCTCTATTAAAATGTCAGTATAGAATCAGCCCCTTTGCCTGGGTGTGCACACAAATTCAAATGTGTAAAAGTTTTTATTTCTCTTTTTGTTCATTTGTTATTTATTAGTGGCAGTTAAATGTCTAAAATTAATCTAAAACAGATGGAAATGTGTTAATGGCCTACTCATCCTCTAGCAGCCAGAACAGTGGTATAGAAATTCCAACAGTGCATGGCAGAGTACCACAGTCCATCCTGAAATAGTGTCTTAATATTTCTGTGACAGCTTATAAAATTTAAGTGGCCCAGAGGTGCAGCCCTAATTTTCTGCATTTGAGTATAATCTAATTTTGTGTCATTGCAGCATGCATACTTTTATGTCCCCTAGCTCTTGTTGCTATATGAGTCACATGACTTCTGATGCAAGGCCGCCTTCTTCCATTAGGGCACCACGTAGGACAGGGAGCGTCCCATGCAGGAAGCTTGCCAATTTAAATGACATTTGTGGACATGTTAGCCATGGCCACAGGCCAGCCACTCTGTAAAATAATCTTCTGTGCCCATCTGTAAGCCTGTCAACTCTCATTGGAATCAGACAATGTCAAAATACCACAAGCTAAAGGAGGGAGACGTCTAGGTGAGGGAGAAAGAAAAAAAAATAATGTCCATAAGCAGTAGATTCAAGACTTAAAAATAAAACACATAAAAGCCTACTTTCAGCCATTTTTAGATTTCTCCTTGATGTTAAATATCTTGATAAATATTGGCTCTTGTGAGTCATGCACAGTGGAGGAAACATATGTTAAGTGAACTGAATGCCTCAAATGTGTAGCCATAGAAAATAAATTGATTAGTGTAGATTTCAGGCATTCCTATCCTGTTCCTTTCTTTTTTATGTTTTCCATTGTGTGTGTGTGTGTGTGTGTGTGTGTGTGTGTGTGTGTGTGTGTGTGTGTGTGTGTGTGTGTGTGTGTGTGTGTGTGTGTGTGTGTGTGTGTGTGTGTGTGGTTGTGTGCGTGCGTGTGTGGTTGTGTGCGTGCGTGTGTGGTTGTGTGTGTGTTTGCGTGATGCAGGTTGTGTTCTGCAATTACCCAACGGTATGTAGCACAGCTGGAAGTCAGCATTTCTGCGGTCAATATAACATCTTCCACTCATGGGAAATTACAAGTAGAGGCAGCACCAACTTCTGAAACCTCCAGTTGGTGACCACTATGATGCTGCTGTTTTTCACCACACCCATCACACATGCAAGCCCTTTTATCTTTGTTATCTTTGTTAGCCATTTTGTAAATTTAAACTTGCTTGCACCATTACCCAACAGAGAACATTGTTGTATCTTTTCATTGCATATTTTAGTTTTGTGAAGGGTAGGTTAGTTAGTTGCCTGGAAGATTCAACCTCTTTGTTGATTAAACATGAGCCAGATTGGGGGGTACTGAAGAAAAAGGTAAAGAGTTAAGGGACTCACTCTGTCCATTCCCTGCCCAGCCTTGCTTTTGGTTCACTTCTCATTTCCTCTTAGTTTTGAAACATTTATGTGTGATAAATTCTTTATTTTTAGTAGAGAATGTTTTTGGTTGAGGGTGGTTTTTGTATGTTGCATCTTTTTTGTTTGTTTGCTTGGGTGTTTATTGCAAACTGGCCAAACTATGTGAGCTGAAACATCTGGGGGCATGTCCGGATCCAGGCACAGTTTTGCCAATGGCTCAGTTTTTTTTTTATGCCGTAGGCTTTGTTTGGCCAATTACAGACTTTGTTACATACACTGCTACCATTGATTTTTGTAGTACTTGTTTGTGTGTATATTCTGCTTGGCTTTTTGAGCTTTTGATAAATGGCGGTGTGTTGAAAGCACTCATTGTGATTGTGTAAACTTTGTGTATGTGTTACTTTGTATCTCTTTTGTACATGCACTCTTTCTGATACGTTATTACTATGTTGTGAGCTATTCAAGGTGTTTCCTTTGTTGGGCTGCTTTGTTTGTCACCCATTATATTGAGACCTTTTTCCCCTTTTTGTTGAGCTTGTTGCTGAACTTTTGTTCCTTTGTGGACTTTTCTGTACCCCGTGCTCTCCTCTTTGACCTGTGTTACAACCGTGTGAATCATAACACAGGACACCGCCAAAGGTGTTGAAACGCACATAACCGTTCAAATCTTGTACCCTTAAAAATGTAGAGGGGAAAAAGAATGCACAGAGGATAGTGACGTGACGGTCCAATATGAGGAGTGTGTGCTGCAAAGAGAGACAAATGTTTTGAACCTGTTTCCAAAGAATATCTGTTTTTTTTTGTTACCCTTTTATGGTGTGTATGCACTGACCCGACCTTTCCCAGCAGGCCAACGTAATCCAGCCAATTTTATTGTGTAAATGTTTTTTGAAGGCAGCACACTAACAAAATACTCTGACAAAAGCAACAGAACGTTCACACTCCAGTACAACAGGCAGCGAAGAGCTTAGTCCTCATCTGTAAGGAGTCTTAAATACAGTTCTTTCAGGCATTATAACTCTGTTAGTAGATACCTCAGGCTTTGCGAACAGTTGTATATAATCCGAAAAAGCAGTGGCCAGCAACCTAATGTGCACCTAAAGAGTCTAAGAGTTTTGCCTTGTTTTTTCATTTTTTTATTTACGAGGGCTTTGGCAGCAGCAATTGAGAGCAGCAGAGTAGAGTCCACAGTGGCTATTGCAGCATTATAGGCGAAGAATTACAGGTAGAAGCCTACAAACTGTTGAAAACTTCAGTTGGTCACCCTCTTGATACTGCAGCAGAATACCAACCGCAAACTGAATTTCTGTCTGATTTCACCCAATAGTAATGCTCTTATTTTTACCTACCACTCAGAAGCATTTGCTTTTTCAGAGTACCTGATTTGTAAGTGGTTAGTGGTCACAGTTGTACCTTGGTGCGAGTCCAATAGAAGTTCTCAAATACATATTTTTGGGGTGCAAAGTTCTCCAGTGAGTCCTTACTTTATTGGTTTTGATTGAGTCTGTTGGGTTGCCATGCGGTTGATAAGGAAGTCTCACAAAGAATAAGCAATGACAAAGAATAGGAAAGACCTTACAATGCTTACAATGGGTTTAATTGAATATTGACAATGTTGAGGCTAAATGGGCTCTGTCTAACATGATTCCAAAGCAGCTGTGCTTTTTTTTTTTTTTTCCAGCGCAGTCATTAAGGCTCCACTAGCAAGGGAGGACAAAGATCACATTTAGACTTTTCTTTGTAATCACATTTCCATTGTAATCACCCAGATGATGTACCTCTTAATTGAGTGGATGACTTTGCCTCTCCCAAATCCAGTTACTACAGTTTTGGGCTTAAAATTGATCAGGTGACTGTTGCCTAGAATGTAATGTAGTTTTGTGTAACGAGTGAGCACCCCATTAAGACTGAAGCCACGTCTGTCCTCCAAATGTCTCTATGTGCAGCTGATATGTAAACAGTACAGCTATTTCCTGGGATAATTTGGCCTTCATTCATCATTTATAGACAAATAACATACAGTAATTTCAAAAACCAATTGGGACATTGCGTTTAATACTTATGCATGATTGCAATGTATTATTTTATTTGTTTTCTTTTATTAGTTTCTTTATTCTGTTACAGGGATCTGTAAACTCAAGAAAAACTTTACATTTGTAAGAAAAATCACATTAAATCAAGTTACATGTACATTTATTATAGATCATATACATAGCCTATACAAAATCATATTTCCTTGGCATGTTTATCATTTGTCAACATACTGAATTATTGAGGCCTAAATGCGGCCTAGTTAGTTTTAAATTTTACTTGTTCTAATGTGCTTCACAGAAACTGAATAATCACTATTCAGAAGCAAGGCTACCCATGTTTCCCTGCATTCTTCCCCAGTGTACAGCTTACCCACTTGCCTTTTGTGTCTAAATATTTTTCTTCTGTTTATGTCTGCTGTGTAGGTAATGGCATTGTAGCTGTTAACATAATATTTAAAGCTAATAGTTAAGTAGTCTAAATAATCCAAAATGTGTGGCTTTGTTGTGCAGCTGTGTGATGTTTTTATCTGAACTCTTAACTCTTCTAGGTTAGAGGATGTAAGAGTTAATGTTTGTAAGAACTGAGAGTCTGTGAAATAATGGCCTTTTCTGTATAAGTATTGGGTGGTGCCCCTCCAATCTGTGGCTTGGCAGATGACTTAACTGCTGTGACAACATACCAAAGTATTCGATGGTTACTCAATTTTTGAGGAAGCTCTTGAGTGCAATTTTCCCAAAGGGTTTGCTGATTGCCATGCACCTTCGACAAAACACCACATGCTGTCACAAACTTCGATGCCAATCTAACTACATAAGCTAGCTACCACAAACCATGTTATGAGCAAGTCATTTCTCATACCATTTCAGAAAATCTGGACCACTGCAAGGCAGTGGATGAAATTGCACAAAGCAGCTTAACCATGGCTGGTGCAAAGATAGTGGCTGTAGGTTGGTGGTAATGCTGTTAGCACTACATCTACATTATCCCTTTCAAGTGTTTTTTTTTTTTTTTTTTTTTTTTTTGTGGGGAGATGCTCAGCGCTCTCAAGTTCGATCAACCGTCATGCTGGCTTGCAGCGGATACCAGCTAATACTTCCTGCCGACGCTTTATGTGTTTAGAGTGGGCATGCTAGCTGCAGGAGTGTGCACAATGAAGACGGGTCAGTGTTAGCTGTCGAGCCTGAGACATGGTGTTTGTGTACATGGTCATCCCTAGTTTTAATACATTATGTACGGACAGGTGCAGTAATGTATATGAAGCACAGAGCCAGCAGCATTGATGACACGTCATCCAAAGCATCTTTCCATAAAACCTAGGGGTGAGTGCATGGTGGAACAGGGAGAAAAGGAAACCGGTTTGGTCCTGAAACATTTTTTTTTTTTTTTTTTTTTTATCTTTGTTTTTCTGTTGGCTTCCGCCGCAGGAAGAGTTTGATTTGTGCCAGAGCTCACCTCCGCCGCGCTCGATACCTGTTCACTGCGGCAGAGGCAGCGATCCCTCATTCTAACAAATTTTATTGATGTTGGGGCCCGATTTCCCCCAGTCAAATAGAATACAGCACTGGGGCTAAATGACTCCAGACAGCACCAGTGCTGCAGGCGTATGCTAGTAATGGCACACATGGCAACAGCGCAAACATTCAGGACCACAAAGAAGCATCCTTGAGGAAACAATATCATTTATATTCTGTTATGTTTTTCTGGATCACACAGTCTTATACCGTAGGAGCACACAGCGGATCTTTTTACCGAACAGTCCGCAGTCTTCTTGTAAGAATAATTGCAGGCTTGCAGTTGTTCCTGTTGTACAAAATCAGATGAAAAAAATAATTTGTTGGAAAAAGTAATGAGCGTGAGTACGTTGTGAATTAATCTCTTTTCCTTCTGCGTTGGCCTGCCTGTTGAAGTTTTCTTTAAGTTTCTCACTTTTATGAAGTGAGCAGTGTTAAATTGTATTCACCTCTTAGGTATGAAACAAAATACTTTTGATCATCTTTAATCATTATTATTGTGTGTTTTTTTTTTTTTTGTTTATTTGTAGATCACATCTGTGATGTCCATTGTACTGTGATCTCTGCTGTGAGCCATCATGATGTTAATGTCATCTAACCTCTGTTGAATGAATTAAGAGATGCTCCTAAGTGACCAAATGCTTGTTAGTTTTGGGTAGGCAGTTATGGAAGCTGTCTGAGTGAGAGAGCAGCATTCATTTTTCCAGTTTCAAATTTGTAAACAGGAATAGCAAAGCAACTCACCCTTACAGAAAATATATATAAAAAAAGGTGTGAAGTGAAATTTCAGCGATTTGCTTGTATTAGTATCCGTGCTCATCTCGTTATCTTTGCCCGTGTCATTATATATATATATATATATATATATATATATATATATATATATATATGTGTGTGTGTGTGTATATGTGTATATGTGTATATATATATATATATTCATAAAAATAATAATAATCTGAAAAGTCAACATTGTCAAGAAGCTCCAGTACAGGCAGTGATCTGAATGTCTGTGCATTTATCTTTCCTCAGGACGCCCTGGTTCAATGGGTGGGGCTTCAACCTGCCCCGGGGCCAGTCTCTGCTGGACAAATGGAACCAGGTACCAGAGGGCATCGACATCCTAATGACCCATGGACCCCCTCGGTGAGCCAGACCCCCCCCATCACACCCTCCTTACCCCACTGGACTGGGCTCTGTTTGCCATTCTGATTATTCGGAGAATTTTTAATTAATGTTGGATGATTTGTCCGTCGAATAGACTGCCATTCAAATATTTTTCAATTCACACTGTATTAATGTTACATAGAGTAATTGAATTTCTAAAATGAATGTTCCTGAGTGTGAAAAGAAAATCTGATTTGTGCTTGCAGTGCTTGGGCTAAGGAAGAGTTGAACGAGACCTCTGCCACCGTAGCACTTGAATATGGTCTTTTTTCCATTTTCTTATTCAAGCTCAGCTCTTTGCCTTTTTTTTTTCCAGCGTATGATCTTCGCATATTCACTCACAAAGCAGGGTCTGCAGCCTTGGAGTGATTCTGTAGAAACTTTGTTTAGTGCTGCAGACTATTGAAACCCAGTCATTGCTGCTCCGTCGACCAGATGAAAGTGTTTCAACAGCAGTGGTGACTACATGTCTCAGTGGTGACTGGTTTAGAAGGCCTGAGGAGAGAAAGGGGACTTACTGTCATTGTGGTGTTGAGGACACCGAGGTTTCTCAGAATGGGAAGTGTATAACCTTTTTGCGTTGCTTTGTCCATCTAAAGAAAGTGTTCTGGCACAGACACCACACACGCTTGTTGCTCTGTTGGTGGGGATGAAAGTATTTCTCGACCTAAGGTGAGCATGGGTCTCGTCATGTGTGTGTCGAGCAGGTTTCCGGGACTGGGTGCCAAAAGAGCTGCAGCGGGTGGGCTGTGTGGAGCTGCTGAACACTGTGCAGAGGAGAGTCCGGCCCAAACTCCACGCTTTCGGTGGGATCCATGAAGGTTAGAGCTGGCAACCTTGCAGATTTTAATTTTTTTTTTTTTTTTTTTAACCAAAATCACTGTGTATATTGTAGTGTCACATCAGTACCGTGTAATTACACCGCATTGCTACTCAAGTTACAATGATACACTCTACCTTATATTTGTGTGATCAACACAAATATAAGAAGAATCAGCCTCACAAAATAGGACCTAAAAATTAAATTTTTATAGTAAACATAGGTACAGTCTCATTTCATGAAAAATGATTCTAAAGTATGCTTTCCATTCTAAGAAAGGGGTTTTTAAGTACCATGTTTTTTGAAACTGAAAGTATATTTAAAATTTAAAAATTGTGCCAAGTTTTGCCTAATGCATCTCAATGAGTCTGGATATGGTGGCTCAGGTGAGTGATGAATGTGGTAACAGTAATTTCCTCATTTACTTTCTGAAGTATATATTCACAAACTCCTCTAGCTCTTGTAAATGTCGGGTAATTGGAAAAAAAACTCTCTTTTTCCCCCTCCCATCACCGTCTCACGGTACTTTCTGTGAAACCGTTTCTTGGCAGCATGGCAGCTGTTTAATGCGTCTGACTAATTGACCACCATAATCTTGTAATTTGCATCAAAACTCCTTAATTCTTTGGTTTCTTGCCCAACTTTTGAGCCATGTTTTCGACAGCCCACTCCAGTTCCAGAACCACGCAAAACTATCGTATCCACTGAGTCACTGGCATCAAACGCTGTCATTTAGCACCGCGTTATATTAATACATGCCTATCGCAAAGCGGAGGGGTGCGCGATTCGTTTATGGCTATTTTAAGGAAAATACCCACATATTATAGTCAGGCCTATGTGGAGTGATGCACTCTGAAATATGAGGTTGTTTCTGCACTCGGGCCACTTTTTAAACCCATAACTCTCAGCCATAAATCTAGTCTGATAATCTACCGGGGCAAAATGGGGGAACGCGGCTTCTGACACCTGGTTATGTGATTGGATTGTGAAGAGAGGGGGCTAGGGATGAGTGCAAGCGTGCGCGTGCGTGTGTGCGCGCGCATGGAGGCCGGGGGTGGGGGGCTGGGCTCGGGTGTTGGTGATGCAGCTGAGAGAGGGTGGCACAGTGAGCCAGGCCTCCAGAAACTAAGGTTCAGCCCCTCCATGCTGCACATGGGTCCTGCCTTATTACTGAGATTACACCATGGGGAGCCTGGGTGAACAGCAGAATGAATATCATATTGAGCTGTGGTCTCTAATCTGTTCTTCAGAGCCCTAATCTGCTTCTGGGCTGGAAACGAGAGCAGAAGGCCCCCGTACTCCAGGCACTTCCTGTCCCTGACGCCTTTGTGTTTTTAATTAAAGACTGGCAACTCAGCCCAGAGGGAACTTAGACAATGCTCGCCGAAGGCTGAAGACTTTGTACTGCTCCATATATCTTGCATGTGTGCTAAAACATTGTGAATGATTAGAGGCCTTGAAGCACAAGTGGTTTTATTTTTATTTATTCAGTTATTGATTTCTTGTTTAATTTATACGCTTGTTATCAATCTAACCACCGTTAAATTGGAGTTTTGCCCATTTGCTCTCCTGGTAAGGTCCAGTCATTAATAGGATTGAATATGACTTTAATGTGTCATAAACCTACATATTTCATTCATGTTTTTTTGATGTTTGTATTGAATTAGGATGTCCTGTCACTCTCTTCCTGTGCAGGGTATGGCATTATGACTGACGGGTACACCACATACATCAACGCCTCCACCTGCACAGTCAGCTTCCAGCCCACCAATCCTCCCATTGTGTTTGACCTGCCCAACCCCCAGAGCTCCTGAAACCACAGCCGTGTAAACTACTTTGTGTTTTTCTAATGAGTCGAGCAAGTTCAGCTAAATGTTTCTTTCAAAAAAAAAAAATAGGCTTTTGTAAACTGCTGGTACAAAAATAAATAAAATCATGATTTAAAGATTAAGGGTAGGAGTCAAGAGAGGTTTGGGGAGGGGTGGTCATGCTGTTGAATATGGATTGGATCTATAATATAAAAACGCTTTGTGAATTTGTATGATTTCCATATATATATTGTTTGCATTTGCTGGATACTTTGATATTAAATGCCATTGTAGTTTTTTGGGGTTTTTTGTTGTTGTTTTTTTTTTTTTTTTTTTTTTATTACGTTCCCATTTTGAGGACAGTTAAGCTTTCTTTTGGCAGACAAGGAGACTGCCTTAAACTAGCTTTACAGTACATTGTGAGAATGTCCCTTCTGGTAGCAGAGAATAGGCCCTTATTTATTTCCAGTGGTGAGTGAAAAATGGAAAAGTGCATTCAATGGAAGACCAACTGCTAGACAGGAGAAGAGACCAGAGAAGTTACGGTAATGTAGGTACCTCGTTTGACAAATAATTTGAAGTGTGGCAAATGTGCTTACATGATCCGACCTCTGCACTAAATTTGTGTGTATTTTTATAGCAAGTTATGAAATGATCTGTTTTGTGTGTACATGTGTTTAATTGTGTGTGTGTGTATGCATACATATTTTAGACACACACATACACGCCCATACTTCACTCCTCTCTGTGCGTTTATTGGCACCCATCTCATTGACAAATTTGCCTTATGCGCGCAAGAACTTTGTCATGAGAACAGGACATTTTTACAGACCACCAGCCTTTTTTCTACACACCTGCCTGAGCAAGGTTTAGTTGTCCTTTAAATCTTAAATATTATTGTATTTGTGTTTTTATTGTCTTTTTTTCTAATTTTGCACTGTGTGTAAATGCAATCTTGCTAGCACAATAAAACGTTGCCAATAGTTGTTTCGAGTTCGCCACTGTAAATGCTTCTTGGCTTTTGCTGACATAGTTTCCTCGTTTATGGAAGTTTAGAACTGCTTTTTTCCTTTAAATGTATTGTGATATACATTTAGCTGCCTTTATATGCAAATAAAATTGCAAGATTTTTACTTATTAAATACCTGTCTGTTTTTACAAAAATGCATTTATCTTGTGTCAATATTGTCAAGTCATTACATTTTGAAGTGGAAGTATATTTTTATTTCTGTGAAAATCTTGGATAATTACATTAATCACTCTAGAAATGTACCATGTTTAAATAAATTTCATTTATACACTAATAAAATCTGAAGGTTGAACATTTTGCAGATTTACAAATTGTAAAATTTGAAATTGAAAGGTTAATGAGAAATTACTTACTGGATATTTCTCTGTATGCATCCAGAGTTACAAAACTTGTTACAAAAGTAAATGTTGCGGGTGATTAGTGATCAGTTCTGCTTGGAACGTATATCCTCATATATGTTTATACTGTACTGCTTCAAACGAATACTGTTCCAAAGACCATGGTGTCATGAAGAATTTGTGCATAGGACTAAATTCTGCATTCCTTTACAGGAAAAATGTGCATCTTAATTCTCTTGTACCATATTTCAGTTTTCCATTTGATGGGATGAAGAATTCGGTTCGCTCAGTCTGGGGACAAGCAGTCCGACACAGCGCTTAGAACATGGGCTGTGTTCAGCCTTTTATTCTCAAACAGCTGTATAAAAACCTCCCACAATCAAATGTTTCTGCCGAAAACCTTTATGCGCTAGTGTATAGATGAGTGGACATGACAAAAGATTTACTTGGTTCTAAAAACAACCTTGAATGTGTAGATGGTATGGTGCGTTCAGCCCTAGCACATCCAAAAAAATGTTAAACTCGGTGTCAGATGTATATTTCGCAAATTTTGTGTCAGAAATGCCTCCACCTTCTGAAAGCAGATTGACCATGGTGTTTTACCCTCATGTAGGATTGTAATCCAATTTGTTAGGAGTTTAGTGGGACTGCGTGTTTGAATATGCATCTTAAAATGGAAACTGGAGGAAAACAGCATTTGGCCTCTAAGTCAAACTGTGGGTCTCTTCCACAAAACGCAAATGTGAATCTCTTCATGGCCAAAAAAAAATTACAGCTGCCAGAATTCAGTTTTCCCAACCACCCCCCCCTTCTCATCCGTACATCAAAGGAACCAAACCAATTAACTCTCCCCAACGAGAGCACAAAATATAGCCCCAGACCCATGAGATCCTCAGACGTCATTATCATAATCCTCTATAATCATATTAGCATAGCCCTAGAAATCAATGTGAAAATCCACTTTTCTGGGGGAAAGGCATGGTCTCTGTGTGGGAGTGCAGTGTTCATGTGTGCTGTTTAATGTGTTGCCATTTTAAGTGTCTTTTTATTTGTAGCATAAAACATGGCCATGTTTCTTCAGCTGATATGTTCCTACACACAGTCTCTGTATAAGAAATCAAACCCACACTTGAGTGCCTTTTTAGACAAACAACATTTTACAAATGTCACGATAAGGTAAACACGACCAAGTAAGACTAGCCACTGGTCAAGGAAATGAAAACGTGTGAACGATTATCTCGTTGTGGAAGCGTAAACTCCCGCTAACTGCGTGGCTTGCCAATCCCGTTATTGCAGCTGCCTTCTAGAGTTCACCCCGCAACTGTCAGGCTGTAGTGACAGCTCGGAACCTGCCTCGTAACTCATCGATAGAGAGCCATTTTGTTGATGGCTTGGAAGTGTGATTGCTTTCTCCACACCAGAAATCAGTGGAAGAGGGCTGCCTGTCCCTGTCGGCTGGTCAGTCAGGTCTATGGGGAGAGAGCTGTGAAGTGCCGTAACATGGTTGCTATCTCCTGGGCTCTTCAAAAGCTGCAATTTAGCACCAGGGAATGTGTGAGAACACAGGCTAATAAACAAGCTGTACTGTACGCATAAACGGAGTGGCCCGTGTGATAGACTGTCTATCAGCTGCAGTGAGCCGAATCCGACCACACTGTAAATATTTATCTTCGTACACGGATGTGAGGATATGTCTGCTTTTGATTGGACAGCCACTGTTTGCTTGAGATATCAGGTAATGAAACATGAATTATATTCTCAGTGATACTCCAACCAAATCCAAGTATAGGAATAAAATGCAAATGATTTCAGCCAGGAAACTTGTAATGAAACATTTTTATTGATCTTGGCATCCGTACAAGTTTGTCTCACGTGGACCCTAACTCAGAGGCAGGGTCTTGGGTGACACTCCCCTCTGTAAAGATATTCACTGCAACATAACAAGGTCAAATTTTAGCAGATGCACCATAAGGTAAGTGGTTCACAGTAGTTTTTGCATGGAATTAAAACTGTTACACCCCCCAGCAATGCTAAATAACCGAGTTCCCCTCGCACAGGTGGAAACAAGCCACTCCTTGTTTTCAAAGTGCAGTGCCACCATCTTATCTTTCCAATGCCTCACACAAGTGTGGAGGTGACACTGTCCGCGTTAGACACTACAAGCCTTCATTTTCCAGGCCAGGTTGCACAGTCTATTAATTATCCCACCACTGACATTGGCAGGAATTAATAGGTGTACTTGACAAGGATGGCTATTACCCTATGTTGTCCTGACAGCTGCCATTGATATCGGAGATTTGTCACACCGGCCTTTGTGCACGCCCCGTGATGGATGTCGTGTGAGTGGCGGTGAAGGTTGCCGTGCCGACCCCAGGTGCCTCTGCATCTTGCAGGGGGCCGGAGGCCTGCGTAAATCACCACTGTCATTGCGCTCAGCTGTGCCGCGGCCACGGTAACAAGCAAACGGTGGCAGCAACGCTGCTGAATGTGGCCTGAATGTGCAACGATGGACCATAATGCTAGAGCCTTGCAGTCCAGGTGCGCACACCCACATGCAGTGTGTTGGGTATGGGGGTAAGTGTGTGTGCTTGTGTGTGTGCATGAATGAGAACATATAATGACAATAGCAGGCCATACAGCACAAATCAGCTAATCCCTGTTTAACAGTGCTCTCACTCTCAATGCCGCAGAGGGTTGTGTGTATGCTGGGTTTCATTCCATGCAGTTACTTCAGTCTTAAGTGGTTCTCTCTTTTAGTAGTATGTATGCAGCTCTATGTTAATGCACAGGTTGTAAGCAACGGTTACTATTTCAACAACACAAATAACTCATTTTACTTCATGGGCATTTTGCTAATTTAGCAAATATCATCCTTGAAAGCCATTTTATCTGGAGGTTTCTGTTGTTTGTTTTCCGTCGGCACCCACTTTAGGCCGTGGAAAAAAAGGTGAGTCTTTTTGGCCAATCAATTACTTAGATTTAGCACTTAAGGTCCAAAACGCACCGGAATTCAGTACTGTTGCGCCCCTGGACTGCAGTTTTAGTTTCCTGATTTCAGTGTTTGTGTTTCTGTAAATCCACTCACTGAATCTCATTATTGCAATCTGGAGTTCATTTATCTTTTGGAGTTCATTTATCTTCACTGTGAGCTAACACATGAAATGAGTCAAGCAGGGGGAAATACATGGTCCTTCACTTCACAGCGCACCCATGTGGTATGGATTACTGCTCATTAATATTTACTATTCTGCGATTGCCATTGCGATAACACATTACAAACTAAACAAAACTTTTAGGGGAAAGACTAGCTGCCTGATTCTGGGCGCTCATCTTTAAACATATCAATGCTTTGGCATGTTCATAAATATTGATAGCCCTTGATTTCTGATTATGGCTGTGACCGAGTTAAGAGCATCATGTAAACCATAACAAATGTTTTGCATGACTTACTGCACCTACATACAACCATCATCAAAAACTGGACAGACAATGTTAATGATATACACATATACAATGTATACATTTATAATATTTAGTCAGTTTATTAGTATTTTGTATTTTATTGTCTTGTTTTACTATATTCACACTTTCCTTGCCTCTCACACATTCGTGCATTACAAATATAATTTGTAGCAGCATATGGAAATGCTGGCTTCATCATTCAATACAGTATTTTCCTTTCGTCCTGCTGTGTAAGTGTGTATCCAAATGACTCGTACAGCCGATATTTTAAATATCATCCATTTACACAGCAGGATATTTACCGAAGCAATTCAGCCTAAGTACCTCACACAATAGTGCTCCCCAACACTCCACACTTCCATTAGTTTAACTTGAACAGAACCACCGCTTTGTTCTGGAACCCTGCCACCTCTTTAATCAGCTCATAAGAGGCCTTCTTTCCAGCGTCATTAGATATCATATGACAAAAAAATAATTGTTATAATCCAAAACAAATAATAAAAGCTATAGTTTGCTGTCAGTTATTCTCAGGATAGAAAAAAGTGATTCCGTGCGCAGAAAGTGAGTAAGATAACAGAAATGAGAGGCTGAAGGTTGGAGTGATTGTCAGGAGCATGGTTCCCCAGGCATTTGGATGGCAGCAGAAAAGAAAACCAAATGACTATATAATGTCTGTATAAAGACTGTGGTGATATATTTCCATTCCAGGTTAAACGTTTAGGCCCTTGTTTCCCTGAGTTTGATTGACTGGACAGTGGGGGTCATGCTGTCAAGAGCATACTCCAGGGCACGCATCGCTGGCTGAACACGAGGTCACGCTGGGGTCAGGGTCCGCACAGGCTCAGACGAGACCTGCTGGGAAAAGCCCTGACTCACCCATGACACCAGGCACACACCAAGAGCTCTCTGGAAAAGTACTCTGGAAAAGCACTGCTGTTCTTTCATTCCTCAGTAGCTCTGGTTCTGTGGTGTTAGCTCTGCCCTTTGTAGCATGGATCTCTCATTAGTATTTATTTGTCTCTAATGGGAACTTGTTTTCATTGCTTTTTTTTCCGCCCTTAAGCAATCTGACAGGGGCCAACTAAGCAGCCACACTTCCCACTGTCTGCCAGGCACCGTGGAAACCCAGCGACTTGCACCTGGAGGTGAAATGTGTTGTCAAAAACATATACATATGAAATACCCACAACAGACCCCGAGACCTCTATCCGCGCTGATGTCTGGAAGATGCTCACAAACACAATTACATTATTTTCCCCCCTCTACACAAGCTCCTGCATCAAAGTGTGTGTGTGTGTGGGGGCTTATGGGGGTGGCTCAACGTCCCCTCAATACAAAATAATCCTGCTGAGAAAAAGCAGAGCCTGTTACTGTACAGTATGTTTCATGAACTCATCACCAGAGCTCAACATGGGCTCAAATCCACAGAGAGACGTTATTGCTGCACTTCTCTGTGCGTTTTCCCCATTAAGTGGAAAAAACATTTCTTTGTTAATTAAAGCTAATTATTTTTGTGGGAAACACAATACCTTGTGCTTCTAACTGCTGCTGTACTGTATACACAAAATAAACTGTGTTTGTTATTGCTTTTATTGTAAAGATCCCCTTTAACTACCCCTCCACACAATTGCACATATTAATCTTCAATTTAGCAGAGGAATTTTACTGCTCATTGTTCACAACAATAATTATTTTTTTAATCCAAAAATCTTATGAGATGGTGTTTGTGATTCACTCCTATTTCATCTACTGTTGTTTTTATAGTGTCTTTTTTGTTTTAAAGTTATCAAATTCCTATAATATAACTGGTATTGTGTTGCATACACCTACTTTGATGTCAACTACACAATATGTTATGCATGAGAGACAGGTTACTGTTACTCAGAGCTGTCGCTGTGTCATTTCTCATTGTTTACACTGTTTCATCAATATCTTTGTGCATAACAATGTGAATGTCCCCCGCTGAGGTTCTGTGTGGGAAAAGGTTTGGCGATGGTCTCATATGCCTGCATATAAGTTCATAGTAAATTGAAGACCCAGGAGGGAGTACCTTCATTGTTTGGCATATCTCCATATTTACCCTCCCATATGTGCAGCAGGGTTTGTGTAGTCCAGCACATTACTCTACAAACTGATCATCAAGTGTTCCAGTGCGTTATGCTCAGCCTCCTTGGTGTAAATTTGTTTCGTCTATCACCTGTCATTGAGGAGAGTAAATGGAAGATTTTTTTTATGATTATTTGAATAAGCTACCAGAATTATTATTCCATTACAAATTACAACTATTTGTTTTTTTGTGTCCCATCAGTTACTTTTTCAGTCAGTTGTTTTATCCTCACTCAAAAACTGTCACTGGGGGTACTAGGCAGGGTTATGACCATTTCTCTGCGGGTGTTGACTGCTTCTTGGCTGTGTTCCCTCTCAGGATAGTTTTTTTTGTCTCTGAACAATGAAGCCCTTTTTCTCAATGTTTAAGAACCTCAAGTGTTTTCCTGTTTTGTTATGAACTGTAATTAGGGAGTACAGAATGCGACCCCCTGACTTGGCTGCATATCTCGGTAAGACAGTGGCAGTCTTGAAATCAGCCAGTGTTTGTGCACATCAGCCATGTTCTGTACCACATACAGACTGGCTTCTTACAGTGCTGCCAGTGAATATCAGGGTCATTAGCACATGCCAAACCGCATGTTATGGTCCATATTCAGTGTTCATGCTCGCGTGCAGTGTGTTGGTGAGACGGCCAACAGCCCAACACAAGCTGCTGTTGGTGCACTGGACTCAGATAGCAAATTTGGATTGATCTGAACCTTTTCATCATTAAAAATATGAAGACAACAAGTGATCTGGATGTCTCAGTGATGGTTCACCAAGAGGATGAGTAAATTCACCTCAGTGCTGTGTATTTGTTATAGGGAATCAATGTCACACAGAACTTTAATTAACTCTGTCCCTTCAACCTTGAAAATGGACTGATCAGATTTAATTTTATCTCGTTTCAAGACTATTAGAAATAACAAAACGAAAAAAAAAGCCATGCGTTTGTTTTTCCTGGTGTGAATTTTACTGTAGTTTTTCTTACAGTCTTTTATGTATATGGAGATTTCCTTCCATATATCTGGTTTTGATACTATGGAGTCTTGATAGGCTAAAGGAAGTGTCACAGAGGCTTAAGGATATGACAAATGAACAGGGACAGTTAAATGGCGGTATTAAGCCGACACAAAGGACAATCTCACAAGGCTAGGCCACTGTACACCGCAGAATTATGAATTCCAACAATGAGACGTGACTCATTTACTCTACCCAGAGTTTGTCCTCTTTTGACTTTTTTCCCAGACATCCTCAACTTATAAAGCTGTCTGGAACCTTGTGCATGTCTCGTCAACGTTTGTTTTTTTTTGGTTGTTTTCTATCAACATTCAGCCCAACATGATTTCCTAAACTTAGTGATTTTCTGTTAGCAATCCAAGTCCTTCAGAACTCTCTCTCTCTCTCTTTCTCTCTCTCTCTCTCTCTCTTCTCTCTCTCTCTCTCTCTCTCTCTCTCTCTCTCTCATTGGTTGGTAGAAGGCCCACTCCACACAGTGTGGTTGTTAAACAGGACCAGTGGAGCTTTTCCGATGGTATGTACTTTATATATAATATGTTTATCAATAAATGCATTAATCTACAGATCTACAACCACATACACATCTGAAAGCTGACAAAACCCATTTATTACTGAGGTTTCTGGTTCTTTAATACCTTGAGCTTTTGAAGGTATTATATATGTGTGGGAGAATGTAGGCAACGTTTGCTCTACTATTATTTTCTAACAGGACAAACCTCTGCCAGTTCAGTCTCATATGAATGGAGATTACTGCAGCCCAAGGGAAATCTAACAAACTGTGTATGTCCAGGCCTTATCTCCTGTTTCATACTATATGGGCATTGGAGACCAATACTCTACTCCCATGAAGCACTGGTGCTTATGAAAACATATGCCTTGACCTAATTACGATTTCACTTTGTCTGCTTGGGAAAGCCTTACCTCTGAGATTTTACGGGCTAAAAACGCTTTTTAATTTCCAACTTGATTACATGTGTCTTGTGGTGTATGGAAACCAGAAGTCATCTTTGACCGAAAGCTGAGGGTAAATAGTAGTGGACACCAGAGACCAGTTATAACCTCACCCCATCAGGTAAAATGAAATGTAGGACTATGTTTCTCTCCATTTCTAACCACTGAGGAGTTACATGAAGGTCTGGTTTTAAAGCACATTCTACATCAGATCCAGCTGTGAATCAAACTTAGCCATGGCTAGCTCTCACTGGCTGTGCGCCTTGCCTTGTGCGCTTAGATTAATTAGGGAACAAACGATGAGGAATCAGCCAGAGACACCAGCGGATGCTGTCACAAGAAACAAAGTCAAGGAGAGGAAGAGAAGAGTTAAGAATTCAGAATCATTTGAGAGATATATCAAGATTGCCTCGGGATCTCGTGGAGATCTGGTATTGAGTGCTGCGATGAATTTTTGCCAGGGCGGCCTGAGGCACTGTCAAAGCAATTAACCAGAGCTCTTAACGAGACTGGAGGAAAACACCAGTCCTTTGATGTCTTTACTTCAGATCCTCAGACAAAAACACTTCTGCCATGATGAGATAGAAGTCTTCTGAGTGACTAGGAAACTCTTTATTAATCATAATTTATTACAATAATGGCTAATATGTATTCTGTCCACATCAGAACTTCATTCATTTCTATGCATTTCATATATGGCAAGTGCTACTCCTCTGACAGTTATGTTGTATATTTTTCTATTTGATGTCATTAACAGTTAGCACAATTGAGAAACAGCAGCCTATTCAGGAGTATGTTAGCTGTCCAGTTGGCAATTTAATAAACTGCAAGCACCAATAAGTTCCCTATATACATCCAGATAGACCAACAATCTTACAAGTGCAAACAATTTAGCCATGCTATAAAGCTTGGATAATTAATTATCATAACCTCGAGCTGACATAATAATGTTAATATTAAAGGTTTCATTTTGCATCTGTGCTACAAAACTGTTTGGTGAAATAATCTTTGCAATTGAATGTTTCAAAACAACCAGGCAAACTGCTGGCAACAGTTTCGTTTCATTGTTGGTGCTGGCATTCTGCCATATCACCATTTAAAACATTACAGAACAAAATGATTAATGAAGTTCAAAATTATTTTTTAAAATTATGGAAAAAACAAGGGAATTAAACTCAATTACCATACTTAACTGTTGGCATAGTATTATAGACTTTGAATCCTTCTATCTTTGCATTCGAAAGAATAAAAGAATCGGTAGATGTAAAATAAAGCTAAATGATAAAATACATAAAGCCTGACTTCCAAACAGGCCAAATTAATCCAAATACTTCCATAACATTCTCATCAGAGTTTTGTCTTAATTCAAGCCACCAAGTCTCTGAGCATACCAGTTTAATACTGATGGTAACCTTGAGGCCCTGAAATTCGTGGCATGGCTCATAATGCTGTTCGACAGGGGACTTTTCATCCTTATGACATCCTGTACTTTTTCCTACATGTGTTTACTGAGGCGTCCTTTTCAATTGCCTGGTTGTCTTGCCTACATATCCCTCTCCACAAGGAAATAACAGCAAATAGATTGCTTTTGTACTGGTACAGGTGATCCATGACTTGATAAAGAAACACTTCCCTATAGTAGGGGTGGACAAAAAAAAAGTTGTAATATTTACAAGAAGTAAGACAAATACCAGGGAAGACATCACTGACTCAGAAAGTTTTCCAAAGTTTGTTTTTAAAAAAATCTGAATGTCTCAAAATTATATTTTTTAATGACTTTCTTGATGAGGTTATGACATATATTTGATTTACTGATGACCACTTTGTAGAGTGAAACTGACAAAAGCCTTAAATAAATTAAATATGTACCCAGAAGTATTGTGGCACATGCCTGATATGTATTCAGCATATACTACTCATAAGTTCCATGTTTTATGTTCATATTCATTCTCTGCAGGTCTCTCATGCACATACAATGCTCCAAATGGATATTAAATATATAACATGCCGATGCTTCAAAGCTGGGCAAATCGTTAGCCCAGCTGGCAACCGTTTATCGTCTCAGTTTATTGTCCTGCACTGGTCACACATTGAAGTTAGCAGGAATCATTCAAGGTCAGATGTTAATTAAAATGTGACACCTACAGCAAAGTCGAATTCTGGGGCTTACTGATTTCTCCGTTAATTAGGGCAATGGGAGCAGAGGCCCCTGCATTGTCTGGCGGTGGCTGCTGTGTGAATCAAAGTCTTTAGACAAAATGGAGTTCATCTGACCGATGACTGACTGTGTGCTTCGGGGAAAAAAACCCTCTGTCAAAGCTAGCCAATGCTCTCCTCCAGGTCAGCACATGGGGACTGTAAAGCCGAGATGCAATGTTCTGTGGGCCACAGACTGGGTCCGCTGGACCCTGTTACAGCCCCATTCTCTACCTCCACTTTCTCCTCAGTCTCCCTAATTAAAAGGTAATCAGACCCATGGATGGCCGCAGCAGTTACACTTACACACATTGCCATGACTTTGCATTTAAAGTGCATAGATCCATAAATGTGTACATTATGTACTTTCTCCAGAGTCAGATGATGTGGGCTCTAAAGTGGATCAGCTGGAAAGATGCCAACTCAAACACAAGAGCCCTGGAGCCCAGACCTCATTACTTCCAGTCTGGGCTGTGTCATTATTAGCCAGCTATGGCCAGAGGTCTGCAGTGGCACGACACAACTGGTCCCACACAGTAACAGGCTGGACGCAAGCCAGCCAGGGTTATCCGGATTACCTGTGCACTCCCTGTGCTACCTGGCTGCTCACCAGGTATATGCTCTCAGGATGTGAATCTGATGAGGGCCAGTGACGAAACACATCAGATTCAATGTCCAACAGCACTTTTATTTCTTCATTTTTAGTGCAATTTGTATCCTAGTTCCTGTTCCTATTTTCTTTGCACCTTAGTACAATAGCGCCTGAGCGTCCTCCGACTGGTTTTACTCATCAGGGGCGCTCCTCATAGGTGTGTTTGCAGGAAGGTTTCAGAAGATTCATGCCAGGCTCATTGGCACAGTGGAGACATAAGAGCATGGAGCGATCCGCAGCCCAAATATACACATACTGGGACTGACACTGACCTGAAATGAATCTTTCTGCTGCAGTCCTGAATCTTACAGTCTATTAATATTTCCTAAAGAAAAAGAAATATTGGATATGATCTACCTACTTTCATAAAACTATAATACTGGAGACTCCTATAATGGGCTCATTTATAGTCAAGTGATAACTCATTTATACAATCTGTACCCATGAAACTTTTCTGTGCACTTTTAATGTGGGCACTTTTTACAAGGGAAACTTAAAACTGTAAACTGCTGATCTCCTACTGGGGGAGAAAATGAGATGTTCCTGTCCTTGACTTTATTTTGTCCATTTATTGCTTGATTGGTTATAATGTACAAATAAATCAAGTATGGCTTCTATTGGACATCTCATGCACATAAAATATCCTGTTCTTTTTTTTTTTTTTTTTTTTAATTGCCTATCCTTAGGATTCGGGTTTGATAGATGGCGATGGAGTGACATTCTGCTCAATTCCAACCCAATGCCTGCACATCCCCATTTCCATCCAATATCCCGTCCTCCTGCTGGTGAACATTAACATAGTGATAAGAAGAGACTGGCTGATGGGCAGGTAGCTCCCAGGAGATGTGCTCTCTCAAACTCAGCTGTCACTCCTTCCGCAGTCCCTGTGGTTTTTTTCCACCCCCCTCCCCTCCCCGTCACATCACCAGCCTATGAATGCAGGCTCCTGTGAGGATCTTTGAGCTTTGGCTGTAAAAGCTATGCAGGCTGAGGCCGAGGCGTAAGTGCTTATTTCCACTTCCGTTGCCACAATGTGGGGCTGCCGCTGATCAAAGCCATAAAAGGGGCCTTTATGGCGTTTTAGAGCTCGTCTCTGCCACTCAACCTCCGCCCAGAAGCAGGCTCGTCGGCCGCCTCCGTTGCCAAGGGCAGTTGTTTGAGCGGCGGGCCAGACTTGAAAGCTCAATGTCAAAAAAGGGGGGGGGGAATCGCATCTCCATAATCTACAAAACAGCAGCCTGGAGGGTTCGGTTCCACAGAATGGTGGGGAGGGGGGTGGGTGGGGTGGGGTTATCATCAAAAATATTCTCCTCTGGCATTTAGAGAGCCTAAACGGAGGTGTGCTCTGTGTCTGGGGTCCAGGTCTTGCTAAGAGGCTAACGCTGGCGGGGGTGGGTGAGGGCTGATTATAATGTGGCCTGTGTGTTAATTCCAGCCTCTCTTTACAGCAGACAGCGCTTTTTATTGAAGACGGCAGCTTCTTAGCTGAGCTAACCTGTAATGGGAGCAGACTCTTCACTAATTACACAAACTCCGCCATTAATCTCCCCTAATGAAAAATAAGCCCTTAGTCCTGACAAAATGTAAACTCCACATCAATACTGAAGTTTTTTTTCTTTTTTTCCCCCAGCTGGTCTTTTCAGAAAAAGAAAAATAAAATAATGAGACTGGACTCTTCATCGAAGGATCTGGGAATTCAGTGATTTGTGAAGTGGGGCACACAGATTCACTTAGGGAAGATGCAGATGTGTTTACAGCCTCTGCAAAGTAATACGACAGCACAAGCATACATTAACACCTGGACTTAATCCAATATTTACCCTTAATTTGTTCTGAGGTATATTGGGTCTGATAAAACATCACATTGCAATGAGTTAACAGATACTGAAATTTCGCCCGTTTAGCTTTAACTGCTAGAAGATTAAAACTGTTAGCTTAAACCGTTTAGTTCTCCTTTAACGGAACATAAGACAAAAATCCTTTGAGGGTAAAACCCAGGCATAGCGTTTGTTTGTGCACACATTAACGTTTATCTGACCCGTTCGCGCAGAGGAAATGCATGTCTCAACACAAAACGCTGCATAAGGATCTCCTCCTAATTGTTGCTTTGACAGAGCACGTGATTTGTCTTGGAGCTCCGAAAATAACATCCTTAAAATCGACTTAGCCAAACTGATCAAACATGGCTCTGAACTCCCGGGTCTGAACTCGGTGACCTGATTCTCCCAGCTGGACTCAATATCAATGGAATTGAGAACTCACTGTGCACTCCCCCTCGTGTGAGCGCTAATCACCTGCCTGACCGAGGCCCTTATCTAGGGTAACCTGCGTGGCGTGCTCTCACATGTTTCCCATGAATCCAACTGGATATTCCCTTCAACTGCACTATTTGAATATTTTATGTAAGGGCAGTAAAGGCTACTTACACAAGATCCTATAACACTGCTACACAACTATCATCATATGAGGAAGTGGCACGGCTCTGGGGTTTGAGGCTGGTGCTGAGACAAATGGTTGGTTTTATATGTATTTGACTGCAGCAGAGGGACAAACAGACAGTCGATCCCAGGCAGAGAAATCGAAGCGCCCCGGCTCAGCCCATCCGAGTGATGAAACTGAACCATTTACCTCTGAGTCAAAACACAATAGGTACACTTTAATGCAGGCATTCTCTGCTAGAATATAATAATAATAATAATAATCCAATACTTTATTCAAATACACATTTGACATCTAAAGAAGTCATGACCAAATCAGAATGGCAGCAGTCATTTTTAAAATACAAATGCCTTCTGTAGAATCAGGGACTTCCTCCCCACATGAAGAACATCGAAGAGGGATAAAGTGAGCCTGGAAAATGGCCTCATGGACAACTCCTGGCCCATGATCCTCCCCAGCGACCCTGTCAATCTTTCGGTAGCCTCACTTAACTTCCAGAGGACCCGCCGTCTGGAACAGTCTGATGAATTATTTCAGACAATTGTGTGATGAGAGAAGAGGTAGGAGAGGAAGGATGTGGGATTTTGTGGGCAGCGGAGGGGGATGGGAAGCCAGAGGAGGGTTGGCGAGAAGAGAGGAGCGTTTGAGCAATGGTTCGAGCTGATCTTAAGAGATCTGATAAAGCTGCAGGTCATTTAAAGAGCAAAATATTGACTTCCATTTTTTTGAGTTACATCAAAGGTCAGAAGACAAGCAGAAATGTTCCGTCCGTCAAAGTTGTCTACTCCTTCCATTCCGTATCTACACAATGACTTTAAAGGCAGTCCGGTGTTTGTCTGACAGTAGATAGCTGTATTTATCTTCAAAGCCTTTCCAAAACCCTCACATTACAGATGGCCCACAAGGGGACTGGGAGACACAGCCTCTAATCCAGCAGCACCCCATTACTGCATGAAAACATCACCGCTGTGTCTGCCCAGGCACGCCCCAACATGCACCACCCCATCACACACACACACCACGGAAATACATGTACACACACACACACACACACACACACACACACACACCACGGAAATACATGTACATGTGCACCCATGTACACACACACACACACACACACACACACACCAAAGAAATACATGTACATGTGCACCCATGTACACACACACACACACACACACATCGGAAATACATGTAGATGTGCACCCATGCACACACACACACATCAGAAATACATGTACATGTGCACCCATGTACACACACACACACACACACACACACACACACACATCAGATATACATGTAGATGTGCACCCATGCACACACACACACACACACATGCACACACACACACACACACACATCAGAAATACATGTAGATGTGCACACATGCACACACACACACACACACACACACACACAAATCAGAAATACATGTGCATACAGGCATACACACATAATTGGTAATAAATGAAAATGATATGGTTTACACATATATTACGTACACAACAATTCAAAGGAGTGCAAAGCCGAAAGTGCAACGGCAAAACCCTGACATGGTGGCAATGTTAGAGAGGTGTGCCATAAAATGAGATGAAACCCAGACCCATTTAGAGAAATCTTTTCCAGAGCACAGTGTCCTTAGGAGGTTCAACAGTTAGATTGAGGGCAACATAGCTGTGCATTCAAACACTAACTGCCATCCATCTGGCGAAAAATCCACTGTCTTGCCATTTTTCCCTTACGGCTGCAACTCTGATCCCCCCCCCCACACACACACACACACACACACACACACACACACACACACACACACACACCCCTGCCCTCTGGTCAATGGTCAGCTCCCCCGGGACAGCCCTGGGGCCCCAGTTTAAGTCTGTGTTTGTCTTATGATCAGTCACTGCTTAAAGTGGGACTAGACAGGCACACCTCGTGTGTCATTCCAGCCCCGTTCTTCCTCCGGCCTGTCGCCTCACACAGACGGGCTGTCGCTTTTAAAAAGTTTCACAGGAGCTACGCCACCACAGCAGCCTAAATAATCACGCTAATGCCATCAGCCCCTAAAGCAGTCTCAGCCTGCTCCGCAGATAAAGGCGCTGGGACGTAGCTTTAGACTCACCAAAAGGCAGACTTCAACAGTTAACCTGTTAATGAAGCATGCATCAATGGCAGTAGCCTGCGTGAGACCGACTGTTAAATGAAGCTTCAGTCCTATCTGGACTCCCTCAGGGTAGGAGGTAAAACCAGATTTCTACCAGCTTTGGTATTTAATCATCATCTCTTAAATTGAAAAGTCATCAGTCAAATAATTTGAGGATATTGGCTTTAATTAATTGCTCATTCTAACAAATCTTTGAAGCCATTATTATTCACCTTCTTTTCTCCACTCTCTCATTTCTGCTCTCTGTCAGGTGTATTGACTGAAATGCTGGCCTTTTTTTTTTTTTTTTTTTTTTTGGAAACCTGGACACAGAGAGGAGAGGAGAGAGAGAGAGAGAGAGAGAGAGAGACAGAGTCATTTTTGGTCGTATTCCTCCAGAGTCTGTCTGGTTTGCTTTTAGCTCGGTGGCCTACAATAAGGTCTCATCTGGAGCCACAGGAGCTGCTGGAGTGTGCAGCTCCACAGTAGCTGCAGTAAATCAACTGGCCAGCCCTTTTGTTTTAGTGGAAGCTTTGGCAAAAGAGCATTTTAATAACTGTGAACACAACCCTGTTTGGATGATATGGTCCACAGTCCAGCCCAGCTCCTTTTTAAAAGGCTCACACTATTTTTTTGTCTTTTTTTTTTGCTGCTGCTGCTCCTCCAAGTTTCTTCTTCTTCCAAATGCTGAGATCAATGTGATTTTTATCCTCATTTCAGTCACAATAGTTTGGCTTTCTGTCACGTACATGCAGAAATGAGAGTGAAATGCGAGTATTAACAGACACACACAGCGCTCAGGCCTGCTGAGCTCATGGTGCAGCATGGTCTTATCTGCACTCATTAGTATCTCGGTCAACCTCTACGTCCAACACTGTCTGTGTGACCATCGGTCAGTCTGCAGTACTGGATGAGTCACTGTATCCTCACTGTATCTGTCACTCTCTGTCTGTCTGCCATTCTGCAGCTCCATCAAAGGGAAGGGAGGGAGGGGGTGACTCGACCTTCTGTCTGAGCCTGGCTCCCCCCCAGGAAAAGCTGGTGAACTCCATGGCTGGAGCAGCAGTGTGGGGCATTAAGCCCTGCCCTGGCCCCCTGCCCCGAGGGGCGGGGTCACTGCTGTCAGCCCTGGGAGGCACAGAGAACAACATGCCCCTCTTAACCCCAGCTTTTTTTAAAAAAAAAACTACAGTGTCACTGAAAAAGGGGGACAGATATCTCTTGGTCTACATTTTTTTTAATTGAAAACACTTTAGAAGATATCTTGAGGAGCTCACCTTGTCAAAATATATTTGCATTTAATTCCATATATTAGCCAGGCTTAAGACCACGTCTCCATGTGTCAAGTCTAACCTCTGAAAATCACTGTGACAGAGAGATGACATTAAATATCACATATTGACAGAAGTACAGATATGTTTCAGAAATGGGGAGGCTGATTCCATAATCAAAAACATGTTGAGTTGAGATACCACTGGATATTGACCATTTTGAGCTAGCATGACATTCTCAGGACATATCAGCCATTGGGTGAGAGACAAAGGGGCTGGTGATCCAGTAACACGGGGCTTGGGTAAGATCAGAGGACCACAGAACAGACCCCAGACTTCGCATGGCAGGGACAGGCCAAACGGGCCATGAGTGGCAGGTGGGGGGGGGTGCTTCCAGAGGTGCCACGGCCTCATCGGCCAGCTCCCAACCCCCTCACAGGGTGCACAAACAAGCGTCTCACAAAAGATTGAGCGCCATGTTTGGGGGGTGTCATTGTTCAGGGGGTTTGTTTTGATTTGTGTTCCCGGCGTCGAGGCGCTGGCACTAAGTCCTGGCCGTTGATTAGTTGGCCCAACAAACCTCCTGCCCCCCACTGGACATGCTCCACTGGCCCTGTTAAACAGCCACACTGAGTGGGCCTTCTGCCAACTGAAGGAGAGAGCAAGAGAGGGTGGGAGAGAGGAAGGGAATGGGAGATAGAGAAGGAGATGGAGGGAGAGAGAGACAGGGAGGAAGAGAGTGAGAGGAAGAGATAGAGAGGTAGGAAGCAAAGAGTGAGAGAGAGAGCAAGGAAGAAGGTGGCAGAGAGAAAGAGCGAGAGAGGAAGAGACTAAACCTAGAAGAGGACAGAAGGAAAAAGGGGGGTGAGGGAGGAGCAGAACAGAAAGGGAACACTCAGACTGAGGGGGAACAGGGGTCGGGCACGGGGCTCCAGGGACCCGTTACCCCCTGCCTGTTGGTGACAGGGGAGGAGACCTGCGCGGCACTGCAACAGATTGCCTTCATCCATGTTGCAATTAAGAAATAATGAGATTAAATGCTTTATGTAGGTTTTGAGGGGCCGCATTAAAAATGCAAAGACAGTTCTGTTAAGGGGTCCGATAAGGACAAGTAATTAAAGAGCTTCTTGTTACAGTGCGAGATTAAATGCACATCGTTGATAATCCTTTGTTTTGGGTGGGGTGGGAGGGGGGTTGTTCATATACTGGCAAATCTGACTGTTTATTCTTACATGTCATTGATTAAATTACTCCTCATTTACCAGCACCGCCAAAGAAAAAAATCCCGCCAAAAATGCACAAACTTTGACAGTTAATCCAGCCCTTTGTTAGCTGATTTTGCACCATATGGACCCAGTATAGGACATTAATTTGGGTGCAGAGACTTTTTCATCAAGTGTGTGACATATTTCATACAGTCATTCTTACAGAGTAAGTCATTATGTGGCAAAGTGACAAGACTTCAGGAATTAAAGAAGAAACAGAAGTAGTCTAGCCGCTTCTGAGTCAAAGTTTGATTGGTAATATGGAAATTATCTCTCGTTTCTTTTTTCCAGGTTTCTTTTTCGGCTTCCCAAAGATCTGTCAGGGGCAGACAGAGCAGGGGCCAGGACAAACTTCAGAAGGGATATGAAACTCTCTTTATTTGCAGTTACACAAATGCGACAGTCAGAGCTGGTGCAGCATGCCAACAGTTCCTCTCATGTCAATGGCAAGGAAACATGTGGTGCGGCAGTGAACAGTGGCTGCACTGTATTAGTATGGAAAACATATTAATAATAAGTACACAGAGGTCCACTCGCTCCAGTATTGTTCCCCTGGGAAAGACCAGTTCAATGACTCTATAAAGAGATCACATCTTTCTGCAATGTGAATCTTTCAGAACATAAGAGCATAAAAACACATTTGTGTCTCACTCTGCTGTGTGTATATGGGGTATTTTCTGTTTACACATCTCATGTTTTAATTGATCTGTGAAAGACACCATTGTGTCGCAGTGGTCACAGTGATCAATGCAAAAGTGATAGGCCTCTATGTTCAGCGTGGCAGTGCCATTCTCTGCTTGCTCTGTTGTCTTTGAATCCACCACATCTCATGGTAAAGCTAAGGTTTACGTGGAAGGAACATCACGAGCCTGCCAGGCGATCTTCTCGCATCTCTTTAACTGGGAGCTGAGCCCGTCTATCGTCTCTGGTTGAAGTACCATCACAGATGGGAATTAAGTCATGTGACTGCCCAAGCTTGGCACATTTGAACACTCATAAATTCACCCAAAGATGGAGTGAGATATACCAAAAGTCTCTCATGGAAATTAATTATACCAAAACCCCATTTGTTTCCCATGATGTTGTCAGCACTGGAAGCTGTAGATTGCCATCTACTGTATAATCATGGTAAATGCTTCCAGTTACACAAGCCATGCATTTTAATCACCCAAAATGGCCAAACCTGCAACATTTATGCATATGATTACTGATCTGACAAATTGCTTCCATACAGAACCATCCAGAGGGATCAGGATATATTAAAAAAAAAAAAAAAAAAAAATTTAAAAACATGTAATTGCACACATATTCAGTGGTCACTTTAAAACGTTTGCAAGACTGGGACAAAGTGTGAGATCTTTGGGCTTTGCTTGTGTATCTGTTGCTTAAAATCATTCTCCTTCCCTTCTTCACCCTTCTGGAAGGCCCAGACGATGCCATCACATGCATCATTAGCTTCATAATCACCTTCTTTTGGCCTAACTTTGGCTTGCTTCCCTGCCCACTGCATGCGCTTCTGTTGAGAACTGCTGCAATAACTGCCATTTTTCCACACTGCATTATCTTAGAGCAGAGTAAGGAAATGGGCAAAATTTCACAAACAAAATATTGTGCAATTGGTCAGATGACTAAAATGGCTCCATCATATCCTTTTTAAAATCCAAAATTAAAAAACTTAACACAATGTCAGTTGTTTTGCATTTTATTTATTATTTCTGTTATTTGATTTGTATTTTTTGATTGAGGTTACCACATTTTGAGATATTGTTTAGAACTACTGGCATGTACTCATTTTTTTTATTACAAAAAACTGCCACCTCCTGGTCATCTATGCAACCTGCATCTTCAGGCAAGTGTTCGGCTATGTTTCCATCTTCTGGTCAAATATGATATTGCATGTGTTATTTTGTGTATTTATATTTATACAGTGTATGTCAAAAAATTTCATCAATGTTCGGATGTTTTCAGGTCAGAAAGTCATATCCTCTCATATTACAAATGGAATTTACTGTTAGGTTAAAATGTTAATGAATTTAGTTCAAGGAAAAGGCTTTGAATCAATGATTTGTCTCTATAATCAATAATTGTTTTTGTGGGGCAAACATTTTTCTTCAGTGCATCTGCAGACTTGTGTCACAGCTTTACCAGTTAAAAGGCCAAATTGACTTTTCTAATATATGATATATGACCTCATTTAGATTTTTAGCAATGAGGTCAGATTTAGATTTTTTGCAATGAGGCCAAAGGTCAACAACTGATTTCCTATATTTAGCACCGTTGACCAATGTTCAGGGGAATCCATGTGCAATTAAGACTAAAGGTCTTTTGTGAGAATGACATCGAAGAACTGTGCCTGTTCACCCCTGATTAGCTCTCTGGGTCAGACCCCTGAGCTGTTTGTCTGACGCCAGCCTAGGCTGAATGCGACTGGTCACTTTTCCAATTAATGAGTGGCCAGTAAAAGTGGGCTGAGTCTGTAAACCCAAAACCCCAAACACAGTCAAAGACTGGGCATGAGGGCATCAAAGCCTAATATAGACAAAGGGAGTAACATGATGTAAAATGGTCTGAGCAGTGATACAAAGGTAGAACACGAATGACATCACAAAGGATGTGACAAAATAAGTCATCACTACATAACATGTCAATCTTCAGTTCAATAGCAGGAATTCCTGGATAATTCAGGACATTTTTAGGCTGGGCTTTGAGGCTTTTTCTGCTTGTGATCCAGTCTTTGGCTCTATCTGTTTGTGGCTCCAGGTACCTGAGCAAGCCTCTTATAAAGTGACCAGTCAAACATCACTATGATCAAGCCATTATCAGGCTCCAGCTCCTCGAATGGATTTGCACAGGTGTGTCCACTGCAACATTGACATGTGAATGAAATATCATCACACCAAAGATGGTTTATGTTATCAGTGCCTCACCGATTCTTATTGTTTTATTATTTAAATGCAAGTTTTCAGGTCTCAGTGATCTAGTATCCATGCTTTCACAAATCAGAACTCCACTGATGGTTTACAGTTTCATCTGCCAGTCAAAAATGTAATTGATTAAATTTTCTAAAAAAAAAAAAAAAAAAAAAACAGTTTGCTATATAGCACAATTATAAAATGTAGCTGAAAAGAAAAAAATGTTGATCTAATCTATAAAATCACTTGAACAGATGAATACGGGACATCCATTAATGGAAAGCCCTTAATATTCAAATCCGATTTGTTTTTCTAATCTGACAAAATACTTTAAAAGTGATCAGATTGGATCAGATGTTTCCAGACAAGCTACTGGCTTGTGATCCTGGCTTGGAACTGGTTGTTATTACTTTTGGCATGGATTGACGATGCAAATCAACACAGTGTCGCATGGAGAGTGACAAGAACACTCCTGAAAGCAAAAAGTCCTATCTGAATGGTCAGACACGTCACATGGGCAAGAATCATATTTGTATGAGATCTGAACTGCATGTGAATGTAGTCCAGGCAGTATATTAAAACAAGGCTTCCATGAAACATTGATGTTCAGACCTCTAGTAAAAGATCAGATATAATTCAGCTATGTGAATATCATATCTGAGTCACTTTGAGCTGGCTGTCTACATGCAGCCTCATTCTTCTTGGCATGCATAGCTATTTCTGACCTAAAGAGACTTCAGAGGGTAAATTATGCCCCAAGATAGTAAAAGTGTCTAATTAGGAACAATTAACAGCTTGTTACAGTTCTGACTTTGCAAATGTGGTTGGAAAATCACCAGCGCACAGGCTCCCCCAGGCTCAAGGTCACTGTTGTACACAGGGAGAATCGCTGCTGTAGTTTCAGCCCTTCATTTTCACATCACCAAATGCATCAGTGGATAATGAACTGTTTTGTGATTCTCATATGAGGGCTCAAATAATGATCATGCTGTATTATTAGTGGGTATTGTGGCACGGCATCTTGGCCTACCCATCAACATGCAGCTAGTGAAAAGGCATTGTTTTTTGACAAACAGTACATATTAACTTCTTCAAGTAAAGCGAAACTATTCATTGTTGTAATCGAGTACAGTATGTATACCAAACTGTGCTGGAACTGCTTTTCCACAACAAATAGAAATCTTAAACGATAGGGTGAACTTTTACAGGAACAAACTCCTTCAGGGCCAAGAATGTTTGTGTTTCCAAGTTATTTTGCAATGATAGTTTTTTCATTTAAGGAAGGTAAACACAGATGTCGGAATGTTTTAGCTCTTCTGAAAAGCAGTCTCTGGTTCTCTCATGTTTCCTTAGTTCATAAACTTTCTCACCCAGGAATGTTTCAGGCAACCTGCCAGACGCAGTTATTTGCCCCCCATTCCCTTGTCACCTCCATTCCATAATCCACAAACTGCTGAGGTTAGCCCTCCTGCGGTGGAGAAAGCCAGCCATTTTGGGGATGCTCCCATAAAGCAGAATATCATCCTCGTTTGGGATGGAAAGGTGGGGCTTTCGGGCACAACGTACCCATGCAGATGAGATCTCTGATGTTTGAGATTTATGATTGACTAAGATTTATGGTTGACAATGATTGATGTTTGACTAATTTCTTCCTTACTATTTTCCTCAGTTTGGAATGCCCAATCACAGTATCCCTGTCCATCCAAGCACTGCAATGTCATTCATCACTCCTGGAGTGTAGGGATTAGCATGTATTAACCAAACACCGACAGTGGGCTCCCACACAGAGGACTGTGCAGCCAAACCAGGCAGACTACAATTCAACTGATAAACCAGCAAATTCGCCTCTGGCCAATGGGGTGGGGTGTGTGACCCCAGCCACACAAGGCACTCTGTATTCACCTCAGGCAGTGGGGACTACATGATACAAGGGTGCTTCCAGCAAATCATCCCCTCCTAAAATATTGATGCTCAACAGAGGCCAAGAAAATCGACTGAAGCTGGATCTCTTAGAGATGACACACACTGTTAAAAAAAAAAATTAGTATTACTAAGAGTTCTGATGTTTAAACAGAACACTCCTGTGAAACAGCAGCAGGTGGAGGGGTACTGATATGGTAGGCTCGTTCATTAGTTGAACTGCCCTTGGATAAAATAAATAAGCAACATTCCTGAAATTATGTCCCTTGTTTATGTAGTGAATTACACCACGAGGCCTTTACAGCAAAATTCAGTGATGCGATGTGGTAAATAGTGTTTATGGTTTATTGACGTATGTTTGTTTTTAGTATGGATATAATTTTTGTGGCAACTGCCGAATGGAATCCGGCATTCCTCGCATTAAACAACTGTCGACATGCCCTTTCAGAGAGCCTAGTGGATATCTGGTTACATTTTACCATTTGATGAAATGGCTGGTCTGAATGGTCATTAAGACAAAACTGAAACGACGAAGCTCGTCGCACATTAGCATACACATTAGCCTGAGATGAAGAAAACACGTGCGAACACATCCAAGTCGTAGGTGACGGTCTCGTGTCACGCCTCACGCTAATCAAGCGATACCATTTTCCCAGAGGAAAAAGCTATTTGGAAGTGTACTTCGTGGTGAGTGTGTTGTGTTAAATGAAACTGGTTGTTTTTTCAGCGATTCAAAGTCAGTTGTCCAGAACGTTGCTATTAAACCGTACCTACCGCATTACAGGGTTTGACGACCAGAGCTCTGTGGAGGGTGTTTTGTTTGCTAGCTGTCCTCCCAAGTACAATAAATTATACACGAACGACAATTCTGTGAAATGCTATACCTCTAAACGAAGTTTTGTATGTTATGCCTCAAGAGTAAAACTGAATACAACACCAGGTGTGTGTGTGTGTGTGTGTGTATATATATATATATATATATATATATATATATATATATATACATACATACATATATATATATATATATATATATATACATACATACATACATAAACGGACACTCAGGCCGCAGTCCATAGTTTTAAAAGGTGACTGTTCAACCTAAAATTGAAATACATGTTAATATACTCCACTAGGTGGCACTATGGGACAGAAACTACTTGTTCTGGGATGAAACAGGTTCATATATAGGATAATGTATAGAACATATAATCATATATAGAATAACATTTTCTTCTTCTGGAGTAATTTATTTCATAAGTGGAAATATTTACACCATATCCCCCATAATCATTTAACCGATATCCTTTTATCCAAACTGACTGATATCTCGACAGAACATGGGCTAAGTATATGCAGAATATATTAGTCACATTGTTTACTATGTGCGAGACTAACTGCATGGTCATGGTGGTTTGCATGCATGGTTCATGGTGGTTTGCACAGTTTGATGAAGAGTAGTTGCCTTGTTTTCCTAGCATTGGCTCAGCTAACTACTTGACACCAGTGTTGGGGGATAACACTTTTAGAAAACTCGAAAATGGATGCCAGACATCAGCAACCCCCTGATTTCAACCAATCATTTTGCTCCGAGTGGCTAGCATACCTTTGTATTTGTTCAAACGTTAGTTATTGACAGTTTGACAGACACTCATTGGTGGAATCATGAAACCTCATTCTACCATCACGGCTTGTCACTACGGTTTCCTACACAGAATTTGCTGGTATTTATCAGAGGAAAAATCAGCCCTGACAATACTTTTATAATGTAGTACATTTCTAAACATAACGTCCTGCTCCAGTTAACTTGATATATAATAAGTATACTGATATTGGTAAGAACAAGTGTGAAATTCTTTCACATTATAGCTAGCAATTATATGCTGCTGTTTTTGTGAATTATCATTTTGGCTAGTTTTATTGCCTGAATGTTTTCCTGGGTATACAAATTTTTGAGCACAGAAGCTGTGTATTTGGGTCCTCATTCAAAAGTAAATAACATTATAACAGGGTATGTATGAATGAACTGGCTCTTCAATAATGGAGAAATGATGAATGTGATACAAAACTCACCTCTGTATCTACATTTAGGTCAGTCATGGCTGTGATCTTGATGGTGAGAAGCGTGTTACCTGTCACAGATGTAAGGTCAGTGTATCCAAAAAGAACACGCGCACACACGCATGCACACACACACACCCAACAGACCCAATTTTCAATCTTATGAGGTTTGTGAAATGATCTGTCATAATCAGGCAGACATTAGTTTTTAACATTCTGTTCTGCTGTGGGGTTTTTTTAAAATGTTTTTATGTCTGTATTCTCTTTTTTTTTTTGAGAATTAGTAAATGGAAGCATTTTCCATATGGTTATATAAGAATTACATATATTGCTTCAGCTATCAGACCTCTTCAAAGAATCTGGCAATCAGAGGATGATATTCTCCATTCCATTCATTTCAAGCAACCAATAAATTGCAGTAAAACAGAATTTCATGTCAAATTTAAATTTTTCAACCATGAGCAAAATCTCACCTCTATTTGCCATTCATGACAACTGTGAGAGGTGTGTTAAAATTTCTCATTACCCTCCTACTGTGTTTGTACTTTTTAATTAAAAATGATTTCACTTGGCCTCACAGCTGTGAGACTGTGACTTCAGATTGACACATATGAACATATTTAGTAATTAGTGCTGTCTTGTTTATTTTAATTGTACACACTTATTTATGAGAGCAGAATGGGTCTGATTAGTAATGAATGGAGATAAAGGTGCCGTGCCCATTGTCTTGAAGGGCAAGCCAAGATTATGACATGGAAAAAAGGGAATTGAATAAACAAATTGTTACATCTTCTTGATGGTGACAAAAAAATGAACATCTTGAAAAGTCAGTAATTGATTTCATTACTTTACAAGGAGCAGAGATCTTGCTCATGGTTGGGGAAGATCTTTAAGCACCAGTATTGACAAAAAACTTGAGTAAATACCTTCCTTTATATTCTATGATTGGAGAATCTCACAAACATTAGATAGAACTGCAAATATTTCTCCTGTCATATTCAAGGTAGCAGTGACCTTGAATGAAGATGTGATAACACTCTATAAGTGAACACTAATTACTTTTACAGCTTTTGAAATGTCACAGGGTCACTCACAATAATATAAGTTCTCTCATGGTAGGCTACCCAATTAACCACTTAATTACATCTGAAGTAGAAAATAAAAAAAAATAAAAGTGAAAAGTAGCCTTATGAATGGTGTACTGAATTTTGTATTTTCCTGATGGTAAAAACATCAGTAATATACAATGGAGAATAGGGTCAGGTAAACATGTTTACACTTTTCCCTGCCTTCTTGACCTGTGCGATGTGAGGTTTCTGGAGGATAAATCGGACGCAATCTGGGCCTTTCACTCTCTGTCTTCCACCATTCCCAGATTCCCCAGACCCATGCCTTTTGGGCCAAAGTTTTTGGCATAGCAAACTGGAGATTAAAAGAGACAACAAAGATCAACAAAACGATTAACAAAATCATGACACGGAATAGCATCTTCAACATCTCTCCCTATAATCTTGTTGCCAAGCATGTTTCCATATACCTTTGCAGTAGATCTCGCCTTCCTTGTCTGTCACGGTTGTGGACTCCAGACTCTTTCCACAGAGGGCACACCGGAAACATGTCTTATGCCAGGGCTGCAAATACATAAAACACACTTATGTAAGATTTAAACTTGTGCAGATGCATAACAATGATGACAAACTTATACATTTGCTCTCTGTTTTGAGAAAATTAGCATTTCAATGCTATGGCGCTGCACCGGACAAATGTTTGCTACTGACCCACAGTGGCATAATGTCTTAAAAGGTGAGACAGTAAACACTGCTACAATTCCACCCCTAGTTCTCCTCATGGCTTTTACCTGTGTGAGAGTCATGGGGAAATTCAGGATGAATGAAAGTGTTCATTGTCTGAAGCATGTCTTCTCTTGGATGGAATATTTTTTCTCGTAATGACCATGTTAGCGTTTTGATCGCTCGTAATATCCCTTCAGTCATGGATGATTAATTGGCAGATGTAGCTGAAAAAGCTGCAAAATATTTTGTCGAGCTGCCGGGAGAACCAAAAGAATAGCTACCTACCTTTCCTGCCCCCATGACCTTTTCTGCCGCATAGACTGCCTTCGAGCAGCGAGGGCAACGGTCGGACCCACCAAACTTCTGCGCAAACTTGCTGGGATTGGAATTTGTTGACTGCCGCTGAGGTTTGGGCCTGAACAAAAGTGGGGGGGGGGGAGCATTCTCAATTCATTCACTGGAGGTGTGAAACCATATCGTTGATTTGAGCAGTTGCCATAGTGATATTTGACATTTTGGCATGGTTCCTGTGTTTGTGGCTAAACTGAGAGGAACCTGCCAGATATGTTTTTAATTTAACAAGCAGCCGGGAGGCACCTTCACCGCAAGGTCTTTTAATTAAGCATTTTCATTTCACATGGCTGCTGGCGGTATCGCATGAGTATTGAAGTGGTAGATAACAATGAAGAGAGGGATGGCAGGTGGCCCTTGCTGGCATGTCTGGAGTGCACTGCATATGTCACACCCCATTCATTTTTCATACAGTAGCTCTGACCACATATTCATATTGCTTGTGTTTTTAGACAACTTTAAAAGTGACTCAGAGCTTTCATATTTGAAAATGCAATGTGCATTATTTCTGTGTGCTGTTTTTTACTGCATACTTGCATTTTATAATTTGCCCACCCTATTTGATTCAAATGTCTGCATGCGTTATATCATAGCACATTGGCAAACATGTCATTATTTTGCTACATACTGTTGTGGCTGGTTGTGCTGGTCTTCTGAGATGGGGTCAGAGCTCAGGGCACCGGCCCCCTGCCCGTAGCCATAGCCTTTGGGCCCATACTTCTTTCCATAACAGCTTTTGCAGTAGATCTCAGATTCATGTGCTGCCACCGTTGTGCTGTCCAGGCCTTTTCTGCAGGTCACTGCAACAAAAGGAGTGAAGAAATGGGGCTATATTTACTCAAACACTCTTACCCTCCTTTACAGCATATGCAATTCAATCAAATCAGACTCTACATTACAACACCATCTTCTTTGAGTTATTTTTTATTGAAGGCAAGCAAATGTGCCCTTTAAAATGTTTCACTTTCATTCTAAAATAGCAATGCATATTCCTTTTAAGAGACTAAAGCATACTTTGAGTGAAATGCATGTACTCTTAAAGAGACTAAGTGTGTTTGAATCTTGCCCACTGTGTCCATGGAAATGCTGTTAACAATCCAGAAGTTCTGTTTCCTTGCGAAAGTTAACAGATTGGAATCATTTTTGTGCATGCGGTTTCAACATGCATAGAGGATGGCTTGTGCAACATCAAATAAAATAGGACTTATAAAACTACATCACTGTATTGTGCTTCCCTTTGTTTTTTATTGAGTGAATGGGTAAGGTATGGAACTGTTTGAAAATCAAAAAAAAAAAAATCACACTGGTGCTTCAGAGGGCAGATGTTTCCTAACCCCAGTGTTGAATAATTAATTATTATTCTCCAGAGGAGTGGTTGTATTTGTAAGCCTATCCCATCCCTGCACCATCCCCCCTCAGTCTGAGAGAGTGCAGAAAAGAGTGAGCTCTCCAAGGGCCGTGCTGGGAGCTGCCCACTCTCCATCCCCCATCCCCCCCTCCCCCCCGCTGTCTATCGCCTGAGCCACGCATCCACATCCTCAGAGCAGCTCCAGCCATGCAGGCCCTCCATCCACTGGAGGAGAGACTGTTGAGATAGGAACCGCTCAGTCTCGACTCCAGATACTGTCTGTCTGCTTCTGGAAAACATACATTGACAAGCTGTCTATAAACTTATTTGTTTCCTCAGATGTTGCAGGATGAATTCGGTTGGGGAAATAATATTGCTTACACCTCTTTTTATCACAGAAGAACCACCAGAGAATTTTCTGGCTGTGCTTAGCTGCTTCAGTTGGAGTCCCACCTACAAAACCCTATGGTTAGTCACTGGCCATTGGTTTATTGTTGAAGGACCTCCACAGAGCGGGATGGTGTTATACCATGATGTCAGGCTCATAGGTGTATGTGTCTGACCAGCAAAATTTGGGACTACTGACCTGACTTGTGCCCTCCCTCCCTGGGCGATGCTGCCCTCAGGCCTTTGGGGCCGTAGGCCCGATAGAGCGCTGGTGCGGTCAAAATGGCGTAGTGCACCAGGTGGCTCATCAGCCACACTCTTGAAAGAGGACAGGGCAGCTCTGGCTAAGAGTGGAATAATGACACCATGCATTCCACTCAACACGGCACTTTTCACCCCCGTGTGTCCATCAGCTGTCCCACCCCCGCCGTGAGCCCCAAACCCTGTGGGGGAGAGGGTCCAGCCCTGGTGTGGTTATTCAGAGCCTATTTTTGTAGCTCTGAGGCTGGGCAGGGCAACTGAGGCAAGTGGAAACTTTCTGATTCGTTACAACTGATGGGAGGGAGAGAATCGTGGAAGAGTCAATGCTCATGGGTTAGAATTGCGTCCCATGAAGTGCCCAGGAGCTAGTGAACACATGCCAATGGAGGGGAATGAGGGAAGAAAAGTTAGCAGTAGCTTAGCCTAATATTAGAATAGAAACAATCGCTGTGATCTATTGGTCATTGTGACCAGGGCTTAGAGACATGGCTGAGGTCTGGAAAACAGCTGTGATATCGCAGTCACTCACTGCAGATGAAGCAGGTTTTGTGGAAGCTCCTGCCGTTGCACTGGATCTCCTCTGCATGGTACACAGTCTTCTCACAGGCCCCGCACTTGGCTCCTCCACCCCAGTTTGGCATCCTCTCTGTGGGCTTAAGTGGCGTACCAAAATAAACACAGAAATTCACAGCTTTTGTTTTCTTTCAAACCCTGATGTTGGTTAGATTCAATCAGAGATGATGGATTTATTGGCATTCACATGGTATCTTTTATCTTGAAATGGATTGTAGATTAATGTGAACTGGAGGGATAAATTATAGAGGTTAATAAAAAGTAATTTTGCCCTAGCCATACAATGCAAAAGTTATTTTGATAATTACATTATTTTGATAATTGTGCAGAATCTTGTTTTTAAATAATACATTTAAATTAATACAATTAAGTCCTTTTGCATAGAAGAACAGCCTGAGTACATTTAATAAAACAGATGGATATTCTTTTCAATTACAAATCCATGTGTTGTCATGTAATTCTACACAGTGTCAGCTGTTTTCTTCTTGAAGTATTACAGCCAATTACACCGGTATGGAGAGCATCCCATGGTGTGTAAATGCTAAATGGGAGCAAAGCCGCACCCAGAAGGAGTGATAAGGATTTAGGCAGCGTGCAGACAGGATGGAATTCTCCCCTTCTCTTTGATTGCTGTGGCACTAAGCAGCCTCACAAGTCTGGAATGTAATGATAAGGGTCCAGGAATAGTGTCGTTAATAAGACCACTGGTGAGAACACGCCAGCCCTGCTCTGCCGTTTGTATCACGCATCGGCAAGACCATTTCAGTTCTTTAGAAAAATATCCAATTAAAACATAGGGAACCTAATATGTACCTGGTCCAGCTCCGTTAAATATTATTATTTGCATATTTCTCTGCGTTCTTCTTGGTGAAATTATGACAAACACACACAATTACCCAATGGCATCCGATTTATCTTCCAGCAAACATAATTTTTTATAAATATTTTTCAACCTTTACTGACACTTTGTGGTAAAGAAGAATACTACAAATACATATTCCAAAAAAAAAAACAAATGGCATGTGATTTGAATAGCCTTTTGTGGAACTCCATAATCATGATGCAGTATGTCCAGCAATCATAACAATAAATATATATATTAGGTTTTACATGGTTATAAATCGAGACAAAGATTATTGGGAAAAATATTCCTCATGATGTACAAAACGCATATATAGCAGACATACCTGACAGTGGTATAGATGTGGTGGCAAGCTGCCCTCCTCCCTCGATTCTGTGGCTGTGAATGTGACAGTTTCAATGGGACTCCTGCTCTTTAAATACTGGGTATCTTCCATTTGCAGGATGAGGTAGCAGGGGTGTTGTTAAAATTAAACCATCCCCTTAAAATAACCTGTGACAAAGCCCTGTACTGGTAATAATGGAAAAAGCCCCCGTAAGCTCTGATCTGGTACCTACCATGATAGCATTTTCTAAGGTGGCAAAGCTTACGAGGATGTTGGGAGAGGTTTAAGAGTTTGAGGTTTTGGGAAAGTTTGTTCAAAGTGGTGGAGTAACATTGCTTCCTCTTCAATGCGAAAAAAATATTTAAGTGACTTTTGATAAAACCCAAAAAATTGACATTTAAGTGATGTCATGCTTACTTGTCCTGTCTTGACAATGATTGTGGTTTTCAAAATGGTACAGAGCTGTACGTAAGGCACATTACAGTTCTTACCTGATATTTCCTTGAAATTGTTTTATTTTTTTCAAAAAGTTAGAATTTATGTTCACCCAGATTTTATCTTTGAAAACATATGTGGAATAAAATTTAGTCAAAGTTTTAACTTTAAAACTAAACAAGTAGTTGTCATGAAACTTGGGGAGAGAATTCTCCATGGCACAATGTAAGAATTTGACCCAAGTGCAGCAGACCTATATAAAGCAGAATAAACCTGGCTTTATGATAAAGACTGTTCCAGCTGTAGGCGTTATGCTGCGTTTGTATGATGCAAGGATGTCAATGTTATTTTTACCTACAAACATGTACTCAAGCATGCATTTATGGTTTGTTTATCTTACTATTATTGCATTACAGTAAGCACATTACTGAAAAAGTATTCAGTTATCTACATTAACCTGTGATGAAAACACAAAGGGCATAACTAGACAGCTCATCCAATTCCAGTAACTGGGAGGGGTCTAATGTCTATTATGTATTTGTGATTGGCCAGCAGCCCTGCTGGATGATTCATAATCACCTATAGTGTCACCCAGGCTCAGAGTGATTCAGTCAGTAGGCACGCCCATGGCTCACCACCCACCAGCAACCCCCACACATGAAGTGTGCTCCAAGCTCAGCTCATGGACTGTGGTGTAAGAAGCAGCTGCTCCCTTCATATATTTCAGAGGAATGTATATGCATGTCTCCTCTCATAAACTGACCGACAGGGTTGCAGTATTGAGCATTGAGCATGGCTTGCTAACACAATTGGGTGTTCCAAATTGAGAGGAAATCTGGGACAAAAGCACAAAAAACAACACAATCATATTTTACCTTCATTTGACGGACACAGATGTAAAAACAATATTTTATTTTTTGTTGAATGTGAGGAAATTCATTCTCTATAAATTAACTGAATTACGAATTGCCTGATCTGCCTAAGGTTGGAATTCATCATATACATTCATTTACATTTTAATTACATATAATTAGACACTTTTTTCAGGTAACAGTTAACATGTTAAATGTGCAAATTTTGAGAATGGTATTAGGTTTCATTAACATGTAAATGTTAAAGCATATGTACTACAGTCATGCATCACTTTTTTTTGTGAAGCATTCAGCATTTAACAGGTAAATTCAGTATGGGGTATGGCAGAAAATTTTGTAACCCCTTAGGACTTGAATTTTCAGTGTTGAACCTCCACATTTACGGTCTCTGCAATAAACGTCTTCACGTCCGAGAATGGTCACATCAGTCACAGGTCCAAAAAAAAAAACATAAAACATGTAAATAAGTTCATTGTAAATAAATTTGACAAATAATGAAAATATTTTTCTTTAAAAAAAAATTAAAAATTAAAAACCCCACACACAATTACACAAAATTAATCGCACTGTTCATATGACCCATTGAAGTTCAAGTTTTAGCGTACATTTTCATGTTATCATACCTATGCATCTTCAAAGCACCATGTGTTGGCAGACACTCAGTACTCTAACATGGCTTACACCAGTGACGGCACCATTAGCACCACTCTGAGGTACTGCTCTCTCAGTACCACAGAGCAGATGCCGTCAGGCCAAACAGGTTTACGCTGCTCAGAACACACAAAGGCTCATTGGTACAGGTCGTTTAGCAGCATGGGGTCAGTGGGGTCAGTGGGGGCAGTTCTTAAGGTGTCTTCGGTGCTGATTTCAAGTTTCCTCTGGGGGATGTAAACGGTCTTGCAGGTCGTGTGGCCAGCAGTGGTCACCACAGTAGCCAGGGGGGAGAGGGTGGAGCCAGGGGTGTGGAAGAAACTCTGCTGGATGGGTTTGGTCCCTTTGGGCGTTGCCATCAGTGGCTGAAGAGATAAAACAAAGCTTTGTCCGTCTGCCAGCCACACCTCACTTGTTACAGTCAAACAATGCAAACTAGTTTACTTGTGACAATGCCTTCAGAAATTAAGGGGGCAGAGAGCAGGCCCAGCTGTGGGACTGTTTGCATGTAATCAACACCTTTTCTAAGACCTGCACTAATGACACTAGCACTGAAAATTAGTTTAAGATGTCTGCATATAGTACATTAACAACAACAGAAAGTCACCAGTTTGGTTAAAAGGTGCCCTCCTCCAATACTTCCTCATCAATGTTATCATAAATAGCTTACATTTGACATTTTGTTCATTTAGGGTGGGGAGGGAGGGGCGGTTATGTAAATTGGGAGTCACTCTTGCTTTCAATGGGTAAAGCATTACTGAACTAATAAGAAACCTAAACCATTGAACTGGCTTCAAACCCAATTACCAAAGCATTCTACACATGGCTGCTTTCAAGAATCACAGAAGGACCATTCTGATGACTCACTGCATGTACAGAAAAATACCCTTAATTTAACCAGGGAACTTAAGTAAGAACCCAAGTCTCAATAAGTGATGAGCGAGGGAAACTAAGCTTGTAGAGAATGCAGAACGTTGCACAGTCAATCAACTTCAAGGGAAAGAAATTATGTAAGGAGTGAAGGGGTCAATCTGAGTGACTAGTTTGAATTTGACCAGGAAACTAGGGTTTAAACTGATATGACCTGCATTAATATTAAAGGAAATTCTGTGGACCCTTTCACAACAGAAGACTACAGAAATATCAAAGAAATATTGCTCAGTTCAACATGGAAGGGACACCAATAACAAACTCTCCTGCCCTGTCTTTCTTACCTGCTGTAGACTGAGGAGGGTGAGGGGTTGCCCAGGTGATGGGTATTGGAGGGGCACAGGGCTCATGGGTTTGACGAAGATGACGCTGCCCTGCTGGAGGCCCAGGGAGGTGGGCACAGGGCTGGCCTGCCTGTGTGTGGCTGAGACAGAGGTAGCCGCAGCGCCAGGGCTGCCCGCCGGGATCAGGCCCAGGTTCTGCAGGGTGAAGTTGATAATGGCTGGGCTGGGGCTGTGGAGCCGCTGCCCAGGGGCCAGTGAGGGACTGGGCATTGGGGACACAGACATGGAGGGAGCCCGCTGGAGGGTGAACCGAGTGGGCGTGAACTCCTGGGCACCCACAGGCACGGACCCTGTGAGCAAGCAACAACAGGATCAATACTGAGGAGTAGGGTCTTCATGTCATCCATACAACGGAGAATTGAGCTCAACTTATTTACCTGGTCAAATAACGCAAATAGAATCAAATACAACACAAAATAGTTTGTGCAACTGGAAGAAAAATGGGAGTAATTCACTGATCACACTTAACAAAAATCTTTGTTTACAGTGTGCTTATTTCAGTGAGGACAGTTGATCTTAAAAGGAGACTAGTATGGCCTTTGGCTCCTCGTTGCAAGGAATTCCTGACTACTTTTATTAACCAGTACTTCCTTCCCCCATTTCCCCTTATGTCCTGGAATACTCCCATCTAAATTCCCACTGACACCTTTATCACTTCAGAAACAATGCACATCTGTTTTGTGCATGTAAGCATCTAAACATGTGGATTGACTAATCGTAAATCCTTGAAAGTCATTTCTATGGAGCATACTCATTTGTGTGTTAGAAGCTGAATGCCTGCGTTCAGTTCAGTGTGTCTGTGAAGTGCTGTAAGTGCAAGTGTCTTTACCTGCTGTGGGGGTGTGGTGCACGTTGTGGTTGGGAACAGAGGCCTGTGTGGTCTCCCCACTGGGACACTGGGAATCTTTTAAGCGGATGAAGGACTGCTGGGAGATAGGAATCAGGTATCCCGTTGGTATCAGAGTCTGCAACACAAGAAGGGTTCGCCATTGAAATGCAATGCTGTTAACCTTACCATTCAATGTGCACAGAATCTGATATTTAATAACCAGTGCAAAGTCGGAAGTGTCTCTGGTTACCTCAGGGAGCACAGCGATCTCTTGCACAGGGACTGCCCTGAGCGGGGTGAGGCCTGCCTCACGGTCCGAGGGGGACAGCACCTCCTCTTTTTCCAGAAACTTCTCCACGCTCTGGTCCAGCTTCTCGGCAGCTGCGGTCTCGGGTGTGTTGACAAACTCGGGGTCGAGGTGTAGCGCTCGGGGGGAGGGCCGGCTGGGGGCTGCACCCCGTTGCGCCTTTAGCCGTGCCCGCAGCATCTCACCCATCTTTGGCTTTGACTTATGGGGAGAGCAGCCCTGGGACACGGGAGAACAGTGGGAACATTAGGGTTACTCCTTCACAGCACAGATCACACAAACATTTCACATGAATTCTAATAACCAACATTAAACAAAAAATGTTGGCTTAATAACTCACTACACACAAACAAACCTAAATATAAACACTGGAAACAATCAATTTGATAACACAGGAGCTGTATTTTATGTCTCATTACCAAGAAGCATAAAGTAACTGAATACATAACACCATTATCCATTTCATTTATTTTTGTTGAATTTTAATGCTTGGAGAAATCTCCAACAGTATTCACAAGTGCTATGAAAAGTATATAATGATGCAGAAAGATACCTCTGAAATGTTTTGAGTCTTCATTGTTTTGGAGGGGCTGTTGTCAGGAACCTCGGTGCAAGTTCTTTTGAGTGCAGAGGCTGGGCTGGAAGGTGAGCGGGTGGGGTCAGGGTTTTGAAGCAGACGATTTATCGCCTGCGTCTCACAGCCGGCCATGTTTTTCTCGGCGGGTTTCTCCTTCATGCTATCGCTTTGACTTCCACCCCCATTTTCTTCAAATGTCATGGAGCGCACGGCCAGACCGGAGGGGTGTGGCTTCACGGCAGAGGGGTGCATGTACACTGCGTAGGGCCTGCCTATGGCGTGTTGAGGTAGTAGCACTGGAATGAGCGGTGAATACTGAGAGGGGTTGCATGGCAGCGCCCCCACAGGCTGAGCTGTGCATGGCACATGAACTGTACTTTTGTCATTTGCTTCAGCAGTTAACACTGATTTAGCTACTCCAGTGCTTTCACCAGCCTTTTCCTCTGTTTTTGGAGCATTTTCTGGGGCAGGACTGATGTTTCTTTTACTTTCCCTGAAAAAAAAAAGCACTCTTTTAAAAATCTGAAATTTCACGCACATCAATAATTAAGTATACATTCGAGTCATAGATTCAATTATCCCATTCAAGTGCATTAGAACATTTACTTTGTGTAGCGTAGCATATGTACTGAGGCTGAGATTTCTACACTTACTTTGATTGTTCATCCAACTGGATTTTACAGATAGCAGCTAGTTGGGCCATTTTGCTTGGATAGGATCCTGAATCTGAGGAATCACCTGATAAGGGAAAAAAGAGCCAGTAAGATCACATTTTGTACCCATCTGCCATAAGCAACAGCACCTAGAAACATCTTCAGTCACTCACTTGGAAATGCTTTGACAGGGCTGGTGGGGGCAGAGTTGATCTTCCTTCGGTCGTCTTGAATGCTCTTTGCCAGCTTAATCAGAGAAGGGTGTCGTGTGAAACTGCGCTTCACCCCAGAGGAGGGAAAGAGATTTTTGGTGCAGTTTCCCAAGGATGATTTGGACTCCAAAGGCCGTGCTCCAGTAGCCATGGAGGTTGATGTTTCTGAATAGGGAGAAAAGGAGTTGGGGAAGCTATCAAAATCAAGTTTAATCTTTAAACTACAAAAATGTTGAGGATGACCTAAGCTAAATACCATAACCCACCATTAATGCTTGGGAAGTCCTCTGGGCCTGTCCACTTGAAAGCAGGCTTTCGGCCTCTCTCCTCAGTGACGTGGACTTTCTTGATTAGCTCCAAACTGCTAAGCACATTTGCGATGTCATACAGCCTACGGATCTTAGCTGCAATATAAAATAATGTCAGCTTATGTCACTGTTCAAGAAATGGTATATCAACATGCCATTATCTTTATCACATTTATGATTTCCTTTCTGAGGATACGCACTTTTGTATTTGCTCTTGTCCAGATCGATCACCTGGTCTTCGCCAATGAGGATTTTTGCGGCAACTTCAAGACTGACCACCCGAGGGCAGGAGACCAGGAACAGCATAACAAATTTTTGGCTCATCACCCTCAATGATTTGTCTTTGCGGCTGTTGACAGAGGCTGGTTGAAAGAGTAAGGCATGTCATTTTAGATCCACACGAAAACAAAATGCAGATATGCCAATTCACTCTGTTCTCCCACATAAGCAAACACATCTATTTACTCACCAGCTCTGAACTCCACGCCCGGAAGTTCCACAAAGAACATTTCCTTCTGCCCCCAATCATTCTCCCCGTCAGCCAGACTCCGGGCATCCTCGTTCTCCTTCTCCTCTCCCTCAAAGTCGAACTCCCTTTCAATGCTCTTCTGCTTGATCTGCTGCATCTGCTCGTTGTATTTCTGATCCTCCCCCACCTTCTTCAGCATTGCCAGCGTCTGCGGCAGGTTGGCCCGTCCGTGCCAGGTGTATCGGTTCTTCGCCAGCCTGCTGACCATGTGCAGGCTCTCCAGCACATTCATGATGTCGTAGATGCGTCTCCTCTCCACATCTATGCCACCAAACACAACAGAACAGTACAGACCGGTCACCAATGACTGGATCGCCAAGTGCCAGGAAGGCAGCTACCATCAAAAATGAATTCTGATTTTATGATTTAATTGAAGATATTGTCTGTCACTCCTGTTCACTGATGTTTTCTGTATTCAGCAAATTGCAGAAATAAAATTGGACTTACTTAGTTCTCCGGCCACATCGTCTAGGCAGATATTGTTACTAAAGTCAGGGTTTGGATAATCTGGGTATCGGGCAAGGAATTTGTGACACAGTAAACCCAGGCTCTTCTCTTTCCGGCTTATTTGAAGCTTTTCCGATTCATCTCCAAATGCAGACTCCTTAAGGACAAAAATCAACAAAGCCAACTTGGTATATTCTCACAGTAAGAAGTCAGGGCAGGTTTTTTTTTAATATAATCTTTGAATGTTACAATATCCAACTATGTGATCACTACAAAAATCCTCAGAGAAGAATTAGATTTTCTGTTGATTACAAAAATCCAGTTTAAAGTCTCTTTTATAAGGAGAACCATATAATAAAAATGCGTAAGTTATTTGACACGCACATCCCTTTTTTGATCTGTATCAAAGACCGCACCAATAAAAAGCAGTGCAGGTCATCAGAACAAGGTCCCATTAAATGGAGTGGGGTAAAGGGCATGTTAAAGCATGTTTCCTCAAAGAAAGCCCACCGTTATCACATTATGAACATGACCTTGTCATATCCTTCAAATTTGTTTACCTGAGGACAGTTGCTAGGCCTCGTGTTTTCTGTATTGTTGACACACAGCTCCTTTGCTCTGTTCCTGATCTCTGGGCTTGCTGCACTTAGCAGGATCTTGAGGTTAGAGGTTGGGGTCCAGGGTTCACAGGTGGGAACATCCTTTCCTTTTGTTGGAGTGGTCAGAGACCCCATTTTGTGTGTTGACTCAGTTGACACAGTGTGAGAGAGAGACTGCTTTCCCGGTGTTTTCGTCAGTGCGTAAGGCTCAGCAAATGCATCTCCCTGTTTCAAAAGAAAATAATGTTAAATATTATGCTAGCCATTAGTGGAATTATACTCATGAGATTTTAGTTAGGAAATTACACATAAGTCAAAACTCATACAATTTTAAATACTCATACAGTTTTCTTTGACAGGGTAGCACCCAATTTTATAGATAAGATGAATGCAGTGTAAATAAGTACACTTATTTACAAAAGTAAGAGCCAGTAAAAAAGTTTAAGTAGAGTTACTACACTGACCTTTTCCAATTCTGAACTCCCATCACAAATAGAGCCTTTTCGTGGTTTGTGATTCAGGTTTTGTAAATCCAAAAACACACTTGACATTTTCCCCCTAAACACTGATTATGAAAAGGAATGAAATACTGTCAGTTTGCTAAAGATCGAAGGTCACCCAGCGAAATTATGATACGCTAATATTAGCTGTCTGGCAGCTATAGCGCAGCTGGTTATCACAAAATTAACTACTGTCCTGCTTGAAACAAATGTAGCGATGTTTAAGCGAGTATTAGACAAACCAATGATCTAATACAGCTACGGTAGAGTAAAAGCAAGTGTAACTCTGGCTACTCAGCACATGAATTACAGTATCTAGCTAGCCGGCTAAAACTAAAATGTATTTAATCAAACCAAGTTATGGCAACTCCCTCCTAAAACTGCTATTAACTGACGTTGGTTCTGTCGAATCAAAAGAAAAAACCAGTTTAATACCACGCCTCTTCACAGACGTGGGCCAATCCGTAAGAAGCGGGTACCGGCAATTCGGAATGTCCCGCGCAGGTATATGGCTATATTTTTTAAATCTTCGCGCGGAATTTCAAGGATTCCAAATTACGTAACCCGGAAATTTGAAATATATCAAATTGAATTACTACTCTTTCCTGAATTACGTTTTCTTTCATGTTACGACTGAGCTAATAAACACGACACAAGTGGTTAAACAACAGGCTACTTGCATGTTTTATATGTAGTTTCTTTTTTCTCCCCGCTGGACCAGTAGTGGGCTGTTGCAAATGAACCCGGGCTGACTATTTACTTATGGGTAGATACATTATTGACTCGTCGATGTTAATTATTGATTTATTCAAACAACTGTTACACATGTTACCATATTATAGGGCAAAGATAGACGAATACATGTTCTAATGTAACTAGTTTGACACATTTGCAAGCGCGCGGCAACTTGTTTCATTTCCCCGCTCCCCAGCCTTGAACCTTGTGTTTGTATACATACATATTTGAAAGATCACTGCATAAATAGACATCCATTCTTGCACGTACGGTATATTATTAATATTCAAAACAGACGATCCGTTCTAAAATTGTTACAAAGTTTACCCACAAAAAGTGGGTTATCATCTTCATTGATAGCACAATCAAATAGCCCGCTTGCTTGCTACATCATGTGACGTAGCAAGCCAAATATAGCCAAGTAGCCTACCCTGGAGTAGTGGTTAACTCTATACTCACCAAACTGTATGAATTACTGTGAATAGCCATACAGTACGTCTTTCAGCAATCCAGTAGCTACCTGATTGAATGAAACGCTATTTATAAAATCACTTAATGTTAAGAAAGACCACTTACCTAAACGTTGAAGAATTCCTTCTCTGTAGCAAACTCGACCACAAATCGGCAAAGGCTAGCATTTAATGGAGAATTAGAGTAGCCTAAACGCTACAAGCAATACAGCCCTTCATAAACTTGTAACCTAATCTATTCAAAAACAAAAGTAAAAACAATTACAAGAAACGAAAAGCACAAGTTAGCATACTGTAACAGCAACTAATTTTGCTATCTTACTGACTGGACAAGACAGACTGCATCAAACCAGTTTGTTAAATAAAAAAGGTATAGCCTATATGGTTGGCTAATGAGCTTGTTCCCGTTCAAAATGTGAAGGCAAACTTATGAAACTGTTAGCTTTTAACTTAAGAATTAAAATAATCCCCAACAATTCCAGCAGCAAACAATTTAACTTGCAATCGATACATTAGTGAGTTGCCTAAAGAAAACTTTTGATGTGCTTGACCATTTGTCCCGCCTATACAGCGCGGTCTATCCCGCCCCAAATTTTACATTTCCTCCAGCCAACCACAGCTGTGTGAAAGCAGAGTAAAGGAGGAGTTTTGGGTAGCGTAAATAAACTTGGTCTAGGTGAATGGATATATGAGTAACTGCCGAATAAATTACAGTACAGACATATAGCAAGTAACTTAATTCTTTATCACCAATGGAAGCTGAAAAATTTATCAAGCTAAATTCAAAATGTGGATTGCCATGCAGCTAGGCTACTCTTATCAGTCATATTGTTTTGGGGTTGTTACAGAATGCAACAAGTACCTTGCTAACAAATAGCATAAGCTGCTCTAACAGTTTAATTGACTTTTGGGTGGCAAGACAACGAAATTAGACTACATTTTAAATAAATGTGTACAGAAGGCGTAGGTTTAATATCAATATAACAGCTGGACTATTATTTCATGTTCATGGCATTTTCAGTTTTGGCTGTTTTATTTGGATAATTCGATTTTGTATATTACTAATCGGTTTATTTGCCGTTTTCTAATCGGTAGCATAACCACTGTTCTAGAAGCTAATGAGCTTACAACCAATGAACAAAACAAGGTTTACTTTTTAGGCCTTGCAGCGCATGCATATCATACATTTAAGTATGCCTGTTCAAATGTAATGTGACAGTAGCAAGACAGCTATGTATCAGTTGTCTCTACAAGACAATTCCATATATTTAACACTAGATGGCAACAGATTCATTTCCATGAAAGTTTCCATGGAAACCGTCAGCGCCAAAAACTGGCAGAAAAGACTGGTCTGCGGAGCGATGACGTAATGTGATCGATTGGAAAAGGGGTCCGGGCTGAGAGAAACTGTAGCCTAGTGCACAGATTGTCAGGCCAGGGTGAGGGAGAACAGCAGCGTAGCATGTTGAGAGTAGCAGCCGGTTTTCAAAAGGAAGCTGTGGTTTTGTTTGGGGTGAGTAGTTTTTGTATTGTCTTGAATTAAAATGTGTACTTAGATTTTAAGTGCACGCTGTGATAACTCAAATGGCTAAATGTTCACATTTCAGGATGATGTCTCCATTATAACAGTCCCAGCAAAAGATACGCAAGGGATCTCTTGGTAGTTGCATCTCATGTTATGAAATTTTATGAAAGTCTCGTTTTTATTATGAGTTCTGCATTGGGATTGTGAATCACGGAACTCTTTTTGATTGCAGAAATAATTTAAATGCGTTGGTGTAATACCATGCTTTTCAAACCATTGACGTTTTCTCGAGCAGTTTCGGAGAGGTTTATTCAAGTTTAAAAGGAATGGCTTCGGTAACTAGTCGTTTTTAAAGTACGTGAATATATCCAGTTATCTGTAAATGCTACAGGAGAGCAAAATATGCCGTCAAAGCATTTACTTTGTGCTTTTAAATGATTCGTAACATGCTTCGTCTTGCACGAACCAGAGCTTTATGGCTGCTATCAAGGTTTCCAGTACAGCAGGCTTGGTATCCTTCAAGATGCGCAGTTTGCACCTGTTAGTTGGCGTCTGGCTGGTATGATTATCTGTCGACATATATTTGGTTTGCGAACTTGTTCTGGTCGCTTACGTGTTCCATTGCCTATCACTTTTCAATGTATACGTTAAATCTGTGTACTGTGCTATGTAAAACAAATCAGTTTCAGGGACAGCCGAGATACGTAATACTTTCGCATGGTAGCCAGCTAAATGCCTTGTATTGAGTACTTATTTAACCCAAAGTAACCTCGAACCAGTGACTGACCTATGAAGCGTGAGAAAAATATTGGGAATGTAGCTATACGTCATTAACACAATACTTTCTGTGCAGAATCAGACAAAACATTGAAAGGTATTGTTATATACACTAGTTCTAATGTGGCAGCTGTCTTTCAACGTTGTATTCTCATATCTGATGATGTGGATTACTAGATAAAGTAATCTTTAAATATCGGCAAATTTTAAAAATTGTTTTCCAATGACGCTGATGGAATTTATATATTCCGTACAGTATGTTGTCTAATAAAGGATAATAATAGATACCTGAAATTAATATTTTTATTGAAGTAACATAAAATAAAAATACACGTTACATCCGCAGTTAACCTTAAATTCTCTCTCGCACAAATTGTTCAAGAAAATCGTAAAAAATGTCAATTTGAATTTGGTGCTGTTAAATATGAATTAACAGCCATACAAAAACGGTGACTGCAGGAGTGACTTAGACTGAGATGTAGGTTAACCTTAACCAAACAAAACCATGTATCCTGTTTTAGACAGATCAAATATTTCTGTGTTTGAATATATAGGTAAAGTGGTGAATTTGAGATAATACTCATTCGAAAAACCTCACTTCATCCTTAGTTTTTTTCCACCTCACAGCTCTTGCAACTCTATTGAATCACTGCCCAAAAAAAAAAAAAAAAAAAAAAAACAGTCTGTATGATCAGAAGACGTGAATCTAAGGTGACATTGGATCCTGCAGATCCCCAGTGGGTTTATACTTTTCTCCAGCACAGCCGATTGCGGATACACTATGGGAATGAATTAGACTTACTCCATGATTGAGCCATGCTGATCATTATGTTCTCCTCGGATTAAATAGCCTTTCTTGCGATGAAGGCGGAGAAGCGATCGCAGCCTTTGCCGCCATGAGACGGAGGCCACCAGCAACTGGGACGCTGCCTCTCCCCCGCTGACCAGTCCAGGTCAGCGCCCATGGACTCGAGCTGAAGCTGAAGTAATGAACCATGGCTGACGACAAGACCGGCTGAGCCAACAGCAGGCTCTCTCTCGGTCAGATCTTTGGCATGATTGTTTATTTGGCAGAGCCATGAATTGAGAGATCTGGATGGAAGAGTCGTTGGCTTGAAGGACTTGGGATTGATTTCCCCTCGGTTTGGGGAAATTTTTAGATTGGATATTCTCGGTTAAGGACAGAGGAGAGAAAGGGGGGGGGGAGAATCTGACGAAGTGGAGATGGAGGCCGGAGCAGAGGTGTCCCCGCATCCCCAGCAGAGGAGGCGGCCGGTGACGCATGGGCTGGAAGACCAAAAGAAGGTGAGTGCCAAGGCTTCTTTCTTTCCCTTCACTCCTTCCCGCTGAGATAAAGGAACTTTTAATTGGTCTGTCTTAAAGGGTAGGCATTGCTAAGGAGCTCTGGGACAAAGGCTCATGACTCACACTGGCTTTACAGAACCATGACATGTGAGCTTTGCTGAGGCAATCTCAACACAAACGTCCTCAGGCGGAAACATGAGCAGAAATTTCCAACTCCGTTGCAAGTGGTGCTGAAGGTTTGCCAGTGCGTTCTCTGTGCCTTGTTGTACTCATTAATGTGTTGGGAGGCTGCAGCTTCAGGCTTCTTTATATACCTGGTTTGATTGCGAGCTATTGTACGCATCTGGGTTGGAGTTATCCTTTTTGGACATGTAACTGCTATTGGGATGGATAAAAAAAATAAAGTCTAGACCTTTGAGACTGAAGGCTATCCCATTAAAACTCACATTTGAGGATAATCAAATTGGTGTTAAAGGGAGACCTTCTTTGTTCATGGGACTGTTCCCCAGCTGAAGTGCTTTTTAAACTGCCGGTTGGATCTGCAGGGATCACGCTTGCATACATAAGGGGGGCGCAGGGCATTGTATTGGTGACAATGACATTAATATGCAGGGGAGGGAGGTGGCTGCTCCAGGGGGCACACATATCCCATCTGCTCCAGCTTCTGACCAGGGACCACACGGTGGAAGGCCCCAGAGTGACCTGCGGTCGACAGCTGGGGTAGCATCAATTGGCCCACAAGGCGATGAAGCTGGCACTAACGTGAATTGTGCAGCCGTCACAGAGTTTATGAAATTCCCCATGTGTCAGTGATTAGTTCTAATGACTCCTTGGGCGTTCTGGTTCGTCCAGCCAATGCCTTTTGTGTGAGCAAAATAAATCTAAATGTTGTGTCAAATTGTGTGTCTGTGAGCCTCAGTTATGCGTTACTCTTCCCCCCACATGGCTCTTGCTTTGTTAATTTTTTTTTGTGTGTCATTTTTCAAAAAAAATTGTGGGTGGATCTGAAAATGAACTCCCCTCAAACAGTTTAAAAAGCTCAGGTGGTTCCGGCCATTTTGTAACCTTAAGCCATCCATTGGACAGGTTACGTGACAGAAATACTATGTATATTTTTTACTGTAAGAAAAATAAGTTTGATGTTCAGCTTTCGGAATGTAAAGACTTGTGTTTAGTATGAACTTTGTGGAAATACCACCGTGCTTTGCCCCACAAAATTATTAGTATCATTATCTGAAATAAATGTATCACATTCGATTTCCACCTCAGAAATCTTAATTAATGGACCCTCAATCCGAGCTATTGTTTTCTAATTTTCCGGACTAGCGAATCCTTTGGAGAACATTATGTGGCAATTGCCCCCATCAACAGCTGAAACCAGCACATTGAACAAACAAGACCATTCATGACATCCATGCAAAGAGATTGAAACAGCCATAACAGCGCAAGTGGGAAGTGGAATCCTTTCAGCATATTTTCAGAGATGTGTATGAGGACATCAATCTTGCAGCTGTAAAAAGTCAAAAAGATTTATTTAGTTGCACTCAGTTGTAGTCTGTGTATCCTTCTAGTAGTCATTCAGTAAGGTTACATGTTGCCTCTTCTTCACAAACTGGTTCCGCTTTTCAGTTTTCAAAAACACATTCGCTGTAGCTTCAGTGTTTGAAGGAGCAATCTGTATGGGTCTTGGACTGAGAGATTTAACACTCTCTGCAGGCCCGCTTCGCAATTTCCTGCGTCAGTGTGGCAGCATTTTTCCCTCTGTAGTTTATTGGAAACCGTTGAGTGATAAAATCACTGTCGGGATTCATTGTGAACCCAATAATTCCTGGTTATTGGAAATAGGCTTTGTATTCTAAATTACATATTATTTGGAAATTATCCTTTATCATTATTCATTAGTGAAATCCATGGCTCTTCTCAGTTAATGGGATTAGAAATTTCATTGGTGATAGAAAGGAGTGCATTTATATCGGATTAATCAAGTTTTATGGTATGGCAGTACTGCTAAACACATTCTTTACACAAATTCTTTAGATTAAATCTACATTTGAAACTGATAAGTAAAATATGTTTCGACACATTCCAAATTCATGTTAAGATGTATTTTCGATAAGAAATATTTCTTTGATTAAAATAACGAGTCCTCTGAGTAATTCTTAGTAAGAAAAATCCTTGCATTGAGGTTTTAGCTCATGCATGACCTTTTCAACCAGGTCAAGGTACAGAACAGAAGCTGAGTGTTTGTGGCTTTCACTGCACTGATATGAGCTTGTAAAACTTGGGATAGCTAAAACTGCAGTGCATTAGGAGTGCAAGTTCCATTTCAATATGAAATACGAAGAAACCCAACATTTGCAAAACGGATTGTGTTGTACATATAAGACTTTTAAGCTGCTTATCTGTACTCAGAGATGGTAATATCCTGTCAACTCTGCAACTCTGAACTGGAAATGGTAGAACTTTTCACCCGCTATGTCTGTATGGTGTTGAACAAGGCCGTATGAATCTATTGGTGTAGATCTGTTCATTTACAGAGGACAGTCTTGTGTGGGAACCTTCTAGGGCCATACCAATCATGAAGTTTGTGTAGCTCAACTTTGCCACATGTTAGGCTTTTATGCATGTATATTGGCATTGATTTAACCCTTAACTTGATTTAAATCTTTATTCGCAGCAGTTGTCATATAAACACCTTTTGAGTTTAGTAAGGAGCCATAAGCTCTCATGATTCATATAGTGCTTATTTTCCTCCCGCTTTGTATTTTGTGAATGTTTTGCAGTGTGTTTTGCTGAACTGAATGATGTACACCTGTGTAATTTTAGTTGATATTATCTGATATCCTTCAGCTTCCATGTCATCCAAATTGTTTTCGACAGCAACTTCCAAACTGATCTTTTATGGTGAAGCTGTAATGGGTATCTGGAGTGTAAGTGTTAGAGGTTTTTCGTTGAGGATAAAATTTTTGCTTTGTGGCAGTGGAAAATTCAGAGTTGTGCATGGAGTATAAATATGAACTATTGACCCCAGAAGTTGTGCCACATATACCACATATTTCAAAAATAAATATTGTAAGATCCTAACATTTGAATGATTATTGAGAAAGTAGTTGGGTTGTGGCTTCAGTCCTGCTGGTCAAAACTTGTATCAGGTACACTTTCAAGCTTTTTGGCTTTTTATGTTGCCTCTAAAACACCATGGCTTTTTGAGTGGAAGTTGTGTTTCTTGAAGAAACTGAAAACTGAGCCACATCACCTGCTCTCTGAGGTGATGTTAAAACAAGAGTTTGGTTTATTCTGGGTCTGTTAAAGCAGTGGCTTTATTATTTATTTTTCCACAAGGAAAAGAATTATGCTCTGATTCTCAGAATCTTTTCAAACATAGCCTATTTTAACTTTTGACATCCAGTGTGTACCTCGGAACACTGTTACACTGATTTTTGCAACTGATTTCTTAAATCAGTTGCTTTTTTATTTTGGCCTGCAATTTGCCCTCACCTTACGTTCAACTGGAGATGATTTACTACCTAAACCAATTTTCACCCCAGGAAAACTGGATGATACTGACTTTGGGCCACCTGTATTGTGCAACTGCTGAATGTAACCTAATTCCTCATTATTTTCTTTGTTTGAGTGTGGTTATGAAGATGGCAGAGTGCCATCAATCAAACACAGGTGTCAGGAGTGTTCAAATAATGGCTTGCTTTATCAATGGTCACTCATCTCTGTGAATTTCGGGGCTTCAGGTTATTTTTCAGAAATGGCCTGATTGTAATTGAAAATTGAAAACCAGTCCACAGTTCCCCATTAAAATCTGCACGAATCAACAAATGGATTTTTCTGTTAGCTAAGCTCAAATAGTCAAACCAGTGGTAAGGGAAGCGGACAGGTATTCAAAACCAGTAGTCATGTTGGAATAACCTCGACTGTGGTTGCATTGCAGTGTTTTGCGCTAATGGTTTGGGAAAATATGTGCTTAGAAGTAATGAATTGACCTCAGATTGTAGGTCTTGTCCTGCGTCTCGTTCTATCATGGGCCAAGGACGATATTCCAGAAGTGGAGAGCAAATTCAGCTGCCATATTTCATTCAGTGTGTGGGATTGAGTGGAACCAATCTTTCCTTTTTCCTAGCATGTGGTTGGGGTCATTGCGGCTCCTTTCATTCTCGGGCTGTAAATTTAGACTGAGCATCTGTGCTAGACGGCCCTTTCACGGCCGAACGTGCTGAACACAGTTTAAGGCCTTGTCATTCAAATTACAAGCAAACAGAGCTTCTAAATTGAACGGCACTCTCACTCACATTAGCAGGAGTCGCATCTTAGGCCAGTCTTATTGATGCGGTGTCTGACCGGACTACAGATGCGACACATTTGCATCCCAGCCAGTCCTGTCCCTTCTAAGGTCACCGATGGAGCGCCTTATTGCTGACATTCACAAAATGATGTCATCACCATCTTTATTTTGTGCCCCCACACTGTACTGTTGGCCAGTTTCCCAGATAGGGCGAATGTTGCAAGTTGTCAATGACAACAGTGATTGATTAGCCACTCCGCAAGCTCCAGCTGCAGGTATTTAAAGCTAATTGAGCATAGCAATCTGAGTGGCAGTAATGGTAGTAATGACATATTAGGCAGCCATCTTTTTTGATTATTTTGGATTTTGGATCTTGTTATACTATCTAAACATTTGTGCCCCGTACCGTCTGAAGCATGGTGTATCAAAAGGTTCATGTTTGTCTGCTAGCTCATCTAGCATCGCTTGTGAAGGAACAGGTAATTCCTAGCAGTCCCCTCCCCTTCCCCCAGTCTGATTTATCTGAGCTGTAAAAATCAACACAAATCTAGTGGATCATTGATTTATTCATGATTTGATCTCATGCTACTAGCGCAGTGTCACTGTGTTAGCTGCACTATTTCCGAAGAAAAAAAGCAGGCAAAAAAGGAGATAAGCAGTTGAATTCTCATTTAGAATCAGACAGGACATGACTGTGTACTTGCTCATTAGTAAACTTATCAGCAGGCGTGATTACTCATAGTCAAAATTGTGCTCTGAGAGACTGAAAAAATTAAAATGCAAAAAAACTGAACCATAAAAAATTGTATTGTATATTGTTTTTGCATTAGTATTCACTCTGCAATTCATGTCAATTTTTTTTCTATTTTTACATTGAGTTCTTTCTTTCACTTGAGGGGGATATGAAATGTTAAATTTATGATTTCAAATTTGTCTTTGGAAATAAAAAAACATTTCCTGTTACATTCCCTCTGTAGTGGGCAGTAAATTTTGAGTTATGGGGTTTTTTTTTTCAATTTCATTACTGATTTCTTATAATAGCAGTAAGGTTTTTTATAACCTCTGAGTCACAACAGTTTCTAATGTAACCTGCAAGGCATGGGAATCCAATTCCTGGTTATATAAGTCTGTAGGGCACTTAGCTAGGATGTGAACCTTGCTGGAACTGGTGCAGAGGTAGGAATTGGTGCCAGAGGGATGAACGTGTCATTTACAGGTGAGTGCTGTCTGTGAATCTGTGCAGGTGAGTCTTTACTCTTTGGGTCATTTTATGTAAAAATGGAACAAGAAATATTTTTAAATTAGCATTTTTATTTAAGTTTATCCATATACTGGGGTCACTGTAAGACATTCTTATTGATACATAAACACAGCCATATTCATAATTGTGTGCTCCGAGCAATGACAAATGAGCAACAGTTAGATCTGAAATATATATGTCCAGTAATTGTGCGGTTCTTAAAAATTTTGCATTCTGTATTGAATTTATAGATGTGGAAAGTCACAGTTGCGTCTCATGAGATTTTGAAATGTGGTATGCAACGGAGTATTTTGCCTCCTATTGATCTCAATCTCAGGATTGCAGGTGAAAGCAGGGTTATTTCCCCAGTGGCAACTTGAGGTACCAAAACACTTGAGGCTGAATATCAGAGAGATCCCACCACCATCCAGTGGAGTTTGACATGCCCCTTCCACTTAAAATGCTCTCTTCTTGTGGCACATAGTGATGTTTCGAATGAAGATATTTGCAATATGCTTAGATGAAAGTTGTTGTCTTTTAATGAATAAGTGATAGGGATAATATGTTAACTTTAATAGATATGGATTATTTATCAGTAAAACCTTTCAAGAAAAGGCAATTTTATGAAACACAAAACTTCCTCCAAAGGACTCGTCAATGCCCTGAACTTCAGGAACGCCTAATTTTTGTTCCATTTTCCTTGGAATGTCCCTCCTACAGGCCAACTGTTAAGAATTGAAATGCCCTTGCCTTAGTGATACTGTATCTTATCCACGGAAATGATTAACTGAGGTCTACCCTGGAGCTATGAAAAGATACTAGCACTGTTATCCACTGTATCCATTGTGTAGAGGGGAGGTAGTCTGGACATGTGTTTTCCCACATCGCTGTCACTGCTCCAGTGTATACATGTGTACTATTTTTATGTATGCCTTAGAACAGGCCTGTTAAAATATAGTATTCAGGCAATCACAATCAGCAAGGTTAAAGGCAGGCAGGCACAGTTTACAGCAATTCAAGCATGTGTTGTTTGTTCCTTGCCCTGAAGGAAACAAAAATCTACTTAGCGAGGAGATGATGTGGAATTACACTCATATGGGAGAAGAGGGACTTTTCTTCTTTTCTTTATTTTTCTGTTTTACCCTTTTGGAAAACAACAACTGGATGAATTCATTGTCGTGGAATTACTGATATGGTCTTTATTGTGTCTGTTTAAAAATGCATCCATCATAGTAAATCCATTCTGTTTCTTCACTGTTATTTGAAAAACGAATCATTTGATGTGATTATGGAACCTGACTTTGTAAAATAGGTACAAGCCACTATAGACTATTCCTGGTCAATATTTATCACCTCAAGTAATGTAAAAACAGTTCTACCTCTTTGAAGAAAAGGTACAATGACTGGGCTTGCATGAAATGTTGATAGATTTAATAGAATTATCTATTGAATAGAAGAAGTCTGCCATATAATTTGATTTTCATGAGCTTTTCCCATAATGCAATATGCTGGAAATGAATCAGTGTCATCAAATGATTTTCTGTCTTTTGTGCACAGGTACATTTCAGTTTATAGCGTGGTGGCAAGGATGAGGATTTGAGCTGTAGGGTGGGGTGTGAACTGGACAGGCCAAGGAACTGTTGTATTCTGGGATAGCTCAGCATGTCCCAGCTCTGACGCAGAGAGCAAAGGTGTGATGCGGGGACAAAACTCCCACTCATTGCCCAGGAGAACAATAGGGACTGTAGGACACCTAATTCTTTCAGCACATACACAGGTGTTTAGCACTATGCTTGAATTTTTTCTTCTCCTGTAGACAGCTGGGGTTCTGGATTATTGACCATAGGGTTAACCGTTAAAATCACTGCAGGGACCCTCTCTTGCGGCATCCTTGGGCAATGTACAGTACATTAAATATTAAATGCATCAAAAAGCCCGGCTCTGTGAACTGGATCAAGAAAATGGCAGTTATCATTTACGCACATTGAATGCATTATGAATAAAGGTCCAATCAAAGCAAATACAGGGATATGTCAATCGATGGTATCAATATGAAGGACTATTTTTTTGTGAAGTCATATTATGCTCACGGGGCACTCTTACCGCACTGATGATGTAGTGGAGGGGAAGACATTTTGCTTAACAGGTTCTTCTCCTGTGTGCTTTGATGGAGTCTAAGTTTATGCCATTCTGTGAAAGCATAGCCTATTTTTCAGTCCGTAAATCTGACCACTGTATATCCCTCCAAATTATTTAACTGACTTGAACATGCTAATTTAATGTTCAAGATATTTTAGTCATGATTAGAAGTGAAGAAATACAGTATTTGAATAGCTATATTTGATATGAAGGACCATTCTAGTCAAAATGTCATTCACATTGAATTGCCTTAATCTAATCTAATTTAGTAGCTATAGCACAGTGTAATAATAATTAACATGCAGACTTCACCCACCTCAGGGGAGTGATGGTCTTGACTGGGATTTTGCATTCGGCTAAGATGTTCTGTAGCCCTTTTCTGTTTCTACAGATGAAAGTGCCAATGGTAGATCGAGATTAATTTACTCTTCCACATTAATGAAACTTGATACTTGTCGATACAAGTTGAAAAAAAAATTGCCCAAACTATGACCTTAGAAGATGAATTCATGTGGAATATTGCTTTAAATGCCCCGTCTTTCACCAGGAGAGATGCCAGGGCCAGTAATGAGGCAGTGTAGAGGATGTGACTCCCTAGCAAGGGTGAAATGGTTAGAGCTATCGCCTGTGGCCAAGCTAATGTGCGCTTGTCTCTCACGCTCTGTGTTCTGCAGAAGGATATGGATAATTTGAACAGGAAAAACTCCCCTTGAAGAACATTCGCAACAGCCTGAATGTTCTCTGAATACGCTGCTCTTGTGCTTAAGGTCTGTCATTCATCCGCATGTAATTCAGGCACACGCATACCAAGAGAGATCACAAAATGTACACGCTCATTATAGTCACGCCGTGCATTCTAGTTTTTCCAGGTTAAAGGTTAGGCTAATTGTATTATATATGTTACAGGGCTGCTAACAATGGGGTCAGCTTTACCAATTGGAAAACAAGATCCTCTTTGGATCGCTGTCATTTTCAAGGGAAAAGTGCTTGTCTAAGCACAAAGAGGGGCCTTGTCCTGACTTAAGCTCAAGGGCGTTGGTGTAATGTAATCTCCGTTAGCAGGTCCCTGAGATGGGAAGTGGGGGGAGGTCTGTGGGGGAGCCGGTACTGAGACCTTCTCACACTTGTGCACCAGTTGACCCGACACACTGACAGCACAGACCAGTGCACCTGCAAGCGTGAAATATGCCATCACTTGTACGATTGACATTCATAGGTGCCCTGGTGTTGTAAATTAATTTAATCGACGATCATGGCCGGACGTCCACATAGGCGTAAACCTCTCGGCCCAGTCACTGGACCCAGTTATTGAGCGAGTATCTGTGTGTTTGTTCACAGCTGACTCTGAGAGGGTTAGTAATGGTGATCTCCTGTTGGTCTTGTTCAGCGCAGTAATGAATGGGTATGAATCAATACTCTGGATGACCGAAATGCACTAGTGATCAAATATTTATTCAGGTGGGGGAACTGCAGCTGCAGTCGAGTCTGTGGTGTTTTTGTGTTGGTACAGTCAGCCTTCTGCAGTTTTAAAAGATAAAAACCTTTTAATTAAAAATAAATCCTCAAAGGTGAGCGCACCGTGGCCCTCCTGCTTAAGAACGTAACATTTGCACTGCTTAAACTGATGCCATAATTATTTTCATCAAGGACCTACCAAGGAGTAATCATTTCCTTTATTAAAAAGGTACATCTCATTTTCTGCAAATTGCTTTCTAAGACGGTAATTACATAAAGTGCATGTGTATAAAATTAAAAAATCAATGCTTGTTTTTTTTCCCTCATTTACAAAATGCACACATCTCCATGACAACCAAGGCTGGGACATGCGGGGTGGCCAGGACACAGGCCGCTATCAATAATACCGTTATTTCTAACATATGCATGTGTGCATTATTTTGCATACATCCATTGTTATTCTTTAATATTTGCATGTGGATTGAGAATGATCCTTCAGTGACATTCATAGTGGATAAATATATTAATACTGGATGTTTGATGAAAGGCCCCACAGTAGCACTTGAAATGAAATTAAAAAATGTTTGTGTTGGCAGGGAAACCCATTTCCTTTGTTTTGAAAGATATTGTCTTTCATTAAAAAAGACTGAAGTTCCATTATTTGATTGAAACAACTTGAGATATCCGCTCTGTTTTTATAAACCAAATGTAAGGACAGAAGTGCATTAGCTGTAATTGAATCAGATGGTATGCTATCCTGTCAAGCTTATATAACGGTTCATCATAATTGAATGTAAAAACATGCTAATATATTTGCCTTTCAGAGCTCTCCGCCTTCTCTTTGTAAACATCAGTGAGACGATTATCCTGCAATTATGCAGTATCGTTTGAAGAGGCAGCACTGGATCAGACCAGCGCGTTTATCAGTTCAGGCAGGGAGGAAGAATGGGATCCGCACTATCGGACATCCGCGGCTTATCTGCCCAACCTGCTGTAGCGGTGGGTTAATTCATTACATTTAATACATTTCACTTTCACTTAGTTTCGTCGCACATGTAGGCATCGCGGGCATCCTTGCACTTCAGGCTTCTCGGCGAGACCAGCAAAAGCCCATGGTAGAGGGTCTTTTATTTACCCCCTCCACCAAAAGCCCTCTGAAACCAATTTGATTATGAAACGATAGGGTCTGTGATTCCCAGCATTCAGTGAAGCAGTTGGCCGAGCTGTGGGAGGAGATAAGGGCTCAGCCGGGAATTGGGGAGGAGTAAGGGTTAGAGGGTCTGGGCTAATGATGTGCCTCTTATAGCTTGGCTTGTATCTTTTTGGAAGGTCTAGACTGGTTTCAAACAAGGTACCTGACACACTAAGTGTAGGCCTGCTGTAGACCCTTCTTTGAAGAAGAAGAAGAAGAAGAAGAAGAAGAAAAAAAGCCTCGAGCCTCAAACAGACAGACCGTTTGATTTGACATGGAGATCCTCTCTGCCATCTTCTCCACTTTGTGTGAAATGGCTGTGGGTCATATTCTCCAGTATGGCAGGCTCCCTGTCAGAGAGCCAGAGGAAAATGGGTGCCCCCAAAAGTTGAAGCTACACTCAGGCACCACCTGCTGGGGAGGGAACTGGAGCCTGGTGCTGGAGCTGAAGCCAGAGCTGGCTGGAGGTCACCTTCAAGCTCTGCTCACCAGCCTCTCCAGCTGAGCGTCTTTCCGTAGGAGAGCCCTCCCTCTCTGGGGCTTTGAGAGCGCTCCTCCCTCCCCCTCTCCATGTCGAACGTTTCTACGGACCGTTGGAACTCTCAGTTTTCATCTGTGCCTGACTCCTCTACTTGCTGCCTAATTTAGTCGCCTGAAGCTCCCTCTCACCCCCCCCCCCCCCCCCCACCCACCGAATAGAAAACCCTTCTCTCCTGTCCCCATTATGACTGTTTGAATGAGTTTTTTTTAATGGGAAAAGCTTGCTGGGACAATAGTACACTGTGTTCTTACCTAGGCTCCTTCCCTCTCTCTCAGTCTATTAAGGCAGACTGCCTCACCCTTCCTCTGTTGTTTGCTCCTGCCACATCCTCCCTGTTTGTCGACTGTGATGAACTGCTGTTGAGTAGGTGTCCACCTGGTGTAGATACCATCTGCACCCATAATCCCTCTGTCTGTGAGCGTGTGTCGCCTCCTGGCATCCATGTTTTATGAGGGCCTTAGACCTGGCCAAAGAGCGAGAGCCAGGTTTTTAATGGACGAGAGCAATTGGCAGGGATGCTGCCGTTTTCTCTGTTCTTAGGCGTGATTGCTGCACGCACAGTGAAGTATAGCAGAACAGTCCTGTTTTGTGGAGGATGTGCTCTCCCATTTAACATCACCATTAAAAAACAAACCCTTTTAATTATTTAAAACATAAGTATCTTTTTAAAATTAGCCAGAGGGCTGGAGGCTACAGTAAACATGAAGTCATCTTGGATGTTTTATCTTTGGAAAGTGACCAGGCTAGCCAGCTCAGCAAAGGCAGTATTTTCCCTTTCTTTTTTTTCCCTCCTTTGTAAAAATCACATTGTTTGTATAACTGATACATTCTTGGTGTTGGCAATTTTCTGTCTTGTTCTGGAAGAAATTTTCGCAGGACTTGTGCTCTGTGGGTTACCTGAGGTCATCTCAGCCAAGGAGGTTTGATACTGGGTCTGTGATACAGTGATGGTCTTATCTGTGTGACTGATAGTAAAACCTCACAGAGTAGTGTTAGCTACTTTGTATCCATTGAGACTTCAATTTTAATTTTTTTTTTTTTTTGGGCATTTTCATAATGCCATTGTTCAAGGGATGAGAAAGCCTGCCGGAACCCCTGCAGGGATGTATTTAAAAATCTGTCATTGTATGCAGAATGTTATTATAATTTGCTGCAAAAATATCCCTTCTTTGATAAATGTGCAGGTTTTACATTTCGTTTATAGGAGAACTCGAGAATAATTTGTTACTCAGAGGTACAATCACGAGTTTGTTTTTCCACCAGGGGGCGTTATTTCAGGGAGTGGGTCCCCAAAATTGTGCATCAACTGATTTAAAACAAAAAGATACATAAATCGCTGATTTATGAATAGGGATTTGATGCACATTCAGCCACAAAAGATAGCCCTTACAGACCACGACACAAGCCATGAAAACAGACAGCATGCAGGAGTAAACTATGGCTGTCCAGCTCAGCTGAGGATGATCACGATATAGTAGGAAAACTGATGATGTGTGTTTAACCCTACTTCAAAATAAAAACGTATTGCTTATGTTTTGGCATTTGGCGTGTGCCAGATACCTTAACTTGCTACCTTAATCACTTTCACTACCTCAGAAGTGACCTGATACTTGGCTTGGGGTTGCAAATAATGGTCAAATTAGTTAGGGGTATAAGTAATGGGGAAGAATGTGCTCCTATACCTTGTTTTAAGTGCTGAAGTTTATCCAGCAGATGTTTAAATAAAACATTGAATTCATTTCTTCTGATGCATTTCAAATACAGTTTTTATCAATATTCTATACAATATGCTTTACCTACAAAATAACAATGAAAATAGCATACCAGGGTGAGAAAGTATTTTTGGTTCTTTGCAGCTCAGGACACTCAATTGTAAATGTATTTTTTCTGCTTCGCAAAAGTTGAGTAATGTGTGAATTAATGTGCGTGTAAAAAGTGTCTCGTTGCTTGGGGGGAATTAATGAAATATTTGATTTTCCTCATAAACACTTGTCTCATTATTTCATTGTACTGCTGGAGACACCAATGATTCTCATCTACAATTCTAAGCATCTTGTCATATCGGAATTTGCCCCAAATAAGCATTTTCCAAAAGGATTAGACACAAAAAAAAAGTGGTTTGCTGACACCGTTTTTCTTCGCCTCTGTTTTTCCTCAAGAGTGGAGTAGATTTCGCACTGGGGATGCATGGCGACTGAAAGCTCATTCATCATTGTTTGTTCTGGAGCCTTCTGAGGGTCAGCCTCTGTCCGATTGGACCTCTAATGAAGAGCCAGTAGCCAATCAGACGCCGTCTTTAGCAGAGCAGCCTGGAGAATTGATGAGGGGCCTAAGTCTGCCTGAAAGATTGCTGCGCACCACAAGCGATAACTTTATATGGGAAATTTTATCTCCTGGTTGAAATGAAATCTGAATTGTTCTCCTGAATTACATTACATATGATGAAAGCCAGTAGCTACCTTAGATAATTTCCCCAGTCTGGTAGGTTAATGCGAGTATATGATCCCTGGTGTGTATGGGATATATTTAACCACAAGGCAGGTGGTGCTTAAGTCAAGTTATAGATAAACATGGGCAAAGATTTTTTCACAAGAACACTAAGGTGATCATCATTAAAAATAACCTGAAGGACATCAAGGCTCACTCCACACACGTGATCTTTCATTTTAAATTCAAAATTGAAATGAAAAAGCAGCAGCCGAGAATTCATTAGCTCGTTAGCTTGTGGGCTTTGTCCTTGTACGGGAAAAATTTGGTGTCTTAGGATCGTATCTATAATTACGGGCAAGGTTTTGCAAACCCGCTTTTAGGTCTGAGCTGATTGGCTCCTGCATGGGTTTCCCTGAGGTATAAGTAATCAATCTGTCGTAGGCTTCAGCTTTTCGCAGCCACATGTCATTTCTGTCGTGACGCATTTCAGTACCACAAAACGATTGGTCTCCGCCACAAACCGAGCCAAATTTAGCACAAGTTTCCTTTTCTCAACTCCCAGCATTTACGCTTAATTGGAAGCTGCTCTTTGTGTGTCCAGGCTGAGCGCAGTCTCTCTCGTCCATGAAGCACTGTTGCTGTGGCAGATTAATAGGGCTAAAGGCAGGCTGACAGGCCTCTGTGATGCATACACTGGACTGGAGCATATATTATTTCAGTGTGTAATTACTCCCCTAATCTCAGCATACACATGTATATTTGTTTGATATAAATTCATGGCTTCAGCTCTTCCTGGAGTAGTGTTGTAATCCCCAGTGTACAATGCATAGGGAAATTCTTGTAAATGAGATCCGTTTTTAAAGAGAAACCATTCACAAATCAACAAATACCACAAGTCTGCTCTGTTGTAGCAATTAATATGGAATAGGAAGCTGTTTTAATGTATTAATGTAGTGTAGATGTATAATTGCTCCATTCAGCGCTTGTTGGTTTTGCCTTTTACTTGTGCATAAGTCATTCTCCATATCTTCCTCTCCTTTTATCTGTTTTGAATGGTATGGGGTAGTAAGAAATGTTCCTTTTTTGGGACCATCATAGATCAAGCTGTGGCTTGTCTGGCTGCCATATCATGGGTGGAGACAGCCCATCAGGGCCACTGTAATTTGCTGCTTTGCTTTGAAATGGGGTGACCACAGAGATTTGGGATAGCACTTGTGGTGTTGGAAGCTGCTGAGCCATTTCACATTCAAACCAAAGTGTATCTTGTTGACTCAAATTCCATATCACACAACGGCAGTTTAAGAGCGCCACAGGGACTCAGGGAATTGAAGAGTGAGCTTGCTTGGAACTGTTTTACAAAAAATAACAGCGATTTTGAGAAGAACAAAATGTTCAGACTTTGTACCTGACATGTGATTGGTGAGTTGTGTCCATGGTCACCTCCAGGCCTAAAGGCTTTGAGCTCAGTCTTTGAGGGCATTGGTGTTAACCCACAAATCTATGGGTGTCATGTTTGCAGGAAACGCCGAGTTTGATCACAAGTATGCATAATTCAGAGTGCGATTGTGGTTTTGCTCAGAGGACGTTGGTTGTTGAGGTCTGGGTCCTGTGTGTCCGAGCAGAGACCCAGTCATAATCACACTGACCCTGCTTCCTGTGTGCATAACTGGGACAGGCCAGGCGTCAGTGAAGACTCCGCAATGACACAATGACATGTTACACAGTCAGCTCTTTTCTCAGGGCCCCCTAGGCAGGTCAGTTTGACCCATCTTCATCCTGATAAGACACATTTAACAGGGTCTCATTCAGAGCCACTCACACACACACACACACACACACACACACACACACACTCTTAGCCCAGTACACATGGGCACACACATGCACACCCTTAGCCCAGTTTACATGAACACACGTGAGCGCACACACACTCTAACATAGTAAACATGGACACACACACACACACGCATGCATTCCATTCAAATGTCCAAATCATCAGACTGTTTTGTTTTGTCTGGTTAACTGAAAGACAGACGCATACATTGTCAACGCAGTCCGTGCATGTGGCTAGAACAATGTCAAATGACTGAATTTGAATTCAGCTCTTGTCCCACCGCCTGGAAGCTGGTGTTGCTTAATTAGCACTGGACCATGGAGGCGAGGGATTTTAGTCTGGCAGATGGCTTTGGGATGATATTTGAATGGATTGTTTAAATGTTATGTGCTTGGTTGGGTCATATTTACTGAAGTGTTCTACAGATGGCAACCACTTACAGCAGGATTTTGTTATCAAATTAGCTAGCTAGCTTTGAAGTGCGGTGCCAGCATTCACTATTGTCAGATATTCGCTTTGTACCTAACAAATCCGACTGTATCTGCACGCCAGTGAAACCTCAGGACATTGCATCAGTCACACAATTCAAACTGCATGGTAATAATTATAATTGTATAATATATGAAAAATGGCTCTTGAAATTCTCACAACATAATTGCAAGCATGAATATGCATGTGTTGAATGTTATGCATGTTTAGTAGTAAAGCTACCTACATGATGTACAGTTTCAGTAAACATTTAAATGGCTTTCTGAAAATATTATATGACAATCCAACAGGATTGCTTGCATTTCTCCAGTCATAAGCTTTTTTTATCCAGACTCTGGTGCTTTCTGTGCCTCTGACAATTCCACATGCTCAGCTGGCTCACTCTGTTTCTGCCTCTAATGGTTTTGGGGGAAAATGCCTTCTTACCTGTCCCATGCTTATGTACACTAATAAAATCAAGCAAAACATGGAACTGGGGCCAGGCTGAGCTAACACAATTTGGGTGCAAATAATTTTTCCAGCAGCTGTAATTGCGAGCACTAAGCACTTCTAAAATAACACTGGAAACACAAAGGACTAGGTTCAGTTAAACATATTAAGTCTGTTAAAGAGAATATGCAATGCATATGCAATCTCAACAGACTTTTGTCCCTTTAAGGGCATATACGTTTCTGTTTTAAACACAAATAATGCTTCCCAAAGCTCATGTTTGCTTGTACAAAATTTAAACAAGAAGATTTACTGTAATCTAAATTCTATTTTGATTTACTTGCATATGCCTTGGAAAAGACATTTTGATAGTCCAGTTCATAATTTAAAATTTAAAATGTATTTTTATTTAAATAAATTTAAAGGACAAGGGCATGATGCTGCACCCCTGTTCATTAATATAGACAGGTGGTAAACAGGGGTGGCTGCTGGCAGCTGCGTTTTGGAAATGGTGCCCCTCTGTCCTCCTGCCTCTAACTGTGTGTTACCACCTTGAGAGGCGTTACCGTGGCAAGGTCAGCGGAATTATTGCCACCGCTATCAATCACTTCAGTTGGCCTTGCGGTGGCAGGCCTGATATTGCTCTCCTGAGAATGCCTGTGCCAGTGTTGTGAATTGTTTCTCTTGTTTTACTTCAGCAATATAATTTTGCAGGGCGCGGAGTACGTTTGTCTCTTTTACCGGCGTCACTGTCTCAAAATGTTTTCACACCTGTGCGATGACCGCACTTGCGGTTTCAGAAAACCGATACAAAGCCTTGCATTACATGTTGGCCCAAGAGTCGGTGCGGTTTCTTCACCTCACGCTTTAGGAAAGGGAGATACTTGACCCAGTCCTGCATTCAGCAGAATCTTCCATTGAAAGACCATTCTGTGACAGGTGGGTGTTTCAGAAGAGCGGTATTATTGAAAACCCGTCTCATTTTGGGGGAATGAGATTTCTCCTGAACCGTTTTTTTTCTTGTCAGAGCCAAGTAATAAATAATAACTGGCATGTAGGAAAAAAATTATTTGAAAAACGTATTTAAAGATTTATGGCTGTATTAAAATTCTACATTCATCATTCTCCTCAATACGCAGTGACTACTGTCTTACGCAGGGGTAATGTGAAAACCACTGCACATAATTGATTTTTACTGCTAACTAAACGCGTTTGTTGTGGCCTGGGAATAATTTATAAGGACTGTTGATATTAATTAAATCTGGGACTAAGAGTGCGAAATAGTCTCTCCTGCCTTCACTGGTGTGGTTTTTTTGCGAATCCAGATGCTGGTTAGGCTTGATTTTTGTACCCCTTTAAGAGTGTTTTGCACTTAAAAGCTCATTAAATAACTTTTTCTCAGCTTTTAAATGTTACAGAAATTGGTGGTTGTCTGAACCAGGTCCTTTTGGGATGTTGATTGGGATGCTGTGCTGAGATTGGGGATGTTGTAGAGCTGTTTTTACAGGCAAATGTATCAGCGAGCAAGAATAACAAGGTGTTGATGTGGGAAATGGAACCTGCGCTTCAGGTGAAGACGGATTGAGCAGCGTCGCTGAAGATTTGGCGGAATGTTCGTGAAGCAGGTGTGCATGGCTGGAATTCAGAAACCCAGCTGTGGAAGCATGTGGGATGACTGACACAGAAGTGTGGATTACAGTATAAGCTCTTTTTTTTTTTTTCATGGATCGGGGAACAGACCGCTAAGCAGGCGTCGGAGAGCTTTGACTGGAAAAGAGGGTTGTGCGTCACGTTCAATCTTTCATAAAGGATAGACGGTTTACACCCCCTCATCTCTACCTGTCTGGCTGGAAGCTTTTGAGTTTTTGAGTGCCAGGCACACAAAGCACAACTTCACATGTTCAATTTGTCTCTTTGAAGGAAAGGAAAAAGATTCCTAATGCATGGGTTTATGTTTCAAACCGTCCTCCTCTCCTATGCTACTGCTTGGGCTTATTTTGGTGGTAGTGGGTCTTCAGAGAAGCTTTAAATGGGTATTTGCTTGACCGCAGTCGGAATTATCATGTTGCATAGTACACTTTTAATATTGCAAGCTCCATCTCTGGTGGGAGACATCCCTGGAGCCAGACAAATGCTGGCCACAGTCATCCCACCCACCGCAGCCTGCGTATTACAGTTCCACTTTATTGCGATAATCAGGTAATTTCACACCAGTCTGGCTTGGTGTGTCCAGGTGAGTTTTCTTTGGATAACCTGATGCTCCGTGGAGGGTGAACATAGAACTGAAGGGCAGGGTAGGATTCCAGCAGTTTCTGTATTTCTCATGACGGTAAATCAAAATTGCATTACACTACAGCGCACAGTCTTCTCATACAGTTTATGTGCTTTCTGAGATTTGAATGCAAAGCATAATTCCCGGTCCCTGCCGCTGGGGTAAATCGATCCGTGCTCCCAGACCCCTTGCTGGGCTATCCTGGGAGAGCCTGAAGTGGGATGAGCTTTTCTAATTGCCGAGGCACTTTTCTGACGAGGGGGCTCCTTTGATGTGGCAGGACCGTTTCGAGAACACAGTGCACGCCACGTTTGGAGGCACGCCTGAAATGAATGTGAATGTTTATGGAGCAGGGGTGGGGCTTGATTGCAGTGGTGGGGGGGGCCGGTTGAGGCTGAAGAGGTTATGTTAAGAGGTTTAAATAAAGGTACTTGGGAGCCATTTTTTTTTTTCATCTTTGTTAGAAAATAAAAGCTCGCTGACAGTTGATGGGGTAGAGCCTTTCGCTCTTGGTTTTATTGTCAGTCAGAGACGCTCCTTCACGGGGGGGGAGGGGCCGCAGCGGCGTCTATGTGACGATAGCGCCAGGAAGACGGGACTAGGCTGTATTTTCCGGAACACAGGACGTCCTCCATCATCCTGGCTGGAACGTCCCCCTCCCCCTCCCCACTGCCCTCCCCATTGTGCTGACAGGTCCCTGTTCTAATGTTTTCCCAGGTTGCAGCCTGTTGTCTTATCGCTGTGGTTCTCCTCCGTCGCTAAGCCTTGGAATTCCGCTGCTCGTCAGCCCCGTGTCTGTTGCCACGGTCCGTTATTGTTGCTGCCCCTCGCAGAGATATTATAAATGCAATAATAACAATATCGACTGACTCCTCCGCCCTTCTGCTGTTCTAGATGGAATAGTCACAGCATGCAGCCTTATGAGGAAGACCCCCTGCCAGTGGGGGGAGAGTGATCCATTTTTAATTCTAATTCAGGTTCTCCCTTGTGGGGATTTTGGGCCTAAGGGAAGGAGTTGTGACCCACAGAACCTGAAAGTGTGATCAGAAGAATCCAAGGTCAAAGTCTTTTCTTGTAAGCCTCATTTTGCTGCCGTCGGGTAACACTTGCCTGTGTAAAACAAAAGCTCTTTTTCATTGGCCAGAGACATGGCCGCCATCACAATCGGGGACTGATGTCCGCAGATTCACACTTCAGTCTCTACCCTTCTGGCTCCTACTGGTCCTTGAGTTCCAGGCGATCAGGGAACAGGTCACAAGCAACTGCACAAATGACATTAGAGTAAGGCGGTGCAGCAGCGGCAGGGTGGTCTCTCCTGCAGCTGAAAGGGGTTTTGCAGGGCGTTTATCGAACGCTCATAAGATTCGTGACGCGTTTTCCGTGTGCTGACCAGTCCCATGGGGCCTGTAAGGGGTGAAAGCCATCAAGCGGTGTACCTAATAACGGATGACTGGTGCTTATCATGAATCACCTTCACTGTGAACAGTCTCCAATTTGTGCTTGCTGAATAGCAGTGCATGAGGTAGGGTGGCCATTTGAGTAGGTGGATTTAGCTTTTAAGATCCAGTGATTGAAGTTTACCCACTCACGGTCTTTTATCCTTGATCTCTACCTCTGATTCACAAGTGAACGTCTGAGTATTTTGGATGTCAGTTTCCTTATTTTTATCCAAAAACATTCCCCATGTGTTATGGCTTATGGTCTTGTATATGTTACATTCATGATGAAGCCATACAGTCCATATAGTTACAGAGCAAAGGAGGAGGTGTCACCCTTCCAACTAGCTCCATGAACCTCTATGTCACCATTTATCGCCTTATTAGTATTTCATCAAGTAAAGGTTAGAAAGTAAGCCGGCCAGAGTGGGACTTAACCATACCCAGGCCATAGATTGCTTTTGAGGCTGGGTATTTACCAATAATATATAGAAATCCCAGCATATAAATACTGTATTGTATCTCCATTTCCCCAAAGATGTTTTTTTTACATGGGTCGGCATTTATGACAGACAAGGCAGGGATGTTGGGACAATAATCAATGAAAACAATATCCTTTGTTCCCTGTCTCCCCTCTTAGACCAGCTAAATACATGCCTTCGGCCACTGTGTACTCACTCTATGTAATATCCTTTATTACAGGTGTAAATGGCTTTTATTTGAGCGCACTGTGCTTCTCTTGTGGTTTAAGGCCCCTTTAAGTAGTATTGATTCTCCTGTCCAAATTGGTTATTCATCACAAGGAGCAGGATGCTAAGTACCAAATGCTAGTGAGCAGTTGATAGAAGGGTAAATATCACCAGGGTTTGTATCTCTCTTTACTGCAGATGTTAATCTTACTGTACTTAAATATATATAATATATAAAATATATATCTGTGCTGTACGCACACTGAAATAAACATGTTTTTCAGCTCTGATCTATAAATCCCATGGATGTTTTAATGGTTCATCAATGCTTATTTTCAGGAAAATACCTCACAAGCAGGCCCAGCACAGCATTTGAAAGTAGAGAAGTTGCATAGAATATGGAAGCATAAACTTTACCAAATAGTTCAGTTTTTGATTAAAAAAAAAACTGTAAAGAAAAGCAAATCAATTATCTTTGCTCACAAATGTTAAAATATTGAAAACAAGTCCTGTTCATTTAAAATTATTCTCAATTGTCACTCATCATCGCTACTCTGTAACTAGGTACAATTATTAATATAAATCTGGGATCTTCCAAGCCTGTAAATGCTCAAGACTGATTAAAAATACAAGCCTGTGCATAATTGTGACATGATTATTTCTGTCCTTTTTTATTTAGATTCTGGTCTGCCCAAGCCCCATTTTTCTATACCGCGTTCAGCAGAGAGAGCATGCAGAGCTATTTCCATGTTAACCTTGGCCGAGATACCTGGCTCCTCTTCTCCACCACTGGCTTTAAGCGCCTAATGATTCGAGGATAGGACCGTGGCCAAATACGGGCACATCTGAGCGGGTTGGCGTAAACTGCTCCCCTGCTCCCCCCTTTATTGGTTTTTAATGGAGGATGCAGATAAGGGAAAGGGGGATTGGGGAGGGGGGGGGCGGCGTTATTTATGACTAGCAGGCTGTCTTTGGAGGAAGGATTGCACCCCAAAGTGTATTACTTGATAATCATGGCCATCTGAGGCCAGCGGTGAATTGATCGAATCCCTCCCCTTCCTCCGCGCTCAGCTCGAAGGTCGTCTGAAAGTCAGAGGGGCTGAAAGGTGCGAGGAAGTCCAAGATTTATAGGAGTGCGTCGTCTCGCTGGCAGTGACGCACTCTCCGCGCTGTCCGCCGCCACTGCCACTGTGTGTAGCCGCTCTCTGAAAATATCACCCCCCTCACACCGCTCGCAGGGTGTTTTTTAATGAAGGCTGCCTCTCGCACACACGCCACCTTTTGCCTGAATGGCTTACCTAATAACTCCACCATTGAAATTTTCAACGTGACTGAATTCATAAGCATCACGGCTGGAAGAAAGCAATATATCATCTCATTTGATTGTCAGCGGCATACAAAATGGAAATAAGAAATCATTGTTTTCCAGTGTGTAGTTTGTAAAGCCATTTTGCTATTCAGCTGGCACTTGTGCGATTGAGATTGCAGATGGACTACCTGTTATATTTATGGTATGCAGAACTAGTGTAGTAGGCTGTTACCAAAATCAAAGCCTGCTCTTGTATCTAGCTTAAGGTCTTAGTGTACAGAAAATAAATTCATTCTTTTATCTAAGTATTTATCACAGGTTGATTCAGTATTTATCACAGGTTGATCAGATCCTGTTATTGACCATAACCAGCTAGAAGTGGAAAACCCGGTCACCATTTTGATTTTTTTCGGGATCAGCTGTCCTGAACTTGACCTGTCAATAGGAAAACACTCCCTGTTTTTTAATCACTTTAGACGTGGAATGCACATGCATATGGGCTCTGCCCTGAGGAAAATAAGGCACTGTGACAGAACAGCAGGGCGCAGCTCTAATTTTCATCCCATTTATATTTCATGATGTCAGCCTCACGATTATTTGTAGCCTCTTTTTTTTTTTTTTTTTCTTATGAGACAAAGCTGTATTTTTTACATTTTTCGATTATACACTTAAAGCACAGTGCAGTGAGATTTTTTTTAACTTAAATGTTAAAACGTTTGCCCATTTCCAATGTTTTCGGTATAAAAAGCCAAGAAATTCTTAGAATAAATGGGCGTGGCATCATTTAGATGACAAAGGGAGAAACAGTCTTATGAATAGTAAAATGAATCTAGTAAATCAAGAATCTAGTCATGTAAATCCTAAATTTCCTTTCCCCCCCCCTGTTTTTTTCCATGGTATCCAGTTCTTGTTGGTATTATCCGTTATCAAAGTTTGCTTTTCATCCACGGTCGCCACGGTGCACCAGCGAGGAAGAGAGCCCGGTCTCCAGGGAGATAAAAATGGAAAGTAGTAAAGTAAAGCTTTCATTACAGGAGATGATATTATCACAGGAGATGTCTGGGGAAGCCAGCACAATGCTGGTGTGGTCTGGCTCTGGCAGGCGATGAGACCAGACCTCCAGCCTGTAGTCTGCTTCTGAATGACACGTATCCAAAGCGAAAATGCATTATTTATCCTCTCTTTATTTGTGAGTTTTATTTTATTGAAGTATCTTTCACAAAACATACACTACAACAGTTACAGTTATGGGATGGTGGAATTAAATTAGATTATATATATGATAAAATATATAGATATGATAAAAAAGCCTATTTCACTTAATTATCATTTCTTGTTTATTTCTAACAAAATGTAACACTTGATAATATGTTTTAATGCATTGGGTGGTGTCTACTGCAGGAGGGGTATCAGCATGACACAAATTAATTCTCCCAAATGACTTTTTTGGTACTTATATTTTTGTAATGCAATTCACATGCTGTGAAAATTACAATGTGGGAAGTGAATTGTGTGTGGAACATCCTCTTTATGCTATCATTCAGCTCAGTTGGCTGTGTGTAATTTATGACAGTCTGTGTTTTTGCTTTACTTTTAAATTAAATAATTTCTCATCTTTATTTTAAAACAGGAATACCCACAGGAGAGGTGTGGTGAAACTTCCTGCAGGGATAGCTCAAATCCTTACAATGCTGAATTTATGACATTCTAATGAACGACAACAGGATTATGGTGAACAAGGGGTAAGAAATGTGGAATGACAAAAGTTGATCCTTCTGCAGGTTACAGCAGCTGTATAGTGGAGGATGACTAAAATGTCATGAAATGTGAACTTGAGCATTTTGACTGGTCGTTAATGAGTCCCTGGATTGGTAGAGTCAGATGTGTGAAGTTTAGGGGTCCTGGGTCCCCAGAGATCGGCCCTCTTGTCCCAGGGGGCTGAGCTTCTCCTGTGCCAGTGGCTTTATCTCGGCCCGCAGGGTAGCTTAATTATGCCTCCCTGTCCCTCTCCTGCCCTCTCCCTCTCCTGGCTCTCCCCCCTCTCCTCTTGTCATGCAAATCTGGGTGGGTTTTTCTCACCCGCTGCTCAGCTGCAGATTAGAGGTGAGAACTGTGGCGCACCGACCAGCTGTTTGTGTGTTTGTTTGTGTGTCTGTGGGGGGAGGGACCAGTATATTGTGTGTACAGTGGAGTTGTATCCTGAGTGGTTTTTGTGGTTTATTGGGTTCTGTGTGTTTGAGCAAGCATGTGTTTTTGTATAAATATGGGATGTGCACTTTTAAGTGTGTTTGTGGCTATATCTCTGGCTCTGGGATCTCTCTCTGCATACAGTTTTTTGTGTGTGTGTGTGTGTGTGTGTGTGTGTGTGCGCGCGCACTGTTGAGTCTAAGTGTATTCTGACGTGTGAATATCAGTCTCAGCCTTAGTTGCTATGGTGTTAATGTTCACCCCTTTAGGGAGTGATTGGGCTGTGTGCTTGATGGCTACATCATTTCCTGGTACATACTGTGTGTGTGTGTGTGTGTGTGTGTGTGTGTGTGTCTGTGCTTCTGGTGCTGGCAGAGAGGGGCAGATTCTTAACTTTATCGCTTCCCTGCTATCTTTTCTTCTTTCCCTCACTTATATACATGAGCACAAGATGTTGGGGATTTGAAGGGAACATCTATGAACCTTTTTTTTTTTTTTGGCAAAGAGCCCATTGCAGTGGGCCTGTGTGATTTGTTCTACTGATCTGTTTTCATGGCGCATGCTGAAGTGTTTCATTTGCAGGGTAAACAGTCTGTGATAGGGCTTGAGGTTTTAATAATGCCGTCCCCACCCGATGTGGTGCATGCTTTTGCAGCGCTGGTATGATCACTCATAGAAGCCAGCCAGGATTTGGATCCAGTGAGTGCCACACACCCCTCGAAGTGTTTGGTGACAGGGGAGAAGGGCAGGAGAGGTCCCTCGTTTCACCGCGGAGCTGTGATCAGCCAAAGCTCGCAGGGAAACTACACCAGATGTGGCTAATCGGGACCAGCTTGGCAGGGGCTTTCCACGCCTGCTTAGGGTGGTGTGGCCAGTCTCGCCAACTGTCTCCAGAAGGGGCGTAATTGATGCTGGAACCTCCCCTGCCCCTGCTAAAATCCCCAAAACGATGGCTTTTGGACTGCTTGTGTATTCTCTGCATTTGCTGTTTGCTCGGCTCTGCCTCGGAAAAGCAGACAGACGTATCTCTGTGTTTGAAACAGTCACAGGCCTCAGAATGTGTTTTTCATGTCTGATGAGTTTGTGTTCAATTTTCTACAACCCCAGATAATCCTTATTTTATGCAGTAGCCATCTGTCAATCAAGGGCTACAGTGGGCCAATTGCACAATTGACATCAGTGCTTAAATGTTATCATATTTTGAAGACTTTACTTGGAAATAATGACTTCCTTTGGGACCGTTCATTGCATCAGTAATGAAAAGGTAATGGCCTATAATAATAATAATAAATGCTTCGTAGTTGTTTACAGTGAAGTTTATTGCCAACTGAGCAAATATTTTGAAACTTACAAAATATTAAAGGCCAAACAACACAAAAATTGTGTTGTTCTATTAACACATCAAGAATAAAAGAGAGCTTTATGATAAACTTGTGCTAACGCTGTGCACACATTTTGAATATCAAGCTTTTCTGGTTATGTTTATGTAAACCACGTATTTCACTTAAATGTAAATGAAATTAACTTAGTCAAACGTCTGTTTTTATGCAAACAAAATTCCTCTGCGGTCTCTACAAAGGGCTATGTGGAGCAGTGTGGCCTGATATCGTTTTGAATGGATTGTTCAGTGTTTACTGGTCTCTTCGCTTACACTTGATCCTGGTGCAGTGTAGCACAGCCCAGTACAAACAGGAATTCCAAAACGGCGTGGATGTACCCCATCAAAAAGCATTTAGTCATGTCGGGATGAAGGGTAGTTGATGGCCATATGCTGATAACACAAGAGGAATGTGGAACAGCAGTTGCTCGTCTTGGTACAAGTCTCCCAGCAAGGTTGTTTCGGGTTACTTAGGATAATGGTAGACACATCAATGTCATACCCACTAAATTAATCTGTAACTCCCAGAAATTGATATCTACATGTGAAACATAGTTCTTTGTACTTTGTGTGTGTGTGTGTGTGTGTGTGTGTGTGTGTGTGTGTGTGTGTGTGTGTGTGTGTGTGTGTGTGTGTGTGCGCGCACATGTGAATTTGCATTATGTATGTGTGATGGTGTAAGTTTGCATGCTGTGTGTGTGTCTGACAGAGAGAGAGAGCGACAGATTGCAATAACTGTGTGTTCATGTCTGTATTTGTGAACTTCTCAGCACAGGAGGCTAATGGTTATTGACATGGAATCTCGTATATGAAAATGAATAATGCATTAACATGTGCTCCCAGTCTCCAGCATGTCCCTGCTCGTTTCAGTGAGGGGGTTCAGGGGCGGACTCTTTATTCATGTCTGTTACTGTTCCTAAGGAACAAGTGTTTTGTTTAGTAAATCATCTTTTATTTTGCCCTATCTCTTTGTAGTACAAATACTAACACTGGAACATTTTGTGCTTACGTTTCTGTAATCACAGACTTTTGGTTATGTGCTATTTTTGGGTATTTATTGAAAGGAAAGCCAAGGCCACCAGTAAAGTTTGATGTGATACTAAATCCAGAGCCCCCAGTCGAGTGCCAGGTCTGTGGTGGTTCATTTGACCTGCCCACACTCAGAGCCTTTTGAGTGAAACACAATGCTCTACCAGCCATACTCATATGTAATCTGTTTTTAATTTCCAAAATTATGAGACTGTCAATAAATGTAATTTATGGTTTGCATTTGAAGTCAGCATTTTTTTTTTTGGTTTCTGGTGGCTTTGGGATATAATAGGGTCCACAAGCTCCAAACATATTTGAGGCCATAAACTATCTTCCCCACTGTTTAATTATGATTCTCGGATGGCAGCTTTGGTGAAATCATGAAGACAGCCGGGATTGCTTGCTATCAGTAGTCATTTCAGTGACCTAAGATTTTTGACTTAATTCATCGTTTTCCCCAAGTCCCAGTAGGTCCTCCTGTTGGAATCTTTTACTACTATCTTAAGCTTGGCCCATCAGCAGATGGTGCCAGCCTTTTTCTCAGATGTTTTCTTGCATCCAAATGTTTCTGGAAGACATGACAACTGACTCAGTGGAGAATCAGGGCTAACCGATCCTTGCAGTTACTGTATTGCAACTCGAGTCTCCTGTCGGGTTGTCCCTGATCCAGCCAGCTGTCGGCACATACTGCTTGATTAGCCATTGGCGGGTAGTGCCAAGTTTTTGATTTGACTGATTCAACTAATCAGGAAATTCAAACTAGCATTTACTCCTGTATCAAATGGCATGCAGTCCTCCCCCAGCCTTGGTGCTCATTAATATGTAATTCTAGCCCAGTGTGATGAATCAATTTTCTGCAGTCCCGCGTTCCCAGATCCTTGCCTTGTCTAAAGAGCGGAGATGTTCGCGGGCCCCCTGCAGACTTCCCGGCCTGCTGTAGAGCCCGCGTGTGGCGGCTCTGCGTCTCTAATTAAGCCTTGGTGGTGGGTTCGCCTGTGGCTTGCCACCAATGATGGGACCACTCCTCCGACAGCGGGGGGAGATGGGCGGGTGGTGTCATCACCCATCCGCCCCTCTGTGCCTCCATCCCACAATTCCCTGCTCAGCGAGTACGGCACTCATACTGATGACAGGTAACAGGGCTCAGGTTGTCTCTGTGAACTGGTTTCCCATGCCTGTGTGCATGGAGGTGGAAACTGAGATAACAGACCATTTCTGTCTTAAGCCTTTTCTTTTTATCCTTCTGGGGTCTGTAGGACTAAGATTTCAGTTTCCCTGTGAAATTCAAGCATAATTTATCCCCCGCAAAGAAACATAAACAGATGTCCCTGTTCCAGAAACACAAAGACCAACACATGCTCACTCCCTTATCTTGCAGGAAAACAACTCTCAGTCGGGGTGTCGGACCACCTCAGGCAAATCTCAAAGCAGCCAGCAGATTGTGGGGTGCTGTCCAGGGACCGTGCTCTTACCTCTCTGACAGAATTCTGGTTCAGGCTGGTGCTGGTTGTTTTGCTTCTCTCACAGCCTGATTGCTGGCTCATTAGGGAGAGGAGTCCATCCGGAAATTTCTCTGCTTTGTACCTTTTGTGTAAGGAAGCCGGCCAAGCATGGGTAACCAGCCCTGATCACAGCATCGCAGTCGATGGGACGCAGTGCCACTGAGAGGTGGATCAGGAGGTGTGTGTGTGTGTGTGTGTGTGTGTGTGCGCGCGCGCGTTTGTGTGTGTGTGTCTGTGTGTGTGTGCGCGTGTGTGTTTGTGTGTCACACAGAACCTCGATTTTTAGGGCTTTATTACTCCATGCCCTACTGATTGCTTTCAGGTAACAACAAAATCAGATCTAGAGCAGCGGGTGATTTGACATCATTTCCATATTTGAGCATTGCTTCTCAGAGGAGGGCAGCTGTGCTGCCAAATTCTTCTATTGTCAGAGCTGGCATGTGCAGTCCTATGATGCATCTACATGGCCCTTTTCATATCAGTATGTAAGTGGGAAAAGTCTAACAATGTTAAAATTTTGGCTTTGACTCCTGGGAATTACACCGGAATGATAAAGATGCCTACATTTGCCGGAGGTAATTATAGATTAGCATTTAACCAGCCCCCGCAATCTACCATGGCCTGAACTCAGGTCTGCCAATGCCTTCTACCTTTTTAAATTCAAACAGTATGTGACAAACCTACACCGCTGAGGCACAGGAGAGACATACAGTATCCACAAACAGTACACCCACCTGAGTCTGAGCGGCTGCAGCCAGGCCGAGCGGCATGTTACAGCCTCGCTAATGAGCGCTGGCAGGAAGCTGTCAGTGGAGCGTCACCGTGGCGACCCGCGGCGCGCCCCGCTGTACAGCAGATGAGCTGGGTGCTGCAGGTGCCCGCAGTCTCAGCTCATGAGGTCGTTAACACTTCAGGTGCTAGCTCCTCTCCTGGGCAGGTGCTTTTATCACTGTCTTATAGCACTGGCATTCAGCTTACTGCCCTGGGTTACGAGCTTGTGGAGCCACTGAGTCTAGTGTCAGAACCTGCTGGTTATTAAACCCTGGAATTATCAGTGTGGTCTCTATCTAGACTCCACATTAGTGGACATCACTATGTATAATATAAATGTCATACATAATTGTATACTACATATTTAGTATATGTACAATATTACATAAAACATAAAAGACAACATAAAGTGTTGGGGGACAGAATTAAGACTGTGGTGTCAGTACATGGGTCCTCCTGTTCAGTATGCTGGGTCAGCAGAATCATGAAATGATGCTTAGTGATGCTTTTAAAAATAAAAAATGATGCGAAATGAAACATGAGATGGAGAGTGTGATCCACCTGTGATCAGTCTAATGATTGGAAGAAGGCTTTGACTGCAACAACTAAACACTACTTTAATATTAGAAGACTTACCCGTCTGTTCCTCTTTGACTCCCCTCCCTCCACCTCCCCCCCCCCCCGCCCCATTTCACAGATTCGCTATGAGATATAGACATACTGCACATACCCTACACAAAGGAATACACCGATTAAACACACACACACACACACACTCCTGCTAGTTCGTGCCAGGTCCCTGGTGCTTGTTGAGAGGCAGGCTGCTGTCTGGATTAAAGGATCAACCCCTCTTTGTCAGACACTGGTGGATTACCGCTGTAATCTGCCACATTGGCTCTGACCTGTAATTGAGACAACGGCTTGCCAAGGAGCCCATCGCAGCCTCCCCTGATGTGCCGGAGACCAGGCTGGGCACGGTGTCTCTGGATTACCACACAAAAGAATGGGTACTGCAAGGCTCCTGTCACCATTGGCTGGTTAATCTCCTCTAATGAGAGGCCTAATTAAGTGTGAAGTGCCCCTTAGCGCCCCGGTCTGCAGCCTAGGTGCCCGAGGGCGGTCTTTGTCCGGGATGGGTGGGGGGGGGGGGGTTGTGATCGGCGGCGTTGGCGCGGCTGTCCGTGCACAAGCATGAGCGTGCCCCAGAGCAGGGGTGGTTGGGGAGGAGGTCATGGTGGTGGGGGAGAGGGGGGGTGTTTGGGCTAAGAGGCTCGGTGTTGCGTAATGTGCTTTTTTTTGCGATCGTGCCGCGAGGTATCGGACCAAAGCGCCAGAACCCGCCTTGGGGGTCCATCGCATTTGCTCGCCTGTCACGTCTGTCGGCGCCGCGTGCGCCGGGTGAGATGGCGCTTATCTCAGTCCACGGCTGGTCGAGGCGGGGGGGCGGGGCAAAGGGGGGTGAGCACTCCAGCAACAAAAACGCCCCCCGTCCCCTTCCCTTTTTTCCTACAACATTTTACACTGTCTGTTCTGTAACAATGACGTGGCAGGAACAGCTGTAATCTGGCCCTGAAAACGGATCTCTGGGGCAAAGCTTTTGAACAGACTCTCTCCGCCTCCCAAAGAGCATAAACATGCATTAGATCCATACTTGAGTTGATGTGTTAGGGGCAGCTGTTGCTGGAGCGCTACGCTAGGGCCGTGTGGAGCGGCGGCCCTGTCTGTGATCTGGCTGCGGTGGGCGATTAGCCGGTAATGGAGGTGCTGGTGCCTTGGCTCATTGGAGAACAGGTGGTCCGGTGAAAGCTTTCAGCGCATGGCGCCTGCCAGCAGGGTGGATGGGACGGGATGGCGGGGGTTGGGGGGGAAATGAGGCCTGTGATCTGGCTGAGGAGTGCTTTGGCCTTCATCACACCCTTCCCTTATGTTTGGGTTCAGCCTCCATTTCATTTCCCCCACTTTCATGGCAAACAGCCTCAAGATGTATTCTGTTGCAGCATCCAAGGCCTTAGCTTAGAATGACATAAAGGTGGTCACTCAAGAATCAGATATAACTCCTCACCTGATTAAGTTGTGAACTTAGTCCTAAATTTCACCACCACAGTGGTTTTGGCCTTCTCTCTGACCATTTTGATTTTAGGGTTTAGGACAAAGTGACAAGAAAGGACTCAAATTTGGCAACAGCATAGGGGGTTAAGCTTTGACAGTGGTGTGGATCCAGGCTTTATGGAATGGTGTGAACTGTCTGTTTTTGTGGAAAGCATGGGGTGCTTACTGCCATGCTACCATTCTGAACCTAGTGGCATTTTGTAATAGTGAAATATTTTCTGTCGGACAGCTGTCATGGGTGGTTGAAAACTTTCTACAGATGAGTGAAACTCTTCGCTCTAATGAGTCAGCTAAGATATGTGGTAGGAGTCAATTATTGGTGAATCATTCATCAGAATTCTGGAACAGGGCAGTGTGATGCTGGTTGAAGGCTGTAGAGATTATGATGTCACAATGCAAGCCCCCACTATTTAATCACAGCAGACACAGTGGGTAGTAGGTGCCTGCTTTTTGAGCTTCAAAAGCTCAGTCTGAATGAGAAAATCCACTGCTGAAACCGTGTGGTTTTAATCTGTGCCCATAATTATATAACCATCACAATGAAGTGAATAATTATGTAAATCTTAAATACCTGAGTGGCATAGGAGATATCTACAGGTGACATCACTAGACTTCCTGTGAGAATACACACATGCCTGTAGCTATTCTTGGTCCTTTTGATTTGCGAGGTCTGTACTTTGCTGGATGATAGCTCCATACTTTGCTGGATAAATGGGTGATTATTTTGTGTAGGAAAAATGAAAAAGGAAAGATATATGGCCTAAGAGGATAGAAAAGAAGTAGCTAGCAGAATCACACTCATTATTCACGAATGTTTCTTTCCCCAGGTGCGTTTGTTCCCAGCAAGGAAGAATTTCAGTAAAGGATATTGAGAAAAATTTCCTTAAAATGTGATAACTGTTGAATTAAATGTTAAGATGACACTGTTTGATGGATGCCTAACCTCACTAAAACCTTTTCCCATTATGCAGAGCTATGTCGGCTTTATGCAAACCATTGGTGTTCCTTTGAGAATTGATGCATACCATCACTTACCTGAAACTGCTGAAGGTTGACTGAGTGTAATGGCAGTGTGTATTGATTCCCTGTCCTCTCCGAGTTTTATGAGCTATGGAGTCATCAACATTGAATGCATTTGAGCTTCGGCAACATTTATATTGTTACAGCGAGTTTTGGAGCCATATTGCGGAATTGTTTAGAGATGTTTCGACATTCCTACAGCACTTGACTTTGTAAATTGCCCTGACATTCTGCAAGACATTGGGATGTAACATGTTACAGAAGGAGTCTGCATTTTACACAATACTATATGGAAGGAACCCACTTTTTTATCATCATAGAATTGAAAATGGTTAGCGGTGGCTGGAAAGGTTTACACATGGGTGTATTTTGCATTGGTAAAACAGGCTATAATTGTTTTGTTTATGATCATATTGTTAACTTATAGTCTCATGCAGTTGTCAGTGAATGGCTGAATTGCTGAAAACAAATCAAGCCTCCTTAATGCAAGAATTCAAGCTTTTCCTTTAAAGCACATTATAAATGCATGGAACTCATGAAGAGGAGTTTACATAAGTAAACCTGAGCGCATATTGCTTGACCATCTGTTGAATAATAATGGTTAAAATAATGTATGTACCATTGTCAGCATAGTCTTTCTGCGAGAAACCTGGTGCCATTGGAATTTATTTAGCAAGTCTGACATCAGAATAGCAGTGCCCGACATATAAATGTTTTATCTAAATCTTTTCTGTGTGTGTGTGGGTGTGTGTATTTTGTTCGCATTGTCAATCATACTTTGCTTACTGTTGTGTATATATGGTCAGATGGTTTCAGTGTTACTGTATGTAGCTTTGGCAATGTGACTATGGTTGTCCTGCCAATAAAGCAAATTCAATTGAAAGAGAGAGAGAGAGAGAGTAAAATCAAGATAGAGAAACAAGAAAAAAATAAGGTGCAGTTTTCTTTTGTGCTTTATGAACAAAGGCATCTGAAATAAAACGTAACTCTCAGATTCCTTTTAAAATGCTTATCAGCAAAGTGTTTTCCTGTCTGCTGGATCCTTTTGTAGTCAACGGTTTGATTGTAGTGTTAATGTCTCGTGACAGATGTTACGTTGGCTTACCCTGAGTTGTGGTGTATGTTGATGTCAGTGATATTGGGACAGTCTGCCTGTATCATGGACAGGATGTAAATGATCACATTCTGTCTGGAAACCCAGCCCTGATTAACCCTGTTTGAATCCCCTGCCAATTCTGCGCAAAGATATAACATAGCATCAAAGGCTCAGTGCAGCATTTTAAACCTTTGGAGGGGTGTAGTGTTTCTTTTGTAATGCTCTAAGGCTTCTATCTTATACAGGTCAAATATACGAGATGACCTGAGTGAGTCTATGATTCTATCATAAATGCTCTCGTGAGATTTACAGTAGCAAGGTTGATATGAATGTCAAACCCATACGTACAGGAGTTTAACCGGTGGGCGAACAGTGGGCATTTTATGATTATTTTATGGTCTGATAAATCAGAATATAGAAATATCACCGGCTTCAATGAGACCTTTTGAATAATTTATAAAATCCATCCCCCTGTACTCCTCAATAAGTAATAAAATGGGACTGTAACTGTGACACATTGTCTGAGTGCTTGTGTTTTCTTTTCCCCCATTCTCAAACTCTAAATAGCTTGGGTCTGAGTCTGGAATCAAAGACAGGGACTAACCAGCTTACATATCTGTCGCTAGCTGGAGCAGAGAGCTGTCTGGCAGGTTGGGAATTAAAGATGTGCTGAATCAATTCTCTCGTACGAGCCATCTTTCTTTCCTTTGACATTTAATTGAATTTAATTTTAATTCTGAGGGAGGAGGAAGGAGAGAAGAGCAAATTGTGGATTGAAACCCCCATTTATGAAATACTTGGATGTTCATTTTCATCCCCCAGTGGAAAATAATGTAATTAATTCCCCCTGTGAAATACTAGCCCAGCACACATGTCTGAACCTGATCAATTTGTAAACCTTCAGTCTGGGATTGTCTCAAATAAAATTAATTAGCTGTTAATGAAGTCTCCGGCTCAATTGTCATGTGGCTTGGATTACACAAAATATAAGATGTTTCTGATAAAATGATTTGTGTGAGTGAGAGTAGAATAAATCAGGCTGCCACTGACAGCGCAGTGTGGGGGCGGGGTTTAGCTGTATGTGCACGCAAGTGTCAGTTTAACTGGCATCAGCTGACAGAGGGATACTGGCTGTAATAACATGAACTAACACACATTTCCCAATTCTGCCAGAATTCCCTGTATTAACATATGTTTCCAAAGTATTATATTTTCAGTCATCGTGATAGCAGGCCAGCTATATATTGAAATTGTTACATTTTGAAATAGCATAAGGTCAATATTGTCTTTGAAACATCAGTGAATACATTAAATAGAATATCATGCAATCATGAATATTGTATCTGCTCTTTACTGTCAAATGTTTTTGCACCATCAGCGCCTGTGTAACCTGACTACAGTGACACGTGTGGCTACTTTATATAATTATAGTTCTGTTTATTCCAGTTTTTTTCATGATGCTTGCTGAATTTTTTTGGCCAAAAAACATTTCTGTGGTGTGGTGAAAGTCATCTTCTGTGAAATCCACATTCAAAACACCAATTCATCATGTTGGCTTAGTTTAATGGACTGCTGTTGCCATTTGCAAGCACAAGCTAACATGACTGAAGTATGTTTCCATCACAAATGCACTGAATAATGAAACATGATTATATGAATTCACACTACATTTGATTAAAATAATGTTTCTTCCCTCAGTCCATCCACCTAGTGTCTCTGCACTAAATACTGCATGCAAAGTAGAGTCCAAAGGAAAAGACTAGAGGGATAGACACTAGACAGCAGCCCACCATTTCAGCAGCTTGGTCTGTTTTACTCACTTCGTTTTTAGAGGCTGTATAATAAACAGTGGCTGAACAAACTATTCTGTCTTCGCTCATTGGAAGTTAAAACTTATTCTGCAAAAATGAATGCTAATTAGGGGGACATGTAATAGTCTTATGTACAATTGAAAGACAAATATTAAACATAATTGTCTTCCTGTGTGTATCCTATATAATTTAAACCTGGCCTACATTTTTTAACTTGGGAGCACATATGTTACAAAAAAGCTCCCAGGTAAAAAGTTGAAGCACAGAGCCGTGGCGGTACCCACTTGTAATTCAGCCCAATGCGGGCGGCATATTCGCAGTCGCCTAGGGAACAGAGGCAGGTTTGTCTCTTTGTCTACCTGCCTGTGAGTGTGCAACCTTTTCATCATGCCACAAAAGGACAAGCCCCAGGGAGGGGTGCTGCGGCTCCCCTCTCCTTTCTCCAGCGTGTGTGGAAGAAGGCACTCGGCTCTGTGTTGGTTTCTCAGGTGCGGGCTGAACGCTCAGCAGCTAGGCGCCGTGAGAAAGGTCCTGAAGTGCACCTGGTTCCATTTCAGAGCTTTCTGCAGGGGTTGGCAGGATGATAGAGACCTGCTTGGTGCTTCTTATGATGTAAAATTATGGGGTGTGTGTGACACAGTGAGACAGGGGTCGAAAAAACTCCCCTCTTTACTAATTACATATGGCTGCTGGTTGTTAATAGTGGTGGGTTATAGCAGTATCTCATACCTTTACTTGGCCTTTTCATTTTGCCTATCACAAGGGAACAATCAAATCTGTTTTAAATTAATCTTATTATCAGTAATATGGCCGTAATAATGGCAGTTTCCAAAAGCTCGGGTTTGATCTTATTGCTTTGACATCACAGGTTCTCACCTGGTACGTGTCATTAGCTGGCAATGATTTGGACCCTTCTTGTTTGGGGTTGACTGATTAATGACTAGTACTTATTGGTGAGAAAAGCTGAAGGGTTTAAAAATGAATTTTATGGGGAAGCAAGATTGCATTGTCTTAAATTATCAGTAAATTATGATGAATGTTATCGACAGGTTATGGTACATATTGTTTACAGTGTTGCCCTTCAGACTGAGCATACAAAAAAAAAATCCCAGCTAGCCTCCGTAATTAACAGTAAAAGATACTTTTCATATAGATGCTCAGTGCCTGAAGTTATTGCCTGTATAGCGACGCTATCTGCTTTCTGTGAATGTTTGTTTTCCATGTAGGTTTGGTTTAATACATATTAAATATTTTATTTAGCTCTGGTACTATCTAAAGAGAAGTATTCTGTCCTCATTCTTACACCACTGCTGAAGTTTATTTGTTAAAGCCTTAATTGGTGCTTTCATGTCAAACCTCATGACAGAATATTGACTCCATGTCACTCTGAGCTCAGAAGCGCAAGTGCAGCAGTGTCTGTAATGGCTAGCTGCATACATTTACCACAGACTCCCAATACCAATTCATTCATTAAAATTTGAGGTTTCTCTGTGAGATGCAAACCCCTGTATCCCCATACAACCCCCACCCTCCTACCCAAAAAAATATATATATATATATATATATATATATTTGAACTCAAGAATTTTTTGAGTCGTGCCTGGACATTATTCATAATGCTAACTGATGAAACTGATGCAACACTTGACAAGAGACCTACAGCCATGTCCGCCTTACAGAGAACCGAGGGGTGGTGCCAGACGCAGAGGAGGCGCTCGAATGGCATAGTAGAGGAGAACACCTCTCGGAGGAGGCGCACCTCTCAGGCCAAATCACTGATTCAGACAGAGTGTGTGTTCCAGGCCTTCCACATTTGATGCACAGAGAAGCTTAATGTCGTTTGTGAGCGGAGAGCTGAATGTGTGATGGCTAACCGAGCGTGGCCTGGGCCACTCTAACGCTGTCTGCCTCCGCACAGGGGGGGAATCATCACCTTTCCTCCGCTCATTTTCACATTTCCACCTGTCATGTGCCTGATGCTCTAATGAGCTGCTGAATGGAGAAGGTAATTAGCCTCTCCCGGACTGTTCTTTTATATACGGCGCCACGCCCTCGTTTGAATTCGCTGTCATTCACACCGGGGTCACATGGCTGAACTCGGTGTAACTAAAAACCGCAATGTCAAATCCCCTGAGCTGCACCAGAGCACAGCGTTTACTCCACTGATTTAATTACCCCTCACAGATAGTGCACCACAGCCTAGGGAGCAGGAAATGAGAGGAAGAGGGGAGCACTGAGAGAGCAGGAGGGAGCGTTTAGCCTTCCAGGTAGAGTAGAAGGTTGACAATGCTTCCTCCTTAAAATGGGAAAACAAATAAACTCTTAATTTTCAGATTAAGTTTTAATGTTTTGGTGAGGCCATCATTTTAATCACTGGCAAATCATTTCCGTTTCGCAGAAGATCAGAGAGGGAGGGGGAAGACTGATGGAGGCCATCCATGTGTCTTCTTAGTTCAAATACGAACATAGGAGTTAATTTCATCTCGAGCTTCCTCTAAAGTTATGGACATCATTTCACACACACACACACACACACACACACACACACACACACACACACACACACACACACACACACACACACAAATCTTAGCGTTGAGCTTCACGTGGGATGACCACCTCCGTGCTCTCCTGGGCCCACAGACACAGTTGAGGATGTGATCCTGAGTGTTAATTTCACGCTCCTCTTTATTCTTGTTGTGTTGAGGTTTTGGCTCCGGTGAGCAGCTGCAGGTGCAATTAAGCTCAATAACACGCCTGCCTGCCCCATCTCTCTCACTGAGATGCTCCTCTTTGGGAATTAGGACGCACAGCGTGCCTTTGAATGACTTTGGCGTCTATGATATTAAAAGGGTGAAGTGCGGCAGGAGTCAGGGGGTTTTGGGACTGTTTGTGAACCCAGGCTGTGTGCTTTTTTCAGTTACCCTGCAAGCCTGCCACTGAGAAAATCTCTCTCCCTGCTGGCTTCTGTTTTTGTTGTTTGGATCAGGATTTTTTTTTCAATCCTTTTATTCTTAAGCATGCAGTATAAAAATCAGTCCCTCTTTCGGTGTTTTGCTCCCTGCCTCCCTCCCCATCTGTCACAGAGCCTCACACATAGGCCCTACCTCTGTCAGTCTGGCTCCTGTAGGTGTGAGAGGGTACCGACTGTAACATGAGCATCCCGTCCCACCTGGCCCTCAGGAAAGGCAGCAGTGCAATCACGACGGTTTAAGAGCCTGCGGAGTAGAAAGTGTGACTGAAATATATTATTGCAGCGGGTGGGCTTTATGCATATTGCTGCAGAGACTTCCTGTAGGGAAGCTTTAATAACAGTAAAAATCTCTCACATGTGATCTGTCAGTTTGCCATTTCAAACGTTGTCATCGCAATATGGACTGATGGCTGGAGAGTGATGCATTGGCATATGTTGCTCTTTGTGTGCTTCCCCTTTGCTTCCTCCCATTTTGGAATACCCAACTGTATACATGCCATCTCATCACTGCCACCTCTTCTGTCAATTTGTGAGAGCACAGGCATGCACATTATCTCCTGAAAAACACATGATGTCGGCTGTCTATTCTGTTCACACTGGAGTTGTCAAGCAAAGTTGAAGCAAGACACTCCATGCTTTGGGGTAGTGGGGCCCCTTTGTACTGCAGTAATTGGCAGAGAGAAATGAGACAAAGACATTCCTGCTTATTGTGTCCCTTCCTCCCTTGGCAAAGCTACTGCCAGTTATGTGTGGGCTACAGCTGGTCTGATCAGGTTTGATCAAAGACCATGCGCTCCATTAACACACTGGAACATGCCTTAATGTGGTGCCAAGAGGAGACACCCAATGGCCCAAATATTTATTGCTTTTTAGTGTTACTCAGACTTCATATACTTTTGGTAAATGTGAAAAGGCAGGTGTCTTTGTATGTGAGGTCCAGTACTTTCAGAAATACTTCTATTTTTTCTCTAATCCATTAGCTGTATCCCTTAGTGATTCCAGTCAGCTTCAGTCCAGCAGCCACCCGGGAGCTTATTGTCCTTCACTGCCTTATGGATGGCAGACATCATGGTGAAGCTCACTGGAAAGAGATTTGAGCCAATCGACCTGAATCAAAACCACCATTCGCTGTTTTTTTTTTTTTTTTCCCTCATCAAGGGCAGGTACAGCCTGGCTAGACTATTCTGTGGAATCATTCCTGTTTTTGCAAAGCTTGTAAGAAACGGCAGAGAGGAGGAAATTTCACTTTCTGCCAAATGTCAACATAGAAGGGGCTCGGAATTCCAACATCTCCAGGAATAGATTAAAGTCAGAAAGCTCTGGAGTGGAACTGCCCCTGGCGGGAGAAGATATTTAAGTTTCTGGGATGAAAAATGATTCTGCTCACATCGGTTGCGGTAACTTAAAAGGTTATTGTTATTGCACCGCCCAATGCTTAGCTTTTTTGAATAAGACTCACAGTTGACATGCACACCCGGTGGTGACCAGCTAGGTAGCCTTTGACTTCATCTCTAGTGTTAAATGTCCTGTATCGGGCATTTCATTAAATTGCTTCTGGTGTTTTTTTTTTTTTTTTTTGTTTATTGTCATAAAAACTGATTTCCTAAACCATTTTCTTAAATGAGGGTTAGCATATTATTTACCAGATTCTCTATGGGGGTGTGTGATTTATTATTTTCCCCCCGAATATCTTTCAGTTTTCTGAAAACGAGAATGGAGGCTTGGATACCTCAGGTGCCATCATTTTCTGCAAGAGGCAACAGACACGTCAAGGGCCCTTGACATGAAACTGCAGTGGATGATGGGATTATGACAGGATTAGCAATAAAAAGGATTGGTTAAGGCCCCCTTTTGTCAGTTGTCAGCAGCTTTGAGAGAGAGGCAGAAACAGAGGTGGAAAGAGACACACAGAGAGAAGATAAGAATGTGGGGGAGGTATTTTATGTCTTAATTATTCTTTGATGCTCAGAAACGAATCCAGTTGAAATATTGTTCCCGTGAAAATGTCTGCGTTCGTTCTACACAATAAAATAAGTGATGCTCAATTAAGGTACGGCATCTGATACACCTGTTATTTTAGTGTGTTGGTGTTTTAATGTGGTTTGACAGCAGTTGTGAGCCTGTCACGGTCCTGCCACTGAGGCACAGTTGAACTGAATGGAGCCGTGATGATAATGAGAGACTCGGGGAAATGTGTAGCTCTCTCTCTGTGAAGCTCGTGCTGGATGAGGTGCCTGGATTCCCACTCAAGTTCATTCGAGGACAGGGGTCAGAATACTGTGTGATTGAGGTCGTCTCTCTGCCCCCTGATCATTAGAACAGTAAATGAATAGGTGCACCACTGGAGATAGGGAAGAACCACTTTAAATGGAACACTGCCAGCTGAAGTAGGATTTGATGTCAAGATTGAAATGTGACCTTTTTTTTCCTCAATTGAATTGGTGAAAGCACAGCCCTGTTACAAATGGAGCTGTTTTACAGGGTGCATGTGGGGTTTGCTTACTCCGCTGAATTCAGGACCGAAGCGTGGAATAAAGGATGATCCTGTAATTTCCCTCCTCCTTTTCACTTGTCCAAAAAGATGGATAAAGTTTGCCGTGAGGTCCAAGGTTCACCCACCCAGCGAATACCTTGAGTGGGGCTTGGGAGACCGCACTGTGCCGCGCCGTGCAGGGCGGCCATTTTGGGGATCTGATGGTGACACAATGGGGTCTGACTGAGAAACGCCTGCAGTTTATTTACCACCAGGTCTCTGACTCAAAGCACTGACAGGCATTTTCACACATCGTTGTGCATGTTAAACACATCATACTGCCCACTGCAAGGTTTCCTCCATGAAAACTGAAGGCTATTTGAACGGTTGAATATCATAGGTTGTGACACAGTTCTCCACTGAGCCACTGCAGGTAACTTTATAATAAAAGAGCTAATTTCTCAATTTGGCTCAGTGTTTTGATTGCAGTTATTAATTGCAATAGTGGGAACTTGAAACTGATATCCAAGTTTTTAATATGCTGTGTCAACTGGTAGTAAGAGCAGGAAAGGTCTTTAACATTACTCAGATCATTTTAATGAACTTTTAGCACCTTGCTCACAATGCTAAAATAACTGCAGTGATTGTGATCATGATTAACATACAGCAATTTGTGTAGTCCTACTGGAGAGTGGGGATCGGAGGGAGTCGCGTTTTTGGGTTTTATTTCTGTCTGAGTACGAGGCTGTGTGTACAACTCAAAAATTTGCCCAGTTCAGTCTTTGCTGATGTGATCGAAAAGGACGGGGTCCCCTGATGTATGAAGGCTTTTATAACAGCGTTACGTAACTTTTTCATTATCTTTTCTTTCAGCACGTCCACTTTCCCCCCTCAAAATGTTTCCTAAATAACACGGTGAATGGCTCTGAAGGTGCATTAGCATCACACAGTAGCTGTGAGAATGTGCCATTAGCTGTGTTATTGTCTGTTGTCGCGTTTTAGCGTTTTAGCTGTCGTGTGCTGGATTCTTTGTTTCGTATCTCAGATATTCTGGAATCCTGATTAATAAAATTTGGGAAATTGTCCATCTTTTTATTGTTCTGTTATTTACATATGAATGTATTTATCGAGCTATATGATAGACTGTAATTCAGACGGGTCTGAAATGGCAACATACATGAAGTAAATGTCAGAGGAGAAAAAAAGTGGCCTAGTAACTGATGCAGAACTGCCATAATTGGAGTGAATAGGCATCAAGTTGAAACACATCACAAAGATACAGAAGTCATCTAACATTAAAAAGAATAGTGGCTGGCTAAAGAGTGATGGAATTAAATCACAGTGAGGTTACTTCCTCTTAGGCTGTGATGTGAAATGTCCACCGAGGATAATAGTGAACTGTGAAAGTAAAATTAGCTGAACTGTCATCCCTCTTGACCTGTAAAGGAGAGCAGCCTTCACTTCCATTCCTTTGCATCTTCACGTTCCTGTGAAACCCCAGTGAGAGGAAGCTTGTTAGTATCGTTTCCCTGAGTCATGTTACTGGCCCTGGTGTGGGTTTTCAGCACGTCGCTGTTCAACCGTCTGGGTTTTTTTTCTAGGTTTCGACTGTCAGGCTGTTGTCTCATTTCCATTTGCAACAGCTGTGTCCTTGTTCCCCAATTTACTCACACTGGAAGCTAGTTTATAAATGCCAGTGTTGTTCAGAGTTCCTCCACGATGGCAAACATGCTACACGTGGCTGTTTGTCTGGCCCAGATTAAAAAAATCTCTGACACTAATGTTCATCCTTATTTATGAAGCGATGCCTCCACTGGCCGCACATTAATTATCGGCAGTGCACACAATTGTAATTAACACATTGAATTTTAATTAACACTTTAACTGTGAACAAATGGGACGGGAGCGCGGCACAGCGAGGCAGTCCTCTGTCCGCCGTTAGCCCAGGGAGCGCGGGTCTGGGCTGACCCACATTACCGGGCTGGCGCCCACTCTCCAGACGTGCGGCTATCATTCCCTGTCACGCCGCTGCGGTAATGGAGCCAGACGGGGATGCTGAGGTGGGGGGAATCGAGGTGCATCCTCAGCATGTTGTACTGACGGTGAAGGTGTATGTGTGTGTGAGTGAGTGTCTGTGTGTCTGTGTCTGCGAGTGCATATGCGTATGCGTGTATGTGTGTGTGTCTTTGTGTTGTCTGTGTGCGTGTGTGCGTGCATGTGTGTGTAAGAGAAAGAGAGAGAAAACTATTGAGTATTGCAAAAAAGGACAATAGAAAAATCACCATCAAAACAGAAATTAGCGAGACCCACTGTTCATCTCTGTTGTCACTCTCCATAACATACAATTACAATAATAATCTCTCTCTTCATTTCCCTGACAAGTGACACACTTTACTGGCCATTTTCTACCTCATTCAGAGAGAGAAGCGGATGGTGTTCACACTCATACAAGTAAAGAGAGAGAGAGGGAAGCAGCGCAGTCCCAGAAGCGTTGACACTGACCTCCAATATGGTGAGGGGGCTGGGGGTGGGGGGATTCATCGCTCATCACCCCCCCTGGGGAGCTGCATCCTCCTGGGGAATGTTCCAACTTTACTCCATGGCTTTGTGGGCTTTGTAGGCCGACTCTGACACACTTCCTCTTCAGACCCAAGAATGCCTCTACCCTGTGTAAAGTACTTATGCACTGTCGGGTTCACTTCCCCATCCCCGCTCTCTCTCTGTTGCTGCCCTTACACTAATAGCCTCCCACAGTGATTGTTAAGACAGTTGAGGAGCTGAGGAGTGAACTAGACTGACATGTTCCTCAGCTGGTTGGATCTGAGAGCCGGCTAAGGCTGGAAACGGGGTAGGGGCAATCTAATAAAGCAAAAGGCCACAGTAGGCGAGACCTACTTTATTCAGCTTCTGCCAAAAAAGATGAACAAACCTCAGCAACAGGGTCCAACACTGAGACGCTGGGGTCATTCACTTTTTCTCTCAAATCACACAGCTACCATACAAAATCACTTCTCTTTCCATTGCACTTTGGAATAGTGCATGTATCACATTTAGATGCTTTGCACTACAGTGTTTCAGCAGATTTGTTCTACCTCTTGTCTGTCCCAATTATACCCCCTGTCGATATTTCAATCCTCATCCCATGCTAGTGAATGAGGTCTGTACATTCCCGGGTACCAGTTAGAGGGCACAGTCAAACAGTCCATAAAAGATGGGCTGTATTGGAAAAGTGTAATAGATATTTGTGTGGTGTTGAGGGGAAGTGGCGTGACTCTGAAAGCTGCCGTTTGCTGATTCGGCTCGACTGGCAAGCAGTGCCTCCCGACATGGCAAAAGGTGAAATGGTGCTTGTGAGTGCGGATTTGCGCCCACGCCTTTTAAATAACAAGGTAAATCTACCGTCAAAATCCATTTGGGCGACTTACCGAGCGGTCCATTCCCATAAACGTTCCTGTTCACTAAATGAGCAGGGGGGGTTTGAGTGTGCAACGTCGCGCTTCCCCCCTCGGCTCGCTGTGCCCGTTAGGAGCAAGTTGAGGATATCAGATGTGATGTGAACCTCCACTCGGAATAGCGGGCTGGAAATCCTTGTGCACGAAAGAGCTTTGCACATCATCGTGCTCCTCCTCAAAACATTTCCTCCAGAGAGAGAGGGAGAGACAGAGAGAAAGAGAAGACAGAGAGAGGGAGTGAAGGAAATCACTAAATTCTTCACAGGTCACCCTAAATGTTTTTGGGAAAGCTGAATTCTGCTCACAGACGCCTTGGAAACGCTGCAGAGACCAAACAAATTTTCCTGGCTGGCGAGCCCGGGATGTTGTGAAAAAGGAAAAAAAAAGCAGCAGCTAATCCAGACTTCTAAGCAGGGCTCTCCAGAGCATTCCTCCCAAAAACAATAAGGGCCTGCCTGATCCCACTGAAACTGCTCCATAGACCTTTCATTTTCCCCACCTAATTTTTCCCCCCTCCGTGTCCTTTGATCTGATATTGAGAAGGCCAGCAGTTGCTACCAAGTTAACACAATTGTGTATGTGTGTGCCCTTGACATTTTTGTGTCTATGCCATTCTCCTTCAAGGAAGTGATGTTAAAATGTATTCTTGTCTCAGGGCTGGTTTTCCTTTCATGTCCCCCCTCAATGTGGATGTAATGTCTGTCCCTGTGCAGAAACACAAATCCTCCATTCTTTCGTCCTGGGGGGACATGTGATGTGGCCTATGACAGACAGTGCGTCTCAGGTCATGTGAGACCGCCTCACGTGAAGAACGTTGCTGTAAATCAGAACCCCTCCCATTTCTGTCCACGCTCAGATCGGCCCATTTGTAGCGCATGTTTGTAGGTGAATACATTTATGGTCTGATCGATTTGTGCAATTTTCAGAGCTAGCGACGTTTTTACAGCCCCCTGTCTGCAGAGCGCGTGTAGCTCTGACCTCGTCCTCTGTAGCAGGGGTGGAGAGCGGAACCATAATGTTCAAATTTTCTCCCAAACCCTGGAGCGATCACTGTCCCCCCTACCACAGGTGCTCCCTGCCATCTGACGAATGACCTCATTTGTCCCCATTACATCCCCTTTATTAATCTCTGACTCTGTAATGCAAATGACAGACTCTGAAAGGGGGTGGAGCAAGGGGCCAGGCAAGACTAGACGATGTCAGGAGTCGGGGTGAGGGACCGGGGTGAGCCACTTCATCTTACAGAGGGGACATTTCCCTTTCTTTCTCTGTCCCCCTCCCTTCTTCTCCCTCCCTTCCCCCACCTCAGTCTGCTACTGGTGGCATTTATCACATTTTGGAGGGGTCAAGTGAGACCAGTGCTGTTTATTAGGTGTTCATGTCACTGCGGCCGTGGGCAGAATCGATAGCGTGCATTACTGTCTGTGCGCATGTCTGCAGAGGGGCTAGCCTCACAGCCTAAAATGCGGAATTATATTAGGATGAATCGAGAGGCCACTCCATGAAGAGAATCCCCCTCAAACGTTATACCAAAGGGGGCCAAAAAATGTAAAAATCAATACTGCATGGTGGCTGAGGAAATTGTGTTTTATGTGATGTGTGCGCAGTCTAAAGGGATCCCCCTTTTTTTTTTTTAATTTTCCATTTTTATTAGATTTTATATAAAACATCACCTGTCTGAGCCTGATCTGATGTGCCTTTATTGTAGGGAATCACATTCACTGCTTCGGATGCCTTGCAGACCTCCCTTTATAAACCCAGATTTATAGTAATTCCCAAAATCCAGGGAAGCAGTGCGTTGGAGTGGGAAGAACGTGTAATCCCGTTTGGAGCTGCGAAGCCGAGCCAGCGTGGAGCTCAGACGGTCTGGAGAGAAATGCGGAGAGAGAGAGAGGGAGGGAGGGAGAGGGAGAGGGAGAGAGGGGGGAGGAAAGGAGAAAAGGAGCTGTGAATTTCATTAGGCCAGGAGCTGGGGTTGGAAGGACAGCACAGAGAGGGGCGAGGCAGGGGAAAAACACCGTGCTCTCTCTCAACCGCTAGGCTCTTGGCGATGAAATGAGCAGGCGGCGGTCGGCGCGGGCCGCTGATAAATAAGTGATAGGGTGTGGCGCGGGGGTCCCAGGGCCATGTGCTTTGTTTGTGTAGGGCTGCCCCTCCCTCCTCCTGGAGGTTTGTTGCTGTGAATAATAGATGAAAGCCCTGGATGGTGTCTGGTTGGACAGGGGGACGGGTCGGTGGGGAAGCCTTTTTAAGCAGGCCATGGAATGGAGCATCCCAAAACTACACAGGGGGAAGTGGCCAAGGATTTCACAGATGGTATGTGCCCAAGTACAGCCTCAGGCACTCAGGTGTGTGTGTGTGTATTTGTGTGCGTGTGCGTGTGTACATGAATGTACACGTGCGTGTGTTGTGTGTGTGTGTGTGTGTGTGTGTGTGTGTGTGCGCGTGTGTACATGAATGTACACATGCGTGTGTTTGTGTGTGAGAGTGGGTTTGTGTGTGTTTGTGAGTGTGGGCTTGTGAGCATGTGTGTGCATGTGTGTTTGCGAGTATGGGTGTGTGAGTGTGTAAATGAATTTTCCTGCATCTGTGTGAGTGTGGGTGGCTGATTTAGGTTCAGAATGGGACTGAGCTGTGCTGGGAGGAGGAGACAGATGGTGTGGAAGATGTGTGGTAAATGGTGACATGGGGAACCAGCTCTCTGCCGTTAAGGAGGATCTAAGATTATCAGGGCTATACAGTCTCTGAGCTCCCATTTCCCGCTTACCACTTACAGTACTGCCAGCAGCATTCAGGCAGCTCCTGTCTCTCTCTCTCTCTCTCTCTCTCACTCTCACACACACACACACACACACACACACTCATACATACAGACAAATAAATACACCCACACACATGCACACACAGACGTATAACCACATATGCACACACACTCTAATGAGCACACACACACACACACACACACACACACACACCCCAGCATTAGTAACCTATTTCATTCATCATGCTTTGAAGAAGGGAATATAAAAAAAGCAGTGTAGCACATTAATCTCACACAGCGAAATCATTGCATATGGAATTAATGCTTGCGGGAGGAATGGTGGTGTGGGGTATGGGCAGTATAGAGCATTTTTAATGCAGAACCTAAGCTTGATAGAAAACTAATTCACCTGATAGAAATCGGATCTGAACTGAGAACAGAGTAAATTCTCATTTGTTTGTTTCTCATCCTGCAAACAGCATGAGTTTAGTCGGCGGTGATGTCCAGTGAAGGCGAAGTGTAGAGCCATACTGGGGCTGTTGAAGCTGGGGTCCCTCCTGTGTGCTTCCTGCGTTTGTGCGTTTGGCTGGGAGCCGGACAGAAGCGGCAGGAGGAGGAGAAGCAGGTGGAGCCAGACCCGTGCGCTTCGAACCAGCGTAATTCTGTTTCTGCCTCCGATTCGGTGGGACAAAGACCCTGTGAAGTGTGACTAACATCCAAAGCCCCTTGAGGAATTGCCCCCCCTCTCCCGTCCTGGGGCGCAGCTGAAAAGAAGGAGCCCCGTGCTTTTTGTTTGGCATTGGCCGGGGCCTTTTGTTGTGGCTTATCTGGCCGAGTCGTGCCACTCACGTTACAGCTACACCCCCCTCCCCCACTCCCAACACCACCCCCTCTGGAAACGTCACTACCTCTCCTCTCATCCAGCAGCGTGACCTCTGACCCCCCTTCATTGTAAAGATCACCTGGCTCGGCAGGGGTAGGGCACCATAGCGCCCAAACTCCATCAGCCAGCCTGCAGAGCGGAGACATGGGGCCGCCACTAATGACCGCATTAGAGCCACCCCCTCCCACCTCCAGCGCCACAAGCTAGACCGCCAGTCCCCATTCAGCCCCAGGGGTCACAGGCTAAAATGGCTGTAGGAACCCCATTACCTCGATAACAGCAGCCCGTTCTCTGCCTGTAATCACCTGCTGGCAAGCCATCCCTCATGCAAGCAGGGCCTGAGATTGACAGGGCAGGAGCGACTCGTATCTCATGTTGCAGCATCCTGAGCGACAGTGGTAATAATTTCGGTTGCATCAGCCTCTGCTCCCGTGCTAAGGGCCCGGCTCTTTATTTACCTCATATGAAGGGTGACAGAGCGCACCTCTCTCCACGCCAGAATCTTAACGAGGGAAACCCCTGTGCAGGCTGATAACGAACGCTCCCATTCTCTCCCTCCTTTTTTATGAGGTTTCCAAGGCTACGCCACTCAGTCAGCCAACCGCTGCCGCGAAAACCTCGTTGCTGTCATCTCATTTGGCCGCTTCCCCCACTCTGCCGCTAAAAACCTGCCTGTTTTCTCAAACCTGGGAGATGGGAGCTGAAGTACTGCTTGAAGATTCCGCCTCCAGGTCCCCGCCACACTAGATACAACAGAATTCAATTCCTAATTGGTGAAATGGATTGTGGGATTTGCACTGTGCCTGAAGGAGCAGCAAGGCGAAAAGTCCTCCTGTATTAGAGGGCGTGGCACCTGTCTGTTTTGTCGCCGAGCGTTCCTTCGTCATCTAGTGCCTGAATTCTCCTTTATGAGCAGCAGCTTCCCACTACCAGTGAAGGGCTGTTAAGCTGAAAACAGTGCCGTGCTCTGGGCTCCGTGCCTGCGTTCAGCGCTTGCTGCCATCTTGTGGTGAAGCACAGAACTGTCTTTTTGAAAAGAATTTACACTTGCAAAACAACCACATTTCATTATAAGGCAGATTTTTACATCTGTCTTGCTGTTTTAGGCCTGTGCCTGCTGGCTCTTTCAGCCTGTGTGCCTGATTTGGAAATGTAGCTCAATCACCCAGCTACAGGGTCTGGTGTTGCACATGATAAGATCTGTGCAGTTTTCTCATTGCTTCTGTTCTTTTGGAAGTATGAATTGCTGAAGTGAAAGACTGGAAAGCACCCATTGCAGTCTGTTTGTATTTTGTTGCCACTTAAACTTTGTGAATTCAGGAGTTGTACCTGAGGTGCTGATCAGGTGGTCTGTTTCTGTTGAACTGGAAGACTTTTGCTAGAGATGTGTTAGGTGTCAGTTTTCACAGGCAGTGTTTACCACCAACTAAAAATACAGTAACAATATAGTTACAATATAGCTGCAGCATCTATTTCAAAGAGGTTTCGTGTAGATCCAGAACAACAAGCAGCAAAGTGACAGAGCTGTGTAGGGGGAAAGTCTTAATGGAAAATGAAAGCACGCATTGAGTGGGACATTATGTGTTACCTATGATGAGCTTTGGTAGTATCACCAGTGTGGAGTTGCAATAAGTAAGACAATAGTAGGGTGCCTTGGGAGAAATGGAATGCCAGGTAGAATTTAATCTCCTACTTATGTTCTGCAAGCTCTAAAAATCTAGAAAAGAAGAAAGCTTTGAAATCCTAAATCTAAGCCCCTTGAGATATGTTAAGGCATACTAGCCCAATTTCAACATCAGCGCTCACCAGTTGAACAATCCAGCTCAAAATATTGAGCCTACTTGTACAGGGTGACAGATACTCTCATTAGTTTCTCTATCTATGCCTTTCAGATTTCTCCTAAAATCAGTTTTTTTGAAAGTCAGCACTAAAGACAGTGAGCCCCAGCTCTGTATAGCAGTATGACGTCACTAGCGTGTAATGTTGAACCAGCTCTAATCTGAGGAGGGTTGTAATTATGGAGGTGGTTTAGGGTGAATCTCCTCAGCCAGAGAGCACGAAAAAGACTCGTCTTTGATCTCTCGCTCCGAGGAGCCGGCGCACGGAAAGGGTTTGATGAAAGCTCAGGAGGACCTGTTCTGCCAGCCGTGGTTTTTAGCGTGAGTGTCTCCCTGTCTCCGAACATTCCGTCAACATCCCGCCTGTCGCGAGAGGAGGCAGCTGGAGAGGCACGACATTCCCTGAAATCCCACGCCACAGAAAGAGGAGTGCTGGGCTCTGCCTTCAGAGGAGGCTCAGAGGGAATCAGCACACCCCCCTGGCCCTGCTCCGCCCCCCACGACCCCCCCGCTGTCCTGGTTGCGCCTCACAGAGCCGTGCAATTACTGTGATTTTTAATTACGTTTTTTAAGAGTCACATTTATTGGCTGGTTTATTGGGAAAGGCTTGGATTAAAGTGTGCCACTGCTCTCCAAAGATTGCACTATAAACTGAGTTGCTTTCAAGGGAACGTGTGACTTTTTGTTTTGCAAGGAGCATGTGTTCACACAACATTATGATTCATACAAGCAATTCATTTTAATCACTTTTTAATATTTTAGGATGTATAATTTGAAGCACTCAATACTTACTTTAATGGTAGTTATAGGGGTCATTTTAAAAACCTTGAGGTATGAGAAACACCTTTCAATTTCTCCATAAATTCTTCCTTTCTAAACACTCTTGAAATGCCAGGTATTTTTTAATGTAATGAAATCTTTTAGTGTAATGAATCTTCTGAGCAGCAGGGGGCACTAATGCTGTAGGACAGGCTGTTCAGAGAGTTACTGTCCCACCGCTGGACTGTGAAGTTCCACTTTATGCAGCCACAATCATAGTAGATGTATTTGCAGAGTTTGTCATTTTAGCTGCTTCTTTACTGGAAAAAACACTCAGTTTTAATCCATTTGTGCTGAAAACAATGGATGTGGAATTACATTATCCCTGGAAGCCTTCAGGCAGAACTGTAATCGCATTACGCATGCATGATGAATGGGTATAAAATTGTAATGTTTTAATTAAGAGGGTTTATAGACGGGAAGCACGCTGCTTTTCTCCTCTCTTCTGGGGTGTTTCCAGTGCTGTGCAGTCTTATCCATTTTGATGAGATTCCCAGAGTTTCAGTTTGATGTCTTTGTCGTAGAAAGGATGAGTTAATTGTGTGGATCAAATTAATAGCATTAGGTCTTGAAAAATGTAAGCATTGTAGCGTGGCAAATGTTATGGAAAGGGATTACTTTTCATCATTTTCTCAGATAAATATCTTTTCTCAGTAATGTGTCTTGCTCTTTGTTGAGTGGTTTTTAACTGATGTTGTTATATTTTGTGATCAGAATTGAATGGGACCTGCCTTCTTCTTCAGAGTATCAGAGTTTAAAGTGAAGTTGCTTCATTTATCTTAATCCTTGTATCCCTCTAGTATATTTAAGTCTCACTGTATCGCAGCTTGTGTTGAGTTTGCACAGAGACCCTGCAGAGAAATGCCTCCGCTTCTTTGCCTCCGATCGCACCATCTGGTCCTTACGCAGCTCGGAGACCTGTAAGGAGGAAAGGTTAGGAAAGGTACATACATCACCGCTGAGTGCGGACAGCTCCGTCTGAAAGCCCAGCGCTCCGTTCACCACCGTGGACTGCTTCAGCACCTGCAGCCTCACCTGCCCTCCGCTTTACCTCGCCCTCCCACCTGCTCTCTTTCACACAACAGTCAGAACCATTCCAGCACATCCCAGTGCAGGAGTTGCTCTTTTTTTGTTCCAAGCTGGACACCCCCACCCCAGTCCTCTACCACCACCCAGATTAAATAGCAAGTTGTCTGGAGCCTCACTGGATCTTTTAACTTTTTTTAAAGATCTGCAAGAGGAAAAGATATAAAAGGATAGAAACAAGACATTCTATGTCCAGAAACATTTGTTCAAATATCAGATTGAGCAGAAGTGTGTTCTGCTCAATAAATGTTACAGGCTCATAGAGTCACTTGCAAGGCTACAGCAAATAGCTGATATAGCATATTAGAAGTCAGTATTTGCTGTATTTATTCTGCCTGTGCAGATATTTGCAGATGCCTTGTTTTCCTGGTGACTGAAGCACGATAAGCTGAATTCAAATGAAGCCTGTATTTCTTTCCTCTTCACTGAAAATATTTATAGAAGAGGGAGTGAATCAGTGGCTTGGATATGCATCTGGTGCTTCCTGGGTGGGAAGAGAGAAAACAACACATGTGAACAACACGTTGTTCTCAGGTGGTAACGCTGTGTATCTGCCATTCTGTGGATCAGACTCTGAATTGTTTTCCACACCAAGTACAAAACTGGGATACTGAAGTTATTTTAACATCAGCATTGAAGAAGACACCATGCATTTTGGATCTTGCCTCTAAAGTTCAAATCCTGATTTTGTCCACTAGGGGGAAACAGACATCTTGTCTTTGATCAGCAATGCACCCACAATACCTTTTACAACTTTTACTACTCATACAATGAATTTAAACATTACTCTGCACCCAAAAATTACTTGAACAAATTAATCAGTCAAGGATGTTGGGCATCATAAAATATTTCTTGTCAGTAAACAAAGTTTAAATGCAAAAAAGAAAAAAACACATTAATCCTACATCAGCAAGCCTGCCTAGTGATATCTGTAAAATTAAACATTTTCTGAGAGATTGAGACATGAAAATAAAACATGACTGACATTTAGTGCTCTGTTTCTGTTTGTGGGAACACATGTCAGAATCACTTATTAGTTAATATTAGATACATGGCCTTACTCTCTCTCTCAGTCAGTGCAAGTTTAGCCAGCGAACTCTGAGTGATGCCATAATGTTTGTGGGCAAAATGAGTCACTTCCGCTCCTATTTTTCTCCTAGCAGTGAGAAAAAAGGCCATGATGAGGTGGCCGTCAACATTCACGAGGAGGTCTTTAGTTCCCGCGAGGAGAGTTTTACTGTTCATTTCCTGCTTCATGAAGCACATTTGCAAAAATTGAAATTACCTGAAAAAGCTGTGTTGCCCTCGACATGGCAGGTGCTGTATATACAGTGGCTGTCTGGCACATTTCAAGGGCACCTTTCGGTGATTATGTGCTGCAGTTCCTCTTTGTGCACTGGAGCAGTCAGAGAGCCTCATTCAAGGGTCACGCATATACCATTAGCATCCCATATGGGGTTCAAACCTACAACCAACCCCACGGTCTACTGACTTTACACAGGGTATGTTGACAGTATGTACATATTTGCCTGTAATAATTTGTTCTTGGACGTAATGTATTTATACAGTTGGGTCTGTGTTGAAACTGTTCATACCGTTGCCCTAGGGTACAAAAGCAATGTCTTGTTGGGGATCTGTAAGTGGAACCAGGACGCCTGGCAACTGCCTTTGCTTCCTCAGTGTCCTCTCCTCGTCTGGCAGTCTGCCACAATAAAATTTGTCATCAACAAAATTTGCACAACTATTTGTCGAGTCAGATTTGTGCGGGCAATTGTTTCACTGTTCCCCTTCAGTGACTGCCGCCTAAAATACCCCCGCAGCTTAAAACACCAGTGCTTCCTCGGAAGAAAACAAAACGATTGTGTGGCACCTTTTTTTTTTTTTTTTTTTTTTTTTTTTTTTTTTTTTTGATATTTGAGATATTTAATATCTCAAATATTTACACAGCTACAGCTTACAGTGTCCTCATAGTGAGCCAGCTTGTCCTGGCCCGTCTCCATGGCAACATGGAATCCAAGCTGCGCCGCTTCTCGGCCGTGGGCAACGGCGTCTTCCGTGAGCACAGCAAACACCGAGGCATGCCAGAGAAGCAGAGTCTCTTCCCTGGGCCCTCTCTAGGAAAAGCCTGATCTCCTCTGATGTCACAAGCCCCCCACCCGCTTCCCCCTCCACCCCCAAGCACTTAGATATTTGCTTATGATAATGTCCTTTCATGGCCTCCTTGCACATCTTCAAAGTACACAGTCATATGGTGTTTTCCTTTGACCAGGGGGATCACAGTGGTATTACCAGCTAGCCTTGGCTTGCACATTTCTTCCCATTCAACAATGTGCAAATATACAAGTCCCTACTGTGCCAAACAACGGTGGGAACTTCTCATTCTGACAGTAAAGGAAGCTCACAGGTGATCAGAACATGGCAGTGAGATGGAGCTCTGCCAGGGTCTGACATTCTGCTATCAGCTGGGAGGAGGAGAGCGCAGAGCAGACACAGGTTGGGGAGGTTGGCCGTTGCTTAATGGGGGATGGTATCCATGAGGTGGATGAAGTGTAAGCTGGCATGTTAAATATTGATAAGCATAGTATGTGCACCCTCTGGGGACTGGAGGACAGGCATACGTCCTTGTATAATGTAGTACCAGACTTTTATTAATGGAAGCTTGTGTCATCTCTACTTAGTGTGCACCTGCAAAACACTCTATATGGTAAGGAGGCAGTTGGAGATAGAATTCTGGGAAACCCATCAACTGTGAAACATTTCTGAGCGTCACGAAGCATGAGGGGATTTGCCCTATGTGACTGGGTCCTCCCAGGTTCCTCGCTGGCTATCACTAGCACTTATATGAACTAAGCTGTAATAGTATCTATGGTCAGAGTAGAGCAAGTGATTAGCTACCTTCCATTCGACTCGCAAGGATGCTCAATCAGCTAGCTAACGTCTCACAGTATTCTTTGTTTATCCATTTATTTTATTTTGGGGACAAGAACTGTTTAACATTAATTCACAGCAGTTTCTGTAGGTTTTGTTGATTCTGTCTAGTTGGATTTGGAAACATGTTGTGAGGACTCTTCAGCCAGTCAGTGACTTAAGCACTTGGGCTGAAAAACTCCAGCAGCCCCTATGCGGCCCTCCAAGAACTGAGGTTGAGGTCACTGTTTAGCTCCCTCATCATTTCTTCCTTGCATCCTTTTTGATTTCGGTCTATGACATTGTTTTTCCCATTCTCTGTGCCCCCTCTCCCCTCTTGAAATTCACAGACTTGGTGGAGAACCAAGCATGTCTTCCTCCCACCCAGCTTCCTTCCCGGTCCAGTAGCCTTTCGCAGCTGCCAAGCAACAAGGCCTGTGAGCGACTCAGCCAAGCCACACAAGGGGATTCGGCCTATTTAATATTCTAATTCCATGTCTTTGCAATACTGATGCTAATGTGAATGACAACGGCCTGTGCTATCCCTGGCCGTGACGTCACAAGGAAACATTATTGTTACTAATCGATTATAATTAAAATGAAGAGACTGTGATGCAGCATTGTATTTTTTTTTTTATTAGTTTTATATTGACAAGTGATTTAGACAAAAATAATTGTATGTTTTCTCACTGCTCGCTAGGCGCCTTTTATGTAGGCAAGCTTATTAGCGATTGTGTTAAATATTGTCTATTTGTACAGCTGGATTTTTACTGGAGCAGTTCAGGGGACATTATTCAAGCGTCCAACGTGAACTCGGTACCCTGCGAGTACAGTCTGTACTGCTAATAATGTTTCACTTTAATACCAAAGTCTTACTTAGAAATACCGCTGGTGTCATGACGTGCTAATCCCAGAACCCCCGTATGTTTACATATGGAAGAGAGGAGAAGTGGTGCGGTCCTGCCAGCGCTATCTTTAGCCTTATAGCTGAACGTACCTTTGTATGTGATTAATGACTTTATTTTCTCTGCTTAATGGAGCAGAAATGATCAATATTACACCCTTCTATAGATAATATTGTTATTACAGACCATGCATGCACACTTCCTAAAAGACAAGCGAGAGTTACAGTAAGTGCCTTATTTCTTTGGTGTGGGCAAAGTGCTGGGGTGGTCCAGCTGCCATAGTGTTTTAATAGCGGAGTACTCGTGCGAAGACCTTCTTTTCAGACCGCTCTCGTATGAAAATTACGATTCAACATTCGACCTTATTTATTTAACCCCCGCCATAAACTGAGACTCAGACGGTTGATCTACGTACATATGGTCGCATTGATGTCTGTTATAAATACTGACGAATGGCACGGTGGATTCTGCTGACCTACAGAACATTTCCCCAGAACTTGGAATGTTGGGAGACCCTACAACAAAGGATCAAAGATAAACTGCCTAAGTGAATTGTTGGGTTACATTATCTGTCTGCTCGCTTCTACTACTTAAATAAACGTTTCACATTTGAATGATATAAGCAGATGCTGACACCAAGTGTCTGTATTGGAGTGCTTGTGTGGCCCGCTTAAGCAACGTGAGTTTATTTACTTCCGAACTACGTAATATTGTAATTAGTGTCAGGATGGGCAATATATTTGAGGAAACAGCCCTTGCGTGCGTCATCATCAAAATTGCCCATATCAAACACTTCCAGTGGCTTGTTTTAAATTAAACAACTGGCTTTCATACATGTTTAACACTGTAAATGTGGCTGTTATAATTGAATCCCATAAAATGTGAAAGTGCAAAGTGAAAAATGTTTGCAGTACTCAATAAAGCTTTATTAATTCCATGCCAGGTCTGTTCATTGGGCTCAAGAAAGACAGCTTTTAATTCATGCATTTTAGATTACACACAGGGATACATTAAAAGCAGAGAGCCATAAAAGAGCAGTAAGTGCATTTCATGCTTCAGATGTTAATTTGTAGTCGTGGGAACAGGTGAGTCTGTAGCGTGCAGGAAAGGTACTGTGATGGACAGGTGGGGAGTTGGCACAGAAACATAAAGAGCACGCCGTCTGTCAACCCAATAACTTCAGCTGCGCCCTCCAGAGAAAAAAATGGTAGCACAAGGCTTGCTTTATTTCTGTTTGTGGATGTGTGAGTTTACATGCCTGAAGGGCCTGCATCTTTTTACCCGCTAAGCCAGCTCTGCATGTTCATGACTAAATCCCAAAGACGCAGTGAATGTGCAACACCAATCATCTGAATCAGAGACATATGCACAACAGGTTCGCTTTGCTTTATGCTTCCTGTGCATAGGTTTGACAGTTTATATAGGGGGCTTGTTTGGTCTCGTTTTTCTTTTATCTCTCAAAAACGCACCCAAAAATGAGGATGGATCTGGTTCTGGGTGCAGGGAGGATTGGGAGTTGTAGTGATGGTGGATGGATCAATATGGAAGCATGTTCTCGGATTAAAAAAAAAAAAAATGCTCTCTATCTTTCTCCGTTGCTCTCTTTCCTTCTCTGTCTCTCCCTCTCTCCTTGATCTCCCTCTCTCCCCCTCTCACTGTGGCAGTCTCTTTTTCTCTCTCCATCTCTGTGCGGGTGTATGTATGTATATTGTATGTGTGTGTGCGTGTCATCCTCATTTTATGACCCCTCATTTAGCCGGCGCCTACACGCTCACATGTCACTCTGTGAACACCACATTTACTACTTAAGTAATCAGATGTCTTGAAGGTCCTTCTAAAGGTCCCTATGCTTCGTTGCTGACCTCCTGTTAGCTTATCCCTTACCTATTAGCAAGCACTCTCCCCTGCAGCGAGTGACTGTGCGAGAGACGATGGCACGGCACACCGCGGCGCTGGTGACACATATGCCCTGTCGCCATGGGGATCCCCTCCCCCACCCTCCACTGATGGCAGAGGACATGGGGGGGTCAGGGTGGTCAGTGCCCGTCAGGCCCCCGTGCCAGGCAGGGTGGCATGGCCCAGAGGATGGATAGCACAAGGACGTCGCTGCTGCACGCCCCTTGTGGGAAACCAGCTCTCTGCCACATGGAGGGCTCCAAGCGCCGGGTCGCGTGGTTAGGGATTTGAATACCAAGTGGCCCCCTGCTGTCATAGCCTACAACAAGGGTCTTTATCTGGACTGCTCCAGTGTAATTAAATCAAGCAAACAAATCTGCAGACGCTGCCAGTGCCTCTCGGATGATCTGGATCTTTTTATTTAATCTCAGTGACTGAATGTAGCATTGGCCTTTAGTGTTTACCTTGTATTTTGTATTACGAGGGTATCATCATATATTCCACTGACCACTTGCAAGATGGTGGACTCCTCTTTTAAGGATAACACTTTCATATGCATTCTATACATGCAGTGAATTCTATTAAGCAAAGCTTAACACAGATTTGTAATGGTTTATCCTGGAGATTGTTTATATTGATAAGCATATATTAATGTTAATGTATTTCATCAGCAGTTTAACAGTGCATTTTGTAGTTCCAACATTCCAAGGGCAGGGTAGTTTTCCACCACCTGGCGTACTGTGTGGAATGTGTCCGTCCCCACTGCCTCTTACCTGCCCATGCTGGCAGACCTTTGCTTAGATTTCCCCCTGCTGAGCCATGGCCCACCAGCTTCCCCCTGAAGGAGCTCAATGTACATCCCAAAGGCAGTATTTCCCACTGATTTAACATGAAATGCTATGTGGTAGTGCAGATGTGCCTCAGCCTTGAGTATATACAGTATGTACTGTACATACATGGCCATTAAGTATGTGTCTTTATCTATACAGTTTGTGTGCCACTGATGGCAAGGAAAGCCTGAGTTCATTTAAAGCTTCTAAAGTTCTATGTGTTCTGTGCATGGTTTTGTGATGTATCAGATTGTAGAGTTTGCTTCCTATTGAATTTGCACTGTTTCTGACTGCATGTTTCTCCCCGTTTTCTTTGCCACACCGAAGCTCTTGAAACCTTGAAAATGAAAGGCTTTTTTTTCCCCCGGTGTTGTACTTTTGAAAGGACAGATGGGAGTGTATAGAAGAGAACAGAATGAATGATGTTCTTTCACAAGCCGCAGCAGACCACGTTTGCAGAAGCTGAATCAGTGCAGCAGAAGAAGCTTCTTTCTATATCAGAAACCTTTTAGAAAAGCAGTATGTTCACAGTGAATGTGTCAGCTGCTTAGAAATGTAGTCAAACAAAATGCAAATGAGTTGAGGAAAATCTGTTGTGTGTCATGTGTGCGCTTCTCAGAAGGGATGAGGGAAAACCTTGTTGTTCTGGAAATTATTTTTTTTGATGAAGCCTTGACGCGTGTCCATAGGCAAGTATCCCTGCCGTGCAAGATTAAATTCAGGACAGTCTTTGAAGGTAGCACCCCAAACAAACATTAAACAAACCGAGTGCCGACAATGGGCTTGACTGTGTGATTTCAGCTGCTGGTAGTTTAAGTGAGTGTATTTTAAACAAGTAAGTCTTGGCGGCTCAGTGGCGTGGGGCAGGCGGTTTGGCTGTGCTCACGGTTGTTTCTTCCCTGACCCCTGTGAAGCCTGAAAAACAGAACGCCATCAGGCTCCCTCTCTCTCCCTCTACCTCCGGCACGCCAGAGCGGCCTCGCGCTCTCCTCCGCTGTGTAAACAGCATAAGCAGCTGTAGAGATATGCTGAAGTGCTGAAGACGGGCACGCCGAAACCCCAAGCAGCCCGGTCTGTATTCGCACACACTGGTTTAACATCACTCCCACACTGCTGACTGGGGCAGCCATTTCAGGGAGGAAAAAAAAAGGTTTGGGCCTTGTGAGACTGCCTCTTAATTTTTTGTTTCATGTTGTATATTTAGTCTGAGGGTTGGTTAGTTTCCTCCCTCTTCTCATCGCTCCGCTGTACTTCCCTGAATATAAGGCAGTGTTTATTTTTCGAGTGGCCACAATTACACCCCCATGTGGGCCCTGCTGGTGGTCTCTGTGTAGTGGCTGGCTCAGATTATTCCTCACAGCTGTGGAAAGGTGGAGGCCCAAAACTTGTGCAAGTGCTCTGTGGACCGGGCCTAGAAAGACAGCACCACAGCAGACGTCTTTTAATTCTCTGTCCCTGACTTGAGCTACATATACCTTGTGGCCCCTTTCAAATGTCAAGTACAAGGCTGTCCTTCAGCTGAATACCGCTCATATGGAAAGGTGTTGTGTGGGTAGGTATGCGTTTTATCTTGCTTATCATATTACTACTTATCTGCCATTTGAAGGTTTGGCCTACTTTCAGTTTTGATTGGCATATTTGCTGACTTAACTGATGTCTGTTGGGATAAGATTTACTTTTGAAGATCAGGGAATTATGAAATGTTGTTTGCCAGGAATGCTAGTTATAAGCACCAGAGAAGTTTGCCATCTGTGAGGTTGTGACTATAGGTGCTATGTTATGTTATAGCAGATTTATTACTCCTAATCTGACAGTTTTCAGAATCAGTTTGAAGGAGTCGTTTATTTCTGTAGAGACCAAGTGGGTACTAATCCTTACCAGAGCCACTGCTTGTCTAATCTCTCAGAGGTGCCGCATCCACATTGGTACGGTACGTATGTAGCGGGGGCGTGGTCTTCGCGAGCGCACTTCCTCTAACCCTGTGCCCTCTCGCCAGCCGTGCCTTGCTTGATTACCGTCTATTTATACCCCGCGTTATCGATGCTGTTCCCCCTGTTTGAAGGTTTCCTGGCAGGGGAACTGAGCTCTGCTGGCCCAGGGATGGAATGTTCTGTGGAGCAGGGCCTCACTGGGCCTGTGCTGGCGCACTCTGGAGGTGATTATCACAGTCAAGCTGTGCTGCTCTGCGTCCATGCTACGACCATGGCACATGCATTCTCACCTCATTAGGACAGAGCTCACCTCTGCACATTATGCAGAAATGCCGTGATTTTACTTTAAGGCCCACTCCAGCCTAAAGAAATACCTGGAAACCAGAATCGGACTGTAACAATGCAGGACTTTGCTGACTAGTTTGAGAAATTATGCCCCTTCCTTTGCTCCGTAACTTTACAAACAGCATAGCTGTTTCTAGTCTGTAGTATGTGCAAGAACATACATCATGGCACGTGGGTGAATCATCTCAGCAGGATGTCAGAAAATTTACTTTTGTGTCCAGTTACAGATGCTTCCACTAAAATCTCAATTTTAGCATTTGGATCAATGTGAAATATCCATTTTCAAACCATAGGATGTAATATGTAATATGCTAAAATATTAGGTTGAGTCAAATGGGCATTCAAAAGTCTCAATCTTGAGATAGCCTCTTTATAGGTGCTTCTTAGGACCCTTGATTATTAGTGGTAGAGGTGATAATCACACGCATCATCATACTCTTATTGTCTGAACGAATAATTCAGCCAATCAGAGTCTGGGAAATACCCCTGTGTATGTTCATAGTTTACTTTTAATTTTTCTCCAGTAACTTTTCTGAGAGATGCGTTCCTTTGTGTACGCAGCTCGATGGTTTAGTTTTTGGGAAAGGGAGGTGTGGTTTGTTGTTGGCTTTGCGATCACATTTGCAGCATCCTCCATCTGTGTATTGTCTCCCTGGAGAAGTATTTAAATCACAGTTCTCTCCTGTTTTAACTGAATTCCAACCCCCGACGGCTGCCACATTGCTGTCTACCGAACGTGTCAAACACACAGTGTGAAGTTGGCCCTTTTTATTGTTGGAACACTTGCAGACCATGTAAATGGCAATTGCTGTATTCCAGACTGATTACTCTTGGAAATGCGTTTTTCTTTGCTGTGGTTCAAAAGTTGGGAATTAATACAGTTTTTAGTAGATTAATTGTGTTGTGTTTGTGAGGGAAATTAAGTGTGTTTATGTATATGTGCACAATATATGTGGAAGCTGAAAGTACAAACCCGATAAAACATACATAAGACCTTGTATATTGTGCTCTATTGTAAGAGCATAATTTCCGTTACATTTGTTGCTATCACTTTATTATACTTTTGTTGTGACCGCTGTGCCACCCACACACCGATAAAGGAGGGACCAGTGCAGCTGAAGAATGATTCCTCCATTGTAATTGCACTTGTGCAAAAGCCAGTGACTGTATGCCACACCACGGGACACACTACTTACTGTAGCCTAAGAACGACTTACTGTACTCTCCCACAAATTTAAACATAGTTAAAACTCCAGATTTGGTGTTTTATGGTCTGGTGTGTGGGGCCCCCATACCGTCACTTCCCTCTCCCATATTTTTAGGCCTGTGAGTCAGTGTGTGCAATGGGATCTACTACAGTGGCAGTCTGAGGCCTGGAGCCCTCCTTTCCCTGACCTGCAGACTGCCTGACGGAGTCGCCCTCTCCCAGCTGGGCAGGGCAGCACTGCCTCGCCGCATGAGGGCATATTGTCCTTCACGCTGTGTAGCAGTCCCTGCCCCATATTCGGCAAGAGCGCCCCACTCTGTCTGTGCCTCACGGCAGGTATCACTCTGCCACGCAGAGCCCACCCCTGCACACCCCCATGTTACCCTAAGCACCCCTGTCAAGTCCATTGTCCCAGCCCCTGCTATTTCCATATCAAGCTCAGAAGTGGTTGTGAAGGTGTCCAGTCTCATCGAGAGCATCTGGTTTAGGTGCACTGACGCCTGATTCATCTAACTATTATCCCGATCGAGTACCATTACTAGATGGGTAGGTGTTTTAGTGCTGGGGTCGAACAAAAGTCTGCAGTCATGGCTAGAACTGGACAGCCCTGGCATGTGACACGTAACAATTCATGGATGAGGGGCACCAATCAGGTCTTGCCATTGCTGGCAGCCCTCGAACAATGAGGCAGTGGGGCACTTTTTCCATTTTGGGCACAATCACAGTAGCGCTCTGTCTCAGAGCGATCATGTTAAACGGCTGAAAGGCTGCCAGCGCCTGCGCTTACCCGCCCTTGCGTGGGAGTGTGTCCCTCCTCAGAAACGGACTGGAACAGGGCCATTCGCTGCAGCTCCACCTCCACCTCCACCTCCACCTCGCTCCAGCTCTCATTTCATCACATGAACGCTAATACAGAATGTCTCGCGCTAAAGGAAAAGTTAACGTGCTTTCACCTGTTAAGCTGATCTGTTTAAGAGTTTAAAGGACAAAGGTTAAGGCAAAAAGTCTTAATGGAGACGGTGAATGCCACTTGGCCTTTAGCTCAGGCCAAGGTCTTGGAGTCTGTCTACTTCTAATAGCGTAGTTGAAAGACATTGACCAAAACCATGACATCACATAATATTTCAGGAACTTACGCAATGCCCTTATCCAGAGCAACTTGCATAGTTTACAGTTTTACTCACTCTCCATTGTATATACAGCTGGCTATTTAATTTAGGTGTAATTTAGGTGATCCACCTTGGTCCAGGATACAGCAAAAGTGTCCTGCTAGGGAACTGAACCTGCAACCTCTGAGTTACAAGCCCAGCTTCCAAACCATCATACCTGTGAAAACCTGAAGCTGCTCCTAAAGTGAGGGAGGCAGGCCAGGAACAGACTGAAGCCTAAACAGCCCGTCCAACCCTGGGTCACACATTTTTTCTCACTCTCATTACACAGGTGGCTATCAGCCAATCAGAGTAACTGACAGAGAAGAACCTTTTTAATTAAGCAGGAAATGAGCTGCTTCTCTGAAATGGGCAGGCTCAGCTGCAAGGCAACATCAGGAGGCCTGTCTTGATTAAATCGCAACATGAATCATGTACATTGGGAACACAAAGGCCAGGGGTGTGATATTAACTTGCTTATTAAATAGGATGAGCTGATTTGTATTTCATAAAGAATTTGATGGTTAACTGTGCCTCCTCCTCCATGCTTAGGCGGAGTAAATAAATAGATGAAGAATATGATTAAATATTCTGTAAAACACGAGTGTTGTGTCACCTTTCATTATATTGTTACCTATTTTCTGTTATTATTTAAGGTTCTTGTGGGCACACAGGATCTGTCAGTGTAATATAAAGCTGCTGCTTGCCCTGCCCAGTGAGAGCTGCAAGCAGAATGGGTACTGGTGCTAAACGAAGGAGCACCCTCTGACTTTATGTGCAAGAATTACCACTTAACTAATAGCGCCTAATTAATTACACCACGGGACACATTTTAATTTGGCTGTGAAGCACCCTTTCCTCTTGACGGCTGGTGATTTTTTTTTTTTTTTTAAACATTCAACACTGAGAGTGAATGAGAGTTCAGTGCATATGGTCACTATAGATCTGGACCAGCCCAGGACTTGTTTATATCCTTCAGTTCAGGAGTGAGACTCAGATCTGGGCTCCTGTCTGAAGGGCTGTATGTGTGTGCATGTGTGTGAGTGGGATCCCTCCATTACATGACCAGACATTTCATGTGTCGCACTGGCCATCGCATGTCCACCGTAATATGGCAGCGATTTGTGGCGATGCTGTATTGATTGCAACCTGAAATTGCCTCTTTGTGCTCTCTGTTGGTTTGGAATGTTTCGAGAAACGGTGTGTGTTGCCATGGAAACTGTAGAATAGCATGCAACGTACAGAACATATTCCTCCAGTCCTCTGTGAGTACAGCATGCAGCAAGAGTGTGCGTAGTCGCTGAATCTCATTAATATTTGTGGTTCACCGTGTAAGACCTAATTGTGTTTTACACATAAAGGATAGTGTACCAATATGTGTTGCATAAAGTACAGGTAATAATCTGTGCATATTTTGTAATAATTTGCAGCTTTTTGAGTGTTTATCTTCAGGTTGACATCAGACAACTGAAGAGATGAATAAAAATTGAGCTATTCATGGTCCTGTAAATAAAATAAAAATACCCTTTAAATATCTATATCTAGGATCATCTCTCCCAAAAGGATGTAATATTTTATCTGTATATCCTTTATACAGGTTTTGTCAATGAGGTTACGAGAGAGATCTGCTCCTGACCTGTTTTGTCTCATGGAGCATTATTTGTTAAAATAAATCCAAAACTGTGGTAGTTAAATGGGACAAAATGCATGTCTTCCCATTTTCCAATACCCTTTCTTATTTTCTCATTCAAGTTGTGTTTGGGGGAACATAACGGATCAGTCTAAAAATCTAAGTGATTGTAGTTTTTTCTGAGCATGTAGTCATTTTGAGGAAAAAGGAAAAAAAAAACTACTTAATCACTTGGTTTACTGTGGTTTTCTTCAGGCAAGCAGGTTACTGATTAGTCTGGTTTTAATCACTGGTCTGCATGTATCTGTAGTTACCACACCAGCGTTGCCATTAAGACTGTGTGGGAATGACTGCTAGAAAATTGTGGTCTCAGATCATAGGCTCTCAAACCCCAAAACTGTTTACTGTTATTGACATATCCATTGGGCTTTGTCCCCATGGTAACTGTTGCTATGCTGAATAAGCTTTGACGTTAGTTATTCAGTCAATTCAGTTAAAAGAAATGATGGACCAACATTTTAGTGGTCATAAACAATTTTGAACATGATAATTATTTTTGGTATGTAGCCAAAAAGTGTGTTTTTGTGATCGTTATAATGGAGTAGTATAGTTCAGATATATGCACAGTGTCATTGTAAAATCAGTGGGTCTGTGCACAAGTCCTTGGAATGAAATATGTGGCATTTGTGTACATTTAAGTGATCTCTCTCATTTACACATTGCTGTGTTGCATAATATAAACAAACTGGTTTTCAGCTCTTGAAGTGAATTGTCTCTTGTTTCGTCTTTATTGAAGAATGAGCTCATATTCAAGCATGTACCAGCCAGCATAAATGTATGGAATTTTTCCATCATATTCATTCTTGAATTCTCTCCCCAGATCTTGACAGTTGAGGAAAAAAGGAGTGGACAATATTTCCCCAGGAATGTCTGGGTGGTAAACCAGCACCACCCAAGCCCCACAGTGTAAATCACTGCCACAGAATTTGAGTCATCCCAGATAAACTACCAGCCACCCCTACGTGTTTAGCGCCATGAAATAAATCCTCTTTATAACCAATTATTCCTCCTCTTTTATGATGTCCCTCAGCACAGCACTGCCGCGATTGGACGCATGTGATGACTTTTGTATGATGAAATACGCAGTCCCTGTGCAGAGATGTTTTACTATATGGAAGCATCTACTTTGAAGGCCTGCACATTTGGGGATTGTAAAGGAATAGGATGATAATTCAGTGTTCTTATATGCAATGTGCTGTTGTCTAGGGCTTTAAACTTCAATTCAGCTTTGAGTTTCACTTGCTGTAATTCCACAAAGACTGAGGTTTCTTTCTTGAATTCTTTTCCCGAGTGCTTTGCAATGTACATCCAACTAAGAAGTGTATCCTTATGAATGCTGTATCAGTTTTGTGCCTGTGAGTGATGAATACATTAAGATGTTTGTTTGTGAAGCAGAGTTGAGCCCTGTGGCTGGGTGTTTTAGCCTTGCCATTACTGGCTATGGCTAGAGGATCAGATGGCAGCAATTGGGCTTGCTGGGGAAAGATAGGGGTAAAGCAGGTAAAGTTAATTAGTCTTGTCACTGTCTAGCGGCTACTCACAGTTAGCTGGGCACCTGTGAATGCACAAACTGGGCATGTGCTGACTTCACCGTCCTCCGACAACATGTTGGAGTATGTCATTCCAGGTGCGTCTGCAGTGTGCAATGAAATGAGGGCTTCTGGTTGTATGAATTAGAGAAGTCAAATTTTCACAGGCATTCTTTCAGACTGGAGGCATGTGTGTTGTGTGAGTGCAACACATCTGTTAAACCAAGTTTAGTCACTGAGTGAGATTTTTGAGCACCTGCATTTCTAAAATACTGTTATATGTCAAAAGCTGCACCACCAGTTACACCAGACCATTGGTCAATGATCTCACGTGTAGAATTTCTGTTTAAATGGCTTAGAATCCTCAGAGTCTAATGTCCATATATTTTAGATTCTTTGTCTTTTTTGAGTCGTCAAACACAGGGACCTACAGGTTCAGCCAGGCATAAGAGACATGCATTAGATCTTTGTTCTTCTCACATATCTACCCGCCCTCCTCTGATTCAACTTTGGGCAACAGCAAAAGGGCGTGTTTCAAAATTGGCCTATTAGTGGTTGTCCATGGCTGGGATCCTTTCCTTATTTGCATTCTCAGATACTTACAACCCTCTTTTAAAGCCTTACAGTCCTATTAGAGGAAATCTTATCTGTAATATGTGCAACTGATTGTAATAAATAAGCTTCTGTGCAAAAATAGTTTTTTAGATCATTTTTGGGCTGTACCAGAGGGATAAACAATAATTAGAGTTCAGCATTTGCCAAGCCTCGCTCGTTCTGCAGTGAGCAGCACACAACTACCACATTATGGCAGCTCAATATTTGTTTGTGAGAGTATACGCGGCATTTGCTTGCAAACAACATGTTTTCCCATGTGTTGCATCCATGTCCATTTCAATCTTCTCTCGGTTCCCGACCTTTTAGTAACCTCCGTGCTCTCTCGCAGTAAGCCTCATCCTTAAACCAGGGACCTCCGGGGTGGTGAGTCACCTCCGAGAGGCCAGTGGAGGAAAGTGTACAGCTTGCTTTACTCTGCCCCAGAATCCCTCTTTCTGCTTCCTCTCCATGTACATCCCCATCACCACAGAAGGCAATTACTCTCAGTACCTCTGGGGAAAGGGCTGGCACAGGGCCTATTTTCCAGCTAAATGACCAATGCATTATCTATAATGGGGGCAGAATCACATCTTTATAATGACTTGGGTATTAAGATAAGGGGTGATGCAGTGCTGTTCAAATAAATAAACAGAATGAGTAAGAAAGGGAAAGTTTTTTGTTTTTTTTTCCACAAGCTTCCATGGAGAAATCCAAAAAAACAGATATAATAGTGAAGCTGCCAAATTGTATGTTGAAGGATGCTGGTGGGTAATCTGTGAAGCCCAGTGGAGCTGGTGAGCGTCTGCATGCTCTGTTTACCAGCTGCAGTAGAGGTCAAAGTACCTGCCAATAGATTGTATTGTATTGCTGCCAGGGGTATCTTTGCACTGTTAGTGTAGAGAAAATGGAGTTGGTGCATCTTTCGTCTGTCTCAAACAGAGATATCGATGTAAGGAATCCAGTGAATTGAATTTTCCTGGTAGAAATATGGTGGGAAAATAATTGTAGATGTTGTGTATAATCTTACAAGACACAGTGATTTTAAATCTAGAACATTTTCCCATTACTCACTGTTTGTTGAGTTCAAAGCAGTTTGAGTCTAATCTCTTTTACTCAAGATGGAGACATTTATTGAAGATACTCAACTCTTTGTCAGATACGTGTTGTGATCTTGCATGTGCTATTTTCAGTGAACTTACAAATGCAGGATATTACAGTACAGAAAATGAAAATAGAAAAAAATTTTCTCAGCTCAGCTTGTTCAGTGGTGATATGGGCCTCTGTGAAGAGGTTTGCCAGGAAAGGTTAGTGGTGCAGTGTAGCTGTGTTTTATTTTTGGCTCATTTTTTGGGGGGGTGGGGTGGATTGTTTTGAGGCACTGTTTGAGATGCTAACAGAGGCACGCACGTGCACACACACACACACACACACACACACACACTCCAGTGTCCCTGGGTCTTCCCCAGCTGCAGGCTAGCGCTGTGGCCGCAGTGCTCGCGAGGTGCAGAATCCGCCGGAGTGGCTGCGTTTCTGATGTGATCTGACGTGTCAGAGGCTTTTGGAGGGCACCGGAGGCCCTCTCCTCCCCTGAGCTCTGCGCTCTGAGCCTCCAAAAATCCCACTCTAATACCCTTACAGAACTTCCCTTCCTCTCTGGAGGGAATGTGCTCCTAAACTCTGAGCATCTCTCTTTATTTTGGTCATTTAAAGCTGTATTGTTGGAAGGACATTTTCTCAGACCAAATAGTATTATGAAATTAATATGAAATGATAATCTAATTTTTAAAATCTGTAAATCTTTAAGTACTCGTAATGCAAGTTGTACCGCAGCAATGAAATCATAAATGTAAGATTAATGAATACAAACTATATTTTCAAGTTCTGCTAAACTGATGGACAGCATCTCTCTTGTGTATTTTTTTTTTTTTAATGTGGATTTATTTATGTGCAGTAATGCCTAGATTGATTGTAGGTTGGCTGTCAAATAGAATGTCAAATATTTGATGGCATGACGGTTCGGGGGATGGTGTATTTTACCCTGGTTTGATGGCTGTGGTCTGCGTATATTCACAGGCTATATTTGTTTACTCCTGGAATTTAATCTCAGCACTGGGTCAAAGGGCATGTATGTAGTATGTATACATACTAGTACATTTCAAAGAACAGGGGATTATGGGTAGCCAGAGAGAGCCCTAATCATTGCCCCAGTGTATGAGTGCCAGGGCCCATCCGGGGTCTGTAAGGGATGGTTTGCTCACTGGGCAACTGAACTGTTTTCAACTGAAGTTTTAATCTAATGATGGGATTTGCGTAGCCACAGCCACTGCTCCATCTGCCCCGGTGAGAGCCAGCTGCTGTTTAGACCGAAACACCGTGGCCGGTGTCAAGGGCTGAACTTAATGAAGTGGGCTTCAGTGCTTTACGTCAGCTACTGTCAGGAAAAGGTGAAGGGGTCTCAATCAGGGAGGAGAGGAATGAGACCGAGGGGAATGGGAATCTGAATATTACCCATCAGTAGCCAGGAAGTATATACAACACTTCAGCTGTAGTCTGGGCACCGCATCTGAGTAAGGTGTTGTACCTTCCTCACTCTAGGTGATACAGGACAGAATGGAGATTGTATAACTTAGGTAAAGAATACATTAAACAACAGATGTATGTCATGTAAAACTTGAAATAACTGAAGGCCATTCCATTCAATATCTACCATGAATGAATGTTGCCTAGTATAACAAATGTAATTGTAGTTGATGCAAGAAGAATGGCAAACAAAGACCAGAGTGGTTTTTGGACCAGCCTGGACTGGACTGAACTCACAGTGCGACCATCGCTGATCAGAATCTCCGCAATCACCACACAGGTTGCAGGCACTGATGGATTTCTTGTTTTATGAGCATAATTTGAGTGTATGGTTGACCACAGGTCATTTTTAGAGAACAGAGCTTGGCTGTTTGCAGTGAAGTAGGCAGCACCCCTCCCCTCTGTCACTTTCATATATCATTGTTCCAGAATCCTTTCCACCGATGTCACCGGCCCACTGATCCATCTCATTCTAGTTGAACCCTATCCAAGGCATGAAACATTAATCTGAACCATAAAAATGCCGGTCATAAAGCTGTCATTCTTTAAAGTGGTGGTATAATTTCTTTTATTTAGCAATTTCTGTCTGCTTCCAGTATGAGAAGGAAATGGAAAGATAAATATTCCAAAACCATAAATTACAAATGTAATCCATGCACTGCTATTTGTTCCAATCCCAGCGTCCCTGATTTGATTATATTTCTGCTTATAGATTTGTGTTTATGTAATGGGAAGGGATCTCATACATTTTCAGCAGTTGGGCTTGTTATAAATAAGATGCATTTGACACCAATCTGTAGTGAAACTGATGGTAGATGAAATTACAGAAATAACAAAGCTGTACAGAAAGTCTCATTTTAATGCAGCTGAAGAAGGTTGCAGTAGCCTGGGGCTATATTCTGGAAAATCAATATCCGTATTGATTCTGCTCCCCATACTCTGTGCAAAATGTGCAAACCCTAATCAGAAATTCAAGACTGAAGTGAAATTGTTTATAACATGTAGGATGCGAACATGCCTTCATTGGTCTCACTGTCATGCTTTCCCATGTTGATTTCAATGCAGTTAAATCAAACAGTGAGTGGGTACTCTACATACCTGAACCAATGACATAAATATGGAAGCATAATGATGATGTAAATTATTGATATAATCAATACCTGAGAATTAGTTCCTGTGCAAAGTATGCCATTTCACTGTAATTAGGTCACCGGTTGGAACTTGACTCCTGTGAGTCCAAAGTGTTGTATAGCTTCCAAGGGTCTTCTGAGGTTTAAGCGATGTTACAATGTTCAAATTTCAGCTCCTAACAACTGCTGTTAAACAACATGCTACTTTGATTTGTTGCTCTTGTTTTAGTAATTTTACAAAAGTTTTATATGGTTTTTCTAGAAAACGGATACAGGGAAGATATTCATAATATACAGAATACAACAGCACATCAAACCATATCCTCTTCACCAGTTTCTAAGTACTTTAAGTATGTTACGTATTTGTAAAAAAGAATTCTTTGTTTTACAGTAAATACTCAGTAGCTATATCACCAAGATGTTGAAAACCATTTAGAAGTCCAAAAATGTGAGTTGTACAGCTAACAGCTAACATGTACAACACTCATACTTCCGCTAATGTCAATTTTTGGACCTGGATCATTGTGTGATACCATTTTCAAAGTACAAGATGTGATCAATAGATAATAAGCGTCAGGATGAGTCAAGTGGGTCTTTAAAGCCCAATGAGTAGTTGCCAGGCTCATGAAATGAGTAACAGTAATAAGTGGTGGTGACTCCGCACTGATTTAATTTTGATATTAATGTTTTTCACAGGGTGCATTTTGGGCCGTATAATAGGCTGGAATTATCAGCCTCTGGAGAACCATTTCCATTAAGAACTGAAAAGCTGATATCATTAAAACAATTTATCAGTCATGGTCTACCTCTCATTTCTGTTATAGTCTTTCAAGCAGTCAGGAGGAGTGTGCTTACTTACAGTGTACTTCAGTCCTTTCACGGGGCAGAGAAAGGGTATTGTATGGACAGGTAGAACTGTGTGCCGTCATATTTTTATAATAAAACAATGAGAGGAAGTGTTGTCAATGTTAACAACAGTAATGCACTTTTCTTTACAGAGCTTTGTTTGTGAAACTTATCAGTGTCCATTTCTTTTTCCTCTCTTTTCCGGTGCTGATTTTGCTCTGTGATGATGCTCCTGGTCCACATCTGCAGGTAAGACACCTGAGGTTTCTTTTTGTCCACTCAAAGCTGGGTCCATTTTAAATCTGTGGGTAATAGAGTGCTTTGCATCTGTGCAGTAACCTGGTTCTCCAGTCAGGTTTTGTAATTGCGCACCATTAAAAGTACGCAAAACAGCAGGGCTTGAGTAACACTGGGAAAAAGGGCTGTGTATGCAAATACAAGATTTCAAGTTTCATTTGATCCATAGGCTGTGAGTGTTTGCGGTGGGCCGGCCGATTCCTCTTTATCACCAGTGAAAGCTGTGGTGCGACCATACAGTGCACAGAGCATGAGCAGAGACAGCTGACCCGGCATGCTGCCAGCGGGTCACTTCCCCTCCCCTAGAGCTGCAAGGGCCTCTTCAGATCAGGATGTGGGCAGAAGCGATAGAGCTATCTCTGCAGGCCTGTTCACTCTCACAGGGTCACTACCCATTCAGCCGAGTGCCATTTGGCCTCCATGCAGAGACTCACATATGCACAGACACAACATGGGCAAGCATGCATGCACATGCCTAACAAAAAAAAAACACACAGCTGCACAGACACAAGCCTGTGCCTGCACATACATATGGCTAAAACACACAATATGCAAACGCACACCCAGATGTGCTGACAAATCAACTCACATGCCCTAACACACGCTTTCACCAATGTGTAGCTATGCAAATGTGCACCCACAGACATGCCTACAAATCTACAACTAAGATGCAAATATATGTCTACACATGCACACAAGCTTACATACACACGCACGCGCGCGCGCACACACACACACACACACACATTTTGTGGATGCATCAAAAGGAATCCCTGGTTCTGGGCAGCTAGGTCTGGCTAAGTGTATTTACAGAGACAGTTGAGCTCCTCTGATATATTTTGACATGTTTTATATTTAGCTGTGAGGCAAAAGTAGGATGAAGTATCAAAAATTATATTGCTGAAATTTTCAAGTATGAGAATTTGTGCATTTAGACCCAAGCATGTGTATATCGCTTACAATTGATTGTATTTGGCGGAATTTTACATCAGCAGAAAAAGAGCTTGTGACAGCTTGAAGCTGTAGCGAAACCGAGCACGATTTTGAAGTGGTGATTCGGGGGTAAACAGGAGGTCTTTAGAAGCTTGAAAACACATCTGTCTGTTTGGCTGACAGCATTATGGCCTGACTGAATGCTAAGAGCCTGGTATAGCTGCTTTTGGCTCAGGTCAGCACATAGTCTTCATTAACTTTTTTAAAAAATCTTGGGATCCATTGCCTGATTAAATCACATGTAAGCTTTTTCCCCCCATTTCACCACATTGCTGGGTTTCACATTGCAGCCTTCAAAGAAGGAAATCTTACTTCTCCCACCAATTCAAGAAAAGAGGAAAATATGTCCAAAAATTCATTATTTCCATTGTTTATGTCAATAGTAGGGCTTTGCTGATTAAAATAACTCAAACTCCTGACAGTAGTGGCATCTATCCTTAGATTTTTATTGATTGAGAATTCATTAATAAGGGCCCTTTAATTAGAATAAACGTATAAGATAGATTTATGAGAAGAATGAAATCATATTTAATGAAGATTGTCTTCACAAATCTAAAAAAATGATTTTTAATGTACACCCTTGTACTTAACCATCTAAGCACATTTCACACAGAAGTAGTGGTGCTGCAGTGTTTACGCTCTTTCATTAAATAGACCTTCTGATTTCTTCTATGTTTCACAGGGCTTATTGATTACACTTCCCTTTGCTGGTAAAAGATACATACCACCAGTATTCTCACACACAGACTCCTGACTATGTAATACACAATGCATTAACTTTTAACTTTCAAAACACACCAAAAGCCGTGATTTATAATTTATCGTGTCTGTTGGAACAGAATGGATGATCAGATTAATCTCTTTAAAAACGGAATATTTACAAGAAAAACGACAGAAGTCAGCCTTATCTTTTTTTTTGTTTGTTTATTCATTTTGTTTTTCTTATGGATGGTGAGTAACCTTAAACAGCCTTCCATTTGTTTGCCAAAATGCCAGTGATCTTGTTGGAGTCCCTGGAGTTGTCTGAATCACTGGAGTAGAGGGGGTGGGACAGAATGGAGATAACATAAATGAGTGTGGGAGTTTGGGGGATGAGGGTGGTTTAGCGGTGACTCAATAGAGGCATTCTGGAAGGGTCTGCAGTGTCGAGTGTTATGGATTGAAGGAGGGTTTTACAGTAAGAGAGGACTAGAGAAGGACCTGAGTGACCGGAATGTAGTTGCTTCTGCTGAGAATTAAGACTTCAGCATGGACGGCTGGTACAGTTCGGGGGTACTCGGGGTACTCAGTATGAATTAAAGGTGGAATGTGGAGAGGGCAGCGCGACCCCTCTGCAGCTCGCCTCAGGATCACATGAGGACAGGTGTCCTGGGGAGTCTGGAGCCGGCAGTGACTGCAGCAGTGGGGGGCTGCAGCGCTGGCCGCCGTACCCACTCCTAACAGCTCTGAAACGGGCCTCACCAGAGTCCAGCCCAGACACGGAGAGCCTGGCATCAAAGCCCACACACTGTTTATGTTCCCTTACCCAGGCGCAATTAACTGTGATGAACTGGATGCCAAGTGCTGACTTGCACTGTGATACGCAGCAGTGGTAGTCAGATTTTGCTCAGCGCTACCTCAAGCTGTTTCACAAAATTAGACACATTCAGGCTGATTATAATTAATCTGGCATGTCTCAGCGGACTCGCTTATTTAGGCAGAGCTTTGCTCTGTACTTTTCATTTCCAGATTCAACTGTATCGATTTTTGAATCGCACCGATCTTTATTTGTATGGCTGGCATAATTGCAACCTGCTGTTCAGAATATTTTTTGCATCAAATGTTTTGATGTATACATTGTGCTTGAAAATTAGATTTTGGGTAAAATTAAGGTCAGGCGTTAGGCTCCTGGTTTGGCAGATTACTGATAATCTCTTTTATGACAATATTTTGATCATGAATAATGGCAAATCTTTTTATGCTCTGAAAATATTGAAAAATGCACACTTCCAATTAGATTTATCAGTGTCCAAGTAACATTTTTACACACTTCATGTCTGCCTTGGGTATGTGGAATGTGCGCTGAAATATAAATCAGTGCATATGGCAGGCAGTTTATTTATGCAGTGTGTAAGAATATGTTTGGATTGCAGTAAATAATGTACGCTGTAATGTTTAGTTTTACACACAAGACATTGGCACTTTACTTCCCTGTGTAAATTACACCAGTGGTAATAAAATACATTCAAATAGCTTTATCAAGTTGACATTTATTCATATATTCTCTAATGATGGACATCAAAGCTCTCTTACAGTGCTCTGTGTATGTCAACAGTATATATTATGCTATTACTGTTGGTTTGAGAATTGTAGATGTGGTTACATTGCAACATTGTTAAAGAAGCAATCTGGGGTTTTTTTTTTTTTTTTTGCTTATACTGTTGCCATTTCCTCATTAAAAAGACCTACACTGTTACCTTGGCCTCATTAAAATGAACCCGTCACCAGCTCCTCTCTCTTTTCGTTTTTTGGCATTTTACATTTCATTTTCTAACTATCCTGTTTAGCCCCACCATGTTAACACTTTTGCTGTATGAATATTGAATGAAGCTGTATTTTGCAGGAGAAATGGCGGGGGGGGGGTGTTGGTCTTGCTTAAGGCTAAAGCTGTTCCCTCCTCAGGTCATAACCTCATGTGCCTCTGGTACCTTATCTAAGTGCTCTCACTACAATCCCTGTATGTTCTCTTATTCAGGAAGGTAGATAATCTTACTTATCAGGCACATACTCATCATGTCTGCTGTGGCATTGTGCTACCAAAGCTTCTACAGGATTGCTAATAAACCAATGCCACCTCTGACCATCCTTTAGGCAGGACTGTACTTGGAAATGGCCATTCAGAGCTGTAAATTGCCCCAGCCAATAAAATCAATTCTTGGAAATCATTGGGCAAGTCAGGGAGCCTGTCATAAAATCAGTGTATGTTTTGAGGCAACATCAGAGGCTGTAAGAGAATATAAAGCATATATAATATAGGTGACATGTCCTTCAAAGTGGTTTGCTCCTTTGTTTAAACTCCCCAGGATAAAGAATAGAATGTGCTGGCAGAGAGGTGCCCTTTTACCTTGGTTTACCCTCCCTCTCGTTCTCCCTTCTCTCTCCCTTCCAGGGGGCCTCATCTGACACAGCAGCTGAGTTAATTATGCAAATAGTCTCTTGCACTGTGAAACTGATTTTCCATCCGTTTAAACAACCTAAGTGGAATCTGGCTCCCAGGGAAGACTGAAATTCATATTCCGAAACTGAAGGGCTGAATTTAACGGGAGATCTCAAATCTTTCCCTTCTCTCTGCCCAGTGTTATTTTGATATTTAATTCTGGGTCCATGGTTTGTTGATGGTCGATTCCCCGTCTGGTGGTGGATTGTTTGCATCTTATATTTTGAATGTCTTTCATAGACCCGATTTATGTAAACATGCCTATCAGGTCTGGGATGTTTTGAATATAAATTGGGGATGGTAAGTTGGATCAAGGTTGCAAACCTTGAATTTTGTTAGTTTTACTGACATAACGGTCTGAATATTGAACATTTTGTACAAGTTCTTTAGTTTTTCCATACTCACCTCATTTACAGATTCAGTGTTTCTGAATTAGACTGTTTTTATACATACTGTCCATAAATGTGTAAATAAGACTTTCCTCTTAACTGACCTGCCATACATAGAGAAAATATAGTAGTCCATGTATATACATACATACATACACACACACATATATTTTACAGATATATGACAACCCTAACTGGGCTATGCTCAAAGTATATTTGCCTACTCAGTTGAAGGTGACTTTCTAATCTAATCTAATCATGATTTAACTAATGGATTTAAATTTGCCACAAATAAGAATATTAATCTCCTCTCAAGGCAGGGGATAATTCTGTTTTGTTTCCAGGACATTGCTTTCTGATTGATTAATTTCTTTAGCAGTGATGGCATCCACATCGCGTGGCCTCCTAATGTGCTGATCTCCAGGGCGAATCATGTGACTGGCGGTTGGGTGTGTCTCACCTGCTGGAGGGATTTAGGGTGCGCGCAGGTGGCCCTGCTGCCAAGCCGTGGTAGAGTTACTGGAGGGGGTCATTACCTGCCAAACTGGCTCTGACACTCCGCTACCCTGAGCCCTTAAGTAATCGTTTGCAGGAGGGGAGTTTTTGTGCAAAGCAGCGACGTATCAGCCACACAAACAGGCACGGGCCATCTGGGGGCTTAGCTGTGCTGGGGAACAGCAGTCACGGCAGGACCCTGGTGGAGATCTGCACCCTGCCTGTGTGCCACTAAGAGGGCTTACCAAAGTTCTGCTTAAACACAGTGTCATTTTGAGGTGTTCCAGTGGGTGCATATGAAATGCATTGTGCTGGTTGTTGATGAGACATACAGTTTGTGGGTTACAGTGCGAATGGAGGCTTTCTGTTCAGTTCCTGCAGCTGACATTCTTACCTCCTAGCTCCAAGTACAAAAATAAGGTCATTGCTTGTACTTGCAAATTGAATCTGTTGCAATTCATGATTGATTGTCTAGTTATGCTGTATCACAGGCACCAAAGCCCACAGAAATTCTGCATTATGTTTTTTTTATTTATTCTCATTTGAGTCTAACTTCCACTTCCCTAACAGTGAATTGAAGATTAATTTATTGAAATTTCTGTTGTTAATTTATTTTAAATGTTATTCAAATGTTTATTCATTCATCTTGAAGGCAAATCACAGACCCAAAGTAGTACATGGAGAATACAGTGAAAAAGTTTTCAAAAAAAATTTTCCCAATGATACCTTTTTTTTTTACTTCTTATTCATAACTGATTTTATGTTACATTTATTTACAAAGAAAATGGTGCATAATGTACCCCCTTAAATATGATGCCTCACTTTAAAATTGGAAAGAATTTTCTGTATTGATATTTTCTTATTTGATAGTGCACAGGGGCTGTTGTAAGCATCTGTAAACAAAATGGGTCTTGTGATTAATATTTAATATTTTAAATAAAAGCATGTAAACTGCCATATCCGTTACTATTAATAAGTCCCGCACAATTAGGCTTTGTAATTACAGCCCTGGCACATCAAGATCCTTCCCTGGTTTTGCAGGGGAGGAGTGGGTGAACAGATGGGGGAGAGTAATGTATCCTAATTATTCCTCATGAATTATACAGGCTTTATAGCAGGAACATCTCGCACCCTCTTGTACTACTGCTGCCTGAAATGCTGTGGTTATCAAAGGGATTGTTTCTGCTAAATTTGCTTTGACGTTGCTACATGGAAGAACTGTAGTGATATGTACTATAAATTCCTTCCGAATGACACGCTTCTACCTTCTTAGATTGTTCCAGAATATCCATTTTAGGGGAAGCAGGCTGTACAGAACAAGTTCTGTCATTTCTCTTGCTGATGAGTGGAAGTGCAGCTTTCATTACAGGGCTGGAGAAATGAATGTGCCGCATAGATTATCTACACTGTTAAAATACAGAATGTCTTAAAATAATTTGTTCACAAAAATACTACATGTACCTCAGTTGGCACAACGGGAGTGTGCCCTGCAGGAATCAAAGGATCTGCTGTGCAGACTCTTATCCTTTAATGGGCAGAGCCTGCTTAGCCAGTTAATTAAAATGGCATCCCTGGATTGGTTGTGATTTAAAGCAGATCTGTTTTATATGTTGGCCTGTCAGGAGCTAGAAGCTCTCAAAGGAGGACCATCCAAGGTTTGACAGGGAGTCAGGAGCCTCTTTGCCACAGCCGTCCTTAACAGCTTTTTAGCTCCCATGTGAAATTTTCTGTCTTAATCCGAGTCTATGCCATTCACATGCGTGTTCAGGCACCTCTCGTATGAGGTCTAGCCTCTTTCTCACAGCTTACCCTCCTGCTTTTCCTGGCCTTTCTCAGGTATTGGGGTCTTTATGAAGGGTTTCAGGAGTCAGAACTTCTGTAAATCACCTGCTGCACTCTTCCTGCTTAAGATCAGCTGAGATTCTACCAAATTTCCAGATCCACATCTGTTTGCAGGAAGCAGTGACATTGCTGCCTTAATCTGTGCATTAGCATCAGCTAAAGTAGACAGATTGACAGAATAACACAAACTAACTAGCAGACCCTAGCCCAGTTCTGAGTGTTTTGTCAGTGGACATTTCCTGCAACATCAGTTATACTGAATATGGGAGTGGAAGAATGGGAAAAACAGGAAGCCATTATTTTCAGTGGGTGAAAAATAACCCATGGAGATTACTGATACCGCACTGACCGGCGGTCCAGGAAGGGGCAGGTTCAGAGGACAGCATCAGTGCTGTGAGAAATGGAAATCTGGGCAATCTGATCTGGTCGGGCCTTATTAGATGGCTGTGGGAGGTCTGTCCCTGGTGGCACCCACATACCCAAGACCAGAAACAAGCAATCATGCTCTCTGGGTAATTTATGGAAGGGTGGGTTTTTATATCTGCCTCCCTGCTCTGAGCCTGAGGCTACCGCTGCCTCCTCGTCTGTCTGTGAAATAGATTCAGAAATGTAGCTTGATAACCCAGTCGCATGGTCTTCTCCAGCGCATAACATTCGCCGTGCTGTCTCCGAGTCACTGTTCTCCTCCAGAGGAGCAGTCTCAGCTCTGCCATGAAAGAGCTGCAGCAGTGAGGTGGCACAGTAAGGCCCTTTTAAACCCTCAGGGAGTTATGCACGGAACGCTAACCTGGGTTATGACAAGCAGGGCAGAATAAATATTTCTTAGAATACTGTGCCTAACCTATTCAGCTTATTCCAAACTGAAACGGAAATCATGTGGACATGAGCCAAGCAGGGTGATCCATTTAGAGATCTGAATGTCTAATTTAATCCTAATTTTGCAAATAATAAATGCATCATTCAAAGAGTCTCTGTATAAGAATATAAAGGTTGTAAGTCCATCCTCAGTTTGATGAAGGGTATTGATTAGGCGCTGCTATTCCTCAGTAGCTGGCTTTCACTGATGCATATCATTGAGAAAACAACAATGTGTAAATCATTGTGAATTATAGAATTATATAATATATAATTATAGAATATGACTTGCATGACTTGAATTGACAGGAATATAATGAATGAATTTCTTTATTTTATGCATTTTAGTCTGTAGTTTATGTGCACAAAGTGGCTTGTGTTTATCTAATATTTGTTATGTCAAGATAAATCATATTGCCATATGACTGTATGTCTTACTGGTATATTTTTCTTGTGTCCAAACAGTGGCTTTGGTTTTTGGCAAGCCTTTTCTGAAGTAATTCTTGCTTTCATTGTGAAAGTAGGGCAGATGGAGTTTTAGGTGTCCTGTGCTAACCCTTTTCTCACGGCGGGTTGCCGGGTTAATGCACTGCTTGGCCACAGCTGTGTTTCTGTCTGTGTTTGGGTGTCTCGTTTGCCGCCCAACACTGGGAAAAACTGGGGAAAAGAGGCCACCAGACCCCCACAGAGACGCCGTCCACCAATGGGTTGTGACAGGAGGGTGCTATGTTCCCCTTGAGGCAGACACTGTCTCAATGCGCACAATTCCAGCTTAGGTTTATTTACTTTGATATTAATCATGTCAGATTCGTTTCGACTTACAAGTGAAACGAACGCACATGTGGACGCGTAATTCTTAAGCCATTAGGCCTGACTGCCCAGCAACAAAGACATCCTACGGTATAGAGCATTCAACCAGAAATCGGTGCTCTGAGTACTTATTGCGTCCTGGATTTCTCAAGGCACCTTTTTATTTATTTAATTCCTGTGCAGTGATGGAGCTATTGATTAAAAATAATGCAAATTTAATCAGGAGGAAGATGTGTTAATCTGTTAAAGGGTTTTGCGCTTGTCTGCCGCAGTAGGTTGTCTGGTACAGGGAAGGCAAGGAGCAGATAAGAAAAGTAATGAGGAAACTGTCAAGTGTGTGCAATCCCTTTGGGGAGACAAGTCTGTGGGCTTCTCTCACCTTTCAGCTTTACCTGCTGATCACATTATATTTTAATGGGTTCCAATCCAATATCCTCAAATCAGATTCCAAAATCATATTTTACAAATGTGCCAACGGTCAAGGCCCCCCTCCTTTCTGAAAGGCACAGCAACTTTAATTTGAACAATATTATTCATCATTTATTGTGAATGAAATGGCATTTTGGCTCTTTCATTGATGTATTCTGTATCACTTTCTGCTTATGGAATGACATGCAGTGTTTTTGAACATAGAGACATCATCATCTCTGTTGATAGAACTTTAAAACACGGTGATCGTTGGTGATATCAGCTTCAGAATAATATGGGAGCATATAAAATGCGTGCTATGATTTTTAAATTAAGTTTTCAAGCGATGCCTACAAGGCCCTGTAACTGTGTCCTGACAGTTTACAAGATACTAATTCTTTGTGTAGTTTTATGGGGATTGTATCTCATTAAATGTGCTCTTTCTGGCCTCCTCTGTTTTGAAATCCATTTAGTGGCACGTTTGAAATATCTGTTTCATCGTGTGCGTCGTTTCTATTGTATTAGGATAAAATGTGGTCATAAATAATGGAATGGTAATGTGGCTTGGAGGCTGTGAAAGTGTCAGTCAGCGTGGATGGGATGTCACATCTGCAGGACTGAGGAAGTTCCCAACTGGTGCTGTGCAAAGCCTCCGGCCATTTGCCTGTCTTTAAACTGTTCTCTATGCACGTTTCACTTACATACCAGAATTGCATTGCACATGGGATTTTGGAGCAGGTCTCTGAGATTCAGAGAAATTGCACCCATGCTGGGCTATTATGCAAGGAGGGAAATACCATCTGGCTTCAGCAGGGGTGGTATGGAAGATTCCATTCCCAAGCTTACAATACTTCTCTATCTGTTATGAATGCGTACATATAGTTGTTTATTTTTGTTACATTAATGTATTTCTTTATATCCTGCAAAAATGTGGTGGTTTATTCAGAGGGTATGTTCTGTGGAGAAAAACATAACAAAAACGTTTGGTCCAACATTGTAAAGGATTTTGAGAATGTATAACTCAAACAAGAGCTTATTCATGTGCTACATTTGCTGGGGCATATCTAAGATAATAAGCATAAACACGAAGATAGCCTGCATTTATTTCACTCACTGTACATGAAGCAGATGATGCAGGAAGTTTGGAATCCATGATGGCACTTGCAAATGGGCAAGTCATGTTGTGGAATTCTGCAGCATAATTTTATACATTATTCTCAAATTATATTCAACAGGGGACCTCCTGTCACACTTGAACTTTGTAGTAGGAATTTCTTTCAAAATAGAGGGAGCCCTTACTGTGTTATACATGTTAATGGTGGAAAACTCTAATTAGGTTGGGGACCTGTCCCTTTCCACATGCTGCGGCTGGTTATCTACATGTCTGCTATACAAACTTAATTGACAGGGAATTCCTATAGACCGTCATCCCCTTGTCAACATGCAGATGCTGACACGCCAACGAATGTTGACCGGCGTTCTCCATCAGTCATTAACACGGCAGCAGCTGTAAGGTCTTCACATCACTTATTTCTGCACGAGAGTTTTGAAAAAATGTATTCCATCTCTGCGTGAATCTCCAGTCAACTCGCCTTATTACGGCGCTGTTCTTTTGTTATTTTGAATTCAGCAGAGAGGGGGGGACTGGAACATCAAGCAGTGAGTGAGTGAAATTTTTAAAGGGAAAGAAATTTCTCAGTCCATTGGTTTGTAGAATCATCTGGACACGCACTAAATTATTAGTCAAACAAAAAAAAGACTGAACAAACATAAATCGCGAAAAAAGGGTGCATATTAAACTGAGGAATGCACTGATACTGCCACCCAATCAGGTGCTATAAGAGGAACCAATGGCGTGGCTGAGATGGCATGTGACTGGGACTGAAGAGAGGCGGACCGGCTCTCTATGTCTCATTTCCTGCTGGCTTTATGGAGGCAAACACTACTCTGTCTTTGGGATTTACCTTGCCAGCAGTGATGTTTTAAGCAGCCATCAAATCAAAGTCACTTCTGTCTGAAAGTGTGCTCAGTGCTGCATATCATTAAAGCTAATTGTGGAATGCAATGATTATGGCAGTGGTAGGAAGCCATAATGGGAGATCAAATGGGAACTCGTGTGGTAGTGTATAGTAATTAGAATAATAAAACAGAAAGACTTTGTAATGGCAGATTATTGGCAAGCCACCTACTACTGCCAATCCTAACGCAGCATGTTGCATTCCATCTTTTTTCCCTCTTTCTTTCTGTATTGATTGATGAGTCATAAAATACATCAGCCTCACTCCCTTGTCTCTTCCTTGTTCCTGTGACTGTAAAGTTAGATGCTGTTTTTCTCCTAACTGACAGGTCGACAGGAGGAAACTCAGGAAAATCCAGCATAGTTTCTAAACAGATAAGACCTGTATATTTCTTTATGATAGCCGTGTAGAAACCCAAACACCCACCAAAAAAACAACCAAATAAACTCTCTCGCAACCTCTTTTCTCCCTCTTTCTGCATTGAAAATATTGTTTAGTTGCACATAAACAATGGCATATGTTTAAATATGTATATATGTATGTAACATCAATCTTTAATATTAAATTATGTAAAGAGATTAAAATATGTATGGCGAGAGAGGCTCCCTTAGCTGAGACATGACTATGAGAGGACATAAGAGGACGCAGAGTGATTCTGTCCAGTGACCAAAATCTGCAGCATATTATGTTTAAAATGTCCCATTACTGATTCACTGCTTAGATTATTTATTGTAATTACTTCTGTAATGTGCTGAAACAAAGCTTGTTTGAATAAGCTTAGTAAAGATACTCTACCGTGACTGCAGTGTAAACATGTTTGTTGTTTACGCATAACATATATCTTCACAGCTTTCTGAACAGGTCTTTTTAAGTTGATTCTTGTTTTATTTTTAAGTTTAACAGGGGTATAGGTGAATGTTAGGACATAATATGGAGTGAGAATGCGCAGAGTGTTGGCAGGGAGATTCTGTGCCTGCAAGAGGCCCCTCCTCTGTTCCAGGGATATGTCCCCCCCCCTTTTTTTTTTTTTCTTTGTCAGAATACATAGAGAGATACTGCTCCACACTCTGCTGGTGTCAGATAGCCTGCTCTCACTCTAATCTGCATGTCCTTCTTCAGTGCCAGCAGTGCAGGCTGCCACTGTTCAGACAGGAAGAGCTTATATTCAACGTGTGCATGTGTGTGTGCTTATACATGTGTACGTGTGTGATACGTAAATGTTTTTGAGTGCATTCACATGTGATTTTGTGTGTGGGTGTGTGTGAAGCAGAGACTGACTTGCTTGTCAGTGAGTTGTGTAGTGTAGGTCTGTCAGTACAGCGGGTTGTAAGTCTGTCAGTGCGGTGCGGTGCAGTTTTCATACAGTGCAGGGTTACCGTGCTGTGCAGCATCAGTCCATGTCAGCTCACTGCAGCTTCTATCTGTGACAGTACAGTGATGTATAAATCTGTGTCAGTGAGGTGCAGTGCTGTCAGTCTGTCTGTCACTCTGTGACTGTACCGAGCAGAGTCATTGTGCATCAGTGCAGTGTGGTGTCAGTACATTGAGGTGTCAGTGTTGCTTTGTCAGTAATGTCTCTGTCTGTGTGAATGCAGTGCAGAGTTACAGTGCAGGCTCTGTCTTTGAGAGCTCTCTGCAGACTGAGCCTGTGTCAGTACGGTGCTACATGAGCGAGTGACTCGGCCGCCTCTCTGTGCAGCACATGTGTGAGGCTTGCAGCCCGCCCGCGCGCAGCTGGGGGTGGGCGGCGTCCTCTGTGCCATGTGGAAGACATCTCTAACTGCGCCGACTGCCGTGACTGCGTTTTGGGGGGAGGGAGCTACTCGGAGGCTGAGAAAGCCCTCCTCTTAGACTACCGTCTAAGGGCATCAGTCATTAACTCCCCTAAGCCACATCTGCTGCTTGGCTAATGCTGTCAAAGAGGAGCGCATCCTAATCTGCACGTTTCCACATCGCAGGAGGAAGAGAACAAGACGCACTGGCTCTGGCCGCAATTCGCCTTTTCATCTTTTTTTCCCTTTTCGCCTCGTCCTCAACCTCTGTTGAGCAGAGCTTCTCTTCCCAGCCGGCAGCAGATACAGAGTTGAAGCCTCGCTGGGAAGGTCCCCACAGCCTTGTGGGAAGGCGGCCCCGGGAAGCTGGGGAGCAGGTGGGAGAGAGGCACCCAAAGCCAGCCTCTGGAGCCGGACGAAGCCTCGTTAAAAAAAAACCTGCGTCGAGTCGAGAAGAGGACACGATTTGGCAGCTTGTCAGAATAGCCTCGAGGAGGAGGGCAGTGTGTTTATCGGAGGTTGGACTCTTTATCCAGACCACGTGTGTGTGTGTGTGTGTATGTATGCGTGGGTGTGTGTGCGTGCATGCGGCTGAGTTCCTGCAGTTTATCTCAAACTGTGTGTGTGCACACGCATCTGTGCTCCCGTAGAGTACCTCACACTGTTTGTGTGTGCATTCTTGCAGAAGATACCTGTGTGTGTGTTTGTGGATACACACAAACTCTTTCCTGGTGTAGAGACTAAGTGTGTGTTTGTGTGTTTGTGTGTGTGTGTGTGTGTTTCTGGCTGTCAGAACCGCGTCTCTCTCTCTTGCCCACCCCCACCCCCCCTTCCCGTGCTCACTGCTTCTCCTCCCAGCCCTGAAACGTGCTCGGAAAGCAGGACAGGAAGATGCCGGCCATTCGGGTGGCCTCCAAAATGAAGTCAGGACTGCCCAAACCCGTGCACAGCGCCGCTCCCATCCCGCAGGTCCCGGCCCTGAAGCTGGGGGGTGGCAAGCCCACCTACTCCGGCCAGATCCCCCTCAAGTCCCCGCGGATCAACAGCACAGAGGGCAAGGGAGCTCTCCCGAAATCCATCGCGCCAATCGAGAGCGGAGTGGACACTCAGGTCAGACAGCCACGCTGCTGTAACCCTCTCCATCTGTCATGTTCAGTCTCTGCAGCCGAAAATTAGCCCGTTTGCTCCTGTAGTCAGCGGGATCTTTAGTCTGAGATGTGCGTGACTGCCTTTAGCTACGGATGTGTTGACAGAAGTGTGGCAGGCTGTGTAGTGCCCAGCTCAGGGTATTCACATATGCAGCCGATTCCTCACTGGGGAAAAATAATTTTCTGTGCATTACTGCAAGCCAGCCATGCTACAGTGAGGATTAGGCTGGTATGGCGAGGGACACCGCGCAGACGTGTGTCGTGCATTCGGTGTTCTGCGATGACGAGTGGAAAGCCGGCGTGTGCTTTTTCATGTTTGTACAGAACTGGCACCGTGAGGCTGAGAGCGCAGCAGAGCACGGCAGGGATGTTTTCGTTTTGAGCGCTGCTGTCGAATGCCATTTAAACCCATGTACATAAAAGGGGACCGGCGCCAGCAACCTGTCGTGTGAAATGTCATTCGGAGTGATTTGTAGTGCGGAGGAGAGACTGGCATTTTCCTGTTTACTTCAGGGGATATTTGAGTTAATTGTGTTTTAATGTAAGCCTGTTCTGCCACTGTACTGTTTGAGTCTGAGACGATAAACATAATGACAGTGAGCCCCTTGCTTTCCTGTGTGTTGATTTTGGGTAAATATTAATTAAGGTTAAGGTGCTGTATCTTCCACACATACATTATTTCTAAGCATTTACTTTTACTATGCAGCAGTAAGCAGTAGTCTTAAGAAGCAGCAGGAATGTTGCAGGTTAGCCTCCTGACCATATGGAGATGCGTGTTTGTAACGTTTGCATACAGTGGAGTGAAAGCAGAGCTCTCTGTCTTATCCCTTTACTGGCTTATTGTGTTAATGAGAGCCCCAGCAGATGGTGTTGAAGCATTTTCTCTGCTTGATGTGGTTGCTGTTTTCTTGCCATGATGTTTAAAGCTGTGTTTGTGTATGAGTGTAAATGTGTGTGTGTGTGTGTGTGTGTGTGTGTGTGTGTATGTGTGTGCATGTGCGTGTGAAAGAGAAAGCAAGAAGTGTGTGCCTGTTGCTAAGGAGGCAAGGCATCTATTTAAAGAATACAGGTTCACAACTATTTCTTCTCAAGAAACGTTGGCTCTACTCCCTTGAAATGAGTTTAGCCCTGAAACGTCTCATATAAACACATAGTGAGGTGATGAATGTGGGCTGGAGTGCATTTTAATGGATGCAGTGGGAATGGAAAAACCGAAATACTTCACACCTGCCCTAAAAATGGGTTATACAGCAGGTGTCTTTTCAGAATGATTTCATATTTATATACAGTACATTGTGCACTGTGTTCTCTTTCCTAATGAATATGTTTTATTGAGAGCACTTGTACCCTCTGGAAGTGGTTTGGGGTCTTTAGTGTGGTAAATCATGGACGGGACTCTATTTGTATACTCATGCCCATAAGCATGTGAGGACTTCTGAATTTTTCCCTGTGAAAATTCAGCAAATTGTCGAGCTTGGCTAAAAATCACAATGTGCTGCAGAGGACATTTGAGCTCCTCATGGTTCAGTAAGATCAGATGCTAAGGCTAAGTGTCTGCGGACAGAGGATCAGCTGAAAGATCAGAGGCAGTAGGGTAAAAGTCGTGATCTGAAATGCCGCTGTGGCGTTGTGGCTGCAGCTTAGCTTGTCTTTGCTGCCTTGCTTCTGATCATGTGTTTTTCTTTTCTTGCTCTGTCCAGCAGCAGATGAGGGGCCTGGGGCTAAAGAGGGCAGTGGCAATGGCACAGGCATGGGCGGGGGTGGTGGGGTGGGGGTGGGGGCTTCTTGAAGTGGCTGGGAAGAGGAGGAGGAGGAGGAGGAGGAGGCCCCTGCCACAGAGCCTGTCATTAAAGCGGAGAGGTCGCGGTTTTACGCACCATGCGATTTGGGGAGACCCCCCACCCCCACCCCCGCATGGAACAGTAGGGTCGTGTGTGTGCATTGCAGGGAAATGTTTGGGGGACCTTCGAAAATGAGAGCTGAAAAATGAATAATACCATTCTATTTGTTTTCCATTCTGTTTTGCTTAATTGACGGCGTATATGGAAGACACTGCGTGTGCGGCTGGAGCAGCCCTGAGGCTGCTAAACACATATATTATCATGCAGCAGCACTGCTGCTCCCTGGGAAATGTGATGCATTTGTCCGCTGGGCATCCCAATTGAAACAATTACTAACGGTTCAGAGACGTGAAATTCTAGAAACCGAAGTGAATCTCCGATGTTGTGATAGAGCCGCAGCGGAGCTGGCAGCGGGTGTCCGATGGCACAGAGATTGCGCTGTTTGTGCTGATTAGTCCGGTCTGAGGTACGGCGAATTTAGCTCATCAGCCATGACGTTCCGTGTGCTCCCAACACCAGCACCTCATTAGTGGAAATGATCGCCAGCGACCGCCATCCCCGTCTCATTTCCCCTCTGGGGAAATGACAAGGGTTTGGAGAAAACTGATGTTCATTTTGACGTTAACTCAATTTTCCCCAATGAACATGTTTTTTTTTTTCTTCTTGTCTGGCATCTGGTACATGTCCATGTTGACTAAAAGAATAAACTGATTCAATTTGTTTTCAAACCGCAAAAATAATGTGTGTGTAACTTGAGAGCCTTCCACCTCATGGCTTGCCATGTCTGTCTGGGCGATATTATTTTAAATTAATCAATTAACTTGTCAGCCACTGAGCGCACATTAGCCTTATCCTCGTACCCTCAGCATCCAGGAAAAAGGATTTAATGCCAGCATTTGTTTTCAGATACAGCTGTTATTCTGAAGCAGATTTGAATTTATTTTTTTTATTGAAACTTAAGGGCTTAGATTAAACAAACAGAAAATACACTGTTCCACCCATAAACAACACTGCTTCCTTTTCAGCGTATTTGTATTTTTTTGTGTATTCATTTCTGACCGATTTGAATATAAGGGGTCTGTGCCCTTTTGATATCTGAGACAAATGTGCATTAAGTTGGTGGGGGTAAAAATAAGAAGTTATTGTGGGTTTTGTTGCTTTTTCATTTATGCTTGAGACATCCGTCTCCTATAGTTTTGTAATCCCTGGGGTCTCAATTTACAAAAAAGGCCAAGAAATCCTATGTGGGGCCCCCTACAGTCAAGACAGAGTATCACTTAAAGGATTTGGGGCCAACTTTAAATGAGTACCTTGCTTTAAAGAATGGGGCAATCATTGAAATGTTTGGACAGTAAATTCTGTTTTTTTGGGGCCCCTGTGAGTCAGATCCACCACCCTCTGGATTCAGAGCCAGGCTGAAACGTTTCAGGATGACAAGGAAGCGAGGCCCACAGAACCTTGTGCCGCGGGTTCAGAAGCCCATGGGCTGAAATGATGCCTGCCTTTTTGTGGGTGACCATCTGCCGCCCACTTTGATGCCACCTGCCAGTGGTTCGGAGTGCAGTTTTGAAGAGGGGAGGGGTGGCAGACATCCGCAATTACAGACCCAAACAGCCACTGGATATCCAGGCCAGCCTACTGCAATTTCCTGCCTCCCTGCGATCTCTGGAAGCAGGGGGTGGGGGAAGGAGAGGAATTGGTGGGGAATTGCCAGTCAGCGCACACGTGTGTCTACCTATCAGCCTGTGTCACAGCTAGAACAGATGTGGGAGCACATGTGGCGCACAAAATGGGTTCAGCCCAACTGCTTTGGCTTTGCGAATTGATGTCATTGTAGTCATCCATACTGATTACAGGGTAAAATGTAGGCTAGCATTCTCAGTTGTCATGGATAGAGTTGTTGTCGAAGCAAATTAATAACATGAAGATAAGGATAGTGGTCCATTGCATTTCCAAGACTTTCCATGCTGGGTTCAATGCTCAATTTTACTCATAGGAATTGATTTATGTCAAAAGCTGCTCTACATTTTGGGTTAGATACAAGATGCTGAGGGGTGCATACCTAGTAATTAACAGAAATGCTCACCCCTGTCTATGTATCTATGTGCTTAAAATTCCCAATGCTAAAATCGTAGCTATAATCCTGACAGCTTACAAATTCATCCCTAAACAAACAACACAGAAAACAGTATTCGACATTGATACCGTATGATGAGTAGCAGAGCATCCCTTCTCAGCATTACCTACCGCCATCTGCCAGTGGTCAATCCAACATAAACCAGGGGAGCTTATCTGGGCTAATGTGCAGGGATGGGTTTGGTTTGCGCTCTGGTGTCTTCAGCTGAGGGATCAGTGCAGCAGTCCTTCTGCTCACAGGTTCCCTGCAGAAACACTGGCTCTGTACTGTCTTTTTTAAATTATTATTTTGTACCAGCGCTGGTTTCATGGAGTCAGTCACCGCTACCCATGGTGACCCTGAGTGCTGCCCATTCTTCATTTGCCACAGAGCCGGGTCTTGACGTGTGTATTGCCGTGTAAATGTGCATAGCGCTGCAAATCGTGTTGTGTGAAATGCATTATGCCCGGCGTCAGCCAGGCTGGGTGGAGCAAGTGGTCAGGGCTTCAGAGCCAGCGCCCAAGGGGTGAAGTCCAGGACAGGACACTTCCCTGGAACGGCCAGCCACGACGAGCATGTCACAGGCTCAATGGGGGAAAAAAAATGAAACTGAAGGGCTGTAAAGTTGCCCGTGGAGAACGGTGTTTCCTTCTGAACGCATGAATAATGCAGTGTTTCTTCAAGAAAGTGGCACACCGCTGCCCAGCCGGCATAGATGATTCACTGCGCATTTAGAGACGGCGCTATCTGTAGCAGGATCCCCCCCCTCGGAAACAGAGGAGTGTGTGTTGAAAAGCGCTAGCCGGTGGTGTGGGAGCGCCTATCTGGCTTACCCCGACAGCAGGAGGCGAAGGAGAAGTGTGTGATGTCACCGAAGCATCTCTGTGACCCCTGTCCCACTGACACAGTTGAGGGAACAGTGGTGGCTGCACTGGGGAGTCTCTGCTGCCCCCTGGTGTTCAGTGCATGCATGGCTTCCTCATGCTTATCTTTTTTTTTTTTTTTTTTTAACACCCTTCAAAGCCCCTCACTGCTGTCTTCCAGAGCAGAACATAACTCACTGCAGAGCTCCATTTTCTGAGGAGATCCCAGGAAAGACTGCCGTTTGAACGGATGTTGTGAATGCCATCTCTGGTCTATTGGGGCGTAACACTGCAGCTCTTTCACTGGAGGCGTTGGCTCGTTAATTAAGGGCCCCTGAACCCAGTTTACCCCTGCTGTATGACACATTATGTGGGAAGGCTAGTGGTGGGTGCACAAAGAATCTGTTAGCGCGCACTGCAGTACCGCTGCAGATACTCCTGCTACCGTGTGTGGGCTGTATCTGTGACAGCCTTGATCTCTGAAGACTTCACTTTGCACTATAGTGAACTCCTTTGTCATCAGAATTGTCAGATGGCTCTTTCTTCCTCTGCAGCCATAGATGCAAGTAAAAGACGGTGGAATGCAAAAGAATGAGTCAACCTACACCCACCTTCCCCTTTTGCACACTCACACACACGCACACACACACACACACACAGAAGACATTTCACGTTAAAGAAACATAGTATTATTTGGTTGCAGTTGACTGAGAAGGTTAAAACACTTGAATAGAGTGTATAAATACATGAGCCAAAACAGGCTAACCAGCTGTGTCCTGGAAGAAAAAGTCTCTAAGTAAAAAGAAAAACCTCTCTTTTTATTAGCTTGGTTTGCGGTCTCTGCCCTTTTAGCAGGAGCACTTCTGCACACAACCCTCTTTTCTCTGTGGAGTCATGGGAATGATGCAGGCAGATAACTATTTTCATGGGCATCACCTTCGTCTCTCAGTCTTATTGAAACTATCCCCCTCAGCCAAGTAAATTAGACAACCTGTCAATGTGATAATGGCCTTATCTTAATAGGCATTCTGGAGATAAGGGCAGTTTTCTTAATTTTTTATTTTTTTGCTGCACTCGATTTAATTGTAGAAAACCTCATATCTTGGTTTGTAGCTCAATAATGGTGAAATTACCATGTTATTATTAGAAATTAGGTGCTAATAGTTGCATGCCACCATTTAGATTAAAAATTTATGTTGTCACTAAAAGGACACACAGTAGTGGTCAAGAATAACAAGCACTTTCATAGTTTTAAAATAAATCAAATGGTTATTTTAATTGGTAATTTCTGAATGGCAATTACAAATTGTAGCCTGAACAAAATGTGCAATGTTAACAAAATACTGCTCACTTTCTATAAACAACATTTTGAAAATGGCAAGTTGTTGCTGTATGCCTAATTTAGTATCTTCTCCTCCTGGGGTGTTTAGCCAATGAACCTCTCCTGTGTTTAACTGCAGAATAAGGGGTCCTTATTTATTTGAAGAAAAGATTTGAACTAAGATTTTAATTAAAATTTTTATATAGATATTCAGATAGCTGTTTCATTTGTTTCTATAGGTGAAAATGTAATTTAATTCTGATGTCTGCATTCTATTAGGGTTCATGCAGGTGTTTACTGCAGATAGCAGCTTATTGGCAATATTCATGAACCTTTTTATTTAGAAGGGATTTAGAATCTCATTTCATGCATGGGTCGGAATATTAAAATTACTCTTAATGGACTCTCATTAGCTGATTGGCTGCAGAGATATCGCAGATGCATGGAACATGTTCTCAGCAAATCAGCAACTGCTCAAGAGCTCTTGTTCTCTGATGGAAGAATTAAATCAGCTGTTGCCATTGGAAACACAGCACTGCCCACTTAATATTGACCCACCACTAGGAATCCACTCAAATGCTACAAGAATATACCTACATGCACAGAAGATGATAGTGTTAGGAGTCTGTCAGAGACACCAGTGTTACCAGTCCATATTGACCGGATGTTGTTAGAAACTCGTCTCAGAAGAGCCCATTTGATTTACAGTATGACAGCCGACTAGATACGGTCTAACAGACGTGAGTTGGTGATATCAGATGGATTTAAATTCTTTTGATGTCTGATACTGGTGACCATTAGTGGCATGAAATCCACTTCATAAATTAATTATGTCCTCAACGTTTTTGGGTATTTTTTTGTTTTTGCTGTGGAGTGGTTGTTTAGAGATACTAAACCACACTGAAACTATGCTCATTTAGTAGCGCAGGACATAATACTACATTCAGTATTGCATGCATTAATAAAGATATGAACACATTTAATAAATTATTAAATGAACCTTATGACAAACCTCATAGGCCAACAGTTCAGGTTCACCAAGCTCTGATATGATGGAAAAGCAACATACCTGTAGAGTGGTGAGCGATCTCCATGCCTTGCCAAGGTTGGCTGCATTTTTCACAATGAAGAGCACACAGACAAAGAGGATGATTTTGAGAGTGTTGGCCTCGTATGGGATTTCAATTGGACCCCACTGCCGTGTTCCTCTTGACCTGTAGTGTGGATCCTGGATGAAAAGCCCTGATTTCACAGGGCATGCGGCAGCTCCATGCCCTGGGACGTGGGTCCTGCAAGGACGTGCATGACTGCAGAGCAGACCTCCCATCAGGATGTGCAGAGGCCAGCGTGACAAAGCCGGGGTCCACCTCCATTAGCATAAAAAACAAACCCTCCGGTCGCTGCACCGCTCATTGTTTCACAAGCCATTGAGTTTAATGGGATCCCCTGGAGAGGTCCAGTCAAGCCCATTCCCATATTTTCAAGCAGGAGAAGTGAAAGGAAAAGAGTGTTTGGCTCCTTAGGTTTTAGCATTGATGTGCTAATTCCATCGGAAAAGATTAACCGCAGGTCCAGAAGAGGCAGTGTCTATTGCAGGATAAGGGGTTTGAGTTTGAGTGTGATTTGCTGACAAGAAGAACTGTAAACAGTTTCGTCAAGGGCCCTCCACAGAGAATGCAGGTTGGAATTGATGCTGTGCAAATGTATTTCAGGTGTAGTCACTCTTTAAACCAAGATAATATTGTAGTCTCTGCTATCACTTCGAAAGACTGCTGAAAGGAGGATTTAAAACAAGCAGTGAGCCAATAATTACAAACATATGTACTGCTGGACAGATATTACAGCTGCAAGAACATATTACCAATTTAATTTTGAATTAATAATGTGTTTAGATGCCCAAATGTTTAACTCAGTATAGCTGTGTTTGAAAGCCCCCATCATAACCGAAAATATACATGTCGCACATAATTTAAAACCTCATTTTGAATTCCCAGCCACATCAATAGAAACAGTACACTGTGATGCTGTCTCTGTAGGGGCTAACTACATCCTCATCCCACACAATAATTTTTAAGGCAAATTTGTTACCCACTTAACATATGCTACGATTACTGCACCAGATACAGGTTTGTAAATTTGCTGCATTGTGTCCTAGCTTTATCACTTGATAAAGTAAGAGAGACACAGCATTGGGAAGAATTCCTAAAGCCTCTGAACTTTGGAATTCCAAGAACATTTACTTCTCGAAATTCTTTCTATGAAAACTGCTGCCGCCATGGAAGTTTGGCATTCTTGGACGGACAGGAGTGATACACATGGCGCCAGTTACTGTATGTTTATGGTAATATTTAAAGGAGAGTCGCTTTCCCTTGCACTGGAATAAGTTAGTGCTGATAGACTGTGTCCTCAGCAGGTCTGTGTGGCATGATTGTGTATGCTGAGAGGTACACCTATAAAAGTGACTGCATATGTGAGTGTCCTTAAATGGACAAGACATTCCTTTGCCAGTTCACTAAATTAAACAATAAGTTCACAGATATACCCTGGCCTTGCAGCATTCAGCTATGTCTGCCGATGGCCACAGCTGAGGTTAAACGTATTCACTTTGTTTTGACATGTGTTTCCTTTTATTTAATCCACTTTACTGCACATGTAGAGAAGTTCTTCTTTTCAGGGATCTCTTTTTTTTTTTTTTTTTGCTTTCATACACCCCCACTGACCCTTTCTTTTGCTCATGTGCAGATGTCACACGGGCACATGTCACATGACTAAATGGGTCATTGTGCAGGGACCCCTGGGATCGGAGAGAATGTTTCACTTAACAGAATCACAATAATTTCCTGTCATTCAGCAATAATGGCCATTCGTCAATTTGCAAGCTCAGCGAAATGACATTGGCCACAGATGTTGCCAAGGCATTGAGATCGAAAGGTTATACTTGATGGAGGTTTAACTGCCCGGTCATGTGAATACATTTTTGATAATGTGCTGTGTCACATTTACCCACAGTGCATTGCCTAATCAAATTGTACCTTTTCCAGCTTTGACCTGAATTGTTTGGTTTAAAATTAAACAACTATGGTATCAGTATGTTTTAGATAAATAAATATAGAAGGCATAAATACTATTTTTTCCTTTACGTAGTGTACATGTATTTTAACAGGTTCTTCTGTCGAGCTGTGGCCAACTGATGTTTTTTGCGTGTCAGAAAATTCTCATTTCCATAGTGGTATTTAACATTTCACACCTGCTTACAGAAGTGCTGGGATTCACACTGATGGCTGTGATCCAGAGTGTGCTGAATGCAAATTAGTCTCCTCCCTCTGCCGTAAGCCGCAAAACGTTTCAAATGTCAATTGGGTGTTTTTTTCCTGGAGAGCTACAGATCTTCCCATCGTCAAATGGCTATTGAACTCCTCATTGCCTTCTGTATCGGGGATGTTAATTTCCTCTGTGTGAATACAAATGTGTGTGGAGTAGGCTGTAAAGTGGTGGAGAGCAGCCAATTCAATGCCAGACATACTGTAGCCTAATCCATTCAAAAGGTCCTCATTCATTAGCGCTTATTCATTAGCATTCCTGGGAAAACCTCACAGGTTTCTATCATGCAAGCAAATATGAGAATAAACCAGACAATAGCAGTAAAATTGTGTATGTGTCATCTCCAGTATTGGTTGCCTGTAACAGCACAGGCACATGCACATACTTTAATGCCCATTAATCCCTCTTATTGCCTCTATTACCACCACATTGTGCTCAAATATATTTCATAAGGACACAAATGAAGTGCATAGTGGCCGGTTCTGCCATAGGGATGCATATGAGAATCGTGCCGTAATGGATTTTTTTTCCTGCTGTAAAGTTTTGTCGTGTTCCTCAGCAGGTGGATGTGTATTCCTTTATGGCTGCACAATGGCCCGAGAGCTCCAGTGCCTCTTAAAGTCCCTGATGGTCAGCCCATGGGGACCCCAAAACAAAGAGTCATTCACTCAGGGTTAGGCTTAGAAGTCCATGCTCACATAGATTTTCTTTACATCAGCTCTGATGCTTAAAACGGACTGGAGTGGAGGTTTATTACCTCTGATGAGCTCATTCTGCACATATCAGAGTCGTTTTCTGAGGAAGCACCATTAAAATCTTTGCTAGAGCATCTGAGTTTTTTGCTGTTTTAACAGGGTTCTGATGAAAAATGATTTGTCAAATGGCATATTTCACCATCTTGTTTTCTGTGCCATGAAGTACACATTATCCAATATCCTGAAACCACATCCACACTTCTTGTTATTGTTGTAAATGTGTGTCATATTTCCCATCTCTATTTCACTGTTGTTTCTTGGGACACAATGGACTTTTTTTGCGCAAGAGAAAGTACTTTTATAAGTATACACAGACATGTATAGACATGTTTAGTAGTCATGTAGTACAACTTAGAGTATATTTTAAGCACTTGGATTTGGAACAGTCTGACAACATTCTATGTGGGAACGCAGCAAAGTTGGCACGTCCAATCCCAGCCTCAAATTCGGCTTGTAATTTGGGGTTTGGGGTTTGGAGTGCGCATTAAACAGAGGAGATCCTGTCATTCCCCTCTGCTGAGCGTATGCCTCTGTTCTTAAATCCACATTTTGCCAGCGTCCCAGATTTGAAATTTTGAGGCAATGTGAAAAACGGAACGTTACAAAAAGGGGGTCAATCGAAGACAGCACTGCAGGCGGGGTTCTGCCAAGCGGATCGACCCAGCGTGGTTTTCTCGACCCGTTCCCCCCCGGTTAGCCGCATTGCATGGTGGGAAAGCGGTGGGGTCTTTGGCCAGCCCTCTGAGAGGGGAGAGAGCGCATGAGGAATCCCTTTTTGATGGATGATCCCTTGAAGTGGAGACACCCAATGTGAGCAGCTAGGGGTGGAGGGGGGAGGGGGCAGAAGCTGAGGGAGTCAGGGAGGTTTTGTTGGTGGGGGTGCAGTGGAAGGGAACACTTCCTTGTTCTGTCTTCCCTTCAGCTCCAGCGGTTTTCCCTCACTTCTCTTGTTTGGCTTGGCTTGAGCTCAGAGCTGCAGCACCGTGGAGCTGAGGGTGTTTTTTATTCCCCCCCCCCCCCCCCCTTTCCTTATCTGGAGTGAACAGCGCGCTCAGCCCAGCACAGCGGCTGCAGGAGCCGAGGGGATCGGAGGGATCGCAGACTGTCTGTGAGGGATTGTGGGACGTCGTGCACTAACCGATGGCTGATTCTAATGGGTCTTGATTGGGCCTGATCGGGCAGGCAGTGGCTGGTCTGGACCCCGGGTGTCTGTTGAGGACGATGAGTGTGCTTCTGTGGCGGTGGGAACAGAACAACATCACCATGAAACTGGTAACGAACTGCAGACAGCTGGTTTACTGCAAGTGGCAACTTACTTATCATAACTTACATTTTAAGTCACTCTGTACAAGAGTATCTGCTAAATGGCTGTGGTGTAATACACAGTATAATTAATGCTGTTCATGTTTGGCTATTCTTATCTTTTTTCTGCATAGATGTAGTGATATACTGCATTACATCAGCTCCAAGATGCTAATACCAGCAAGTTATGAATTTGGTATTATCGCTATTTGTTGCCGCAGTCCAAAGTCTGCCACCTATTAACCTCTGTTTATTTTAGTACATTAATGTTTAATTGGTTGTCTCTCCTGAATAGAAACCAAACATATGCTTTAAAAATATTGAAAATTTGGAGTGTGTAAGATGTGCTTGTTTTTACTTTGCCCTAACCTTTAATGGCCTTATTATAAGCATTGTGAAACTGTACCAGGAGAAAAAAGATCATATTTACTCTGGAGATATGGTTATTATATGGTCTATTTCGCAGCATGCACTCTGATGCTAGACATGGTTCAGGTGTTAGTGTATAATTAGATAGATCTTTAGGCTATACATGTTAATAGGTGATGATAGGGTGATAATTGGCTCTTTTGTTTTTGATTTTTATAACATCTCAGGCACAGCAGACTACCTGGATATATTTTAATCCAAATATTGTAAGCTGGCGGAAAGCTGAGCAGTTGTGGTCCAGGCTTTGCCCGTTAATGTATTATGAGGCTTGGATCATGGCAGGAGAAAACGCTATCATTTAATGAAAAGGATTGACGTTGAATTAAATTGTCCTCCGTGTCAGTTGTTCACCCATATTCAATTAAATTTGATTGATTATTGACTGTCTACATGACCTTTGCTACAATACCATGGAAGAAATGCGTAAATGCAAAGAGCGTTTACTTTATATAGTATGGGGTACCATTTGCTGAATGACCCTCTTTAAGAGTGGTTGTGACTGCCTGTCTACCAGGGTCTTTCTCATAGTGGGCAGAGGGTTGACCCAAAGTGGAGCCAGGCCTGCTTGATACCCCACAGAATGGGGTCCAGCCAGTGACCCCACACCGCCCCCCCCGCCTCACGCACAGCCTCTTCTCCCATTACCCAGATCAGTCCCTCCCTGAGAGCGGCTGCCCAAAAAGCTGCCAAATCCTGGCCTGGGGGGGCAAACCTGTCACTGCTTGTAATAACACAGACGCTTACCATTGAGTGTGCTACAGTAACGCTGATGATCTCAGGCAACACTGTGTGTGTATGTGTGTGTGTGTGTGTGTGTGACTGTGTGTGCCTGTATATGTACAGTCCCTGAGTGTTTAACGTGGTGGTTTGGCCTGTACCATTTCACAGAAGAACGAAATATGCTTCCAATCCGCCTGTGTTACCACAAGGAAATTTATGTAAGCTACAAATGGCCAGTAGTTTTCCATAGGTCTCTTTCATGAATGCGGAACAAGTTTCATGGGAGCTGAAAATGACCATGACCTTTTTCTACTCTATAATATAGTTTACACCATGTTTAAATGCTGAATAAAATTAACAATTTAAATGTAACAAATTTTTGTTGTGTATATCAGATTAGCACTGGGCTGGTCTCTGATTGCTAATTACAGATTTCCTTGTGAAACGCAAACTATTTCTATTCACCTGAAGTACTGATTAGGAAAAGTAATTTGGGAGCAGCACATTGTGGGGTGGATGTCTTTGTGCCACAACTTGAGAGCCTGAACAATACATGGGCCCAGTTGCAAGTCTGGAATGGTGGGAGTATCTTTAGCACTGACAGACCTAGGGAGCAATAGAGTAAGATGGAAAAAGATGGGGCTCTTGGTATAAACCCAGTACTGGTATATCTTTAAGCTGGAGTTGACAGCTGTCTTATCTAGTTAGGGATGAGTAGGACTAATTATGCTTAATCTCCTCTGTGGAATCTCCTGCGTAGGTATCCTCTCATTAGCCGCAGATGTCTGTGAGCCATGACAGCCTGACCAAAGCAAAATCAGTATCACGTTCTCAGAAGTTCATTAACAGCTGAGCTTTCTGTTTCAGACTGGGGAGCAGATGGTCTGAAAGTGCTTTCAGATTTTTTTTTTTTTTAAGCAGGTGCTTAGGTGTTTGTTTTATTATTTTTCTTGCTGTATGTCAATAACGAGGGAATGTTTGCGGTTGTCCCGACTTTTGTTTTAATCTTTTAAACCCCCTCACTGCGTTTACTGTTCTGACAGTAGATTTTTTCCCCCCATATATCAGTAGACTCAGTAGCTGAACTGCCTTTTTTAGGAAATGTTTTTAGTTCATCCATTTTTTTCCCAGAATGCTTAGGAGTAAAGTTGAAATTATTGCAGTGACTCCTTTGCGAGGACAGATGAGTCAGTCATTTTTTCCTTGACCTGAAGGCCAGTTGGAACCATGGCAGGACTGCAGAAAAGAATCTCCAAACACAACAGCACATTTTACAGAAATAATTTGGCATTCTCCTCCAAGAAGTTTTTGTTCCCCTCTCTGTAAGCTTTTGAAAGGTCTCTTTGAACTTTTTATTGCTGTATTTTCTTTTTTTTTCCTTATTTAAGCGTGTGTTCCCCATTCGACTGTGTGAAGGTAAATCTAGAGCATTTGCACTGTGTTTGTCCAATGGGTAAACTTGTAGATTGTATGGAGCTTCTTAATTTTCAAATGGAATGGATTTATTCTCGATACACCCTCAAATAAATCTTTTTTAGTTTAAAGGTTACTTCTGTCTAAAGCCACACAGAACCCCACCACACAAGCTGTAATCACTGCAGTGTCCTGGAAAATCAAACATATTAGTTTTTGGAGTATAATATGAGGGTGCTGTTGCTTTTTCTTTCAGAGAATTCCATTTACTCCTACAAATATGTGCTTCCACACAAGGTGTTTGTTTTCATGTGTTATGCTAAAACGGGTCAAAATACCTGCAAAGTTTGATTCACTTAAACTGTGTGTTTTAGCAAGCTGGAGACATTTTCTTCGCTGGGCAGACTACAGATCATTTACCATAGCGGAAAGCAAATTGCTGGTTATGGCACGCAATGTGCTTTACACTTTGTCACAGAGGATGATTATGGTCAGAGGGAAGGGTTGGGGGTGGCGGGGGGGGGGGGGGGGTTGATGGGAACAGATGAAAAAAAAATATATATATATAAAACATAAATTTTCTCTAATAGCTGCATGTGGAGGCCTAACTGTAGCAAAGCTCTGAACTTCTCATGCTAATGTTTTTGAAGTCACATGGACAGGGAGGAGTAATTTGTGTGGGTTCGTCTCCACGTTTGATGCTGTTTCAGTAAAAGTAGGGTTTCGCTTTGAGGTTTTTTCTTCCGCACCCGCATTTACGCACCCTTCCTATGACGTGCATAAATCCTCAGGTGACCTGGTCTCTCACATACCGCTTGCTGAGGTGGAGCGAACATCAATTTCATTTACAGCCCCTATTATCAAACAGACTATTTCAGCTAAATGTTTTCATATAATAATGGGACCAGTTATTGATTTCCAATATACCGTCTGTTTCCCATCCGTGGTATGGCTCGAACCTTGACCCCTTTCTCTTGGAAAGTGCTCCTGGCTGCGTAGTTTTGCTAAAATTACAAAGCCAAGAGCCTTGATTTATCTCTGCTCTGAGGAGTTTATGAGGGAGACTCAGTGGGTGACTTTCAGGTCAGCACTTGTCAGCACAAGTCAGGTAGTGTAGTTCGTCTGAGGAGACACTGCGACTATAGTTATTCCACATGCTAGGGACCCATGGATATCTTGTGAAGATGGTCAGCGACAGAAACAACTCAAGCAGTCTGCCATAGCGTAATATCACAGCAGATATCCGCATACTGGGAATGGAGGTCGTACAGAAATGTACATAGATTTGAAAATGATGTCAAAATTCATTGATTAATTTATCGATCGTAATCTTTCATTACAGTAACTTCTGCCTCTTAATTTAAGATGGGAGATATAATTTTTTTTAGATGAAATCATATTTTCAAATAACAAATGAATGAATGGAAAGTGTGATTCATTTAGATTTAATTTTGGATCAGTGCTGGATATTGATGAAGCATAATTGGATACAATTTGTCTCTTTTTCTCAGTGTGTAATGGGTCAGCCTATAACTCTAGAGTTTTGTATTCTACTGTATAAACCCACAGTGTGGGTTTTGAAGCATCACATGCTGTCCTGAAGCAGTTATGAACTGCTCTCTCAGCTGTGGCACGTTTGCTGCCATTTCCACACAAAGTCTCCTGCCGTGACTGATGAATAAGCAGTAATCAGCTCCAGTTTTTGGAGAATTTGGATTCCATAAATTGATTTTTTTTTTTTTACACAACTGGAAGCTGGTTTGTTTTTTTTTTTTTGTTATGAATTGCTTTGCGTTTAAAAGCCCCCATCACAACAGACAGACTCCTTTGATGTATGGATTTCATTCTAAGTTCACCTCTGGCCAGTTTGTCTGATGCTGCTTTGGGAACTGGATATTGCCATTTGATAAATACCATAATCTTGTTTTTAAAACCTTAGCTCTATCAATATTTTGCGCAACTCCAGGTATGTTCAATAATCTATCCAAAGTAATGGTTTTTTTTTTTTAGAAATGAAACTGAATTCTCATCAGGGAGCATGATGAAATATTAAAATGTGTTTATAATTTTAGTTTCAATGGAAAAACTTGCACTTCAGTTTAATGATTATTTAATGATGAATGCTATTAAATTCGAAAACATTTAAAGCATCCAGGAACTGATAATGTCTTGTTTCATATGTGTATTTGCATTGAAGTTATTAAAACCATAATGATTTCATGCAATTTGCTAAATTAAAGTAACATGTATGTGTTGTTGTATGTGTACATACAAATACATCTGTATTTCGATCCATATGATGCAAAGGCTCATAGCACCTGTTGTTGCATTTCTCCGTCATCTGCTGCCGTGCTTAGTTTAATCTGTACTTCCTGAGTGGGGTCTGAGTCTTTCATCGATTACCTTGCTTCAGGTAAGCGTGAGAGATGAGATTCACTGTGTGTGGTTCCGGCTCCTGTGGAAAACCCCAGGCTGGGTATTTCTTTCCCATGGGGCTCTGTGGGAGATAGAACTACCACAGCTCTGTGGGCCAAGGGCAGCTTTCAAAACAACCACGGTGAGGTAATTGATTACACCTTGACCCTCTCCTTCATCCATCAGTGTGGATATGTGATGGAGCGCCCCACAGACAGGTCACACCATCCGTCAGACCCTGCCATCTGTGCCAGGCCCTGCAGACAGGTGTGGCAAATCAGCAAAGATGCTCTGCAATGACCTGGTGTCAGGGATGTGACTCCTGCCATCTCTGCAGGATTAATGAGCCAAAATTACACACTCCATCAAAAAAGTTCCAGAAGTCAAATCCTGATTGAATCGTCGCAAAGATGAGAATAAAGGAGCAAATGTAGTGTTCCAAAATAAGTTAACAAAATCTTGGCTCAGTGTGTATTGAAACATAGCCTGCAGCAGGAGGATGGTGAAGTTAAAAAAAATAAATAAATAAATAAAAATCACTTGGCAATACTGTGACTCATCACATAATGATTTGCATAGTGATTGTGTAAAAGGATGGAATAGGTGGATCTGTGTAATGGATCATTTGAAATGTCTCTGTGATCAGCTGTACCTCGGTTGTGCCAGAAAACACAAACAAATTTGCTCATCCCATGAGTGATGATGATGTTTTTCCAGAAGTTCAGAGGAACTGGCTTAATTTTTCAGACTGTCACCCCTCAGAACTAGACAGGACATAAGCTCCCTCTCTTTGATGATAACTGTGTGTCCAGGACAAAGAATCCCCAGTACTACTCAAGGCATTTGGGGATAAACGTATAAAAACAAGTTATTCTTCGGAAATAATGTCACGGGAATGAGGCGGAGCTCTCTAATGCGCCAGACGTCATGATATCGCAAGCGCAGGGGAAATGGCGGATTTTCCAAGGGAGCCGAGTTTCTGAATGACCTCTTATTTGCCACAGACTCTTTTAATTTTTTCACAGCTTTGTTTTTCAGCACATTTAATTTCAAACCATGGCTAAAAGACCACTAAAAGACATTGATTATGGTTATAATCTAGTGTCTAAAACATGCGTTGAAGTTGTCCATGATGCACTTCATGGAGATATAAATAATTAATTAGCAATAGCGAAGCTAAGGCAAGTAAGGCATTGAGTAAGGTGAGCTGTAATCCATACGTGTTTCCCTTTTGTCTTTTTTTTAATTGCAGAAACACTGAAAGGGAAAAAACAGCCGATATCTTGTTAGAGGCGTGTTTCTTTGTCAGGCTTAGGCACCGGCAGTGAAGATACCATGTTTTGTCATCACAAGGTCACCATCTTCCCTGCTTTTATTGTGAGTTTTTTTTTTTTTCCTCCGGAGAGGCAGCTTGTTGTGTTGATAGGAATCAGACATTGGTAGCGAGTGCAGTGTGTGTTCAAAGCTCCCTGCTTGCTGTGTGGATGGCTGGGGCAGGGGGTGGGGGTGTGGGGTGGGTGGGGCGGGGGCTGGGCTGGGGTTTGGGGGATGCTGAGTGTATGTGGGCAGGCAGGGGTGGAGACGCCGGAAGCCTGAATGAGAACAAGCTGCCTCGAAAATTGAATTTGCAGAAACATCACATCATAAAAGCCAAACAAGAACGACATCTGGGTTCCATGTGGCCAACCTCAAGATTATTAGATTATGTGTAATTCTCTTGTGGAAATTAATTCAACACTTGATGCTTTTGGTACTGGAATTGTCCTATGACCTCCTTTATAAAAAGCAGATGGCAGGAGTGCAGAGAGGTTCAGTATGCTCTCTTTAATTGTCTCCCTTTTCAGATTATGGGGCTTATGTTGTGATTTAGAATGGACATTTTCTCATGATTGGGCCATTTCCTTAGAAGTGTGACATTCTGCCATGGGGGTTAGTAAATCACACAGAACCTGCTGATTTAAAGAAAAAAACTTCTTTTTCAGAGTTGGTGGGTAGGCCTGAAATAAAAACCTAGCAGGTCGTGCCTTGGATAAGGTTATTCTACATTAATTAAAGCGGTTTTAATATGGTGGGTCTGATACAAGATTTGGGTTGATGTAACAAAACCTTCTGACACAATTGCACCGATGGTTTGAACCTTGGGTAATTAGCAGCTAAATTAGCACAGTGGAGTGTCACCACTGTACAAGCTCATATTTAAAAATGGCGGCAGGCTGGCAAGCAGATAATGCCCATGGCACAAAATGAAAGCACCTTACAACAAGATTATTTCATTCAAGATATAATCAAGCTTTAAAAGAATAAGGCCAAGATATATTTTCATACCCGTTAAAAGAATACTGATGGCAGCGTTGCATGTTCACTGTAGTGTGTTTTAATAGTTCATTCAGTACTTGTCTAGCCAAAGTTTCATGTTTTTCTGGATGTTTTAGATTTCCAGAAATGTACCCATGTTAGCTAGTTAAGGGCACAAGTGCTGTGAAAAGGAAAAAAAAGATATCTTCATTTGATAGCATAATTTTCTTTTCAGTGCAATTAAAGGAAGAAGTGCACTTAAGCAAATAGCAATGATGTGATTTGGATATCAATGTGCAAAACCCCGACCAGTATGCATGAAACTATATCCAGTATCTTTGAAATATATATGTTTTTGTACATGAAGCAAGCTATCTGAGTGAGGATGAGGAGGGGTGGATCTCTGTGGCCTGTGTAAAGGTCACCCCTCTTTCCCAGCGATGCACTGATGCTCTTTATCAGTTGTGACAGGGAGCTGAATTGCTCAGATATGAGTGTGGGAGGCTCACTGAATCCGCACATAGCCAGATGTTCAGCCGCCTTACAGATACAACTGTATTATCCTTAGCTTGTGTTGTGTTAGATGGTTTGTTTTGATGCCCTGGTAACTGAGGAGAGCAAGCTTTTTGTCACTGGACGAAGTCTGTGAGTGGGGTACAGAAAGAGTGTGTGGCTGTGCTTCAAACTCACTGCATGTGCACTGTCCGCTGTTCAAGCAGTCATGCCCATGCTACAAATCACAGCGCTCTTGCCCAGCTCCATGACCTCGGGGCACTGACTAATCATGTGATACTGGTAACCAATGACATTGCACTGACTGAGCTCCTTAGCTGGAACCGTCATTTGCTGTGAAATTGCTAAATGTTACGAAACAGAGTTTTTAATGAATTAGGTATTTAGTGAAATTAGTCAAACTTTTTACTGTATAGCCATTGCCGGTATGATTTCAAAACCTCTGCGGTATCCAGCTAAGCTCATTGATGACTAAACCTCTCACCATCTCCTACTGGCTCACTATAAAAGTCAGGCTGTAACATTGGAAGGAAGTTAAACTGAAGGTTATTGATTTGGTTCTTCATCTTAAGCACACTGTAAAACAACCTGATTGTTACAGAAGCAGAGATCAGTGGCTGGATAATTTGCAGGGCAGTGAGAAAACTCTGGGGGTTGGGGAGGGGAGTTGGGGGTTTCCCTTGCTGCTGTCATCTCTGGTTTTGAAGTTCTTGGACTTCCCCATAAAGTGACTGACTCGATGTTATTTACAGTGCCAGGTGTTGAGTTCAATAAGGCAGTAAAGCCCTGTCTGGAGGTGATCTCGCCCGGGGCCTTGTTTTCGTGTTTGCCTGTAACCATGAGAAGACATTAATCCTGTTTACATTGACTGGGCCTGAACTCTGATGTACACTGAGGTGCAGGGGGGGGCAGGGCAGCTCAGGGCCAGGGGTGAGGGAGCAGAGACACTACTGGGGGGGGTATTACCACTGGGGAAAGCAGAGCCTTGAGAGAGAGAGAGAGAGAGGGAGGGAGTGGGCATGGCTAAAATTATCTCCCCAACATCTTCCATACGCTACTAGTCATCTTCAGTTCTGCCTGGGTTTCGTAGAGGGGACCACACTACTAGTTATGTCCCTTCGGTCCACCAGGGTCAAACATGGCAGCCTGCACAGGCCTTGTGGCTCCCGAAAGGGGCCAGAGCCGGCTCTCCTGCGGGAACTACAAAACGGTAAGGGTCTTTGATCGGCAGGTCACTGGAGGTTGTGCAACAGGTTTTTTTTTTTTTTTTTTTTTTTTCTGCAGAACTGTCCTGAAATAGATGCTTTTGGATATGCCAAGCCCCTACTGTGCAGCGGCAGGAAGCGTGGGTATTTTTAACTCAGGAGCAGGTAGTGTGCCGCCAGCTATGATATTAATGAAGGACAAGAGGTTAAGTTATGTGAAATGTTGCCATTTCTGGTGAAATTCAGAACCGTAACCTTCAGAGTCTTTCTGGATATTATTCTCCCAGAGTGATTACATATTTCAGCCTTTTAGAGGGCATTTGCATCAGTTTAGATTTCTTTGTGTTTTCTCAAGGTTTTTTTTCCGGTTTTGCAGTTTTGCTTTTGAGTTATGAAAATTAAACTTTGAAGAGGAATTGTATTTAGTTATTCATTTAAAATATTATGGCTTAGCACATTTTTTGTATTTGTCTTTGATAGAATCTCCTAAGTCCTTGTTTTTTTTTTTCCTGTTCTTACAAAGTTATTTTCAAATCAGCAAATATGAGCATAATGGCAAGACTTAAAGAGCCCAGCTTTTCTTGGCTGCTCTCTTAATGCATGAAACAAAATTGTATAATGACAGGCAGTTAAAGAAAATGAGTGGAGGGTCCGGACTGATGCCTCTCTACTGGTTGTGTTTACATAGGACTTATCGCTGGCTAAAAAGGCCCCAGCACACGTTTACATCCTAGTCGTTAAAGTATCAACATGTTTATTATGAGAGACATCTGTATGTGAAGCTCCCTCTCTGTGTTTATGCTCAGTTTGCAGTCATAACTTTCAACAGGCGACCACTGTTTGTGTAAAATTCATTTCAGTTCTTTTAATGCCTTGCAGTGGGGGCAGGCGGCAATGCTAAACATGGAACCCCTTCCCGCTACTAAGAACAGCGTTCTAAAATAGAGCAACCGGTCAGCTTATGACAAGGCTGTACTTTGATCGTACTTGCGATTCAGGCAAAGTGCGTGATGACATCACGGGTCACATGATAGCCAGCAGCGAAAATGACTAAATAAATGTGTGGGGCTGGGTATTACCCATCACATAATGCGCCAAAGACAAAAGCCTGTTCATGGGAAGCAAATTCCCTCCACTCTGCTGTGGCATGCTGGGGCTGCCATTTACAAAGCCCATGCTTTGTAGTCTGTTGTGATGTATTCAGCGGCTAAGACGTAACATATCTGTGAGTGGGAGGGTGTGGGTCAGCTGCTACGGTAGCGGACCCCGATCTGTTCCAGGCCAGTTTGAAAGGAATGTCATGTTTCGCTGATTCATACGACCTTCTGTACTGAGAGTTAAGTAGGTGGAGCAAGGCCCAGAGAGGGTTGAGTCAGGTGCTGACAGCTAAATGTCACATGGCCTTCCCAGAATTAGCCCTGAGACCAATTTACACCTCTGGAAGGGGAAAAATACCCACATCCAAAGCTTGCTCTCTGTAGTGAGCCATGTTCAGAATCTAGATACAAAAGGACCTTTTGAATGAATTGATCATTTTGAGATATGAGGTGTATCAAAATGCATTGAACTGTAGCATTAGAGGAGGACATGGAGGCTGTATTTGTGGATAGTTACATTTTCCAATCACGCAGTTGATGTCTGTTGAAATTTGTCATACCAGCAATTTCTTGAAAGAGATGAGGACTCTCTTTGATCTTGACCTTTTTAAAAGAGAATGTGACAGTTTGAAAGGGGCAAGTGGCAGATTAAAGGAGACTTTACCCTCGCTTTTTCATTAAGGTCGATTGTTTTGGCATTGCCATACATTCCATGTATTGTGGTTCCTTTTTACCCTTAGGGAATGTTTTGTGAACCTGTTTGTAGAGTACGTGACTGTCATTTAATTAATTTCCAGGGAACCTCTTCTTTTGTTGACTGCAGAACTGTAACTTGTGAAGATACCTGTGGGATTCCATGGATGCTTTCTGAGTTTCCTGTGGAGGAGGATTTAATTGGACATTTACGCTAGTCTGAATTTTATTTTTAGCTAAAAGTGGCCTGGGCTTTCGTCATTTTTATACTACCTCTCTGTATACTTTAGTGCCAGACAGGGCTTTAGCCCATCACTGTCCAATAAAATACTTAACACAGGGGCCAGATCAGGCAAGGAGGTTTGCTTGTGAGGATGGGGAATGAGGGTTTTCATGTGTTTCTTTTGTTTTACCAAAATGAATGTGGTAAATACTGTTTTTATTTATTAATACTAAAATATACCTTATACAAATACACTAAACCATGTTCAATGAAGTGCTGCTCTGCACATGTGCTGTGGTTTGCTTAACGAAAAAAAATGGATTGAAATCGCAGCTGAATGTTCTGTATCATGTTCTTGTCGTGTTTTGGGAAGCAGTATTCAGCATCATGAAATACTGATAGGCCTGAAGAAAAATACCTCCAAAAATGTTTCAAAAAAGGGGGGGCATGCAAACAACTCTCACACAATGTTGGTGCTACATCTTGATTTGCCTGAATTTGAGTTATCTCTGAGAGAACAGCTCTGTTTGATTGGGAAATGATTAAAAGTGCCATGAACAAATGTAAAAGCTGATCTACAGAGTGTTTAATGTGAGAAAGATCACAGATCTGTTGTTTGCAGTCATTATAAAGCAGGGAATCATGCAATATACTATGCAGGTTTTTACTTGCTTTGCTCAAAGACTCCGGGAAAAAATGCCCTACACTCTCTACACTGAAATTCACTTGAATAACCATTTCACAAGACGTGATTTATGTTTGGCATGTAATGTACAAGAATGTCTTAAGACAATATAACACTGGCATTCTGAAGGGGGTTAGGTTGAGGCAGTGGGAGGGAGGGGTAGATTAAGATCTCATAATGTGTCCAATATCAATCTGGGTAGGGGAGGGAGCACTTTCAGTTTGGGATAATGGCAGCCAAACGGTTTTCTAGGGTTTCCTCCAGCACACAGAGCAGCATCCCAGTTCTGTGCTGTTCGGTCACTGAAATATACCTCCTCACACGGGCAGAGCGCCACAGTCTGTAGGGACAGCCTGGGCTTGGGAATAAAATGCATTCCTTTTTGTTTGCAAAATGTATAAAGTCTTAGAATTTTTTTGTTTTAATCTTGAGACACAGATATATGAATTATCTTGATGTCCTTGGCTCAGTGGTATGTTAACACTTAAGCACCTGTGTTATTTTGTAGTTCAGGGCATAATTGTAAAGAATTCTGAAATAGTTTAGCAATCCAATGTACTCTCTTAAAGTTTTGTTTGCACTGACCAATGAAGGACAAATTGTGAGGCGGTTTACTGCTTGCTTACTTCAACTACCTGGATACAAGGTTTTGTGAGGAATCTCTAACAACTCATTGTATGGAAGTAGCGGGCTGTATTATTCACGGATATCTAAAACAGCTAGTTTTTCGACCCTGACAGTTCAGTGTTTGCAGACAGCTTCAGAATAATGAGATGCCATTAAGAGGGAGAAGCCATTCTAAACTTCCAGTTATCAACGAAGCTATTCAGGATATTCAGACGCCGCTTCGAAATCCTTTTGGCCAGTGAAGGCCATGTCTGTCTTAAGCCGTGATGTCATACTCCCCGTTTGAAAGAGGCGCTCGCGCAGCTTGAGTGCAATTGAATTGCACACAATGCCCTGAATTTGAATACCACGCGAATATGCCTGCTCGCGCCCAGGAAAACACAGATGTAGTGGTTTCCATTTTTTCCCGCACTACATTTAATAATCTTTACATTATTTGGATATTTCTGACCACCTCTTTCCTCATTTTTGTAAAACTATCTGAAATAGACTTTCTCCATTTTCTTTTTTCTCTCTGCTATCGAGACAATCAGCAAGCTAACGTATTTCTCTTGTGTTTTGTCGCGCAGATTTACACGGATTGGGCCAACCATTATCTGGCCAAGTCAGGCAACAAGCGAGTTATCAAGGACCTTCAGCAGGATGTCACGGACGGAGTGCTGCTTGCGGAGATCATACAGGTTGTAGGTAAGGATGCATCCAAATCTGCGTAGTACAGGAGTCCAGCTAACTATTCGTTGTTTCTCAAAGCTTCCAAGTATTGTCTTATACTCGCAATTATCAATTCATGTATTCCATCCCTACTCTTTTGTGACCAAAACTGCTACTCGTGTTTAGAAAATTCTTTTTTTAATAAAAACTGTGTAAACCGACAGTGGAAATGCGGTGGATTGAATAGAAGCGTTCACTTGAAGTTTAATTGATTGCGCTAGGACATTGAAATGACTGTTTATTAAATTCATTTCCAGATAAAAATATACACTTCACTGACAACTTTCACAGTTTTTTTTTTTTTTTTTATTCGTCATTTAACGAATTTGCGCACGAAATGTCTGAAAAAGAGAAGACAGCAGGCTTCAGCAAAACTTCATATGTTTTATCAACATTGTAGACGGCGGGACTTCCATCACTGCACAGACGGCACCATGGTCTGCTTTTATTAATTCTGTTATGTTTCTCAGTTAAAAAGGCCTGCATTTCTGAGGGCTGAATAATCTCCTCTTCCTTAGGGGAGCCTAATGTCCTCCGTATCACACCAGCTGAACAATGACACTACACTGGCCCCTGTTTGTTAGCATGACAATAGAGCTCCTAGCATAGGCTTTAGCCATTTTAATGGAATCAAGACCATTCTCCTTCTGCATAAATATGCTGCGTGAGCACATATGCTATTTGCTATGTACAGTCATACCCTTTTACACTTGTTTTCATTTCTGTTGAACAAATGGCAGGACATGTACTTTGCTCAAGGGTGAGATTGCTGCATGCCGTTTGGGAATGAAGTGACTCGAGTCTTCTAGTTATAGATAAAGCTTCTTCCACAGATAAAATGTGAACTGACATACAGAGGACAAGAAAATGTGATGATAACAATGCCAAAGAGAAGTGCAGACATGCCTATGACTGCTCAGTGAAGTGTCACACTTGCTCCTCTGTCACCCGGTCCCATGTACCCGTGAGCTTGTTAGAAATATCTGCAGACTTTGTGTCACAGACTTTCCTGCCCACAAACAGCAGTGCGCAGAAGGAAGTAATCAACCATGCGAATCTTGGAACAGAGAAAGTGAGCAAGTGCTCACCGCCTTAGCAACTGTCTGTCTGACTGACTAACTACACAGGCTCCCCATCAGCCCTCATGTCATGTAACATTACCCCAGCCCGTTTCCCAGAGGGGGAATCCTGCTTTAAATTACTTTGGGGGGGGATCCGGGTTTCTTATGTCTATCTCTTTAAAGATGCTGGGTTCTGTGGACTCACTGAACATATTTCAGAGGGCTGTAGCTCTGTGGGTGGAAGACTTACTGCCATGCAACCTGTAATCATCTCCAGCAGTCTTTTATTTATCTGTAATGAAGAGACTTCAGTAAGAGCTAAAATGGGGATCCTCCATTGTGTTTGTACATGGGGCTATAGGGATTATTATTAGACTCACTGGTTGGCTCTTGAACAGTTTAATTGGAGGGGCCTCAGCAAGCAACACATGTTGCAGTTGTCCTGGATTCTGCTGCACCACATAATTTTCAGTCTTGTCTGTGTCAAAAATAATTTTCAGCCCTTTTTCGAAGGGGATTCAGAGGGTTATGCAGCTTTGAAATTATTCTATTTTTCCTCTTGACTTTCTCAGAGGTTTGCCCTTGAAGAGACATAGACAGCATGAATGTTAAGACAATAAGCAAGCAAATTGGCCTAGATAGCTATGTTTCTTCAGATAAACTTTACTGTATGAGTGATCTCGTCTGACAGCCTTTATGCGGTTTGATCTCTTCTACAAAATCCTACTTGGATGAAATGTATCTTTTCAGAAGGCTGAGTTTATGTTGCTTTATATGTTTCTTATTGTATTCTTCTTTTGACACTTGAGAGATTTTCATGTGCATTGTCAGCAGCTTATCAATGCCGAGAATCTGTTGAATTCTTATAGATGTGCTGTAAATTAAAGATGGAATTTTCCATCTTGTATATTCAAAACTTGGGTGTTTGTAAGAGTGTGTGTGTGTGAGAGAGAGAGTGTGTGTATGTGTGTTTGTGTGTGTGTGTGTGTGTGTTAGTGTGCCTGTTTGTGCTCAGTGCATGTGTTTTTGGTCATACGGACTATCTGCAGGGAGCCTGGGTCTCTCCCGCGGTGAGGAGAGTAGGTGGCATGGTCCTGCAGTGGAGCTGTGGTGGGTGTCAGCGTTGTAGGGGTGCTGGCAGTGCTGATGTCAGCTGGGGGAGGCCCGTCTTGATTCAGCTGCTGTGGGCTGGACCTGGGGGAAGCGCGTGAGAACAGCCGCTAGTAAATGCTGCCGAGGGCCTCGGCCAGACCAGACCCTCCACGTCTGCTTTGATGTGACTGGCTTTCAGCTATGCCTTCAAGCAGGCCTGCTGACAGCTGGGGACAGTTTGACAGAGAGCAAAACCTGGAATAGCCATGGATGAACATTGATAAGAGAGAGAGCACTCTCTGTGCATCGTCTTCATCATCAGAGGCAAGAAATTTAAATTAAGGCCGCGCACTCCAACTAACGCCAAAAATTATATTTATGATTGAGGAGCCAGCGTTTAAGCACTGCTGTGACCTCGTCAAGGATTCTATTTCACAAGCACAAACCCTCTTTTTAAATGTCCATCAGGTGGTGAAGCATGGAAAAAATGATCTCTTCATTATTGAACAGAGTGTTGGCATGAGTGAGACTGTACAACCTCAGTTTAAGTTCCTGATGTAATGGAATGAAATACACTCCTTTCTCTCCGTCTACCTCCAGCCAATGAGAAGATTGAAGATATCAATGGGTGTCCAAAGAGTCGGTCTCAGATGGTGAGTTCACTTCTGGGCTATTCCTCTCCTTTTGTTTATTTTTTTTTTGCATGTCTATTGTTTATGGATCTGTGTCAATGAAGAAGCTGGCAAACATCCCCTTAGTTAAATATGTGTAAGGCTTTTGATAGTATTGCATATGATCTTGCTGCTGGCTGAAGTGCTTTCGGAAAAAGAGGATTTGTTTGACTGACTTTTCTTTTGATCTGTCATACCTTCTGTTGAAATATGTGAGTCCTGGTCAATTATGAGACTCTTAAAATGACTGCAGCAGAACAGTAAGGCTGTATTATCACAAATATTAAAGTCACTAGGGAACAAATGTAAAAAAGCTCCTTTAAAACTGTAATTTATATTCAATTTCAATTGAATTAAAGGGAGTTTGGTCGTATTGATTGAATGGAGATGAAAATATACTGTGAGCACATGGAATAAAATTGTTGTCTTGACAACTTAATTAACTTTAAAGACCTTTTCACTAAAACAGCACAGACATGAACACAAGTGGTTTAATTGCAGTTTGTTTGTGATGGAAATTGACCATTATTCTCAGGTTTCCCCTCTCGGAGTGGTGAAGCTGTTGAACTGGGTCTAAAGCCTAGCGGAGAGAGACACAGTGTTGAGAAGAGTTGATAAAAACCCTTCAAAGCACAAGCTGTAGAGCAGCAACCCAGCCTTTTCAAATCCTCCAGGCGTTTCTGTCAAGTGCTGGGCCACACTGTTTCCTCCACATCAATTAGCCCAGCCCAAAAACCAGCAAATTATACCCTTCAGGTCCCTGTGATTGAGCGGCTTTAAATTTACACTGTTCTGTATTTCTTGATTATTGTGTTTTAAAGATGCCAATTCCTTTGAATATGTCAATTTAAACAAAGTGTTGCTTCTGCTGCCATGGTCTTTCAGTCGTTGTCGTCATTGGTATTTTAGTTGTTGTGCGATTTAGTTTAGGTAACTGATCCCAGGTAAGCACAGACTTGGCGCTTTTAATGACTGTTTTATTGGTGCTTCTAAATTCAGAAGACATAATATGTATTGTTCACATACAGCTGCCCAATTAGGTGCATAAACTATTATGGAGGTGGTAATTTTTTTAATTTAAATAATCTTCTTTTTATATTGAGTAATGTGTACATTTGTCGGCAACCGATAGAGGTTTTAGTTCTCATTGTAGTATAGTAGCCATGATTTATGTAATTATATGTCACTTGTGATCTGGAAAAGCTTTCACCCTCAATATACTGCACTGCACATAGTAATTTATTATTCGCAGAAATATAGTCGAACCTCTGCAATATGGAGCTGTGAGTTATGAAAACTCCAGTCAACTGAAAGTGTTATGAATCCCAAAATAGGTTCTAAGGATGTCTTTTAAATTATAAACTCTACAAAAACACCCATGTATCCTTCTGTCTACAGTTTCTCCGGAACATACACACATGTTCTTTGGTTTTCACCATTTAAATTTGCAGCATTTAATTTTTTGAAAACTCAAGACAGACAGATAGTGTATATATTTGTGCAGCTGTCAACAACTGATACACCTGTGCTCTTGGTGGGTGAGCTTACATTCCTTAGCAGGTTCAGCTGCTGGTTTGAATGCTGGTTGCTTTAAACAGAGCTTTAAATTGCAAAATGACAGGACCTTACTTTTAAAGGCAGACATTATTCAATCATTCCATTAAGTTTAGGTTTACAGTTCTTGAAATTGGTGTTTTTTGACACCCCTTTCAGAGTTTTAAACAACCTCCTTTACCAACACATTCCTACCTCTGATGTTCAGCTATACATCAATGGACAAACAGATGAATACATGAAAGTTATAGGAGGTGGATAGTGAGAAGCAAATCCATATAAACACACACACACACACACACACACAGACACACACAGACTGACATCATTGTACCTTACAGGGCACCAGTGTCCTTTGAGAATGACAGACTATGTGTGAATAGCTGTTTTTACAACTGCTCATCCTGTCTGTATTCTTACCGTCCCCCTACCACCAATAACAACCACCCATGGCACAAAAGCAAACAGCAGCCTCTCATTTGTACTTTTAAACCTGGGGGAGTTGACACTAGATTGTGAAATAACAGGACAATCTGTTAGCATGGGGCACTGGTTTTACTGTATGCTGTACTGACCTATCACAACTTGGTTTCTGAATGATGGGTTGGCCTTTCTTTATGTTGTTAGGAACTAAAAAAAGGAACAAAAAGTATGGAGGATCTTTTGGTAAGCAGGTTACAACAAATGAAAGGGATAACTTTACCCAAAAGCTAACATTTAATAAATTCCTTTGCTGATATGTACTTTGAAATTCAGAGAAACTTTTTGGTGAAGTTTGCGGTTACTTCCCAAAACATTTTCATGGAACTCCTCTCTCATATATTTGTCAGAAGTGCATATTTTGTTTTACAGTTCCCCTCAACTAGTTTTCTCTCCAATATTTATATGACACTCTGGTAATGTAAAAACCTTTTTTTAATGTTAGAAGCTGGTTTCCTTATTTTGGAGACTGCTTCTCCATACGCAGCTAGATGGCGTAAGAAAAGCAGAACTGCGTATGGGTTCAGTAGTTATAAATGTGATCTGCATACTGTACATTGACCATTGTTTGCTAATATTTAATCAGCCTGACAGGTAGTGCCTGCTTGGTCACGTCCTGAATGGTGATCCTTTGTGTGCGTGCGTCTGAAACGGCTGTGTCAGCAGGTCAAAGCTGGTTTTTATAGAGCAGATATATCCGGGTAACTGCAAAACACAAAGTGAAACAGTGAAACCATGCCAGTGTGGAGAAGAATTGAAAAGGCTGATACAGTTGACATAGTGTGCCATTACCACAGCATAGGCCATTGTGAAGTCTTTCAATGATTGCCTGTGTTGGTTTATGTTCTGGGGAGTTATTATTCATTTAAAGTAAGTCTGTAAACTTAAATCATGCTTTATTGTGATAAGCACCTGAGCCCTAAACATACTGAATATTGAGAGGTATTTAAATTGAATGATGACATATTTCTGGTTAAACAGTTTCTCTTGGAAAACAATGTGAGCCGTGGCCACAGGTGTCTTATCAATCTGTATTGTACTATATTGAGTACTTTGTATTTAAAAATCTGAAAAAGACAGGGTTAAACAGTAAAGGGAATACAGGTCTGACAGATGTATCTCCATTTATGAATTGTGGGTGTGTTTTGACTGTGGGCTGATGACTCTCTGTGTTTGGTGAATAAAGTGCTCTGACACAAAATAAAATGAGTAGGGCTACTATAGGTTACAGGTAACTTACTGATTTCCAACCAATCATTGTGTACCACCCTAAAGAATGATACCTTTTAATTTGTAGAAACAAGTCCCTTATTGACAATTCCATTTAGCTGTATCCATGTTGAGGTCACAGAAATTCAATCTCCTTCTGCTAGTTCTCAGTAAGTGGTTATAGAGTATCAGATCCTATTGGGGTTTCTTGTCTGCTGTGCCTCTGCATTGTTAAGACACACTGTGATTTTGGATCCCTGCCAGGGTGATGGTGCCTTCACATCTCTCTCAGGGAAGATGTCTTCATTCCTCATCCAATACAAATATTGCAGTACGTGGGGTTTGGGGTCACCAAATTGGGTCCCCTGAAGAACCCCATTTTCTGCTTGCTGTGAATCTGTGCAAATGTGAAAACTATTGGCTCAGGTAGTCAGGAGCTGGAGGTTTTGGAACTATATTAAAAGCATCTGGAGCAGTCTGACGGTTGGATTATTTGTCTTACGTTTTACTTTCAGCTGGGTAATGTTTCTGAAATGTTTTCCTCACGGATATGATAGATTTGTTCACATTGGTTGGTATTGTAGTTATTGTGGCCGTAGGAGCAGTGAGAGAGTGTTTGTTGGAGTCTGTAGGTGGAGGCTTGGACTTCTGCGTACAGGGTGGTGTCAACGTGGTAGCAGTGATGTCATCTGATAAGAGTGAAGGAGAAAGTGCCATAACAGCCCAATCAACCGTTTGCGTCGTGAGCCTGGCGGCTTCGTTTATTGATGTCAATGTTCACAGTTGTGAATACCCAGCTGTATTTGCAGAGGGATTTCTTTGGAAACACCACACATAGAATTTATACACCAAACGCTGGCTGAAGTGAGATGAGAGGCAAATAAACATTTCCTTCCCAGGAAAATTCATCATCAAAGTTACTATCTCATGTCTTTGATAAGTTGTATTACAGGCAATATAAAAAAATTCCTACTCTACAAAAGGGCTGTTTTTTTTTCTTTTTTATTCGGATATCTATTTAGCATTTTAATATGCTACTTGTTTTGCCCCTTTTTACTATTCCTTATTTTCTTTACTTCAGCTAAATTACTGAGACATGGATTTTGGAAATGTTTTCCCCCTTTAATTGCTGATTTTTTTTTTTATTCTCCCCTCTTGGAATATCATTATTATTTTTTAAATTATTCTGGAATATACACACTTTCCTTATGCAGTCTATCTGTAACCAGGGCAACAGAAAACAGACATTGTATTGATTTATATCTAAGAGTGAATTGAATGAACAGCACCATTTATTTTCTGAGTATCCCTTAGTTTTGCTGAAATAAATATCACTGACAGTGTAGTTTAGTAAAATGTACGGATGCTTCTCACAAATGGTCTTTCGGTTTGCAAGCATGTTCCCATGTTGTGATTTTATTTTGAACTGTGGCAGTGGCGTTATTTTTACCCACCATGTTGGGATCAGTAATTTCAGAGGGGTGAGGAATTCGGAACAGGGCGTGAGCAGGATTCCTGCAGGGTACAGGGTACAACTGTCTGTGAGCTAAGGAAGAGAGTCCATCTCTGGATCAGCTAACAGGGTTCACACCGGCTTACAGACTGCTATTCAGCCTTGTTCTTCCCCACTGAGACAAAGATCTCTCTCTCTCTCTTAATGACCAGTCATCTTTTAGTGTGTGTAGCTTCTAAAATTAATGGCGAGCCTAGATGGCCTGACTGGCCTGTTCTCGTCATTATGCATTCTTTAAATAGACTGAAATGACTGCTGATGGAAACAAAATTAATCACACACCCCAGTAACTAGGACTAATTATGGACACTGTATCTGTGAGCTTTGTTTTATATGTAAGATTAAACCTGCTTTGGGAGCATGATTTGGGAGTAATGGGTGGGTCAGGGTATTAATTTAATCCATTGAGTTTCAAAAACAAAAATTCTCAAATGTGTGGAATTATGGTAATTTTTATCAATTTAATCCTTTGAATGAACAGCTGTGGCAATCAGAAAAAGATCTCTTTTTGTGCTGACACCCGTCATACGCACAAAATAAAAACGATTGATAGAAAACGAAACAAAAGATTGTGATGTACGCTGTTTGTTCTGTCCGTTAACCTCACACAGGCTCATGGGTAAACATTGGCCTGCCTTTATTGACTGAAGGATGATTTCATTTCTTGTTTACGATGGGGTTGTGTTTGGTTCACCTGGCATGGTCTACAAATGGGCGTGTCTATGGCATTATGGCCCTCCGTCAGTGATCCACATGCCTAGGTGGTGTGCACCAATCAGCGCACACCTGAGCTGGATTTGAATGTTGCCACTGCCCAGCTGGGTCAAGTGTTGCTAAGCAACAGGGCAGTGCAAGTGTATTGTCTCCTGTACTGGAAGACAGTCAAATTTTCCTTGTAAGAGTGGTGTGTGAAGTTATGTGTGACTCAGCTAGCACATTTGCCTAATCGCGTAAGAAAGTAGGGCTGTTCAGGTGTGCCAGTCTGGTCTGTCACAGAACAGCTGCCTGTTCTGTGTAGTAAGGCTAAGAATACGACTGGTGACTGGTTGACATTGTCAGTAGTGCCATATCGAAAGGGCACTGAAGGACAGAGGTGAGGAACTACTTTAAACCGATGCTACTATTTTATGTTCTGCTCTCTGGATAACAATTTTTTCGTTATTACCTTGTGTGACTTGATGTCATTTTGTATTTACTTTATCGTATTTTATCTTAGAGCTCTGTTCATTCCCATATCTGATATTAACTTGGTTCTCAGTTAATACATAAAAGCAGCCATATTGTTCAAGTTTCAGATTAAATTTTTGTTATTGCAATGGTGTCTTTCACTAAAACGGATGTACACAAATAAATGATTAGCCCTATTTAGTGATGGAAAAACCCAATGCAGACGTAGTTTTATGTCATGTACAGATATAGTGTGGGATTGTGATGGTGGCACCTGTTTTCCTCCCCAGATTGAAAACATTGACGCCTGCCTCAGTTTCCTGGCAGCGAAAGGCGTCAACATTCAGGGCCTGTCTGCTGAAGGTAAACCAGCTGCACACACATTCAGAACACCTCATTTACCTGGAAACCAGCTGCAAAACAACTTGTTGAAATGAAAGTTCAATTAGCTGTGAAATTAGAAAATAAAATATTTTAAATACAGTATAATAGAAATGAAACATAAAATAAAAGCACAGTTTAATTTAGAATATAACATTTATTAAATTAAAAGGATGAACCTTCAACCTGTGAGTAAATATTTATTAAAATTATATTGCATTATGCCATAAGTTTGACTAGGAAAGCATTCTATACACTTAGATGTTTTATTGTAAAACACATCCTCAGTTGTTTAAAAATATAGAATTATAATGTTATTACAATATCAGCATGACTGAGTTTTCTTTTTTATTTTTAGCAAATGTTTTTCTAACTTATTCACTTATCTCATAAGAGAGTGTCACAGACTGATGTGTGCGTGTGAATATGTATGCCTGGCTGTAAAGAGGGATTGATAGGTAAATGTACTGCTAACGGCACCCATGTCTCCCCCCACCACACAGAAATCCGCAATGGGAATCTGAAGGCCATCCTGGGACTTTTCTTCAGCCTGTCCCGCTACAAGCAGCAGCAGGCCCAAAAGCACAGTCCTCACCCTCAGCCCCACCACCAGCCACTGTCCCACCAGACCAGCGCCCCCAGCCAGCAGCAGCAGCAGCCGCAACAGCACAGCCAGTCTGGGACCCCACTCAGACCCAGCTGCACACCCCTTCAGCACACGCGCAGAAAGCACAAGCCGAGATGCAATCCAGGTACACTGCCTTGCACAGCCAGCCGTTTGCCAACACTTCCAGGGAAGTTGTACAGCTCATTTAAATTGCCCGTATTGCCATGCCATTGGTCTGCCTGGTTTTCAGGGTCGCCATTCTAAGGACAGATTTTGGTGTCTGCCCCATGGTTTTTCTTTTTTTTTGTAAAATGATTATGTGCTAACTTATTTACTATGCTCCAGTCTTCTTGAGATGGAAAAAAATCAAGAAAACATAACAATCAAAATACATATGCTGCTTACTGTTTCTGAAGTGCAAAAGTCAATTTGGGCAGCAGGATTTAAAATAGTTTTTATGTGGTAAAATTCAAACTTTTGTTGTCCATTACATTGTGGGAGTAATTTTTTTCTCACATTACATCAGTACCACGGCATTACATTTCATGACATATATTACATATTTCATGACATTTTTATTAATGACCCTGAATTGCTGCAAGGTTAAATGCATGTTTGTTAGTGTTGGTATCTGTAGGTGGTATCCCAGGATATCCATTTGACTTGCTATATGAATGACATTGTACTCATTGCAGGTCATGGAGTGAAGTTTTGAATTGATACAGGGCATGAATTGATTTGAGTCTTATGTGGTATGTGTCATCTTTGCGGTCGGTTTGGGGTGACATGGTTTGTTATCTCTGCATTTCATGCTGATGTACTTGCACTCGCTGTCCTCTCTATCTCTGGTTACATGCTGTTGTCCAGCAGGTCATTTCTCTCTCTCAACAGCTCTCTGTCTCCTCTAATACGCACTTGTGCCTCTCTTTCTGTTCTTCTCCATCTGTCCCGCTTTTCTGCGCCATAAAGTCTTCCATCCAGGGATTCCTCTCACAGTAAACTCCTCAAGGGCCAGAGAAAGTCCTCTAGGTCAGCGCCTTGTTTGTGTTCCACATCCCTCTCCCTCCCCACGCTCACCGCATGCGCAAAAAAAAAAAAAAAAAAAAAACATCCCGAGTCAATCTGAGAAACCTCGCGCAAAGTCACGCTCCATTGCAGACTTCTGTCCAATGGAGTGTGAGGGACCTTTGCATAACCCTTGGCCTCAAATGTGAATGGTGTGTGCATGACATTGTGTTTCAGTGTGCTGTAAATTGTTCGAGAAGCTGTTTTAGGCAACGTTTTGACAGGGCATCGAGCACTAACTCAATCTTCTGTTCAGACTATCCTTCCCTTCATACAAAGGCTATATTGTTATATTACATACTCAGTACTTTTTTGACAAAACCATAAAAAAAGAGTACAAAATGTACGAAAATTGCACGTTTGAAAATGAAGTCAAATGGATATTTCATGTTTCATTTCACTTACTACTCATTTCTAAATGCTATTTTCCCAGAGGTGTTTATAAACGTGCTGGTCCATTTACAGCAGCAAAGCAGTGTGCTATTGCCACCTGCTGGTGGACTGATCACAATTACCTGTATGTGTCCAAAAGGCCTATAACAGCAGATTGCACTGAAGTTTTGAGTGGCTTATTAGTTTGGCAGCTTGCTCACTGTTGTGTTTGATTTCTCTCCCACTGTGTCTAACTCTTCTTTTTGTTTTTGTTTTCAAGCTTTTGTGTGTTTGTATGTGTGTGTGTGAGTGTGTCTTGTTAGATAGCACATTCTTGCTTGGAATGAATTTGCACAGCAGTATTTTGCAGTTAAAGCTTAAAGGTATTTCTCAGCTAAGGATATGACTACATACATTCACTTTTACTATGTTGCATTTAAATGCTTTACACTGGTATGTAAACATAGCCAATAGTTCATGGCCATTGTGTACATTGTGTTGGCATCTCTTTTATGGATATTTTTGTTCACCAAGCTGAACATTAGGTATCCATAAATCAACAGGTTTGACTGTTGAATTTTGGAGATCCATGTCTTCCCAGTCAGTGTGAATGTCCATTTCACACTTGCATCTGCAGGATGTTCCATTCAGTACTGAATCAACAGCATCATTTCAGTACTGAATCATTTCAGCCCATCATCAGAAACACTGTATTGACCTTATAGATTAGAAAGTCTGTTGAGTCTATTGAAAGAACAATTTGTTGTTTTTGTGTGGTGAAATGCGGTCAGCCATCTGAGTCATCCTGTCATTCCCACGCATTTTGCTTATGCATTCAATCAAGGTCCATACTTAATCTTTGAAGTGGGTAATCTGATTTATACTTTTCCTTATCAGAGCAGTAATTGGCGGTAACTGTCGGTAATGATACGGCCACTTAGGATGAAGCACACACGGGCAGGGATAACTGGCTTTAGCTGATAGATGGGTGCTGACCTGAGTACAGTGGCCCACTGTGTGCGGCGCATGACTGGCAGCTTCTTGTTTCTCACTGTTCTCTCTGTCGTCCTGCCGGGACCCCAGGCTCCCGGGCCCCACCACGAGGATGTCAGCTGCAGGCAGCGAGAGCAAGCCTCGTGGGTCGGCCAGCGCCAGCGTCTGCTCCAGCGCCAGCAACCGCCGCAGCCAGAGCTTCAACAACTTCGACAAGTCCAAGCCCTCCCCTCGGCCAGGTAGCACACACGAAAAAGGTGAGTCCTGCACCTGGGATTTTTTCATTTTTTATTCAAAGTTAACCTCAAAAAAAAATTTTTTATTCAAATTTTGAAAATCTGTTTTGCATGAGGAACCTGGGAAGTTAAAGAGCAATATACATTAAATGCATATAGACACTAATACAAACTGTTAATACAACATAAAACATGAATTAAATATAATAAAATAGGAAACATTCCTCTATAAACTGTTTGTTTTTCTGAAGATTAAAGGAGATCTGCTCTTGTGTTTGTTTTGTAAGTTGTTCCTTGTTGCATAGTAGTAAAATTCAGATTGATGATTTGTGCTTATATTTAACCAGGAGGGTCATCTGAGAACATGCTGTCATTGTTTTTAGTGATGACCTGGGTTTGTGCAGCTAGCCAGTCAGGAGTAGGGGACAACTAGGTGGCCTTATGTGCGGAGCCAGTTTTTGTGGGAGTTTGACAGGGACACCAGGGCTAACACCCCAGCTTCAAACTCCCAAATGTTATTTAGTTTTATATTATGGTTGTTCTCCTCATAAATGTGTTATGTCTATTTTCTCTCTCTCTTTTGTTCGATATTGAACTATTTTGAGCCTACAGGTTGTGTTTATGGGAGGCTCAGTGTATGATTACATTTAAATACTTCTGATTCATTTTGAATTGATTTTTAATGGGTTCCCAACAGTACAAAATGGAGGGCAGCTATAATCTCTCCTCTGCTGTTTCTCATAGCTTCAACATGGTTCACTAAGTTGACTGCGTATGACTGCATGTTTTTGTGTATGCTAATACATTCAAAACCAAATTCTAGCTCACTGTGATTATAAATGGGAAGAGGGAAGGTGGATCTGGGATTTTGCAACGTAGATATCTCCTCCTGTTTGTGCACTTGACTCCTCCTTGTTCAGCTGGTTTAGCGTGCGAGGGTCTGAATGTACATTCATTAATCTCAGAAGACCTTCCATCTGCAGGCCATTTCATGTCACCTCATTTGAAAGCATGTACTCGGTGCCCTAAAGTGATACAGATTAAATTTCTGTTTAATGGGGCTATGAGCTATTGAGAACCTTTGCACTGACATTCCAGACGCTGCTTTGGTTATAATTTTCGAAACACGATAAGTATACTAGGAAGTCTCTCGTCTCCACTCCACCCAGTCACAAACGGTATTATACAACGTATGTGACCTCAGCTCTCCAGTAAGATGTGTGAGACATCATTTCATGAAGATGTTATATGGGTGAACACTCAGGGCTGGATGGGATTGATGCATTATGGGAAACATTGACTGGACTTCATTGAGAAATTGGCTGCTGTCTGCAACCTGTTCTGGACTGAAGTGATGACATTATTCACATGTCTTATGAGTTTTATCCTATGAAATATCCAGTCCTATAGGATACTCACCTTGCAGGGATGGAGCTGCATTCATGCCTCCCTCTGATCAAGTCAGAAAAGCTTGACCTCTGTAAGGAGATACATTGCATATAAGCCACACATTGCAAAGTAGCTTATAGAAAAACTCACTTCACTTTAGCTGCTACATCAGCTTATATAATGCACTGTTTTCACATACCTGTTTTATGCGAAATGTTAATGTCAGCGTTTCAGTTTGTGATGTGATGGATGCATTTTAAACATGTATATTTGTCACTGCAGTGTGGCCGGGGTTATATGTGGGAGTAGTGTGTGTCTGTGGGGAGCTCAATGCCCACATGTGCTGTTTACATGCTTAACTTGTGCTGACTCTTTGAACACGCTCTTGACAAGTGCAGTAATTCGATTTGGGGCAAAGCCAGCTCAGCAAAGGGTTAAGTCCCTCTTTGTTGCTAAGAAACGCGGTGTGGGGATGCGCGGGGCAGCGGAGGAACAGCTGTTTCCGGACGACTGGGATTTATCTGCAGCGGCTGGACTGTCGACAAGCGCCGCTGTCGCTGCCACGTTAATAGATGTGACCAAAGGGGCTGGAAATTGCCGGAAGAATGGGAGTGGACAGCCACCCACCGGACCCGCGCACCGCTGTAGGAGCTGTCTCTCAGTGACTCGGACGTTCATTTCCTGCTCAGTGGCCATAAGGAGCAGGGCTTTTGATGTTGAACCAAGGGGTCTTCTGTGGAAAAAAAAAAAAAAAAAAAACGCACAGCGGTAATGAAAAACACGGGAAAGTAATGGGGAGGGGGGGCGTAAACGGAATTTAGACCAAGCTGTTAGACAGGACCGGCTGCTTTGATATGCCCCCGTTGGGCCCGTCGACAGGGAGAGCTCGCTTGGAGTTGGCACAGGTACTCCTTCATACGCCCGGGCGTCCTGCTGTGAGTTCAGTTACCCCGTGTGTTTGTGAGCGTGTGCAAACGTGCTCAGTAAGGCTCGATGGCTTTACGGCTGTGAGCAGCTTGAGTGTGAGAATGCAGAGAATGCAATGGGATGGAATCCCGAAGGCTCCTCATTAACCGGCGTGAGTGAAAGTTTTTGTGCCTGAGAGTAACGACTGACGACCCCCTTGGCCTGCCCCTCTTCGCTAATTAGTTTTATTTTTGCCACTTTTCTCAATCAACTTAAACTCACCGCATGTTTGCTGAACTCCTTAAGTCCTGCAGTTAAGGACAGGGTTAAATTCTGTGAACAGAGCTACATTGTCTCAGGGCTTGTTTGTCTGCCTTTGGAATAATCTTTAACATCATTCATGGGAAAACTATATTCCCTCTCTGAATCTTGGGACCAGTCTGTCTTAAGTCTACAAGACAGACTTTCCTTTAAGTGAAAAGGCTTTTATTTAAAAGGAAAAATTTTACCTCTGGTACCCCCATATTATTTTTTTATTCTGAAAATGTTACTCGTAATTAAACAAATTATCCCGATTTCTGTTGCAGTGCTTGTTATTTTTAGTAATAGTAATTGGCACACAGCTTGCAGCACACTCATAATCAGTAAACCGTGTAGTTTTTTGGGTGGCGGTCTGCAGTTTGTGTTTTTGAAATGTTTTTCCTCCCTCTGAGTTTGACAGGCAGAGCCAAGTGGGCCTTAAGCTTCAGAATGTGATGTTCTGATATTATATTTATGCTGCCAGATATGATTTTAGCATGGCAGTTGGTGCTGAACTCGGTACAGTAACATTGCGTTTATACCATTCGACACTAGGGCATTGTGACAGCTGGTGCTGAACTGTGGACAGTAATGTTTTAAAAGTGAGTGCTGACCTGGATTACAGTAATGTTGCATTTATACAACCAGGCACAGGGTCAGTGTGACAGTCAATGCTGAACAGGGTACAGTTTTGTTCATACATTTGGACACTGCCCTGGTTAAACAGAGAGTGCAACGCAGTACCGCAGTCACCTTTCCCCCATCTTCGAGGTGGAGGAAAGGAGAAAGAGGAGACAGGTGTGTCATCCTCGCTTTGTTGAGAAACCGGAAACCTAAGTCCGTGCTCGCACAATGTATCAGCCGCTTTCCTGTTGTCCAGACTGGTTTTCAGCACCAGTAGAGAATTAAGTCTTTTCCAGACTGCTGTGCGGGCTGGCTGGAAGAGATTTAGCAATGTAAACCAGCAGAGAATGAATGTCTCTGCTCAGTGGCTCTAGTTATGGTATGCAGTGTGACCAGGCTCTCATTGTGCATTGATTAGGCTTTAATTAGTGTACTTTTGGTATGTAGAGAGGGAGATTGCTGGGGGGATGTGTGAGAGAGAGAGAGAAAGAGAGCGAGGGAGAAAGAAAGAGGGAGGGAGGGTGAGCGGGGTTAGCACAGATCACTCTGCCGAGGCGAGTCGGGTTGACTGAGAGCTGCCCCAGCTCCCCTGAGCTTGTCACTCAAGTGTCTTCCATCAGCTTGTCACTCCAGCCTTGCGACAGCAGCCAAGCCCCCTTCCTCCTGGCGTGAGCCAGTCTGTGATGTCATCGATCGGAAAGAGTTTGGCCGGCTCTTCAGCGCCACCCATATCACATCATGGAGGGACATTGATTTTTCGCGGCTGTCAAATTCTGCCCCTCTGAAAGTGAGAGGAGCAAAAGACTTCAGCAGGCTGCAGACAGGGGAAACAGAGCAGAGAAGGGGAGAGAGGAGGGATTTTTATCAGTCATCTAAACAGGTGGGAGGGCTCCAGGCAGACCAGCTCATCTCTGCCTGCTTCTTCCTCTCTTTTCAAACTCCTGGATGTTCACAGTGAGTCTACTTTCCGAATTCTTGCAACCCTTAAGCTTGTTTGCTGAGATCTCTGCATGCAAGGTTGGTAAGTCCTCACGCCAGTTGGCTCTGAATACTTCATCTCCTGGAAATAGTGGTTATTTGCTACTTTCTCTTCAATCTGGTCATTATGAATGAAGAGTGTCAACTTGTCAAGATGCTGATGCTGTGTAAAAGAATGTATGAGAAGAGCAGAGTTTTTAATGGTTTCACCTCTGTTATTTCTGTTCATGTCTCATTAGATGGCAGCATGTGCAATAGCATTAGCATAGCTCCAAATGTGTAAGAATCATGTGATCACCGTTCTACAACAGAAAACCTTTCTCTTGCCATTCCTTCAGTGTGCAGTCCTTTCTACTGCAAAACAGCAGCAGCTGTCATTTTTTTCTGAATGGCTTTGCGCGCATAGTTTATAATGTGTTTGTGTGTCTCTGCTCAGATCCAAAGCTTGTAGCAATGCCACGATACCTGAGCAGCCCTTAGTTTTTTTTTTTTTCGTCCATCCTGTTTAACGGGTGCTACTGGTCAAAGCATAGGGAATGTTTGTCCGAGCACTGTGACTGTGTCGTCTGTGTTTGTTTGCAGGACAGCAGATTGCGCTTCCCAGCTGCCTGGCACTAGCCATGGAGCATGCACGACAGCGCAGAGCTGGGCACTGTGGTTGTCTTTGCAAAGGCAGACTCATGAATGGATAGACAGCTTAGCCATGCTTGTTTTATTTGTGTTTATTCATGTGGAGGGACTTTTTTTAACACGGTTTTAACAGTGACTTGGAACAAGAGCATGCTGTCCAACTCGTTTAGGGCTCAATGGCTGAGATGTAGCAACTTTTTTGTGTGCAGTTTTATTGAGACATCATTAGTTGGTTGGGTCTGTATAAACATTTCTTTCTAAAGGTCCTTCTTTCAGATGTGTTAATGGTGAGATAAAATAGCCTATACACTAAATATACAACATATAGATTTCTTGATGTGACACTAGAGAACATACAGTATTTGTGCAGGTGATAAAGAATAAAGAAGTTAAATGGAAAAAAAAAGAACAGTTGTCAGTCAATGTAGTGCTCTCAGTTATCATGTTGTTTTTTAAAGCTCAGAATATGTCTCTTAAAGCAATAACCCTGGCATTATTCATTATTTTCAGAGGAAAACACTGGGCTTTGATGTGGCTGAGCACAGCAAAGGTTGTGCCTGATTGCTTTTGACAAGCATAATCTCCCAGTGCCTGACCTGTGAAATGGGGTCTGGTCCATAGGGCAGCTGCACTGTGACTCCCCCGGATGTCCCGGTCAGTTGGCCCAGCCGTTGATGGTATCAGGACTTCCCTGAGTGAGTCCCTCGGGTCTGGCCCTGGGTCCCCCCTTCTTCCTCAGGTCCTGCCCCAAGAGAGGCAGAGAGCAGGCGGGGAGGCCGAGGTTGTGGTTGCCTCTTTAGGGGCAGCTCTGTTGTCATTTGCTTCCCTTCAAATTAAGCCTAATAATGATAATAATTGAGCAATTAGAGGGCCAAGCACTACAACATGCTGTTATAAGCAAATGGGTCATGCCAGAACTGCAGGGGTTGTTCATGTGCTCTGTGCCTTTTTTGAAGGGGTGCGGGGTGGGGTGGCGGGGGAGTCTGTACCTTCCTCTTGGATAATGTTCTTTCCTCCCGTCAACCTCACTGCCCATGAGGTCAGTGAGTTCATAGCCATTAAACTATGACGGGCTGAAATTCTGTGCCTTACACACTATTGTTGAAATTCAGCAGCAGGTGCCTTTACGGTCATTTCATCACTGTCGGCATGGTCACCTCACTGTAACCTAAAGACCTCTCACGATACTCGCGGGATGCTCCACATTGCAGAGTGCGTCGGACGGAGTTATTGGCGAATGCAATTGTTTTGCATTCTGGGGTACTCAAGATGATGGTCCTCAATCGTCACCAACAGGGTAGGAATTTGGCAAAGGCCACACCACTTTGGTCATTAATGCCTCCCAGTGTGGCCCCGATGACCTAAAAATAATGCGTGCCTCCCAGCCAAAGTGGCCTTCCTGACCTGCCACCCCCCCGACTGCCAGTATGTTCCTTGCTGTCAAAACCAATGATGTTGATCGCATGACCAATTGATACCAGAGGACGTAGTTTTTCCTCATGTATGGCTGGATATTTGGCCACTTAGCTAAATCATGATCAAAAATATTGTCAGGTAGGGGGGAAACCTATATTATAGATCTAGATTACAAATGATTACAAAACAAATTTGAATAAATTGGACCTTTATTTTGACTCAGTGACCTTGGCTTGACCTGTGACCTTTGCACCCTTAAAAAATTTTGGTGACACCAAAGGTCAAATGGCCCTGCCCTTAAAATGACAAAATTTCACTGCAGTGTGTGTCTGAAACGGGGAGCGCCTTTGTCCTAGTCGTCTGAACACACAACACAATCTGAATCACTTCACCTCAAAGGGAATGGCAGCCGGCCTTTCATCTGTGTGTGTATGCAAAAGGCTATTAATCATCTGATCCACTCGCTGCAAGTTGGTATGGCAAATTGATCTTAATCGTTTGCTAATTACATTTCTGTTTGATGGGGGAAACGCACAAAATTGGAGGAAACGAGCAATTTGAGGGTTTTTTTGTAATTAAGGCATGTTAATTATTTAAAGGTGGAGTGAGTGGTTGTGAACACCATATCCTGAATGCTCTGTGAAAGACCTGATCTCTGAATAAACACAGCTAGCTATAATCCCTGGTGATATGTGGGAAGTTCACTTTGGAAGATGAGGAGCAAAGCACCAAACCAGTTTGTCGGGTCGCATATCTGAGCTTACAACTAGCAACTAAGAGGTGGGAAAGGAATGTTATTTGAATACATGTTTTGATAATCCAACAGTGTATTGTTTGGAAAATGGTAGACTTTGGAGGTTTGACTGTTTGCATTTGCTTAGCGGTTGAGAATGCTTGATAAATGTGGCAGCTGGCATGGATACTTGATTTATAAAGATGCTTACACTTTCCTGTGTTTGACACAGTCAGTGGGTTTAAGAATGGATCAAGTCTTCTAGGAAGCACTTTCTTGGCTGTGAATACAGTAGGTTAACAGTGTGTGTGTGTGTGTGTGTGTGTGTGTGTGTGTGTGTGTGTGTGTGTGTGTGTGTGTGTGTGTGTGTGTGTGTGTGTGTGTGTGTGTGTGTGTGTGTCAGAGAGAAGGAGAGAGATTGAGAGAGCATTGTGCCGGTGTGTGTATACTGCTGTGTTAGTATGGGGCATCCAGGATGGTCTCAAGCACTAATCCAGTGAAGGGAAGGTATCGCCCCTTAGAGTGGGAGTTTTCCCCAGCTAACATGTAAATTTCTCAGAGTATTGTCATGTCCCAGTAGCAGTAATGCAGCATGTATGCACACGCATCTGGGCTGGGGGGACATTCACTGCGCTATGGGTCTGGCTCTCCACTGCAGGGTGAGGTCAGCAGCCAGACTGCCGCTTTAACAGGCAAACCTCTGTGATGATTTACACCCCGCCTGGCTGCATTTGCAAAATATACACAAACTCTGCCTGGCCGTTTGTTTTTGAATTTTAACCACCTGCTCACTGTTACAGGCAGTTGGCTTTTTCGAGAGGCAGGGCTTTTTTCAGCTCTTCCCCTTTTTGCATAGAGGTGTGTGGATCAAGTGAGCTATTGCTGCAGTCTCTTAGAAAGGTTTAATATTGTCGGAGGTTTGTGGCAACATATTAAACAGGTCTGAGGTAGGTCTGATTGAGTAAAACTTCAATGGGGAGAGTGGAACTGGATCTTAGACTGCCTTGAGACTAATTTTGAGTCAGCGAGTCCAGTGTTTTCATTTGGTTTTATATGTTATTTATGCTTTGGGATTGAAATAACTTTAAACTTGCTGAGTTTGCACTGGTTTAACTGAATATTTAACATCAAGTTTGAAGGCTGCACTTAATATAGTGTGACTAATTCTGCTTTCCTGCTGATTTGTCAACTTCTTTATCACTCGTAAATATCATGGCAATCCTTTGTGATTTAATTTTCAGTTGTAAATGATTGCTCTCGGCTTACGTAAATGGGCACACTTCATAGACATACTAGCTAATGCATTGTTTTGCTTGTCTGTGACTTCGAGTCTGGTGTGTGCAATAGTTCATATGTAAACAGTGTCAGCACTGGCTGTCCGTACATTTTTCAACCTGTTGTCTGTGGCGTTTGGGGCCCTGGGTAGACAGTCCTTATTCTGGGAAAATTATACCCATCTAAATCATATACATTAATTATTTGCAGAATAAAGAAACTGGCACAGGGTTTTTGTTTACAGGCAGATCCTGTCTAAATGGAGGGTGTCTTGGAAGTGTCTCATTTCTAACATTTCTGATTAATTTAAGTCACTGACTGGCAAAAGTTGCCACAGTCCTCTGTGGTTTTTAAAGGTTGAAAATATGGCTGTTGATTTAAAAGATGCCGCTTGAACCTGTGGACTCGCAGCCTTCCAGATTTGTAGTTTGACACCTCTGGTCTAACGCCTCCATCTGTTTTTCTCCTCAGAGCCTCCAGAGGGCGTCATCGCACACCCTCCCGGGATGACCGAACATGCCCCACCTCCAGGGCCCATCAGCTCCTCTGACAGCACCTCTGCCTTCAGTGGCACAACCTCCACCTCCTCCTCTTCATCTGCCATCCCCCAGCCTAGCTCCTCCAGCAAGCCCTGGAGGAGCAAGTCCCTGAACGCCAAGCACAGCGCCACGTCCTCCTCCATGTTCTCTGTGAAGCAGGACTCCCCCAAGCAACAGCAGGTTCAGCAGCAGCAGCAGCAGCCAACCCCACCGCCCGTCGAGAACCCCCCAAAGGCTGCCCCCATCGCACAGAAGTCCATGCTGGAGAAGCTCAAGCTCTTCAACAGCAAAGGGGGCTCCAAGTCATCCGGCGGGGGGCCTGCGATGGACGCTGCAGCCGTGCGAGAGAGCACGGTGGAGAAGGCGGAGACTGGCTCGAACACGGACCCCCTTGAGGAGGCAGAGGGGAACGCCCGGCCGGTCAATGGCTCAGGCGCCGCCCTCACCAGCAGCCCCAAGATTGCTCTGAAGGGCATTGCACAGCGCACCTTCAGCAGGGCCCTCACCACCAAGAAGAGCTCCCTGAAGGCCCCCGACAAGGACAAGGACAAGGGCAAGGAGAAGGAGAAGAGCAAGGAGAGCTCCAAGCGTGTGTCTGTCACCGAGAAGGGGGCGGAACTGAGGGAGGAGCCAAAGCAGGAGGCCATCGCTGTTCCGGAGGCAGAGCCGAAAAAGACCTCCAAAATCGCCAGCTTTATTCCCAAGGGAGGCAAGGTCAGCAGTGCCAAAAAGGAGAGCTCAGCCCCGGTGCTAAGCGGCATACCAAAGCCAGGAGCCAAGGCCTCTGGGGTGGCAAAGGGCTCAACAGCACCCTCCTCTGGTAAGGATGGGGAAAGGCCACGGAGCATGAGACTGGGAGGTGGGCTCTCTCTGTATAAGGGCCAACTGGACAGCAGAAACTCCAGCTCTTCCTCTAGCCTGGCCTCCTCTGAGGGCAAGGCCCAGCAGACCAACAGCGCCGCCCTCACGGCCGGCTCTGGTACAACACAGTCAACAGCCAGCAACACTGTCAGCGTTCAGCTACCTCATCCCCAGCAGCAATACAACCACCCCAATACCGCCACTGTCGCTCCCTTCATGTACAGGTAAGAGGCTCTGCTGAAGGTTGATACTGTTTCACCATATCAGCCGTTACAAGATGTCATTGTATATTTTTTTGTGTGTTTGTTTAGGTTTTTGTGGCAGTGCTGTATTTCTTAAGATTATTTGCTAAAAGCATTTTAACTTCGTATTGATAACAACACTTAGGTAACCCACTAAAAGATACAATCTTCATTTAAAGGGGTTCTTGTGTAAAAAGCAAACATAAGATCATATTTTCACATTTTAGACTCTGTTATTACACATTTGGTGTAGGTTTGGTTTATAGGTTCACAGACAGGTTTTTCCTGTCAGTAATGTCATTTTGTACATAAATCCTTGGTGTGTACAACAAAAATCAGACACCCTGAAGGGTTGGAAATAATTTGTATTTCAACAAGATTTAAGGGCCATCTACTATTATTTTTTTTTCTACCTAGAGGGATGAATAAGAGTTTACATGGCTCTGATGTTCCCAAGCCATGATAATTTATGTGTACATAAAATGGAGAACACTTCCTTAAGTTTTTGATTCTGAAGCAGTATCATTTAAACTCTCCGGGTTTAAATAAGTTACATCCCTCAATTGTTTTTTTTTTTTTTGCCCAGAAAATAAAACTTCATGATATTATGTGAAGAGAGAGTCTTGATAAATTTTCTGATAGAAATCCTATAGTGCCCTTTGCGCTAGTTATTGTTTTAATGTAACCCCCTAAGGTGCGAGTTTGTTTCCCGGCTGATGATGGGGTTTGAAACCGGTCGTTAGAATGTCAGATTCCTCCATCCGTTTCCCCGGATCTCTGCATGCCTGCGGGCTTGGGCCCCTTCCCCTCCAGTGATATCATGCTACTGTTTCCATTAACCTGTCAAACGCTGTTAACGGCAGTCCTTCACAAGACCCGCTGGGCCTGAACCCTGGCCGGTGACAGACTGCCCTGAGCACAGCCTATGCTGATCCACAGTTTGATGCACAAATGGCCAGCGGTGTGTTTGGCTTTGCATGCTCATTTTAAGCCACAAAAACTACAACTGTCACTACTACTGATGCTACATCTAGTACTACCACTACTACTATTACTGCTACTCCTCTTACCCCTACTGCCTCTACTACAACATAATCTACTATTGCTATGCTGCTACTACTGCTACCATTATCATTCCTTATTCTACTACTGCCAGTACTTATAATCTAATGTAATGTAATTCAGTGATCATTTATAATCCTCTTACAACATGGAAAACCAAGAGGAGGGAAAGGGTTCAGAAACTGCTGATACTAGAGATCGATTTTTAATTGTAATCACGCAAACAGTGAAAATTGGTTCTTCTAAGAATTATTTTAAAGATACGTCAGCGTCTGAACCTCAGAGTGGAAGCTGTCCTTGGTTACACTCTGCTGAAGGAGCAGGTAGCGCAGGCTACATTAGCGCAGTTGAGTGTGTTGCCCAACATGGTGTTGGAGATGAATAATGCAGACCCCGTTTGCGTGGCTGCACCGGCTCTCAGCTCTCCTCACTCCTGCCTCACGTTTGTAGGTCACAGACGGACTCTGCCGGGACGGTGACAACCGAGCCCGGAACAGGAGGAGGAAGTGGGGACACCACAGTCTTCAGCAAGCCCGTCCAGGCCTCCATGGAAGACCTCACAGGTAGGGCTGCCATTTCAGGTCTGCATTCAGACATTCCTGGATGTAGCAGTTGCTCTATTGTTCATGCTTTTCCCAGCTGTTATGTCTCTGTATATGTTTGTTAGAGTGATGAAATCAGTGGTCAACAGCCATCTATCAGACTAACTGAAATGTGCCTTCTCTTTAAATATGAGTCACAGTTTTGAACAAATGCTGCAATTAATTGTCATCACTTTTGTGTTATACTTAGTATTAGTGGTAATCAAACCCATAATGTTGTTAAAAAAAATCCAATTCCAATTTTTGCGCTGCAGATTGGAAAGACAAAAGGCAAAGCCACATAGAGATAAAACCTATGAAATGCTACATGTTTATGCATAATGCAGAATTTAGATAATTAAATAATGCACATTTGATCAATTTTTCAATTTCATATCAAACGAGGAGGTATTCCCATTTTGAATGAGAACAGAGTGTTGTATAGTATGGGGATAACTGTATGGTGTAGTATATTCACCAGTACATTTTGTGGAATTATTTTAACAATAATTGTTAGCACAACAATGGAGGAGGGGCCATTTGAGACCATTTCCCTTGTACTGACGTGTGAGGGTAGAGAGGGGGTAAGACTGTGAGAGTGCCGTCCCAGGAGGAGAGCCGTGGTGCTGCATTCAGCAGCTGTGCCACTGCAGGAGCTGAGAGCTCAGCAGGACAATCACAGCCAGTGGGGGAGGATGGAAGGGACATGGAGCTTCTGTGCTTCATTCTCCCTTTGTCATCTCTTCTTGTGTGTGTGTGTGTGTGTGTATGTATGTGTGTGTGTGTGTGTGTATGCACGCGTTTGGGGGAGGTGATGACTCGCACTGAAAGTGTGACAGCTCTTGTGATGTCATTCCCCCCTGGATTCCTTCACTCACACACAGCCACGCACACACACACACCACACACCATACAGACTGTAGTTGCGTTACAATCACCACTCAGGCGTTACAACTTACTGGAAGATAATTAAAGATTCATTAACATCTTGTTCGCTCATGTAAAGCTCAGAGTGGTGGTAATTGGATGGTGGGGGATTTCGCTGATGTTTTACTGAAAACTCTTTAAGGCCAGTTGTGATTTTTTTTTTTTTAGCAGTTCTGCAAAAAAACATCTCACAAAGTTCTCTGAGCTTATCTGGGAACATCCTACATGGATAATGTGACTCACAGCACAACAAATCACACCCCCTGTTGAAAAAGGAAGGAAAGTGATGTAGTAAAGGATTTCCCACAAGCCTTTTTTCCACTTTAGGAACCAAATTATGACTACACAGCAAAATGTTCAATGCTGAATCAACTCTCAACAGTACATCTATCCCTCCTGGACTCAAACAAACAAACTGCTGAGCAGTATAAATGAACTCTTGCAAAGAACTCCCCACCACTCGTTTAATAGTGGGCGCTATGGTGTGGTGTTGGGTGCAGGAGGTGTGAGAGATTTCTGCCTTTGACCTTGTGCTGAGCTGGGGCTGCTGCTGCTGTTGCTGCTGGGGTGGGTACTTCGCTCCTCCACCCCGGCCCCAGCCCCAGACCCCGTTCCCAGCTCCCACAGCAAAGGCATCCTGTAGGAAGAAAGGCCCAGGGCCTGGTGTGAATGGAAGCAGAGGGGGTAATCTGCATGTTAAAGGCCGCTGATGTCATGGAGTTGCCAAGGCTCCTCACACAAGCTGGGCCGCGTATGTGTGTGTGTGTGTGTGCCTGTGTGTGTGTGTGTGTCGGACGGGCCCTTTCTCCTGTCTGTCAGTGGCTGTAAGCGGAAAGAAAAACATTCCCGTCGCAGGGAAGTGGTGGACTGAACGGGGGGTTTAGGTGTTGCCGTCGTTCAGTCTTTTCCCCTCTCCGGTCCTGGGTTGTTAAAAAGCAGCAGAAGATCTCGACTCTGCGTGAAGAAGAAAGCTCGAAATCCCACTCCCAACGTACAGGAGCGCAACGTACAGGGATGTTTCAGTGATACAGTCGAGGACTTGCGGAGTGAGTGAGATCCGCCAAAGGGCTGAAGCACTCTCGTCTCAGCTTTGTGAAGGAGAATAAAATGCTTCAGCAGCCAGTATCAAAGCAGGGGGGAAACCCCACAGAGACCAGCGTTAGAGAAGGGTCTCCTGGCGGGACGCGACCCAAGCTTTCGGTGAGCGGCATCGGACCCCAGCATCTGCCCACAAGCACGAGCCTCACTCACCGCGCCCCGGACTCCACCTGTAATCGGGCCAACCCGCTGGGCATCCTGAAGTCCTCCACATCTTTAGGGGGCGCTCTTCAGAGGAGGGGGCTCTGCTGGCCTAGCCGCAAGGGGAGTCGCATCCCCACCCTGAGCAGGAAGAGTCAGGCAGAAGGCGGTGGAACAAAGCACTCTGGGAAAAGGGTGACCTGGGAGAAGTCCTGCATAGAGGCATCCAGGCGTGGCCGTCTGTACCAGGTGCACATGCAGCAGACCTGCGTCTGGGATGGCATCGCCCGCCTCAACGAGGAGATCCTCCTGACCATGCTCGACATTTACCAGAAACACGAGAGTAAGCCCTCGAGACTCCCTGTAACGGCCGCCGTTTGGCTACACTTGTGGGTTGTTGAACTTTCCCTTTTTATAGCGAGGCTCTCTGTATAGACAAAGCTTGCTTTGCTTGAAGAATAATACATTTGCTAATGCCTTGTAAGAGTTTGAGCCTTGTTAATGTTTTCCTGCTCTGTAAACATTAAGTCAAACATTTTCTTTTTGCAGCGAAACTGACGTAAATGTAAAACTTTGAAAGGGGAGGTAGGTCTTAAGGTTGGGGCAGAGGTACACAAAGCCTTCATCAAAGGGAAAGTTTAAAAAAAAAACTGTGCCTGTGAACTGCCATTAAGGAATTATGGCAGTTGTAAAAGGGCAGGTTTGGTGCTCTGAATGGGCTCATTTGTGTTCCTCAAGACGGCTGGAATGCCTGCGATCAGAGAGTTCTCTCTGACCCTTTTCCATGTCACCACGGGGAGCTTTCCCAAAGCCCAGCCCCGCCATCGCTCGCAGCTCCCTGCGGACCCCATCGCCCCCTCGTAATCAACGGATGACTTCTAATCCTTCCAGTAACACGTCCAGAAGCTTGCAGTTTGTGGTTATTGGAGTTATGCGCAATCGCAGACATGCACACGCACGTACGCAGGCATGGATGCGATGCGAGTTCTTTACTTCAGCTTTCTTACCAACAGCCAGTATGAGTTGACACTGGAGAATGTTTAATCTATTGTCTGGAGAAGAAAACTCACCATGGAGCATTACGTGTGATAAGGTGTGTTCAGAATTTCCATCTAATGGTTAGGCTTTGCAAGTAGCCACCTGCTGCATAGGAAAGTGCACCATATATGGCAAATGCTGTAAAACAGAGTCCTGTGGCTCACGCTAATACCCTCTGTCGTCTTTAGCGTTTGACAGACTGGGACCTATTTTGGCAAGTCCAAATGAAGCACCAGTTTTTTTTTTTTTTTTTTTTTTTTTTTAACTGAATGTATTTTTTCTAGGTGAAGATCCAGAGGCCAGACGGTTAAGAACAGTGAAGAACATTGCGGATCTCCGGCAGAACCTGGAGGAGACAATGTCCAGCCTGAGGGGGACACAGATCACACACAGGTAATAGGCATGGTTCCCACACTTTGTTCTAAATTTGATGACTTTACAGGGACTTATACAAAGGCAAATAAATGGTTTGGAAGTTCTTAGAAATTATATTTGGACAGAGGTTCTTGTGAAAATATTTAGGTAGAAAGAGGTAATACTGAGAGAATTATTTTCATCGATATTGTAGCGTATATTACTTGGCTTTAATGATGATTATTTGCAGCAGTATATCCTGCTGTGCTGTTTATATGCTTCCTTGAATTTTGGAGGTTGGACTCTCCAAAGGACCTGAATGGAGCCTTGAATTTGTGCCGTGGTAAGTGTGGGGAACGTGTAGATGTAGAATTGGACATCACAGATGTCAGTAGTACCTTCACATCACCTATGCAGCGCGTGTGTGGGCATGGGAGAGCGTGGAGGAGGCACTCCACCACCGTATGTACATAAAGGTTCCTCTTTACTCGCCATGGATGGCAGTAAATTAACCCGGCCGCCTCCCAGGCGGAAAGCTAAATTCTAGCTGAGGATTGTAAAAGCGAATTGTAGGTGGTGCTGTTTGGACAAGTAATGGAATTTATTGCTCCTGCAGGGTAGTGAAGCTAATCTGAATGGCCAGGCGCTGTGATTTGCAATGGAAAGTGTTACGGGTCCCACTTTGCCGTGGGGGAGGCCGCCATCTACTGTGTATTCAGCATTATGGCTGTCGCTGGGGCTGGCACTGCCAGCGTAGCATAATGCATTACTGCGCTCGTGGAAGAGGGTAGCGGCTTAGGAGGGCAAATGGAAAATATGGCTTGAAGTATAGCTGATGGTGGTTTGGGAAAATGCGACAGGTGGCTGCACAGGCAAGTGGTGGAAGGGTATTATTATGGTTAGGGAGCTGGCTTGTTACTAGGAAGCTATCAGTTCCCAGGTAGGACACTGCTGTTGCACACTTGAGGAAGGTGATTTACCTAAGTAGCTTCAATTAATAGCCATCTGTATGGATAGTAATGTAAAACATGTAAACCTTGTAAGTTGCTGGGGATGATACATGCCTAAAATGTAAATACAAATGGGTTGAAGTTGAGTCTTGTTTTCCAATGCAGGGCAGTTGTATGGGAATATTGTAGGTAGGTGTACTGATTGTTTTGTTTTATAGGTACAGACACTGGGTGCTGGGTAAGGGTATAGACACTGGCTCCCTTGGTCAGCACTTTTGGGTTTAGAGAGGCGGAGGTTTGTCTTGGTCCGGGCCGGGCTGTCGGGTCTTTGTGTCCCGAGATGAGTGTGAAGAGGCTCTCACACTCAGTCCGGGACCCGTCCATGAAATCATCCCGGAATGGCTGAGGGGGGGGACCCCTGCGGCTCCCCCCCCCCCCGACCTTGGGACAAAGCCCGTTTTGTTCCCGGAGACGATAAAAAAAAGATACAAAACTGTCCCGGTGGGAGTGTTCTGAAGTGCCACTAAATATTTTTTCAATCTTGCGCTTTGTGAGTGAATGGGATGAAATACTGCCAGCGCTATTGTCCGGACAGTGGCAGGCTCTTCTCAGCGGATAACCCAACTGGGCTGATGGGTCGGCTTTGATTCAGGCTCTTGACCCTCCGCCCCTCCTCACTGTGAGCTGTGCCCATACAGAGGGCCTGCCAGTTAATCTGCAGACAGCCCCATATGCTGGGAAGCCCTGTTTAGAGACCAGGGCAAGTATCTACAAACATGTCTTGTGTTGGAGTGGTTCACTGAATTAAATAGATTGTATTATTTGATAATGCTTAATGTATCTGTTGAGATTGCGATTAGGATTTTGAGGAGTATCAGCAGAATAATGATTATTATGAATACTTGTTGCCGTGGAAGTCTGTAATATAGGGCAGTTTCACATATCTTTCATTTTACATATTATGCATTTATACAGGTATATACTTACGAGAGCAGTTAAGGACTTTCATGAGTGCAGCAGTATCCTTTCTGGGACTCAGACCTGTAACTTTCCAGCAACACTGAAGTTCCTGACCGCTGCCACCCCGCATAAATAATCCAATAACTTTCAGAGCAAAAACAGGCAGAACTCCCAGGAGCTTGGCTCGTGGCCAGTTATTAACAAGCCAACTCCAGTGTCTATTCTTGGGATGGTCTTTGGCCCGGCCAGGCACAGAGCCCTGGGAACTACAGACAGGGGTCTGTGAATCTGCTTCAGAGAGTGCTCAGAGAATGCTTAGACAGTTGTTTAGGGGTCTGTTTTTTGTTTCCCATGAAAGGGCATGGTGTATTTGTGCACTTCAGACAAGTCTCTCACCCCCTGAAGAGTCATTTTCATTTGATAGACAGGCTGCGTGCCTTACCAGGACATGTTTATGTCTGGCCTGCTTGATTGACAAGCCCAATGGACGACAGGGGTGTGTTAGTCTCGGGGTGTTTGCGTGACTCAGCTCAGAGACGTCTTCTCAGTTTTGCCCCCCCCCCCAAACCCCTCCCAACTGCTGCCTAACCCACACGACTTTGCCCTGTTTCTCCCCAGCACCTTGGAGACCACCTTCGACAGCAACGTCACCACGGAGGTCAGCAGCCGCGGTGTCCTCAGCATGTCCTCCCGCTCCACACCGCTGTCGTGGCGACTGGGCCAGACCAGCCCCCGGCTGCAGGCGGGTGACGCCCCCTCAATGGGGAATGGCTACCCGCCCCGGGCCAACGCCAGCCGCTTCATCAGCTCGGAGAGCGGACGCTACCTGTACTCCGGCCCCTTGCGCAGGCAGCTGGCCGCGCGTGGCAGCGCCATCAGTGCCTCAGACCTGGCCGACAAGGTGGAGGAACTGGACCTGGAGGCCATCGGCGTGGACGCCCCTGGCTACATGAGCGACGGCGACGTGCTAAGCAAGAACGTCCGCGCCAATGACGTCACCAGCGGGTGAGTCCTGCAGTCCATCAGACAAGCCCTCACAGTAACCACATGTCATATAGGGCTTTCTGGTCCTGATCATGGCCTTATATTATGTCTTTGTTTCAACAGCTTTATAATACTACATTAGTGTTGGTACAACAGGCACAGTAGTTAGCAGTAGCAAAGGTTTTCAAACTTATTTATATATTAAAAACGATAAGACAATGCCCTCTTCATAGTTATTATGAATAGGGTCATTCAGTTTTGTTTTGTTTTTTTTGGCTTTGCTTTGTGTTCATTGTGCCAAAATGTCACTAGATGGCAGTGTTGCAGTTGCCTGTGCTGCTGTTTTCTAGGTCACGACCCACTGGCTGGCCAGATGTAATCATGTGTTGTCAAAGCACTGTGTTTATGCAGCTTTTTACTCTTTTTCCATTTTCTTCTTTTATAGAATGGTACCTAGTATTTTGGTATCCCTGTCTGTCCCTCTATTGTCTACTTTAATTTCACTTCTTAAAAAGAAGTGGTTTTCCTGGATTTTTTTGAACAATGTGTGTGAATGAACGAATGAAAGGCTTAATCTTGGCAATATGGACAGTCATCAGCTTTGTCTGGTCTGTGGGTATAACCTTTTACTGACTGTCACTGTGAAGGAGACATAATAGCCCTGAACATTCTTCTGTATGCCAGGTCAGTTTGCACACATATCAGAGTGGGACTGCAGAAAAGCTAAGATGCCACTCCTGAAAAAGAATCATGGTTATGGCTGTGGTTATGACATTATTATGTCCAGGAAATATGCAGTCGGTCATTGTTGAAATAGTCACAGCTGGGATGGAAGTATGTGGTTAAACATCAGCCAAAATCATGAAGAGAGAATGAAGTAGGTGGCTGGGTGTTTGAGTCCTAGCCACACCATTAGCAGCTATGGCGAGATGTCCGCACTGGCAAGGCAGTGATTGGCTCGGTCTAGCCCTTTGTTGAGCTAGCCAGTTCAGCGATCTCATGTCTCTTTAGGTGACACTCCTGCCCAACTGGGCACCTGTAAGTACATGGACCAAGTATATTTCATTGTCAATATGTAATTTCCAATAGTGGAGAACAGGCATGCTTGTTTGATGTGTGGATCTGTGACGGCTCCTTCTTGGGTCTGAGGGAGAAAGACCCAGTGATGTGAGTGATAAGTTCAGCGTGGGTGTTAATTTCAAAAAAGGGAGAAACATAAGAGAGGTTAGGATTTGTCAGGCTGTTTTAGCTGGTATCGGGACAGTTAATGACATTACATTACATTAAAGGCATTTGTTAGATGCTCTTATCCAGAGCAGTCAAAGTGTATATGACTGGTACAAAAAAAGTGCAAAGAGAACCCTAGAGAGGGGTGAAGTCCAAAGTGCCAAAGGTGACAGCCAATATCAGGACCCCCTATAGACTAATCTAGTAAAGGAAAAAACAACAACAACAACCCAGGTTAAAAACAAATTACAGTTTACAAAACGAGTACAGATAAGTGCAGGGAACATTACAAAGAGCAAGGGAGGGGAGGGGAGAGGTGCAGCCTGAAGAGGTGAGTCTTCAGTCTGCGCTTGAAGGTGGCCAGTGTCTCTGCTGTTCTGACCTCCATGGGCAGGTCATTCCACCACCGGGGGTGCCAAGACAGACAGCAGGCGGGTTAGCACAGACATTAGCGCAGACTCCTCTCCTGTTGATGTCCCCATGATCTGCCCGATGCACTGACGCTGTGTGGAGCAGGACGGTCAGGGTCATGTGAGGTTGAAGCGCGGAGTAAAAATAATCTTCTCATGGGAGACATTCCTGGCCAACACAGGGGACACCAGTGAAGGACTGATTTATGGGAGATTGACAGAGTGAATACATGTAATGCTGAGGTGGAAACACCACTATATATAAGTTGTAAAGTCGCATGATACATATGCAGTATGTTTCATGAAAAAAAAAAACCCATCCCATAAATATAATGTGTGTGTGTGTGTACGTGCACACATACACATGCACCCATTTGAGTGTGTGTGTGTATTTGTTTGTGTTTGTTGTGTGTGTGTTGTGTGTTTGTGTATGTGTTTGTCCTTGCTTGTGCATGTGCCTATGTGTGTGTGCCTGTGTGTACGTGTGAGTTTGTGTCCGTGCATGCTGATGTGCGTGTGTGCATGCGTGTGTGTATCACACCATTAGCTTCTGCTAATGCATCAGCTATAATGGAAACATGCTTTTCCAAACTTTGATTTAATTCATTTAAAAAAAAAATACATTTCTGTATAGCTTGAAAGAATTTAGGATGTTTTTTTAAAACCGTTCCTGATGTGTACTTACTGAATGTAAAATTGCACTGTCATCTTCGGTCTGCTGGTTGAAAGAGGTATTTTGAGCTCTCATTCTTCAAAGTAAAGATTAATCTCGTTCTCTTTGAAAAGAAAATCAATTTTTGATTCACACGCTACCAAAAAGTTAAGAGGTTGCTTAGTGTGCGCTGTTTGAGAAATGACCTGCCAAGTGCAGATAATGTATTACAATACATAACATTAAAAAAAGTGGAGTTCTTAACTTTTTAACTGTCACATTTAAGAAGGAAAACTAAGTCAGATGGATTTTAATTTGCAATCTCTTGGAGGTAATGTGGGGGAATGCATGTGACCACACACAGGAAAAAAAAAAGCCTTTTAGCTCAGAGACGCAAGTTCACTCAAACCTGCTGGATCCTTTCAGAGTTTGCCAAATGCGGGTGAGGCTATGTTTGCAGCCCAGCTGCTGACTTTAAAAATGATAACAGCAAGTCCAGGTTACCTTCCAAGAAGTGTGGAGCATTTTTTTTTTCTTTTTAACTGCTGCCTCTGAGTGTGTGGAAGGAGCCACCTGCATACCTCAGCCTTTTATGCACACCACAATCAACCAGCTTTTTAAAATTATATTCCCTTTGAGGATCCAACACCAGTACAGGGGAGTTGAGGGAACATGATCTCCTTTCACTTGAGGAAACCGTGTCTGATGATTTATTATAAGGTGCCATTGTAATAAAAGATGAAACAGTGTTATTTTAGAAAAGACACACAGGAAGATTTGGCAAGAGTTCTGAACAATTAATGACCAAGAAATAGTGATGGTTATGTTAGCACTTTCTTCCAACAGATAATCACAGGACTCGCAGATTTTAAAATAGCACTTTCAAGGTTGCAAAATTACATTAGCGAGGGATATGAAAGAGGGTTTAGCATTACATTTAAAAGCCTTTGAAAATGAGGGCTGTTCTGAATTGCTGTATGAATGAGCAGCTACAGCAGTAACGTTCAGCAACCGCAATGTGAAATGGAGATGGGTATAGGGGAAGGACATCTTAGCCAAGGGAGTAACTACAAAATACAGTATAGCAAACTCAATTTTTCCCTTTGATGATGATCATGATGATAATAACAATAATAATACACAATTGGCATGGAAGTCTAATTGAGATTTAATGTCTGTTATAAATGAGACCTTACACACACAGGACAGGTTAACCAGAATAGAAGAAAACCAAATAAAAAGAAATAAAACATGTCAGGATGTATACAATACAATGCCTTAAGTACAGGACCAATATTCTGAAAACCAAACATATGAAAATAAAAATTGGGTGCTTAAAATTGATAAACTTGTGTTCTGAATGAACTTACTCTGAGGATGTTATCATGGTTTGTATGGTTAATATCTGATAGGGCGGAAACCAGGCCTTGTGGAAACGTTTCCATTAGTGACCCTGGTCGTTAATTTATAGCCTGGCCTGGACTGACAGGGCTGTGGGCTGCACTCTGTGCTGCTAACTAACTGAGATAATGTAGGTCAGAACCCTAAATAAACACCCGTCCAGAATCACCCTGACTCATGGCCTTACAGACTCAGTAACCTTGATGAGATGCTGGACCAGTCATGAGACGTTCCTGGGTAATTGATGGAGGGTGACATTAGCGGTTGTTTAAATGGGTGTCTGGGGAATCGTAGCTAGCACAATGGTTTTCACAATGTCAATATAGCAATACCTAGAAGACGCTGTGTACAAGTTGGGACTATAGCGAGGTGCCCTCCAACCCGATGAGTTAAAAAAGGATGATTAATCTCTAAGGTTCCACCCCTGGCACCAAGCAGTTAATGATAAACCATTGCTCATCTCTGCTTTTTTTACGAGGCCGTTCAGGCACATTTACAGACGACCTCACCCTGCTCTTCATTGGCCTGTTACAGGTCTGTCTAGTTTTTCCAAACACACTTCCTATTTTAGGCCGTTGCCTAAACGAAGGAATCGGCTGATGTCTTTGTTACGAGTAATTTACCTCTTTTGAGATTTAATTAGAGATTGTGACCCACAAGATGGCTTTTGTTTTCAGAAGACGTATATAACATGTGCATGCTTTGCTTTACTCATTCCCTGTTATCTCTAGGTTTTTATTTTTCTCTGTTGTTTATTTCATATATGTCAGGTCCAGAATCTGTAACACTGATCCATGTCCTTATGGTTCTGGTTGTTTAATTTTTGTCAGCAATTAGATTTTAACAAAGCAAGTGTGGCCAGTCCAAGCTGGGATGGGACCCAGATTAGTCAGTTGTTTAGTGGTGCAGGATCGGTCAGTGTTCTGCCCAGGATCCAGTCTGGGTGAAGGAGAAATCCTAATCTGTGAGAGCAGCCCTTAATGTTTTTGTCTGCAGTTAACTGCTTACAATAACAAAACAGAGATAATGTGATGGATGTGCTTTGGTTCACCACACATGGTAATCAGCACCACAGGCTATACTGTGGATCCACCCCTTCGTCCCTTCCCCCTTTCCCCCTTTCCCCAAATGCCTACCTTCCCCCCCCGTTAGAAGCCCCCTTCCCTCCCTCCCTCACTCCCTCCCCCTCTCCCTCCCACCATCTCTTTTCTCCCTCTTCAACCACTGGAGGTCTCCTGCCCCAGCCTGCCTCACCCTCACAGTGCTGCGACTTGCTGAGGTGATTCAGAGCCTCAGTGTTCTTAATAGGCCTCCCCTTCTCCTCCTTCTCTCTCTCTCTCTCTCCTTCTCTCTCCCTCTTTCCTCTCACTCTCTTTCTCTCTCACGCTCTCTCTTTCATACTCTCTCTCTCACCAAGGAGCTCACTAGGCAACAGGGACTTTTCTGTGACAGGGCTACAGGAGGGAGAGAGGCCACATTCCAACACTGGACACACACTTATGGTGGCCTGGAGGGAACAGGACACCCACAGGCACACGCACACACACATACACACACACACAAAGATACTGCATTTGACTGGAGAGATTGCACTCCTCAATAGGATTTGCAGGCTTTGTTACTGAAAATTACCTTATCAGAGTGTGGCAAGCCAAATACATAACCTGGATTTCTTTGTTTGGGCTTGGAGTTCCACTGCTTAGATGTTCAATGCGGAAAGGTATGTCACATGATTTAATGGTTGCTAACTAAAATAATTGTTTTCAGTCACTGAACTGTTTACAGTCATAGTCCATGTTGATAATGATGTAGTTGCTTTTAGAGTGTTCTCTAAAATGTTCTTTCTTTTATATGTCCTGACAAGTAGCAGCACTCTTTGGCTGAGTGTTTTAATTGTGTTGGGTTTAGGGTCCTGCTTTTGTTGTGAGTGTAGGTGTGCTACCATTTCTAACAACCTTCAAAAAATCTCTGAACAAAAGAGGAGCAGGGGTAACCAGTTGTCATCATAACATTTTGCTCTCATGTGCTATTCAACATTTTCATTGTTTTTTTTTAAATATTCATAATTGACAGTTAATTGTATTTTCTGCTCACTGATATTCTAGACACATAATAGTGAAATTTTCAATGAATGTTGAATAAATTATGACTGCCCATTCAAATGATCTTGAAGTTTTGTTGTCATGGACATCACGTTTTCCCAGTCTCTGAAAGAGGTTGTAAGTGCTTTTGGGTATAACTGGCTCAGGTGGGTTTTATTTGATAGGAATTTACACAAAGGAACACTATGCTCTATCATTGCCTGACAGCCCCTGCCTTAAGTGAGAGGATAACCAGCCCCAAATGTAACCTCAGTACGTTTAAGCATGTTTCAGTCTGCCCTAGAAAATAGTTATCTTAGAGCAGATAGCTATCTCTGAGCTCAACTGCATTAAGAGACTGAATCAGTCTGATTCAGTGTATGTTGAACTGCTCAGTTGTTTGTTCACTTTCCTGGTTTGAGAGGTTTTTCCTTCTTTCTCTTCCAGCCTTAATTTTCTTCAGGGGTCTCACAACAGGGTAAATATTTATGATGGGGTTGTGTTGACTTGAGAAAGTTTATTTAACCATGAAAGGCTTCTGTCCACATACATCTGCCGTTCATGTGCAGAGTCTGTTCCGGGCCCGATGACCTTGGCTCCTTGCTCTCGCTTTATCAAGCCATGGTCAATCTGAACTTCATTTCACATGTTAGAGTGTGTGCTTGCTGTGGTGACATTAGTGACCGTGGCAACGGGAGTCTCCATGGTGCTTTGTCCCAGCCAAACAAGCAGCAGCTTTTGATTTGCAAATCAGGAAAATCAATTACAGACTTGATGGCCGTTGTTTAAACAGGAAGTCCATGTGAATATTGCATGTAATCTTTGAGATCTTGACAGGAGAATGAGGTGACATGATGCTATAAATAGATCAAGCCACTGTATGACACCAGAGTCAAACTAATCACTGTATTTCTGATTAAAGAGCAAAACCTTTTTATTGATCAGTAGTCAATCATATACTTATTTAACAAAAGTGCTGCCCATTTTATGTTTCATGATACTTAATTCTCCCATTACTGCACTGATGTAACTGCATGACTTCAGATGGTGTAACAGCTGCACTGTCGTGTATCTAGAACAACTAACATTGGTAAAAAAAGAGAATTTTTTCCTACAAATAGAGAGAATTTTGATTTTTCCAGAGGGACACATCCTGTCAGCCCATTTATTCTACTTGCATACATTTAATGTATTTGCTTTGGACACAGTTTTCCATTTCTGCATTGTTAAAGTGCTTTTTATTGGCTTAGTTTCCAGTGTGAAATGACAAATATTTCTCTGCTTACAGTCATCCCTAAAGCGTGACAATAATGACTTTCCCGTTTGCTTAAGAGGGCTGTGCTGCAAATGGCAGAGCTGACCTGACTGCATGTGATTGCATTGTTTACAGTAGGTGTGGGTGTGTGTGTGTCTTTGTGTGCGTGTGTAGATCAGGTGTCTGAATTTGAATATTAAACAAAACGCTCTCTCCCTGCAGCTACATGACAGACGGGGGGCTGAGCCTGTACACCCGGAGGCTGAACCGCCTGCCGGACGGAGTGGCGTCCGTCAGAGAGTGCCTCCAGCGCAAGGCGTCCACGGGCCAGGGGGATGCTGACAGGTGAGTCGCTACCTACATGGCTGTTTGCTGTTTTGCACCACTGTCCTGTACTATGACATGGCACAGAATCTAGCAATGCCTCTGCCAGGGGTTGACCTTTGACCCCAGAAAGAGAAATGAATAGCCAGCCCTTGGAGAGCTAGAGGTGCACGCTGGTCTGTGGGCTTTGTGTCCCTGCTTTCCCATCCTTGCATCTTGAATGGATGTACAAGCAGGACAATGCCTAACCTAATGCAAGAGATTCAGCGAGAGCCTCTGTTATACATGAAGGAAACCTTTCCTTTTTGAAAGCCACCTGGCTTTTTACTGTGTGGGCATTCAGAGTAAGGATTTCCCATTTAATAAGAGAAAAAATTCTTAACGTTCTTTTGTGTGTGCCTGTTTACTGGAGGATTCCCTCATGGATTTTCCTCTGGATTTTAAAATACCATATAAGGCTGTTTTTGTAGGAAGACAAGAGATTCCTTTGTTCTGTCAAACAGGAATAGAGTGATCGCTTCACTCAAGACCACAGACCGCTGGTAAAAGATGGGTTCAGGTGCGCAATCTGGCTCTTGTTTTCAGCCATAAATTCTTTTTTTTTCCCTCCCTGTCCTGTTTGGAGGGGAGTATAGTGACCCCCCTTCCCCCTGTGTTTGTGTGGTTGGCCGGAGGAGCAGCAGAGGTATATAACTCATGACTCTCAGGTGTGTCTGGGTCCTCTCCCTTCTCCCCTCTCTATTTATTTAGCTGTGTTATTCCAATGCACCGTGAGCAGTTTTGTGTGAAATGAGTGCTGGTGCTTGACACCACCATGTTGTTCACCCAAATATGGAAATTACAAAGGAGAGTGAGGGCTTGTGTACCTGAGGATAAAGATGAATGAGCGTTGAATGGTTTGAGGCGGGGTGGAATTAAGGGAGGGAGGGGTTGAGACTGATAGCAGGGGGAAAAAAGAAGCAATTATATGATAAAGAAGAAAGGAACTTTGCAAGGTCTCAAGAAATATTTATTTCCCGAGACCCTTTTGAATTTTAATGAGTTAATTAAGAATTTTTTTTGGGGTGGGGAGGGGGGGAGAGCTTGCCATGACTACGTGTGTGTGTGTGTGTGTGTGCGCGTGTGTGTGCGTGTGTGTGTGCGTGTGTGTGTGTGTGTGTGCGTGTATGTGTTTGTTAGTTTCTCTATCTATCCTCTGTTAATGAAGGAGATTTTGCTGTTTTGGCAAAAAATTTGGGGAAAAAAAAGCATTTGGAGCCTGGTTCTCCTGAGGCCCTGTGAGTCCAGCTGCTGGGACTGGATGCATTGGGAGCACCCTGAAGGAATGCTGGGAATTTGTGTACTTGTTTGCACAGTGGGGCCCTCATTAAGTGGCGGGCGCATTGCGCGGCGGGTTTCTGCACATTAACGCGCATTAGCATAAAACTCAGACCCAACAAGGTGCATCCTCTGCACAGCGGTGCGGGGTCGTCCTCCCAGTCAGGGCTCATTTAATGTACGATAGGGGGCTGTAGTGAACCCGAGGCAGCCCACAGCTGAGCTCCTCGCGGCGGATACAGAAAGGAGCTTGTGCATGACTGTCCAGACTGATCCACTCAGTCATGAGGTTTAGGCCTCTGAATTTCACAGCGTGTTTTTGAGACGTACAGTAGCGGTCTTGTTTATGGATTTATCGCTGGGTCGACATACCTCTTATTAGTGAACGTCTGTGTCCTGCTGGTTCAAACTGCATAGAGGCTGTGATTTAGGAATGAGTGAGTCATTCTGAAGTGAAAGTCAGTGGCTTGGGTTCAGTAGTCAATCGTCTCTTTAAGAACATGAAATCCCATTAAAAAAATTATTTTTTGTTATATTTACTGTCGTATTTTGTGGAGTGCGTTATATTTTTGGAGGCAAGGAAAATGTCCTTTATCATGTGACCTATTCATTTTTAAATAGAATAACAGAAGCCTGACATACATTTTGATGACCTTAAAGAACCCAAGTGTCTTTGACTGAAAGAAGCCCAGTGTTTTTGTGTGTTTTAGTTGAGCCCAGTTGCTGACGAGCTGTCGTAATGCGGGACCTATGAAACATCTCTTATTTTATGCAGCAGACACGAGCCGGTGCACTAGGCCTGTTAGACTTTGCGCAGCGCACACTTTTTGAGCGGTATGTCAGATGTCTCTCATGGCATTAAGTGAAACCTGGAAGAAACTGCATGAACCCAGGGTTAAGTCCATCAAAGGGCTGGAGCTCAAAGCGAAATTCCCTCATCTCCAGCAAGAGATTCGTCTAAGCCGGTGTTGTGGAACATTAGGGGGATTCCGGAGGTGAGCGTCTGCAGGGGGTGGGGCGGCAGCCTGCCTAATTGCGGGCATTGTTTGCTCAGCAGCTGTTCGAGCTGGAAACTGACCACCGCTGGGCTGAGTTAATCGGCCTGATTCACGTCGACGGCGACCTAACTGCTGGCTTTATTAAGCCGCTTTTACAGCTGCGATGGGAACAACGCGTCGGGGCGCGTTGGGTTGTTTGAGCGGAGGGGCCGACACATGGCATACATTATTTAGTGATTGTTTCTAGCTCTGCTCGCCGTCTCCACAGTAGCCGCCGCTTGACTCGATATGAGCGGTATGATAATCATCAGGCCGCCGGCTGTGTTTGCTTTCTCTTTCTTGTCGCGTTGTCGTTGGAGACGCTGCCGCCAACACCGGAAGAAGCGCGTCCGTGGGTTTAGCCACAGTGATCCGATTGCCGCCTGTTCCCCCTGGACCAGCGATTCTCTTTTGCTCTCTGTGGATGTAATCAGACTGCTTTCACCCACTTCAGCCTATCCTGTCTGGATGATAAAAGCTTTGAGAGATTACTTCTGCTTGAAATGCAAGATAACAGAACCTAAAGGTAAAACAAAAAACAAATGAAGCTTGCTTTATTGCTAAATGCATCTGTCTGTTTATATTTTCATGTGTAATTGTTAATGTATGCATTTTGAGGTGTTTTTAATTTTCATGGAGACAATAAATTAGTGCCCTGGGGAGGGGGGGTGTGGTCCTAGTTCCTGTGGGTATTTCCACCCCTGTTGCTCAGGCGGTTGCTAACCCCCTCATGGTGGCCTACCTGTCTGGCCTCACACCCCTCTGTACAGAGAGGGGTCCCAGCCGACCTGGTGCTAAGGTGAATCACTGCAGCCCAGGGCTCAAACCCACGGCCTCCCGAGACAGGTGGAGTCTGGCCCCATAGCCTGCAGTAACACACAGGGATCAGGTGTGCTGACCAGGAAACCCCATTGTTTTCTTTACAACCCTCAAAACATTTGCATTTTTTCCATAACTGTCTCCTTACCTCTTTTAATGGCTGCAAGTCGCAGCCTTCTTTATTTCTTAACACCAGCGATGCAGGGAGTTTTCCAAGGCTATTGAAAATAAACAGAGTACTTGGATTTTGGAAATGCGTTTTGGCAAAAATGACTATCCCACTGTGGATACCTACTGTCAATGTTTTGCTATTCCCTGCAGTTAAATTGTTTGCTAAAGATTGAATGTAAGCTCCTGGAGAATTACTTTCCCTCCTTTGCAAGCAAATCCTCTCCTTTTTTTCCCCTTGAAACAAACAAATGAAGGACCTGCACTGCAAGTGGCTTGTGTTACTGACATTAATACACAGCAGCCCCAGGTACAAACGCAGCACAGAGCTGAGTTTAGTCAGGTGATTGTTAATGACAGACAACAGTACAGTTTCAGACAGCCCTCCTAAGAAAAATGAACAAACCTCTATGGAGAATGAGCTAACTGAAGCCTTGCTAATGAGAATTCTTGTTTTTTGTAATGAGTTGCCTTTTGTAGTTATTTTGTGGAGATGTAACTGTGTATGGCACCTGCAGAATAAAAGAAAGATTTGAAATCAATTGTTTCAAGAAGATAAGCGAAACAATGGTGCTGCATAAAGAACAATAGCAGCAGTTACAATGTTAGGCTGTGTAGAGGTGCTAGCATGGAATATGTGTGTGCACATATGCAATGACTGAAAGCCAGCTACTTATACATGTCATATATTTGTTTCTTTTTATGTATGCATAATGACATGTTTGACTTGTAAAACAGGTAGCGCTTCTCCAAACGCTACAGGTATTTTGGTGTCAGGGAGATCTGGCTTCGTGTTCTCTTTATTTTGCCTTCTCAGTTTATTGCACGAAGGTTAAAAAAAAAAAAGTCTGTGCAGTGGAAATGTGATCGGGCACGCAGCGAAGAAGAATTTATGTGCGGGTGGCACACCACCAGCCGAGACGGTGATGAAATCTCGCCGTCCGTGGAGCTGTGGAGCTAAGCTCCACATGAAATCAAAGCCCCGGTCACAGCCAGCCCAACACCTAAGAACAAATAATCCCTGTTCTTTGACCCGTTTTGGTGTCAGAATAACAAAGCCGGCGGTTCTAATAGAATGTTCGAATAGGATTCTCCAGGTCGGTGCTCCCTGCTGTTGAAACAGGAAGCGATGTAACAGAATACCACCTGCGATTGTGTGCATCTGTGTGTGGAGAGAGCGAGGTCTCGCCACGGTAGGCGTATCCCCTCATGGGACTCTTGGCTGTGGACCAGGTCTGATGTTCAGCCTAAAAACGGGGAAGGACTGCAGGAAACCCCCTACCCCCTGCAAAACACTCGGCAACGCTCCTGAATCTCTTCTCAAACAGCCTCCACTGACAGTTATCCCCTTAGTTACGAGTTCTTCCCTTTACTGGAGGAAACAATGACTATTTGAAACGGCAACGTATTTTTAGCTGCTGCTGCTGTTTAAATGAGAATCCAGGCAGAGCGAAAGAGGAGGGGGTGGATGGGTGGGTCTCCTCGGTCCCTTGGTGTCCCCCAGAGACGGCGTGCGTGTCTGAAAGACGGCAAGCCTCATCAGCCTATGCTCTTACGCTCCCCATACGATGTGAGAATCCTCTGCGCACCGCAGCACCTTCTGTGAGAAGAACACGTGGTGGGTGGGGGGTGTGTTGGAGAGGAGGAGGAGGAGAGAAAGACTTGGCCGCACTACAATTCTGGCATTAGCAGTCCGTCTCTGAGCGGGAGCTGGAGAGGAGGGTGGATTGAGGAGTTGGCGTCTGAGTGTCAGTGGGAGAGTGCCATAGCCGTAGATACCACCGTGCCTGTGCCTGCTCCAAATCCTCCCCCCCACCACCCACACTACCCAGCCCCCACCCCCGTTCAGCCCATCCGTCCATCTGCCGCACACCTGCCTCACCCGGAACACAGGTAAGGAGGAGCCCAAAGCAACTCTGTGTCTCTGTACGTCCTCAGCTCAATGTGGGTGGTAGGACTAATGGGGTCCCCTGTTCAGGGTGGTGTCTAAGCTTTTTTTTTTTTTTTTTTTTTTGTCTGTGGGGTCTCATTGTTACCTGGTCCATGTCTGGTACAGTGGTCTGTAAGTGGTCTGGTAGCTCTTTCTTTGGTTTCCCCATTCACGCTGTTGTACAGTACCTGTTGAATGGAAGAGAGGCTGCTGCTCTCGTGTTACACCCGGCAGGGGTGGCTGTAGGATACGAGGGGAAAGTGGCTGCGATTGGAGAGAGAGCCATTGTGTCGCTCAGCAATGTGTTTCATGTCCGGCGTGAAGTTACATTTGTTTCCTTTTTTGCCGCTTGGTAACTGACCTGCAAAACTCTTTATGCAAGGGGGTGCGGAGCTTGGATACTCCATTGTCAGGGGTGCTTTCGTCCAAAGTACTCTCGTGGTTTCAGGTTCCTCAAAGAGTATCTGAGTGTCTTTGCCCTTTGTTGCTGCAATGAAGTAAACGGTAAGTATGCTAAACGTGCTGGCCGGCTAAAGCGCTTCGTTGGCACCATTTTGACTCAAAGAGCACTTGGGAGCCAATTATACTCTGACTGTGAGCAAAAGCCCAGACTTAACCTAACAGAAGGAAAGGCTTCTTCAAACGAACTATTTCAGAGAATCATTGTGGTCTCAGCTCTATTTCAGAGAATCACTGTGGTCGCAGTTCAGAAACAATGTCAGAGGTTCTCATGCAGCATGATGGGAAGTTAATTAAATTGTTTTGATAGTAGAAGGTTCTGAAGAGATGCTGTGTCCTGGAAGATGGAGGAATCTGGAAGGGCCAGTTGCATATGAACCTTTTAACATCTGATCCGTTTTGAAAACAGACCATGGAGAGGATCTTGAGAATTGCTTGGAGTTTTAACCATTAATATTTCTACAATGCAAAATATTTGGAGAATAATTTCTCCTTGGCATTGAGCAAGCTGCTTTATGTCAGATCCTTGTAGTCGCAGCAGCAGCTTAGGGAAAGAGAGTGATGTAAATTTGAATTAGCCGTCTGGTTGCCGGATGCCCCCGCCTGGTTTGTTTCTAGTCTGGTGAGCAGTGCTCAGGGACTTGGCTTCTACAGGGGATTTGCAAACCTAACACCATACGCCCCTCTTCAAACAAGAGTGGTGACGGACAGGGAGGAGAATAGGGAGCGTGTCTGTGTTTGATCTCATCGTAGAAACCATGACTTCCCCTGCAATGGTGAAGGACAGAAATGTTTGTGTTTTAATGGAAGAATCTTATGTTACCAGGTGGAATGTCAGCTGAATGGTAAGTGATGGACTACTTGGTAAAAATCTTGTCACTGCAGATTAGAAGAAAGCATGAGAGGCTATAATTTCACACCTCTCATGATCCGTTCTTTTTCATTCTAACCAGCACATTCTGTCTCAAAGGGATTTATTGTGTATATGAGTAACCAATGGGTGGTCAGCATTCATTTCACCATGCATGAAATCATATTAGAATACATAATTCCATGTGTTTAGCTCACTGCTCAGTCCCGTTCCACCACCCATATTAATTTATCCATTTATGGTTATAGTGTGTTGCTGGAAACGAAAGAGAGATGGTAGGCTGTTCTACTCCTCCCCCATCTCCCTGTAGAATAATGCATAATTATAATAACCATAACTACAGAGGGTTATACAAGTGTTTGATTGGAAGTGTTTCACACCCTAAATTGTCATTAGCCCAGGCAACAACAATGAATTTAATTACGCTGAAGTGGGACTGTGCCCAGCCTCATATTCATATGCAAATGAAGCGGAGTTCAGTATACTGGTACTGGGCTAACCCGATCTGCTCCCCTTCTGGAATGTGACCCTGCAGAACACTGCTTCGCACAGTTTTATTTTATTTATTATTATATTTTATTATGCAAAATTATTCAACAGTGTGACCATCATTCATCACAAATATGTTCATGTTCAAAATTCATGTCTCTTTTTCCATGTCTCACAGACACAAAAACAAATACACACACACACTTCATATATATGTGGAAATATTCAGCAAAAACAATATGTTGCCTGGACTCAAAATGCAAATTAAGATTTTCAGGCTAAGAGCACATCTGTTAGGATGATGTGTGGGTGGGCGTGTGGGCGTACGCATTTGTGAGCTCCTGGAGGAGCAGGGATTGCACTGTGTTTTAGTCCTCGGTTGTTGTGGGTCAGTATGCAGTGCAGAGCTTTCTCTCAGTGTTCACCTGCAGGGGAAAGGTGTGTGCCAGTGAGGATATGAAAGGCCCAGCAGAGGTGTGTGAGAGAGACTTTGCTTTGACAGAGCGACGGTGGAGCGGAGGACGGGGCTTTCCTCTGTTCAGGGGGGCTGGGTTGGCCCGGTCAGCTCAGAAAATGACCGCGTGTGTTGACACAACTAACTGTGGGCTTAGACGTGGTGGGGCAGTCCCGACCACAAGCCTGGAGCATGCTCAGTTCACACCGCAAAGTGGGTCAAGCGGCCACTCCGCTCTGCCCCTTGCAGACTCAGCAAGGCTCGCTCCGGCTCCTCAGTGGTCCCAGAGCAGCGCAGGAACAATGAAACTGAGCTCAGCCTCCGTTCGCACAGGAGCCTTTTAAAAAATGCCTTCCTCCAAACTACAATCCGCAGGTTTGTTTAGGGTTCGCCTGAGTGCAATTGGCTGGTAGAAAAAGTGTTGTTCTGGCAGCCGGGCAAGTAAACCCACAAATCTGCCATCTCTCAAAAGTCAAACATGAAAAACAAATCTCACAGATGATGTTTTGTATTGTTTCAAATCTCAAATAACTACTGTTATTGAACATGTGTTTTAAAACAGTTGTTTTTATTTTTGTTGTAGAATTTTATTGTATTTAAATTTTGTGTGAAGAATAGTGAAACCGCCAAGTTCCTCAGCTTCTCAGTCCAGATGTGCTGAAGGTTGAGTGGAAATAGAAAATTCTAGTCTTACCTCCGCAATAAGGAGGGCCCCCCATGTGAAAAAGAGGACTGCAATTTTCAGAGATTTGTTGTGCTTGAATTCCTGACACTCTGACCCTGTCATTTCTCTGGGTTTCAGACAGCTGTGTCATTACACACCACAGGGCTTGGACGTCTTTGCTGGAATGCACTGGCCGTCTCCAGGCCGGTCTACCCCGCATTCTCCCAGTCTATGCAGCCTGCATGCCTAGTGGAAGCAATTTATACAACAACAAAAAAACCTCACAGTCCTCTAAATATAAGGCTTTTATATCACATCCCTGCCTGCATTTAAAAGCATCTGGTCTCACACCATCCGTGCTGTTGGTAAGTTTTGTTAGCCTTTCTGAGGATTAAGCGAATCTAAATTGGATGTGCTTGTTTCTGGCAGACCGCTGCATTTTATACCGGCTTAAAATTAACAGTTTGTCTTTTTCATGTGCATTCTGGGTGCTCGGATGACAAACTTATTTTCTGTTACACTGGCTATATTAACAGAACAGACTAAATGCCTTGGACCATTTACAATGATTAACCAGCGGAAAGAAACGATAGCAGTGGCGCAAGTGTTTCAGCCATGGTTTCACCTGTGTTGACCTATGATGTAACCAAAGTATTTTCAGGGGTGAATGCACTTAAAAAATCACCCCTGTTTCAAGGTCCTAATTAAACTCAGACACCGGCACCCCGCAATATACCATTGTGGAGAAAGAAGAGCTTACATGAGCCGATGTCAAGACTGTGCTGCAGGTGGATGTTTCTAAAGTGGGGGAAGCCTTTTTAAAGAGCTTGCTTTCAGGGACAAAGAGAATGAGCACTTCGGAGGACGTTACAGGGATCTGTATGGCTTTGTATATCAGCCCCCTCAAGATCCTTCAAGCTTTTCAAGCACCCAAATTGTGAGGAAAGTATGTGGAGATAAAGTATGTGCGGGAGGGCGTGTGTGTGTGTGTGTGTGTGTGTGTGTGTGTGTGTGTGTGTGTGTGTGTGTGTGTGTGTGTGTGTGTGTGTGTGTGTGTGTGTGTGTGTGCATATGTGTGTGTGCATGTGTGTGTGTGTGTGTGTGCATATGTGTGTGTGTGTGCGTCTGTGAGCATTATTTGAGGAGTCGGACTGGGGGCAGCGGGTGGATCATTATCGCCTCATCATCATCCAGCCATCTCACTAAATATAGATAAAGGACTGCAGCTGCACAAAGGAGAGGTGTGACCTGGGCCCTGGCATCTTTGTGAAAGAGATTACTGTGTGTTTACCTTCAGCAGGGGATGGGGGAAACTGAATCTGTACCAAACAATGTTGTTGCACTTGCATGCTTTGCTCTCACCGATGTGTGAAGTGGCTCCGTCTGATTCGTTGGAGGAGAATGTTCACTTTTAACGTTAAGATTCCCCCTGTTTGTATTTTGAAGGATTTGAAGCAAAAAAAAAAGTAAGCTCATAATTTTAGCTTCTTTACCCGTTTCTTAATCTTAACAAAGAAAGAGAATTTAAAAGAATAGGGTTTTTTTTTTGTTTCTTGGCTGTTGTTCAGATTTGGGAGGTTTATGTGCCTGTGTACATATTAAATTATAGTTTGATGGGCAGTATGTTGCTGCTGAGGCTTTAGGGTGAAGTAGAAAAAAAAACAAGCAGAAAAGAGTGGGTTTTCATAAGGGCGTAGTTCTCAGAGGTTTATCTTTCTGGAGTAATTCCCATCAGTACGTATGCTCTTTTCCTTTAAATAACAGCAGTGCTTGACCCCTTGGTCTGACCCTGAAAAATCCTCTTTAGGCAAAATGGCGAGGGAAAACAGGCTTTCCTGGAATGTACAAATTGGATTGGTTTAGGGAGTCCACTCGCTCCTTTTGCTGCGGCCCTGTTGACTTAGCAAATATCCGTAAGCTTACCCGCAAAACCCTTTCCAGCAGGCACAATTAAAGCTAGGAGTTCTTTTGAACTCCTCCGTACTCACTCTTCCACTGTATCAAACTAGATTATCAAGTTTCCTTGTGGAGCTCCTTAGCAGTGCAGAGAGGGATTGGTCTTTGTTCTCTGCGGTTCAAGCGAACCTCAGAAAATGGTTTTATCGGTAGAATCTCAACCTGTAATTGTCGGACCGAACAAGGTACGTCATTGCCACTAAAGCGAACCCAGCGCAATGAGTTCCTTTACAAAAGAAAGCAGTCAGACGTCCTTTTACTCTGGGTTTCATGCCTGTTTCTTGGGAACTATCAGTGAAAGTGTATTGAATCACATGTTCTCTCATGTTCTTTGCTAATTAGCATCCTGTTGTTTGTTAATGGGGGGAATTGGGATAGCTGTCATCGGGCCTCCCTCATTCCTCCCCCACTCACTGAATCACAAAGCGGCCCCCCGCCACCCGCTCCCCCCCACCCCCTCCCAGGGGTGCTGACCTCTCCTGTGCCGAAAGCCCTGACCCGCGCCCATTTCAGCACTTTGCAGGTTAACTGCGCATAGGGATCGGGTTACGGGCTTGCCGGTGATCTGTTACAAGCCCTCGCTCGCAGTGAGTCCTCTCAGAGAGCGACAGGCGCTACAGCAGGACAGACCGCTGAGTCAGCGTAGTGCAGCCGTGGCACAGAGAGAGAGATCGAGGGAAACAGAAAGAGAGAGAGACAGAGAGAGAGAGAGTGTGTGTGAAAGAGAGGGAGCGAGTGTGTATGAGAGAGACAGAGACAGACAGAGAGAAACCTCATGAAGCTCTCCGTTGAAAGAGCCGACTTCAGCGCCTTCCCCAAAACTCTGCGCGCCCGCTACAGCCCAGGAACTCCATGGCTCGCCGGCGCACCGAGGTGAGAGAGCGAAAGGAGGAGAGCGAGTGCGATTATGAGTGCCTTTGAGGATTTAAGGAAAGCTAATGCTGAAGATGAACGTAGTCTCATGCATCTTCTTTTTCTTCTCCTCTGCTTAAACGTGTAAACTGTAAATGGCTTGGGGAAGTTCCTAAAATGCCGCTTTTAAGGTGAAACATGTTCGTAGTAAAATACCTACAAACAGTAGTTTTCATATGCAAACATGTCTCACTTTTTTTTTATTTAAAACGTGAGCCTTTGTACTCATTGTGACTGATGTCTTGCATCAGTCAAAGCTGTACTTTGTGAAAGGTTTTTACAGATAGCCTTTAAAGGGGGTTGGATCAGTGCCTGGAGCTGATAAGTTCCCCTCTTAATCTCAGGCTTTTATACTGCCAGAGTGTCTGCTTCACCTCTGCTAACATGCCCTGTGACTGTTGAGTGTTAACACAATAAGTTTCTTGTCCAGGTAAATAGGGGTTTCTTTCTTGAGTTTTATTCTTAAATTAAGATGGGTTTGATCATTTCAGCATTACGCTTGATTCGACACGCAGCATAAAAAAAAGCAGATGTACTTTTTTGTTTCTACTGCAGGTGACTCGTTGTTGCTCAAAGTGCTTCTTGACAGCAGCCTGTATGTGGCCAGATGAATGATAAATGTGGTGGAACTGATTGCCGAAACAAACCCGACCGTGCAGACAAGCCCACTTTAAAGGGACCTCCTAGGTCCCCTTTAAAACTCTGTTTAGCGAAGTTGGCCAATTCTCCCTGGGGGGAACACACTGAGTCATGTACCTCTCACTGACAGATCAACCATCCAACCTTCAGGATTGGGGACTGTTTGAGGTGCCCACCCACCCCACCTCCCCCACCACCACCTACCCCCCACACTCCACCCACTCAGCTTCCCTGGAGGTCATGTTTTCACCCGTGAATAGGAGTGTAGCCTGTAGTCTCACACCCCTGAACCATTTAAAACTGTGAAAAAGAGAAGGAAGTACATGATGTCATGCTTCAGCAAGACTTTCATCCCCCCACACTATGATAGACAAGTTCAATACAAGCTTTGTCAGACTGCAGGCTTTGCCTCTCTGCCCCCTGCCCCCCCCCCCCCAACCCCCAAAACCTGCAGTTAGAGACCGAGAGAGCGGCTCTGAGCCACATGAAGCCTCTCTTTGGTCCCTTGTGCGAAGTGTCTGCTGCTGTTGTTAATTATTCAGGCTCGGGGGGGCTTTCTCCTCATCCCTCACAGCGCTGCTTACCCTCCACCACACGCCACGCAGAGAACAAAGAACATGCAGCCGCAACCAGCAAAGCCTGGAGTTGTACATTTGCAGGAGATCGTAATAGGGGTTTTATCTCATCTGTGCATGGAGAACTTTTATGCATTGAATTGCATGTACCACAGGTTGTGAACACGTGGATTATGGTGTCAAATTCATAGCTTTGAAGTTACGACTCATGCAAATTTATTTCCTACCACTGTGTGAGCCTTTTTTCTGAAGCCTTATCAGCTGCTCTGATGCATTGCACAGAATGTTGGAATGGAGCTCAGTGAGTGAGCTGATTAAAGCGGTTTGCGTTAGTTGGTAATGATAATAAAAAAACCTCCCAGAGAAAGGAAAGAGTCTGTCCTCGCCCCTCCCCCATGTGGAGTATGTAGAAACTAAAGTCTCTCTCGCCCGGTCTCATGCCACCCCTCCACCTCCTTTCCCCTGAGTACAGTGAAAAGATGAATTGTTCAACGGGGTCAGGGGAACGTCGTTGTATCGGAGCGATCTCGTGCACGAGGAAACGGAGAGGCTCTGGGATCGGTGGGAACAGCGGATGCTGCCAAGAAACCCCCTCAAAACCGCCACCCCCTCCCCCTCCACCAACCCCCCAATCCCCTCCAGTGGGGACAGTCCAAGTTGGCACGCCTCTTTGTCAGGACGATCTATCCCACGTCCTCCGTCTCCCTCTCCCTCTTCCGCGCTGCTCATTTGCTGCAGCAGCTGCGGCCCTTTTTGTTCACGGGGGCTCCAGTGGGAGCCAGCCTCTCCCTGTCACCCCGCTAACTACCGCAGCGCATGTCTCTAATCTGCACACAGAGGTGCTAGGTTTCCTACAGAAGTGCATTTGTGGTAATGCACGGTTTCTTGCAGCAGTCGTACACCGCTAGATTATGCACCAGCCTTAGTTATTTCCTCAGAATCTCCCACTGGTTACAAGCCGTTGCACTGTGCGCGAGCCGGTCTGGAACCCTCTGTAATGAAAATGCAGCGCTGCCCGACAGTCTCCGCAGGCTACCCGCGGCAACATCTCCCTGCGTGCGCTGTCAGAGTGATGAGTGGGCCTCATTAATTGCGCCTGAACGATGAACAGCAAAGCCCTTGTTTATGGCGGCTTGCCTGAGTGGTCCATCAGCTTGGCTGTGAGTGATGAACTTCAGACGTGCCGTCCCAGAGTTCACTTCATGCGTGGGTAATATCAAAGAGATTCTGCCCAGTGGAGCTCTGTAGTTTCAGAAGTCCATCATGCTTGCCAGCGTTTCATTTTTTTTCCCATAATGCAGTTCACACATGGTCCAGCTCACATTTGTAATGATGGCATGGTTTCAGCCACAGCGATGTTCTCAGTGTGCTAATGAATACGAGTCAATGTCAGAGATTCAAAGAGGGATGTATGCTTTTCAACTAATTTTAACTTGGTGTCATGGATACCTTTTTGTATTATGATAAACCCCTTCAATTCTATGTGTGTTATATCCTCTGATTTTGTCCTCCACAGTAATGGCAGGTAACAAGTTTCAGAACTTAGAATCCAGAATTCTGGTTGGCATGGTGATAGAAGGGGACTGGGGCCAGCCAGTCTGTGTCACAATGGGTTAGAGCGACAGGGCTTGAGCCAGGTTGGCCAGACTAGTAATCAATATGTACGCTTATCCATGAGCTGTGCACTGTGTACACATAGGTATGGTGGGGGCTCTGTCAAACAGCCTCTGATTGGCTCTTATTCCTCACGCCTCCTCCCCTTGAACTCTGTGTCCACCTAGGTTTCACAGCACCCGATAGGAAATTGTTTCCACTTCTTTTCAGCATCTGGTCAAAGGCACAAGGCATGTTGTCTGATCTTTCATCTGTCATTTCTCTATGTGCTCTAGCACTGCATGGGGATGTAATGGAAGCCGTACATCAGCGTACAGCTTTTTTCATAACACAGGATTGCAATGAAATTCTCTCTGTATGTATTGGCGGCACACTGTGTGGAATGCGGATGGAAACTCTATCCAAGTCCTCTCTATTCAAGGCTTTTTTTCTCAGAAATATAGTGAGGGCTGCCCTTTTCAATTTGATTGAATGGTGACAGCGATGGTGTGTGACAGGCGCAGTGGTGTGGTAAACTGGACACTAACTAAGCAGACAGGTCTCCGAGGCACAGAGGGAGCGTTAATTAAGAGGAGATTTAAAACAGGGGAGAGACGTGCCTAATGTCAGTGGCGTGAGGAGAATGTAAATCATAATATTCCCTTCCATCAGTCGAGCTGGGAACATGCAAGCATTGCATGGATGGCGTTTTTAAACAAGGGGGGCCACTCTCACGTTGTTCCCCTCTACCCCCCACCCCCCTCTTTTTCCGCCTCTCTCTGCTGCAGTTGGGACGACAGCAGCTCGGTCAGCAGTGGGATCAGTGACACCATCGACACCGATGACATCAACACCAGCTCCTCCATCAGCTCCTACGCCAACACGCCCGCCACCCCCGTAAGGGCGTAGACTTGCAGGTGAGTTTTCCTCAACAACCCCCGTCTGAACAAGGGACTTGCTCCCCTGCGGCCTCCAGGTCGAACCTTGCGAGCCGAAAAACAGATGTTAGAGCACATGCCACCGTGAAGTCTACAGGCTGTGAAGTCAGTGCAGGTTCCAGCAATTGATCGTCCTGGATCTTACATGTGGCAAAAGTGATGCCTGCGTTGTGGGTTGGTAAATTTAATTGAAGTTAAAATTTGTTTGTTAGTCATCTTCTTTCACACATGGTCTGGTCTGTGATGAATCAAACAATAGAGGGTTTCTCTGTTTAGTTAAAACTTTGCCTTGTAAATTTTACAGGATTAAGGGCTCCATTTTATCAGTTAAAGCTAAAAAAGGACCATTTTATATTCAGTAATTGGTGTATCATTTATTTTAAAATATACAGGCTTGGGTAATAACTGACCAGGCAGAGTTATTTTTATAGCAGTTTGGAATGTATCCGTTGCAGCCATGTAACTGTCATATTCTGCTTGTGTGAAGTACACACTGCAGGGTTTTGAAATAAACACTGCAGCTTTTTCTGTAAGTAATATGCTCTATTTTGGTCGTTGTGCCATTAGTGTGGACCATAAAAATAGAGTCCTGCCTATTTGAGATTCAGTACTGCAGTCAGTTAAATTAATGAAGACCGTTTGCGGGGAAAATGTATACATTTTTCTTTATTGATCTCAAGCATCAGTCTGACTAATACAAAGGGTATTTTGGTCTGATTGTATCACATTGTGAACTGATCAGACCTCAGGTCCAAACCACAGGTCATTATGCACTGGTGCGGTTTAATTTCAGCGCTCTGGTGTGGTTTTTACTGCCTGTGTTTCGCTCCTGATCATTCCCAGGCTAGCCATGCTCTGATAACGTTACGCACAAGCCCTGACCAGGAACCGCGTGTTTTCCTCACACAGCGCCATATAAGGAGTTTTCTTGCTTCCAGATCTTCAGCCGGAATGATGGCAAATCAGATTTACGGAGGTCTCAATTGGGAGGATTTCTGTTTGTCATTAAAAGCAAAGCCCACCGATGCTGAGTATTCCAAACCATCACTGCCTAGACATAATGGATTTCATTGTTTAGCAGTTTTAATTGGGTTAAGCGTAACCCTTTCTCTGATTATGCATTCTTTGGCCCACTCTGACTGCTGGGCAAAAGTCTTTGAGGGGAAAAAAAAAAAAAAAGGAGACAAAAAGAGGTTTTAAGAAGACGTCAGCTGCCAGGCTGGAGACAGGATTGTGCCTTACATGATTCAGGAAAGATGTGAGCTACCATATGGTGACCAAATGTACCTGACCTCCAAGCATATAGCTGCACTAAAGCAAGGGACGAGTCATTGGTACAACTTAAAGCAACGCTTCTAAGCACATATGTGAGATAACTGAGGGTGCTTACATGCTCTGAAAGACATTTTGCTGGCCATATATGTTGCTGGGTTTATTATTCTATTACTTGATTAATATAAGATAAGTGTTTTATTCCAGGGTGCAAGATTAGGGTCCAGTATCTAAAATGCAGATGAATAAAACCTGGAATGAAACAGATGAATAAAGCCTATTACTACTGAAATGTCCTTGAAGCCTATTGCTACTGAAAGTCCTGTTGCTACTCTAATGTCCTTCAAAGGTATATCGTATTAGATTTCCTTTTAAAATAGCGAACGGTAAATGCTTGTGGGTTTGGTGTAGTAGGTGGTGAGGTTCTTGTAATCAGTGTTTGGTAGGACAGATTTGCAAAAGCAGGAGAACCATCAAGGACAGCCCCCCACAACTGTACAACCTTACAGTCAAGCTGATGTCTGAATGTATTTGCTAATGGAAGCTGAAACTGAGAGTGTGGCAGAGTGTGACAAAACAAGCCACTGAAAATAAGGAACCTGTGAGACTGGACAGGAATTTGTTTTCTGGTGTTTCTGCTCGAGATCCAGCTCGTGCCATAATTCAGACTGTGGTCACGTAGATTTGGTTGCCGCACTTTTTATTGAAGCTACTTTGCTCAGAGTGCACAGATGGTATGATGTGCAAGTATTGTATAAGTTTTAAAAAATGTGAACTATGAAGTGCATAATCCATGATGGGGCATGCAGTTGTATGAAAATAAAACATGACAAGGTGGAATGAGGTGGTCCTCAAGCAAAGCTGCAGTTTCCTGAATGTTGAACAGGCTTGTCTTTTGATTTGGAACAGCGATAAGACCACTTATGCTAGACTTACGTCAGCCAGGGATTATACCGTTTCTCAATGCTGGTCATTTAAAAATAGCAGTGCTCCCTTGACCAACCAGAATTTTGGTATAATGTGTGATAAAGCACAAACATGCAGGCCCTCTCACACCTCTGCTCGTGTACTACAGCACCAGACGGACTCTGAGAAGCACTCTGCTGTGGACCGCTCCCTCATGTGGTCCAGCGACGAGGTGCGGAAGTCCGACGGAGGCTCAGACAGCGGGGTCAAAATGGAACCCGGCTCCAAGTGGAGACGCAACCCCTCGGATGTCTCCGACGAGTCGGACAAAAGCCCTTCGGGCCGCCCGGTACCCGCCATCTCCCAGACCGGCTCCTGGAGGAGGGGTATGACCGCCCAGGTGGGAATCACGACGCCCCGCACCAAGAGCACGGCAGTGACCACCTCCACTCTCAAGACCCCTGGGACCGGTACGTACAGAGACATCTGCCATCCTTCACCTTGTTTGCTTCTGCTCCTTCTTCTTCTGTTTTACTACAGACAAGGGCCCAAACAAATGTATGTGGTCTCTTTAAGGGCATATGCAATTCAGTGAAAACATGCTTTGTGTTACAACATACATTCTTTTTTTTAAAGTATTTTCTGTTTTATCAGAGACAAGCATATGTGTCATTTGGAATGTGCTACTGGCCTTCAAGCAGTGGGAAAGGTGATAGGAAAGAAAGCCCAAAGCAGTACAGTCTGTCTGCCCGAGATGTGAGATCAGATTAATGGAGAGTAACTACTGCCTAATCTGTGGTAATGTGTGCAGGCGTGTCGGGGCAGCTCCTGAGAAGCCGTGCTGCTGTAGCACACTGTTTAAAATGATTTGTCTATGCTTCACGGGTGACGGGGAGTTGCTGTTTTTGTTCGATGCGCAGGGAAGACAGACGACGCCAAGGTGTCGGAGAAAGGCCGGCTCTCTCCCAGGTCCAACAGCATCCAGCGCTCTCCCTTCAGACACGGGGCGGAGCAGCGGGGACGAGGCCAAGAGGCCCCCCTCCAGTGCCTCGCGAACTCCTACCAATACCTTTGGCTTCAAGAAGCAGCCAGGAAGCATGGCTATCATTACAGCCAGCGGCGCCACCATCACCAGCGGCTCAGCCACCCTGGGAAAGATCCCCAAGTCCTCCGGGCTTATAGGGGCCCGGTCCACAGGGGGTCGCAAGGCCAGCATTGACGGGCAGCATGCCCAGGACGATGGCTTCCTTCCCGTTAGCGCCCGCGCTAACCTGCAGTACCGCAGCCTGCCTCGTCCCAGCCGATCAGGCGCCGGCGCCAGTGCCCGAAACGGCAACCGAGCCTCCACCAGCAGCATCGAGGCCAATCTCAGCGCCAAGGCGGCCGCCATGCCGGGGTCTAAGGCCCGCGAACCCGCCAGGGCGATGAGCAGCGTCCCGCTCTCCACAGCCAATCAGACAGACCGAGAGAAGAGCGTGTCCTCGGACACGGAGGGTGTGACCGTGAAGGGCAGCTCCACATCCCAGAGCGGAGGGGGCATGGCCCCCCAGGGCAGCAGGCAGCAGGGGAGCAAGTACGCTGATGTGTCATCTCCCACCCTGCGCAGGTAGCTACCCCCTTCACTCCTGTCTACTGAAGCCGATATAATTTCTCCCCCACAGTCAGAATGTTTAAAGGGTTAATCTGTGTGTGTGTGTGTGTGTGTGTGTGTGTGTGTGTGTGTGTGTGTGTGTGTGTGTGTGTGTGTGTGTGTGTGTGTGTGTGTGTGTGTGTGTGTGTGTGTGTGTGTGTGTGTGTGTGTGTGTGTGTGTGTACTCCTCATATTTTTCAGGCCTGTACTGATAAAGCACTCTGGCTTGAGCAAACAAGGTTAAATCCTTGACAAGGAACTTTGTTAGGCAAACTTCAGAGTATAAGAACTATGCCACGTATTGTACTGTCTGCATTCAGACCAAATAGTGCTCTTGTTTATTCTCATGAACAATACAAAAAAAAAAACCTTGGCATAACCTTTACAGTTTGAAGACAGCCGCAATTTTCATGCGCGAACACACTCTTAAAGTCTTCAGAGAAGAATAAAGCCCTTCTCTGCTCTGTGCCTGGCAGCTCCCATCGCCAGACTGGCTTATGCATCGTGCAGATCGGTGCCTTGCCAGGGTATTGTCTGAAAATGAATCTTAGATTAAGCTAAAGCCGTTATTATACAAAACACATCAGTCTGTCAAGGTTATCGTATCATTACAGCATCATTGTTGAAGTGTTACATTCGCTGGGAAACGGCCTTCCAAGGCGTTTACATGGAGCTCTTAAAAGATGAAAGCACAAAGACCACCCCTATCATCAGACCACTTCTGTGGCCCGCCACCATCACCCCCCCCCGTTTCCCACAGGTCATTTGGAACAGTCCGGCATGATTACTTCAGAGGAACCTGAGTTGATGCAGACCAAAAGGGAAATGTTTTTATTAGCTCTGACTGATGAGTGGATTGTGTTGGGGGGGCTGCTCTGAGTTATTGCACAGATCTGATGAAGTCATGAGAAAATAAATAGCTTCTTTTCTCATTAACGCTTTTGATGTTATTGGTTATTAGTTTATTTTTTTTCTTAGATTTGGAGGGTGTTGCATGATTCAACTATTTTAATGTGTGGTCTATGATAGAGTTACTGTGTTCTTTTGTCTCTAAAGAATAACAAAGAATGTAGTAAATATAGAGCCCAAGGAAATGAAAAGGAGATCTTCATTTGGTCGGTATTCATCATGTAGACGTGGTATCGAGTTTCAAAGAAAGATTTAGCATTAATGACTCATGCACAAATTCATCCCAGGGCCCATCGGACAAAGTGATGACAAGTTTCTGCTTTAATTTACTCTCCTCTCCCTTCATGTTGCATTGCTGAGCTTATGGCTCCATGACGTCCTTTCATTTTCTGTCTGATGTCTGTTTGGATGACCGGCAGCGGTGACACAGTGATGACAAATATTATATGTTTAAGCGTTGTGCTATTTCTTCACGCCGCACTATCTTTAGATGACCAAAATGTATGCCGTGTCTCCATCTCTCTCATTCATCTGAAGGCTTTTCGGGGGCAAACCAGGCAAGCAGGCCCCGGTCACCACAGCGGAGAACATGAAGAACTCCACAGTCATCTCCAACCCCCACGCCACCATGGGCCAGCAGGGGGCGCTGGACTCCCCCTCAAGCAGCGTGGCACTGAGTAGTGGTGGCAGCAGCCCCCTGTACGGCACCCGGCCGGGTGGTGTTGGAGAGCCAGCCCTCTCCTCCCTGGCCTCCAGCCCCGGCTCGGCCTACTCTGGCCCCTCCAACAGCCTGACCTGGGGCACCACCCTCAGCAGCTCCTCCGCCCTCAGCAAGGATGGTCTGGGATACCCATCTGTCAGCAGCCTGCACACCAGCTGTGAGTCCATTGACGTGTCCCTGGGTAGCGGGAACCTGAGTCACCATGGCCACGGCAAAGACGACACGCTGTCCGTTTTGGCCCGGACTGGCCTGTCAGAGAGGTAAGAGTGTTACAGAGCAAGTCACATTTTATGAGTGCTAATGCCAGTACTTTGTGGTGTGAGAGAGATCATTAACGACTAATCTGGTATAGAAAAACTAGCTGTCTTTAGCTTTAGTTAACCTAGAAAGTGGAATTCAAACCATACATATTTTTAACATGGAGTGATTTCTCTTACAGTAAAGTGGTGGTCACGTGTTTCAAGCGATTCTTTGTACTTCAACACCTGCCCAGTTTACCATAAGTCATCACTGTGAAATATGCAAGTGATAAAAGAGAGAGTACTGTTGAGTTTCATGGCAAATGTTAAGCTTTGGGCCAAGGCACTGAAATAAAGGTATGAACAGAAAGTAATGCTGAGGTTTTCCTCTTAAATTTCCTGTGCTTTCCAGGAGGCTCCAAAGGTGTATATGTGCTGGTGTTATTTATTGAATGAACTACTCCTTTCTGTCCCCCCATTTACTAATCCTTTCTCTATTGTATTTACCCCTTACCCTGCAGTCCTCTGTCTTCCCCCTCTGCTAGTCCTAAATTCAGCCGAAATACATTACCTCGGAAACAGGACAGGTAAAGGTGTCTGTGTTGCGTGGGCCGTGCTGTGCTTGGTACCACATGTGGCTTAAATCCATGGCTTCTTTGTGTGTGTGTGTTGTTCTGTGTGAAGTGATGTGCTGAGCCTTCTCCCATTAAGTGCCTTAAAAATGGCTGTGTTTACCTTTTAGAGTCAGTGTGGCGCCACCTTCTGACTGAATTGGTGCTGTAGATAGGACAGATTGTTGCTGCAGAACTTGTCCTTGAGGGCCACTGTGTATGTTGATTATGAGAGGCTAGTTTAGGTCATGGAAACTAAGTGGGCAGACTCAGTGACTTCAGCAGGGCTGAAACACACCAAAAACCAGCAATGCGTATTGTCCCCCCAGGACTGGTATTATACACACCTGTGGTAGACCATTAAATTCTTAACCAACTAAGGAAGCCAATGTTTGTTTAGCGAGCAATAAAAAGCAATTGAGGTGTCCTGTCTAAAGGGCAGGTCATACGAGGCCATTGAGAACCTTCAAAAGTCCTCCCTCTCAGAGCTCACTCACATTTCATCTAATGAAACAGTGATGACATACTGAAGGTGGAGGAATACAATCAGCTATGGATATTGAGACTGGGGCTGTTTATCTCTCGCCAATTTGAGATGAGAGATCCTGCTAACCACAGGTGTGTCCTGTCTGCACATCCTTGTTGGGCAGCTGGTAGGGTGTGTTTCTCTCCCCCACTCCCCCACCCCCACCACACTGACATATTTCCTCACTCATAGACAGTGCCAGGCCAGCAGGCTTTATTGTTTTCTGTGCTGCATGAGTAACCAGCCACCCTCCAGCCGCTTAATGCTAGCAGCCTGTAAGGGGGCAGAGCCCCGTCTTTATGCCACCCTGGCCTTTGTATCCGGGAGCGTGATAGAGGTGGTAAGGGAGCAAGTTGTGTCTTCATTCAATTGTAGGGTTTATAATAACATTGAGCACCTGGCACACTAGCGCTAACCTGCCCCTAACCTTTCCCACCCTCCCGCCCATGGTTCATGAAGGCTTTGCCTGGGTTATCAACATCCTGTCATCAGCTTCTCATTGTGTCTCTGTGCTCAAGTGGGTGGCCCCTCCCCCAGCATAGCCATGAATCCCTGAGCTGGAAGGGCTAGCATCCTATCATGCTAACCCTGCGAAAAGGGGGCCAGCACTCAGTTTCCCTCCAGAAATAGTCTGCCAGTAAAGTTTTTCTGCACCATGGACCTCAGGCATTAGTCACCCAGTTTTTAAAAAACAGCTTTGGTCTGACTCACTGCAAATCCAATAACAGTCAAACGAAGAAATGATAAATAATTCATTGTGCAATAGAAAAGGGATTTGAAGGGAGGAAAAAAATGTTTTGCGGGAATTCAGTCAAATTGTTGACTCACCTCAGTAATAAATCATCACAAATCCAGCTTTACTTGTAGACCGTACCATAAAGGTGAACAAAAGGACGTTACTGTCTTTGAGCAAATTGACTAATACACATTGACTGGCAGGTGATATTTGATTATCTCTGACTCCTAGTCTTCACAAGAGTCTATTGTCAGGAAAAGGAACCAGGTAGAACAGTGTATCCTTTTTACCTAGATCCTTGATTTTAATTCTATAACATGCCTGGTGCATGTATTGTCAGGTCAGAACAGACGGGACTAGTTTGTATGCACTCAGAGCTTTAAATCATTGGGACATTCTGTGGCTTTGGTTCGTTTTTTCATATGTAGATGTGACTAATTGTACCTGTGCATAGCAAAAAAATATTAATGTAAAAAAAAAAATATCAGCGCACTGATATAATACTCCCAGTTTAAATGAATAAATTGGGAGTATAAGGCAGTGTGTTGGTATACGTTTACATTTGGATAGGCCTGGGGGCTGTGAATGTTCAGCTCTGTAGCCAAGCTCCTTCTGTTGCTCCTGTGTGTCCTGCTCTATGCCTTTACCTCTGCTGAGGTTTGTCTCTCTGATCCCCTACCACAGCGACCTGCACCTCCACAGAAACACACTGCCAAAGAAGGGACTCAGGTACCGCTGGCTCTGACTGCACCCCTAATGCCAGTGCTGTGCTCTTTGTGTTTAGGGTTATGCCTCCCCCCCTCCTTTTTCCTCCTCTCTCTTTTTATCTATCCATCTCTTTTCTCATCCTTCTGTCTCTGCCTCTCTCTCTCTTTCTCTCTCCCTCTCTCTCTTTCTCTCTCTCCCTCTCTCTCTGTCTCTTTCTCCTTTTCTGCTTGCACACACATGCTCTGTCATGGATGAGTGTTTTTATTTTTTGTGGGGTTTTTTTTCCCCTCCCCTTACTTTGTACTTTGCTGGTTTGTCTCACCAATCACTGTGTGCGGTTGGAAAAGCCATAGTCACACGTGCATGTTTGCCTGCGGACCACAGCAGTATTTCCACAGCTCTGTGCACCCGAATTTTTTTTTAGCTTGCCTGTGGCTTTCCACGTTTTATTTTATTTGTTATTTTGATTTTCAGTTCAGTGGTATGGTGTCATCAATTGCAGAATGACATCACAAAGAACTCGGCACAGGCTTACAGAACACTACAAGCAAGGGAACATCTCCCATGCTTCTTGTTCCCAGAGTACCTCATGGTAATCATGGAGTGTGTTTATAGCATTTCCCTTGAGTGTTCTGTCCTCGAGGGGGGTCGCAGTGTGGAGAAACTGGCTGCCTTAAACCTGGAAGAGTAAACACAGAGACTGCTTTAACTCTGAAAGAATAAATATTGGGGTCAAGAGGCCAGCCCACCAGGCACCTCTGCTGAGCCTTAGTGCCTCAGACAAACTCCACACTTACCGAGAACGCCTGTTAGTGCAAATCTGACAGATATGGTCAATGCTTTAGTTACACATATATTATACAAATACATTCTCTTCTCCACTGTTGGATGCAACTATTGTACATACATTTGGAAACTGATCTAAACTTCACTGCACTGCTGCCACTGCTCAGTGTCTGTGACGTTGTAGCTTGTTAGCCTAGCTGTAACAGTACAGACCCACAAAAACATAACTAAAATATGCTTTCTGGCGAGTACTACCGCTGCTATGCTTTATGGTCCAACTTTCACCATGAAATATTTATGAGAGAGAGACACACTTCTGTTTGTGTCAATTTTTCTTCCTCAGCCATGGATATTTTCATATGAGGGCAGTTGGAAATTTGTGAAGTTGAACCAAAGATGACTGAAAATAATCTGCAACGCCCTGGTTGCTGCGAGTTCCAGCTCAGAAAAAGGGGGCAACAATGTCTGAGATGTCCTGAATCTGCTGTGCAGGTGTGTAGGTGGTTAACCTCCTGGGTTCTGTTCACAGGTACGCCCCGTCGCCCCAGCTGCGCAGCCATGAGGACGCCAAGGAGTGGCTGCGATCCCACTCTGCGGGCGGCCTGCAGGACTCCGCCAGCAACTCGCCCTTCTCCCCCGGCTCCAGCCTCACCTCCCCCTCCGGGACCGGAACCCGTTTCAACTTCGCCCAGCTCCGTACGTCCACCCGCCCTCTTCCTCCGCCCCCGCCCATCTCGTTCCCCTTTGCCTCAGACCGGATGCGCTGATACCCGCAGCGTGGGTGTGCCCCAGGGGTTAAAGGCTCGTTTGAGTCATCCTGACATTTTGTTACCTATGCACGACATCCTGCGCTTTGAAAGTCATGTTGCATAATGAATGCGTGTATGAAAATGTACTTGTCAGTGATCGTAATTTGTCTATAAAAGTCAAATTTTTTTGACTTCCTCCTGAAATGATTTTCAAAGCGTTGGCTTGCATTTTTACATATATTAAAGATGTGACATAGCTAAAGGTGACATAGCTATCTTCCTCTGATAGTTACTGAGCAAATGAGAGGGCATTACGTTTCCAACTAGGTAACCACTCTGTGGTTCTTAACAGCTTCTCCTAGAGTAAAATTAGCAGGAACGTTTTACTTGATTGGGAGAGTAAAAGTGCAAATCTGTTGCTCAGATCAGAATCTGACTACATGATGAAACAAACTACATTTTAGCAGTCACTACTGAAAGCCTGTGACTTCTTTGGGGTATCCCAAGAATAGACACTGATACTGCAAAACGGTTGCCATTACTAAGCCGTTCATCGAAATTGAACTGCTTTGGGTCAGCCACGTACCACAATTTATATTTCTTACAGTGCTCGGCATATTCTCTGTGTTTTTCATGAATTATTCATCAGCTGAAGATCTGAAGGCAGTGTGATGTGCAGTGACACACAACAATGATACAGATGGATTCTGACATCACCCAGAGGCAGAGGCACATGTGATGATGTCATGCTGTTTGTCTCCCAGCAGCCAGCCCTACCACAGCTGCTCAGATCAACCTGGCCAACCTGCGCAGCAACACCGTGTCCAGCCAGGAGGGCTCCTACGACCCCTACAGCGATCCTCGCCTCCGCAACTCCTCGATGTCGCTGGATGACAAGTCCCGCACAATGAGCCGCTCCGGATCTTTCAGGGACGGCTTCGAGGAGGGTAAGCCTAAACGAGGGTCCTCATGGCACTAGAAAAATAACACCCCACACCACACACACACACACACACACACACACACACGGCCCCTCACCTCTCTCTGGTCTACAGCGTTACCATGAATTGTGTATTAATGGCACATACTACTGTATGCTCTAGGTACAACTCTGGTCCATGTTGTTTATTCCCCCCCCCACCAAAATGTAGAAAGTAAGCATTCAAGAGAAACCTTAAAAAAACTCCATCATTCTGAGATCCAACATACATCTTTACATTATTCCTATGGAGGAATGTGTGGTTTGTTTAACCAACCAAAGGGTTAAAGCTCTGACAATAAAAATGGAATTCTGCCATCACCCCCTTGAGGGTTTTATGATGCCTAGAGTCTGTTTTTGTTCAGACATCTGAGGGAGTGAACAAAACCATAAAGAAACCCTTTGTTATTTCTAAAGAGTATTTCTCAGAGATTGGTTTGGTTTGATAATTAACTGCAAACTCTTGGCTCTGTAAGTGATTTTGAAAATCGCTGTTCATCTCCTTGGCTTGCGATCTCCAGATTGCCAGTTCCAATTAAGTGATATAGCTGCCCTTGGCAGGTAAAGGTGTGGACTGCATGTCCAAGCGCAAGCCAGGCAGACAGTTGAGGTTCGGGATGTTGAGTCTTGCAGCATGGAGCAAAGCAACCAGATACACATCAGTCTCCAGTCACAGACAGCTGTTTTCAGCCTGTGCAGCAATGCCAGGCTCAAAGTCTGCTTCCATTTGCTCAAATCCAGTAGCAGGAAGCCTTTTCTTCTAACACCAGCTCAAGTGTTTATTTAATTTAAAAGAGACTAAATGCAGGGAATATCCCATGTTTGTCCACTTCGCTTTGCTTGTTCAGTGACTGAATCTCCTAATTTCATTTTCCCTTGAATATTTTCTTACCCACCCTATTGCTGTTCAGTCACAGGTTTGCAAGTAATTCAAAGTCTTCCCTCTGAATTTCGGCTCCCTGCTTACTCAAGCCTGAAGGCTGAGCATATATGTAGCTTTCCGTTCGAGAGCAAATGCAAAAGTCTCAAACATACACAAAGTGGATGTTTGACATAATGGTTAATTTTGGCCTCTCTATGGGGGAGGGGGGGGGGGACCATTCAATCTGAATGGCATGGTGCTTGATCAGCAGAGCCTGGCGTCCTATGGTTTTCCTCTTCGCTGGGAGTTTTCTCCTCTTCTGTCTCCCCATAGACTTGAAGCTTGACCATATTTGACATTGTCTGTGTCTGAGCGACACTGTTGCAGTCCGATGAATGAGCCCCATTGTGCTTAGAGTCTTCCGCCTGTCAAGAGACTCAGTGGGAGTGTATGAACCCGGTGATACTGAAACGAAACAGTCTAACGCCTCGGGGGCAGACTGCATGTATTCTTTCAAGAATCTAGACAATTCAACCCTGCATACAAAGCAGATGCTTTAGCCTTATAGGGCCAGGTATTCACACTTTACCTTTTCTTATCTTCCCTCAGCTAGCTCACTGGGGCTTTGAAAATGACATAATTGCGGGGCAAATTAAAGGTAGCTGACATTATAATCAGGACACTTGATGACAGCTGGAGCACAAGATGCCAAAGAAATGCTTCTAAATGTTTTTTTTTTTTTTTTTTAGGAATGAAAGAACACTGCATTATTCATCTATCACCTTAGTGCGATAACGCTGAATGAATCTTTTGTTGTAATTTTCCCTCTGGATATGGCAACCTGTTATGGCTAACACTGCAGTGTCACTTGACCTAGAACAATGGCGATCACATGGTGCTTTCCCATACTTCTTTCTAAGTAGGCTAAGCTCCCTTAAGTCGTGTTTAAATATTCATCAGATCTTAAGTATTGTCAACATTTTTAAAAATTTGTGTTTCATGTGGATTTAAAGGTTTAAACAGACATGAATTTCCAGCTCTCTTGTACTGAAGACGTAGTGATAATTATTTTTCTAATAATCTGTATGTTGTGGGAGGAGGCCATCAAAGAAAAACAAGTTCCCTGGAGTTGCAGACACGTTAGCAGTAGCTAATTACTTTCTGTGCTCATCAGGTTTGGCAGTACAGTCAGTTGCCAGCTTTCAGCCCAGCTATGTCATCAAACGTCTTGCTGACACTGAAATGCCAAATGTGGTTGCACTTTGATATATAATGACAGTAATTTTGTTAATGCCATATTGTTATTATGTGCTGCAGTTATCACTGACGGGATTTTATGGTCATAACCTTCATCTTAGTGTGGGGTTGGGTTACTGCTACAAAGATGAGTGTCTTATTTCTTGTTCGGTGAAGGAGGAAATCGAGCTGGGGCATGTGAAAATGGCATAGCACGGTCAGATTTACACCATCAGTGTAAGGGAGAGGGGAAGGGTACTTAAGTCCCACTGTCAAACCCTCCTAAAATGACTTGTTTTCATGTGCAGTTCAGTCAAATGTCCCATAATTCATGATGTAAGTCATTTAAAAGGCATTGTAATTTTGCTGTGTAACCACTCCATATGTCAAGGGATCTAAATTTTATTTATTCTGTTCTATGTCCCCAGTTCATGGTTCATCACTGTCTCTGGTATCCAGCACTTCTTCCATCTACTCAACGGTGAGTTTCAAGCAGTACCATTCATTTGTTGCAAGTGTAAACATATATACGGCCAGATGTGGTGGAGCAGTTCAGATGTCTAATACAGAATTATATGTTTCATATAATTGACAAAGGCATACTAGGCGTTGGCTTGTTGCATGGAGCATCTCTAAATGTGGTGTTTTAGACCTGTGGGAGGTTGTTAAGGAGGCTGGGCTGCTCTTGTTTGCTCACGGGGGAGAGTTACGTCAAGCTTCCATAGATTTGAATCTTGGAACATTAATTTAAAAAACCATGAACATTATCCAAAACATATAGCTCCCAGTCTTGATGAAATTAATTTCTAAAAATGAAGTGTGAAAATAAATGTAACAGCTAGCAATCAAGGTCCTCACAATCATTAATTAACCACGCACACCCACACATACATACACGCACACACAGAAACGAAAGTGTGCTTTTCTAGCTAATTGTTTTCAGCATGCGAGCCCTGTTGGTCCTGCTCGTGTGTACACACGCAGACGACCTTGCTTGGCTGTGGGCGGGCCGGCTGCTCTGTGCTCTCCTGTTTTTGCAGGGCAGGTAGTAACGTAAGTAGCTGAAATGACAGCTCTCTCTCACGCATGCTGATACTGGAGCACAGCTGTAGCTTGAGGGTAGCTGTCTGTCTCATGTACAATGATGGCCACTCTCTCCTTCACTGGCACACTCAGGCCATGGGAAGCAACGGTAGGGAGCTTCTGCTTTGCTTAAAAAAAAAAGGAAAAGATAGTTATAGTTATAGACAGGCTGAGCAGGACGAATATCATTTATTGTGTGTGTTGTGGTTCTAATTTGGGTTTTTCTGTTGTACCTCTCCAGTGTTTCCTGGAGCATTAGTTTGGTATGTGTTGGTATTAGTTTTGAATGTGTTAAGCTTGATCGTTAAGTCTGTCCTAATGTACTAAAAGCATGGAAGAATGTCCAATGTGACACTGAGGGTCAGAGCGTTAAACAAGTCAGGCTAAATTGTTAAAATCAGGTTGGAAATGTTACGTCTTGGTTTGCGTTAGGCATAAATAGTCGCCCATCCAAAGTTGCCGAGATTGGTAAGTTATTTCCTTTCATTCTAATATATTTCGAGAAGGGCTTGTGGGTAAGTTTGAGATTCAGGTCTGAATTAGTCAAGGGTTCAATCTGCTGTTATGTCAGTATTATCCCTCTTATAATAGAGCACAGGTTGAATGTATCTGTCATAGTTTGTTTTCGATGGGAGGTGTTGTGATTGGCACTTATAGGTCTGTTTGGAACAGGATAGGGGGTATTTTTTTACAACTAAAAGAAAAGCAGTGTGCTACAAATGTCAAAGCCCAAGTGTTTTTACAGAACGTCAACACAACTGAGCATAACCAGTTCAGGGGCATTCAGTTTGAACAAGCGTAGATGATTTTTCCACTAGTATCATTTTGTAATTTTTCAGTAATGTGTTTGTTTTGTGTTGCTGCTGGCACCTTATTGGCAACTGCTATAAAACAACAGTATTTAAAATGTCTTCACTGCCAAAAGCAATTAAATTTCAGAACGCTTTGCCTACTTACATTTATTTTGGGCAAAAGCTAAATCAATGATAAATCACTCTTGTTTTTTATTTCATGGACATTGCCAAGGGGTACATAAAAATACCACAAAGAAGACGAATATTACAAACAAAGTTGACTGTTTTCAAACTGTTTTTAATACCATCGTAGTTCAAGTTAATACCGCATGTTTCATTTAAGGCTGTCCCCCTGTGTGATTTGTACCAGGGTGTGCCAAGTTTAATCGTTCTGCACGGAGTCTAGGAAACGGTGCAAAACACAGTAAAATCTCACCTCAAATCAATAGCCCCTTCAAGCCAAGTCTGCTCTCTGTTACCACTAGAAGTATTACCAGAGAATGGGAACAAATCTTTGTTAATGCCTTCATCGGAGAACACTAATTGCCCTGGCCCTTTCTCTTTAATCTACAAATGATCTCAGGCTTAGCTGTGGAAAGTCTTGCACTGTAGGTCCTCTCTCATCTTAAGTTAAAATCTGCCTGCATGAAAATGATACCAGCGGTGCTTTTGCCCGAGGATACCAGTTTCTGAAACCAGGTCTGCATTCGTTGATCTCAAAAGTTCATTTTGTTGTTGAGTCTGTCTTGTTAACCTTATTTCTCTTCTCCGCAGCCTGAAGAAAAGTCACAGTCAGAGGTGAGCACAAGTCTGAACTTTGCCTGCTTTTTTTCCACTGATTTTTTTTTGTTGTTGCTACAACAGACAAAAAGGGTTCAAAACTGGACATTGGAGTTTATTTGTTTTAACTGTGGTTGACCTATAGTAACAGACACTGTTGTGACTCCGTATCTAGTTACATGAGTTTTTTTAGGCAAATGTGGCAGCCAATGAGCCGTATACTTGTTTCTCATTAATCTCAATCTCAGACAATGGATGATCTGAGCTTGAAGGAGGATCTATGAGCAAACCTTCTGTCCCTGTTTGTTTTTAGATCCGAAAGCTACGCAGAGAGCTGGACGCGTCCCAAGAAAAGGTGTCCGCCCTGACAACGCAGTTAAGCGCAAATGTAAGTAAGGCAAAAAAAAAAAAAATCTGTGTTTTTATGATGGAGCTGTTTCTTATTGTTAGGGATGCTTGTGGGGCATATTTAGAGTTGAGAATACCCTGTTGGTAACATGCGCGCTTGCCCCTATCGCAGTGTTTTTCTCTGTGAGAGATGTACTCCTTTAGCATCACCCGTGGCAGCGTGTGCAGCCTTTCATTTATATTTTGTTGATGACTGGTGATTTTTATAGTAGTGTGCTGATCAGCGGTTAACCTCACCGCTTCCCAGCAGCAGCATAGGAGCAGTGGGAATTTCCAGTACAAGGGTTTTCCAGAAAACTGGGTAGCGTCAGTAGCTATTTGTTTTCTTGTCTTTTGAAAGGTGGTTTCTGGTTGTTACTAGCAACAGGCTGTCAGATGCTCTCTGATAGGTCCTTCTCCCTCTCCCAGCTCAAGTAATGTCTTACAGTAACATTGTTGCGATTTGTATCACAATGCTGAGACGATGTTCCATCTGTAATGGGTTGACCTGGGAGTGGTGGTATCATTAAACCCATTGAAGATGAAGCAATTGAGTTTTCCTGACATTTTTGCAATATTCCAGAGGCAATCCCATTGATTCAATCAAACCCACTCAGCCTCTTTTCAGGGCATGTACCAGTCAATCAAAATCAAATGTGATCCTTTTAAGGGCATATTATCTTCTATTTCAAAATGAAAAGAGTACATTCCGATGGACATTTTTGCTTGTCTCCAGCAAAATAGATGGTCTACTCAAATACTCTTATCTTATGATGTAACATCTTTTTTGATTGAACGCACATGTCCTTAAAGAGGCTAGGTTCATTTGATTGAGTCTCAGCCAGGTTGCGTGTTTGGTTGGTTGAGGGTTGGGGGTTTATTGCTTCTGAACATCATGCAGCTTTGATGAGCTCCCTGTGGCTGTGAATGACGTGCAGTCTGAGACAGAGCACGCAAAAGAGAAAAAGAGGTTAACTGAATCTCAGCCTCAGCTTGAACAGAATGGCCCCCCACACACACACACACCTCCTCTATAACCACAGACGAGCCCCTGGCTGAATGATTTGGGGGCTGTGAAGCCTTTGTTCTAACCTTAACGTGTTTCAGTGTGCATCCAAGACAGATGAATGTCTCAGTAAATTATACCGGCATGCCTTTGCCTAAACAAAAGGAACATCCTTTGAAAAAAACCTGACGTTGTGCTCCTGCACACCCGCTTGGCTTGGATCCCAGCCACATTATTTGTTATAAGAAAAAATCCCAGGTATGTTCAGGAGGGCTGCTTTGTTGTGCGGCACATAGATAGCAGCTGGATACACTTAAGGTTCATTTTTGTATTTTTTTTTTTTTATAATTTTTTTTTTACTTTGCAATAAAAAAATCCATGGGGGGTGATGCACGGCTCAGGGAAGTGTTTGTGCTTTGTTTGTCATCGGTGCAGATAATGTTTGGGTTTGGAGCATCGCTGATGTCTGTATTTACCCCTCTGCTCTGTGAAAATTGCATGACTGCCCTGATTGATGTGATAACACAGCAGATCTTCTCTGGAGCCGAAAACTCCCTCAAGCGCAGGGCCCCATCCTCTCCCCTGCACTTTTTATACACGTCCATTGCATTTGCCCATTTGCTGGTACATACTCAAACCCTTTAATGTTCATTTTTATTGCCATTAGAGATTTAAGGGTGCCTTACCCCCTTTTTTTGTAGTGTTAGTTTCTGTGTAGTGTTTTGTCTCATTGACCTGTCAGAACGTTGCTCATATTCACATATCATATTCTTAACCAGTCAAACTTTGCTGGTTTGTTTCTGTGTTATACAGATAAAGATCAGAAGAATTAGGGTTCATTTAGATTTTTGAATAAGCTGTTTGGAGGCGGTTGCCTGGTTCACAAAGATCATGTTATCTGAGCTGGAATGAAGAGAAGTTTATTTGCTCCCATTTTGATTAGTATATCTTTTGTTAATGCAGTGAGCTGTGATAATTTATGGTAAATATTAGGGATTCATGCATTGAGTACAAAGAATTTAAATGAATATAGTTTCAGCATGAATAACAATTGTCAGATGTAATACTGTTGTCAAAATTCAATGTGAACAATGCATTACAACAATAGCCTACTTTTGCTGCAAAATGAAGTGCAGTACATTTCTTTGAAGCAGTTTTTGCTCTGAACTGTTATGCTACTGCAGATTTATCCTCACCCCCATAGCGGTAGCTGCAGTGTGTCAGGTTTGCTGTGTACGGAGCATGCTCACCAGAGCATGGGAGTAGAAAATCAAAGCAAGTGGGCACGACTTCAGGGGGGAATGGGTTCAAAATGATCACTCTTTTGTAAGCTCTTGGGTGACAGCTACATTATACAGCTACCTTGTGTTAGGTAGCTAGCTGTAGGCTATTTTCAAATTGAGCGTGGTCTATTAACTCACTCTTGGACTAAAATGAACTACCTATGCAGGTATTCATCACGACCTGGCAACAAACATAATGGATTCTGTATCTCTCGTAATTACATTGCAGCCATTGGCTGTAAAACTGTCAAAGCTATTATTTTTGTTGAAATGAATTTCAGTCTAGGCAGTTGTAACATCAGCAAATCAGAACATCATTGCCTGAGTGCATGATTATACAATAATAATGATAATAATAACAATAATTGACCATGTACTCACAAATCAGATACAGGCAAAAACAATGTAAAAAAAAAAAAATTTGTCATATTCAGCCATGAATTATTACTTAGGTTATTATTTTTTTATTTATTCTGCCCATAAAGTTACAGTCCGATCATTGTGTTCTGTAAGATATGAAAAATGGAAACATCTGTCTCCCCAGCACCAGAAAGCATGACTGCATTCAGCCCGCTGGCATGTCTGTCAGAGCAGCCAGTTAACACCCAGTCTCTGCGTCTTGTGAAATCGCACGCCCACCTCATTACACAACAGCACCTTCTCTCAGGACAGGTGCTACCCAACACCACCTTTTGTTTCAGCTTGCCAGAACCAATACGAGTTGCTAAGGTCCGTTGGTGCATTATGAACAGCCGATTGACTGCATGGAAATATTTTGACGGCTTTAGTGTTGAGATACATGACAGGGTTTTAGGGTTTTGGTTGCCTCAAGTACAAAGAAACTGATGGCCTGTATCTCTCCATGGCAGACTGAATTAAGTTAAATTATATGCTTGAGCAGTCTCAGGGCACCAACAAACAGGCTGGTGAGGCGGGTTAGCAAAACGGGACTTCCTCTGGCCCACATCCATCCAGGTAGAGGATGTTTGGCAACGCTTGGAGGCTCTTAGACCTGCTGCGGGCTCCTGCAGTGTTTCAGGCCCCTCTGAAGGGGTGGGGGGTTGGGGGTTGTGGTTTACCTCCCTCTGCTCCCTAACAGGACCCGGGTCTAGCATGTGCACACACCAGTACCCAAGCTGAAGAGTGTAGCCAGCCTGTTCAATGTGCTGGGGTGGGAGGTGGGCTGGGGGGATGGTGGGGTTTTGGGGCTCTGAGTCTTGATAACCGAGACGCTCAAATGCAGTGCCCTCCTCCTTATCCCTTGTGTGGAAGAACTCCAAGTTTTTTTGCTTCTGTCGGTGCCAAGTTATCAGCTCGTGTTACGCAGAGGCTCCTGATAGCATCGGGACCTGTGTTTGCTTATCCATTCCGTACCACACCAGCGAGGCAGTTGCTCTGCTGGAGCCTCACCTAGCAAGGGTGTCCTCTGCCACCTCCCCTGCCTCCACGCTCGCATCTCCGACCCGCCGGGGAACATGTCAGGAGCCCTCGAGGCGACACCCAGCACCACATGCCCCAAAGAGGGGGGCTCAGTGGTCTGGCACCCCCTGAACCATTACCCCTCCCTGAGAAGGCATCAGGGGAAAGAAGGGCGACTGCCCCTCAACAGGAGCAAGAGCCACAGCCCGGACTGTCAGGAGAAGAGTTCCAGCCCGCTGTTTGAGGACCTGCCCAGCCACAGCAGCGACGAGGTGGGGCAGAGGGGGCTTAGGGGGGATTAGGGGGCAGGGTTGGGCCTTAACGCCCCCCTTCCCCCACTGATGAGGAAAGTTTTAAGAAGGAACCTGCTTTCTTGCAACCTGCTGTTATCCGTTGTGGATTGACTTGACAGCACTTTTGCTTTGGAAGCCTTTTGCCATGGACTGGCACTAGGACTTCATGCAGATTTTGAAGATGGCATGAACTGTGTTGGTACTGTCATGTAGAGGACATGGTCTAGTTGGCTTCTGAAATGCTCTGTGTTGGTCTAATGAGGAAATACGGAAAATATTATTTTATTTCTGTGGCAGATGAGTGATAGCAAAATATACAGGGAACTGTAAGAGAGCATTTTGAAGTTCTCTTGGAATAATCACTCTCGTAAACTTCTTATACACCTAGCAGAATCAGTAGTAGAAGCAGCTTTAGCATATTCTTCTTCTTAGTATTATAAATAGCAGTAGCAGTAGATATTCCTCTGACAAACTTGCCTCAACACAAACTGCGTTGTCTTTACATTGAAAGCATATGCCATGGGTGTCCAGGTACTGAACCAAGACTTTTTAAAAGCAGTGTTTCTGCATTCTAACTGAAATGTAACTTTTGGTGTTTGGAGCCACTTGAATATACAGAAAAACCTCTGAATTTGCATCTGGTTTGCAGCAGAAATCCTTTTTGTCTGCCAGAGACACTCCTCTTCGCACTTGGCATGGTGCATTGAGTCTCGTATTTCATCTGCTGGCAGTGCTCATAAGGGCTTGTGTGGGCCTTGTGCTGATCTCTACCTTGCAATAATGCAACTGGGGCCATGTCCAGACAGGTAGAGCTGTCATCCAAGGACCCACACTCATCTTGAAGATTTATACCTGTGTTTATTAGCCCCTGTCCAGGTGTAATGACCCACGGCTATCTGTACCAGGTGGTTTGAAAGATGAGTAAAATCTTATTGGTCACAAATATAGAACAAATGTCATTGAGTCAAGTCATGTGTGCGTACGTGTTTCCCAGTATGGGCTGCAACTACTGGTCATTTGAAGAGCAGGGCTGAGTTATTACACCTTGGTGACAGTGCGGAAGCTGTAAACACCTGGCCAGAGTTGGGGTCATGCTGTTCTTTTGACCTGTCACTGTGAGGAGCAGACAGGCTAACTTGCGCCACCTCTTATGCTTTCAGGCTCACCTGGTCGCAGCCTTCGAGCAGAGCCTTGGGAACATGACCATCCGACTGCAGAGCCTCACCATGACCGCGGAGCAAAAGGTACACACAGCGCACACCATTGACGAGCGACACTCCACCTGGGCGTATACACACCACCTGAGCAACAGACACAGAGAGGGCCTGGCAGCACATTCAAAAACACAGGAGAAAAGACGTAAAAATACAGGCAGGAGCGTTGATAAAGTTTTCTGTATTTTTGAGTATTTTCCAGTGGATTCATGAAGAGTACAATAATATCTGTAGAAAAAAATCGTTCAAAACACTGAAAATATGTCAATAATCATCCCTAAAATCAAAAAAAGCGTTACCTTTTCAAAACACTGAAAATATTGGCACTGTCTGCCAGCTAAATGAATCCTGGGTGCTGTTTCTTCACCACCGTAAATGCTGTAGGCTCCAGAGGTAGGAGTCAGACTCGTGGTGTGAGGTGGTGTTCATTTTCCCTTGTCCTGCAGGACTCGGAGCTGAACGAGCTGAGGAAGACCATTGAGTTCCTGAAGAAGCAGAACGCCGTTGCCCAGGCAGCCATCAACGGGGTGATCAACACACCCGAGCTGACGTGTAAAGGTGAGCTAAGGTGACTCGTGTGTGGGAGACTAGAGCAGACTGGATTGGAGGCTTTACGGTTGCTCTGTCTCCGTTAGCATCCAGAGAGCGGATCATTTCAAATGGCAGTGAAATGTAGAATTTTCATATGCGTCAGTAAGAAGATTGTAAATGACATCCACTTGTAAAGAAAACCACTTGAACCATTATTTTAAATATTTTATAAATGATAAAACTGCAAGTTTTATTGAATTACTTTAGTACAATCCCACTACAATGATTGAAACTAGAAAACAAATCCTAGGTTACACTGATGAGACAGCCTCTCACTGTCCACTCATATTCTGTCTCTCTATCTGTGCAGCCGCAGACAATGGTGTCCCGCAGTCGCAGCCGGATCTGCGCATCCGCAGACAGCACTCTTCAGACAGCGTGTCCAGCATCACCAGCGCCACCAGCCACTCCAGTGTGGGCAGCAACGTGGATCAGGATGCCAAGAACAAGAAGAAGAAGAAAAATTGGGTCAGTATACTTCACTTAACTTGAAATTTTAAGGGATGCCCATGAGACCTAAAGTTAGAGATGTAGTAAAACCACTTATCTAACATTAGGTCTTTCGGGAAGACAGAGAATTTCCTCACTTTTGACTGGAACTAGGTAACATTCCCAAAACTTTCCATAGACTTCCTGACATCATGCCAGTGCTAAGTTTGGTCTGGTGTCTTGCCTCTGTAATACACAAATAGAAATATAAACAGTACCAGTGTGTTGCTCTACTCTTAATACATTGTATCCCTTTAACAGGTGTAGTTTCAATTACAACCAAGTAACTTATTAAAAAAAAATAACAAATGTGATACTCCAGTATGAAATATCAACATCAATATGATACTCATTTTGCTTACAAAGGTGTGCACAATACAGAAATGTGTCTGTCAGCTGAAAGACACTCATTCATAATTTTCCCCTTGTATTGAATGGAAAGTGTTTTTGTTGTTGCATACTTTCCTTTTGTAATGCCAGCCACGGCCGTCCCGTTCCCAGGGTTGTGCACTGGAAAATGTTTACTTGTGCAAATCCTCCCACCTCCCACTCTGTGTCTGTCAGGAGAGATATCGATCTGTTGTTTGTACTGGCCTGCTCTCTTTCTCACACGTGTGTTTCTCACTGTTGTGTCCATGCATAGTCTTCTTGCTCGGGAGGAAAGGTGAATACGATGCAATCGATATGGGCGTGGTTTTCGTGTGAACTGGAAGTCAGAGTAAAATAAAGCTTTGACCCACCTACTAACCACAGTGGACAAATAACACCCCCCTCCCCCCCAGGCAAATAACTGGTCCTGCATCCAGCTACAAAAAAAAGCTGCTCTTGCTACTAAGCATATTGTTTGTGATCATCTGTTGGGTCAAAGTTTTAATTTAATTCCAGCCCAGGTTGGAGTGTGATGTTTTAGGTGTGTAGTCAAGGCAATGTGTGTGGTTGTGTTGCTATTTTAAATGTGCCTATGTTCGTTGGAGTTAACGCTATGTCTGTTCTCTTGCTTTGCCATTAAAAGACGGTGTCCTGCACAGGAGTTAAGGTGAAAGATGGCAGTGATGGCAGATATTAAAAATGAATAGCAGTGCTTTGAGGCTGATGTCTGTATGCAACAAAAAACTTACTGGATTTTCCTGGCATCACATTATGAAGAGCTGGATTTCTTGGCTACTTTCTTTGTTTAATTTATTTTTGTCTGGGACTACAATTTTCAGTCAAACCAAAAGAGCACACAAAACACAAAAGCATAGACTATGCCTTATTTTGTTGCCTACATTCATCTTAGAGCTTGGAATTAATTTTAGTTTGAAAAATAAACCCAGGGAAGGTTTTTGATGGGGTGTTACAGACCCACATGATACATATGGCCCTTTCAAGGGTAATCAATTCATGCCAGTTGCTTTCCCTGTGTTAATTTTATTCTCTCAGAGACCAGCAGTAGATGGCGATGGAAAAGCAGCTTGTTGTTTTCGTTGTGCTGCCCTGTTTCTACACATAGCCCAAGCTAAGCTATGCATCCTTGACTCCGCTAGCTCTGCCACCCCCAAACCCAGAAAGTCTATAGTTCCCCTGTGCTTTCCACACACCCTTTGGATTTAACTTGGAGTACTTTTGGTGTTTTCCTCTGACCTAAGACGACTGGGGTTAGCCTAAATGCTCAGGGCATTGTTTTCCCCAGTGGTAGTCAGGCACAGCAAACCAACAGAACCATCGGTCTAAAGCAGCCGTTGTACATACACCCACAGAAATCGTACTGCCATGCCCACACATACCACACGGGTAAACACTACAGTGAATAATGATGGAGGACTCATACACCACGAGAGATACGCCTTTCCCTTTATGATGTCACTGCGGCATCATCAAATGTGCTTATATTCCGGAATGTCAGGTCCAAATATGCATCTCATTAAGTAGTAAACTGACCTGACCTCTATTAATAGAAAGCTTGAATTTCGGCTGCTTATGTGTCGGAAGGTGGCCCTTCCTGGCACAATGGTCATGCTGGGGACTGAATGCTCTCCCCTCAAGCCCTCTTGCTAACCAACCTAAATAACAGCCTTACAGTACAGTCAGCCACTCATGGCTTAAAATGGCTGACTGCACTCCCCAGACTCATTTTGTGTTGTTTTGTGTCTTTTTTTTTTTCTCTATTTCCTTTTGTGCTTCGCTTCATGTGGCAGGTGTACGAGGTAAGATTGTTTGTTCTAACAAACCGCTTAACCCGGCTAACCCAACCCTTTTTTAACATTACTAACCCTCTCCTGCTTACTCTTTTAAAATGTGCACTGTATGCGTTGTACGCTTTGTATGCGAAGACAAACCTCCATGTAACAATGGTTGATAAAAAGGTTTCCCTTCTTCCTCCTTTCTCCTCTTTGTCTCTTCACCAAAAGTGAAAAATTTTAAATGTAAACATGATAGTTTTAAAGCCATTGAAGCTTTGAGGAAGTGTAAAAGAAAGTAAATGGCACCTTGCTTATCTCTGTCTCCCAGGTGGAGTCATGTGTGTTTGCATTTGATGGGTAGGATGCAGTGCAGGGCCAGTCTGTGCTACTGGCTCTGGGCATTCAGTTCCCCACCCCTGCATAACCATCAAATCAGATGCAGAGAAAATCAAGGTTGTTTTTTTGCTGAAGTTTGACATTGTTCAACATCTTTAATCTTCTGATTAAAGGTACCCTAAAGGACAACTCCTTGTGTTTATCTCTGGAGAAAAGTTGCCATCCATTGGGATTGAGGCATCTCTTCTCCTTCTCTCCTTCCTTGCTCCCTGCATTCTGCCAGTGTCCTTGTTCGGTCGCACAATCTGTGCCCTTTTGATATTTTCCTTCTCTGTTTCATGAAATGTTGACAGATTTCTCTGCTCTTTCTCTGTTGCAGCTACGGAGCTCCTTCAAACAGGCGTTCAGCAAAAAGAAGTCACCCAAGTCGGCCTCCTCGCACTCTGACATAGAGGAGATGACTGACTCCTCCCTGCCCTCTTCCCCCAAGCTTCCTCACAACGGCTCCTCGGCCTCGACGCCCATTCTGAGGAACTCACAATCCAATTCGCTGTATGTGCCCATGCTGCTCATTCTGATTGGATGTGCAGGCCTGTCCCCAGCTGATTTCGTCCAGTCTGATCGCGTCTATCAGGATGTTGTGCATTTCATTAGCTGAGAGACTGTTATGTAACACTAGAGAACCATAAAACAGTTATTAAACAAGAGAGTTTTATCTGAGGGAACTGTTGACCAGTTTTGCTCGGTCAAGCAGTAAAAAAAAAAAAGCAAGTCTTTTCTGTTGGATAAGAAACATGGGCTGTTGGTGCTAAGCAAACTCTCTATCTGTTGTTGGTGATATGAATGTTTTTTGTGTATTACTGTTGCTAAGTGTGTTATCTGTGTGTCATTGGCACAAATTGTGCTCTCTGTGTAACTGGTGCTAAGCGTTTCTCTCTGTGTTTCTCTGTATTTGTCTCTGAAGGATCTCTGAGTGCACGGACAGCGAGGCGGAGACCGTAATGCAGCTGCGCAGCGAGCTCCGGGACAAGGAGATGAAACTGACGGACATCCGTCTGGAGGCCCTCAGCTCCGCCCACCAGCTGGATCAGCTGCGGGAGGCTATGAACCGTATGCAGGTGAGAACTCCCACGATGCAACTGGGGCTCTGAGCCAGTGTGTTACCTCTCAGCTGAAACCGTTTCATTAAAGGGCCTGTACCGCTGACAGGAAATGCACACAGGTGAGGACTCGCACAATGCCACAAGGCCATGAGTCAGGAGTGTCACATTGCACTTGATCTGCTTTCACAAAAGGGCCTGACCTTCTGTCACACCACACACAAGTAGAGAATTCCCACAATGTACCTGGGTTATGGACCAGTGCCATTGGTTGTGAAATAATTCTGTGAAGGGCCTGTGCTGCAGCCATGAACCATATGCATGTGAGGGCTTGACAATTCTCAAAGTATCCAGACCTACTGGCAGATAATAAGTGTCAGCAACACTGAAACAGAATGGTGTACTACAGCCATGATCACTGTGACAAGAATACTCGCCTGCCATTTGAGTCAAGACTTGCATTCAGAATGGAGCATTCTATGCAGAAGTAAGGATGGTAAGGAGCAGAAATGGAACTAATAAAAGAGGACAGAACCTAGATGAAATGTATGAAATTTCAGAATTAATCCTGGAGGAGCAGGCCCCCGAAAACTGGTCTGAAAAAAAGACATGAATAAATGATCTCACAGCAGTGTTATGAAAGCATTGCTTCATTTAAATGGGCAAGATCATTGGTCCTCATTTATTCACATAGTAACAGCAAGTTTTGCAATATAATGGGTTACTTTTCCAGATAGTGTTTTTGTGTGATTGAAATCTTAAGCTCTTGCTCTGATGATATGGGATGTAAACAGCTGATTTGTTTGTTCAGGTATTTGCCCTGAAGACAGAGCCCACACATGTGCATGCCCAGTGCACACCGAATGCTCATTTGTTTATTAACAGATGCATATTTCTGAGGCTTAAATGAGCAACTGGCACAAGCCTAACATTTGAGGTTACACCATGTTGTGTTATTATTGAATTAAAATGTATGGGCAGGAGTATCTGTGTGTGATGGCTGTTCTGATGGCAACATGCAGAGATATTGTTTTCCTCATTGGCCTTATGAGTGGGATGTGTTTTTGCCAGAGCGAGATCGAGAGGCTGAAGGCAGAGAATGACCGTCTGAAGTTGGAGAGCCAGGGGAGGTGTAGCCGGGCGGCTTCTCAGGTGTCCCTGACCTCACCGCACCCAACTGTGGGGCTGTCCCAGCACAGCCTCAACCTCTCAGAGTCCACCAGTCTGGGTGAGTTACTGTGTGTGTGTGTGTGTGTGTGTGTGTGTGTGTGTGTGTGTGTGTGTGTGTGTGTGTGTGTACACAGGCACGTGTGTCTGTGTTTGTGTGAGCACTGTGTGTGTGTGTGTGTGTGTGTGTGTGTATGCATGCACGTGCATCTGTGCTTGTGTGTTTGCTGTGTATGTGTGAGCACTGTGTGTGTGCACATAGTTGTGTGTGTGTGTGTGTGTGTATGTATGTGAATGCTGCATGTGGTTGTGTGTGTGCATGTGAGCGTGTGCGTGTCTGCTCATATGTGTCCATACCCCAGGCTGCAATGTTTCTGTGTGCACCCGCTGCCACTAACATTGCTGATTGCGTGTGTCTCTCTTCCCTCAGACATGCTGCTCGATGACAGTGTGGATGGGGGCTCGCGCAAAGAAGGCCGACACGTCAAAATCATGGTCAGCCTGGAGGAAGGCGTCAAATGGAAAGAGGTCAGAAGCACAGACTGTATGGCCGAACTCTTGACAACTGAGGTAGTGATGTATTGATCCACATCAACTCAATAGTGATTCACTAGCCTTTATTTCTCCCCCATTTCATTCGGACAGGAGTACAGACCTCGACACTTCCTGATTGGCTGCATCGGGGTCAGTGGCAAAACCAAGTGGGACGTGCTGGACGGGGTGGTCAGACGCCTCTTCAAGGTAAACTGGCCTTGTGTTTCCACGGTAAAGCTTGGAGACAATGGCCTTGCACATTGAGAGGTCACCAACCGCTTGTTCCCCTGCCCTGCAGGAGTACATCATTCATGTGGACCCGGTGGGCCAGCTGGGCCTGAATTCTGACAGCGTGGCCGGGTACAGCATCGGGGACATCCACCGCACTGACAACGCCGACACCCCTGAGCTGCTGCCCTGCGGCTACCTGGTTGGAGAGAACAACACCATCTCCGTCACCCTCAGAGGTACTGGCCCATACAGTCCTCTCCTGTTTGATTTTGTCCTCTGGACTCTGTTTAATATATCCACCTGGCCTGCATCCCATAATTTCAGTCATCTGTCTCTAGATTCATGCACTTGGCTGATAGCTATAATTCATCGCACATACAGCGAAGTCCTTGATGAGGATGATACAGTTTTTGTATACATGAACTACATTGATCCATATTAGAATCAGTTCTAGAAGCTTTAACGTGTTTCTCTTTTGTTGTTTATTGAATTTTGCACCATTGGAAAAGTACATGTGGTCCAGTGCCTCATGATTTTAAATTGTAATTTTTATTTGATCTCCTGACTAATGATTATATTGTAGGGCTCTCTCCAGTAATTATCCAAATATTTTACATACTGATATGTATTCTATGACTCTGCATATTACAGAGCTGCTATGCACAACATACTCATTTTGATAATGAACTGCTCTCTTAAAGGGCTGAGATTAAGGGTTAAGTTTCATTCTATAGATATGACGCACACAGAGGCTAGAGTATGTTGACAGGTGTCTGCCCTCCCCTTGAAACATTGCGCAAATGCCTTCAGGAACGTTCATGTTTTTTATGTCCAATCACATGTCTACAAGCAGAAATGTAATTCTAATCATCCTGGTAATACTGAAACAACAAACAAACGTGTGTTGTCAGTGTTGTGCAAGAAGTAACCGCATTTACCTTACATTCAGTTCCAGTTCCTTTAATACACATGACACCTCATCCCATTTGTGCTTACAGTGAAGCAACATTATTTACACTTGCCTTGATGGATTTATGTTACTGTTACCATGTCAATCTATCATAGTAAGTAGCAAATGTGTCCTAAGCTTGGAGGGCATTTAGAGAACGAAGATGAAAGATTTTGAACATAAAACCTGTCACTACATACAGCTGAGCTGTGTCTGGCCTAAATATTCTTTTCATGTCTGTTTATCATCTCTGGCAACCGCAGATAGTAGCAAATAAAACATTAATATTTCAATGAGGATTGAAGCCTTTTCTAAACATTCTTCTTCACTGAAAAAACACTCCTCTTAAACCCTCGTATCGGTTAACAGATAATGATATCTGTGCTATGTATTAGGTCTTTAAATGGCAGGTTGGTGGTGTCTTCTCTCCTGCTCCTGTGTTTCTGTGAGTGAGACGTTGCGCTCTGTCGCCCCCCGCAGGCGTGTCAGTGCACAGCCAGGACAGCCTGGTGTTCGAGACGCTGATTCCCAAGCCCATGCTGCAGCGCTACGTGTCCCTGCTGCAGGAGCACCGCCGCATCATCCTTTCGGGCCCCAGTGGCACCGGGAAGACCTACCTGGCCAGCCGGCTGGCCGAGTACATGGTGCTGCGGGAGGGCCGCCTGCTGACCGACGGGGTCATCGCCACCTTCAACGTGGACCACAAGTCCAGCAAGGTCCGACTGCCCATCGCTGATGGCTGCACATTATTTCCTGTGTCTTTGTTGGCCTGTGTAGGCCATAGGGTTTGCAAGCAGTAATGGGGTGCTGTTTGACTTTTTGCTGTATGAATTAAGACCAGTCTTTCTGCCTGGTTCAACAAACATTGTTAACAAACTGTGAACATCAGAAAGACACGTCTCTTATCTCAAACCTGGGTTTATATTCTGACATCCAGGAGCTGCGACAGTACCTGTCCAACCTGGCTGACCAGTGTAACAGCGAGGGCCATGCAGTGGACATGCCAGTGGTGGTCATCCTGGACAACCTGCACCATGTCAGCTCACTGGGAGAGATCTTTAACGGGCTGCTCAACTGCAAGTACCACCGCTGGTGAGTCTTCATCGCTCCCAATGTAGATACAGTGTAGAAAAACCGAACAATACATCTGCCCACTGCTGCTTTCCCAAGCTAAAATAATAACTGTAGATTGATGAGAGATGTAGCGGGCTAGGGAGGGATGTGTGTATTAATCTTGTGTGTCAGTCTTTTAGCTGCTCTTCTGTATTTTTAAGCTCCTCTGTTTTTTTTTCTCCTCACACAGTCCATATATCATTGGAACAATGAATCAGGCAACATCTTCAACTCCAAATCTGCAGCTTCACCACAACTTCAGGTATATGTTAATATTTTTTACTTTAACATTAATGTTGATGAAGAATTGTACCAGCTAAGTTTGTTCCACATTTTCCTTTTTTAGATTTTAAGGGCAGAACAAACCTGAGCTGTGAGATGATATAAACCCCCAAAATGGTTGCCATGGCAATGATACTAAGAGGTTCGGGTTCAGTCAAACCACAGTTAACTCAATTTAAAGAATTGTTTCTCATACAACACTATGATTTTTTTCAATCAGTAAGTAAGACATTTAAGGATATAGGAGTATGAGAAAATATTTATTATTTTCCTGCTCTTTCCTTGTTCATCCACTAGAGGGCAGTATTTAGTCAAATATCTCAAAAGTGTAGGCTAAATAGGAGCTAGCACTTGTTGATTCATACTTTGTTTCTGGTTCTCAGGTGGGTGCTGTGTGCCAATCACACTGAGCCAGTGAAAGGCTTCCTGGGTCGCTTCCTGCGGCGGAAGCTGGTGGAGACGGAATCAGCAGCCGCACACGGAACATGGAGCTGGTGAAGATCATAGAGTGGGTACCGCGTGTGTGGCACCACCTCAACCGCTTCCTGGAGGCCCACAGCTCCTCAGACGTCACCATCGGTGAGAGAGACTGCACACGCAAAACTGCTTTTCTTAGATCCCGTCCAACACTTGGCTCACACCTCCTTCTGTTTAGTCATCAGCTAGATACAGTAGTTTAAAATAACGTTGCACCTGTTTTCTCCCAGGGCCACGTCTCTTTCTGTCCTGCCCCATTGACGTTGATGGCTCCAGGGTATGGTTCACAGACCTGTGGAACTACTCCATCATTCCCTACATGCTGGAGGCTGTCCGGGAGGGCCTGCAGGTACTACCAGTTTGGCTTAGAACTGTCGCAAGCTGATTGGATGAAAGCTTTTTGCTAGGGTTATCAAAGTTTATCATAATCTTAGAATCGTCAGCTACTGGTTTTCTGAGTTGCCATTGACTTCCCACTGTACAACAGCTTGAATACCCAAACATCTAACTTCCTTCTCTAGATACATGGTAAAAAATAGGACATTAAGAATAATTGACCTTGAGTTTGATTCCTGCACCAGTCTTTACTATTTGTTACTGTAAATAATAGTAAAGCTATAAAAGACTATCTGTGGCTTTTGGCAGGTTATAATGTTGATTTGATGTTAACATGGCCACTGTTTGCCTCCTGCAGCTGTATGGGAGAAGGGTACCCTGGGAGGACCCGGCCAAGTGGGTGATGGAAACGTACCCATGGGCAGCCAGCCCCCAGCAGCATGAGTGGCCCCCCCTGCTGCACCTGCGACCCGAGGACGTGGGCTTTGATGGCTACTCCATCTCACGTGAGGGCTGCCACAGCAAGCAGGTCCCTCAGAGCGACACCGAGGGAGACCCTCTGGTAAGTGCACCCTCCCCCTCCAGCTTCTGTACCTCAACCGCGCCACCTGCTGGACATTGTGCTTCTGTACATCAGGAAGTTGAGCTCAGCTCAGCTCGGCAGGGCAGTGCAGAGAAGTCTGCCAGGGAATTCAGCATGCCTGACATTTGTACAGACAAATAAACAATGAGTGCAGACTGAATTCTTTGAGCTTTTCTGTATTACTCCTGTGTATTGTAATTCAATTTCTGTAAATAATGTTCAACATTAATCAGTGTTGAAGGTTACTTACTCCATTGACATTTGGCAGGTTAAATATATTCTACAGGCAGTGCAATCTCTTGCATTCTTTATTCCTTGAATCCCCACATTATCACTGCAAAAGGGAACTGCCTTTCCATTTAATATTCCAGATAAAATAATGCTGAAGCAAATAAGAAATTAGTGATCTGAAGCAGTTTTTTTTGTTTGCTTCTGTAATGTCCGTTAATGATTATTCCCCAGACAGTGCAGAAGGACTTGAGTCAGTTCCCTGCTTGCCTAACCCTTCACTCTGTCTTTGCCTCTCACAGATGAACATGCTCATGAGACTCCAGGAAGCAGCTAACTGCTCCAGCCCTCAGAGTTACGACAGCGACTCCAACAGCAACAGTCACCATGACGACATCCTGGACTCCTCGCTTGAGTCCACATTGTGAATGCAGACCTCTCCCACTCCCCTCCCCAAAAAGAAAAAATAATTTAAAGGAAAAAATACTTTCTTAAACACAAGGAGACTTTTTTTTTTTGACTGAACCAAGATATCACACTGACTGTGGCTCCTTGTACCTAAGTTCAAGCAGTGAGAGAAGGCTGATTTCATTGTTAAAAAAATAATGGGTGCAGGTAACCCAGAGGAGAGAAAAAATCCTTTTTCTAAACAGGGAAAAAAAAACAACCCTACTCTATTTTTACAGTGTGTTTGTACAAGGCTTTTGTTAGCCCAAATTTATGATGTGAAATATACAAGAACAGAATAACATGTGTGTCTGTGGAGTGAGGCACTGTGCCATTCCCTTCTCATCTCGCTGAATGAACTGTTGCCTACACTGCTGTGAACCAAACAACCCGCAGGCGGCTGGACCCCTGACAGTTTTGTGCCGTTGCTCTCCTCCACTGCAGATGGTGCTGCATGGTCCTCATTCTGGTGTACTGAGTAAAGACTGGCCTTTCCCTAGCCCTGCCCAAACCCCTGCTCCACCCCCTGCCCTCCACTGTCCCACACTGGCCTGTCCAACCTTTCCTCGGCCAGTTCTGGCCTGTTCCCATTTCCTACATGCTCTGCCCTCACCCCACCCCTATCCTACCTTGCACAAACACCCTGCAGCCCCACCTCTATCCTGCACATGCTTCACCCCTTTCCTACATGCTCCTCCCATGCCACAACTGCCAGCCTACAAGCCCTGCCCATCACCCATCCATATCCCACATAGCCCCGCCCCTGCCCCAGCCCCGCTCTGCAGGACTGACCTGCCTTGCTGAGTGACTGCTCATTTTATTTACAAGACAGGCAGTGTTTTAGTGTCTGTGGAAGCAAGTCTGTGATCGAAACAGACACATTCTGACTGGAGTCTTAACACATCTTCCTTTCAGAGAATGATATTACTGCACAAGGATTTTATTGTACTGGTTTCATGTGGTGCACAATATCTCTGTGTTAAAGAAAAAATCCTATGATGTCAAAAGAAAGCAATCAAACTGGGAGGGATGTCTGTTCTCCCTATGGAGCACTAGCTGGGCTCTAGGTTTTAACTTTTATTCACAGACAATCTGTTTAACCAGTTGCATTGGTTTGAAACTAATGAAATATCACTCATATATGGCTTTACATTGGATATATATATTCTTCTTTTAGGGTCATGTAACACCTCTACCATTGTAGCACTTTTCATGATACTGTAGCAGAAAAATCGACAAGGTACATTGACCATTCTGCAGTCTCTCAAATTAGCAGACCAGTCTTGGTGCTAAACTTCAAAACAATGCCTTACCAGTTTTGTAATAATCACATTTACATGCATTAGTATTATTTTCATATTTTTATATGTTTAACTACAGGGCTGTGGTGTCAGTCACTTTGAATTTTGCCTTGGCTTGGAAAAATCGAAGTGCCGTGACATTCTTTATATCAAACGCTAACGCCGTGCCGTTGGGAGGCAGGATAAAGGTAGCATTGTTTTAGGAGTCCATATCAGGTCTGTACAGCTGGCTGATAGCAAGTGGTTTCCTGGAGTTTAGCACTTTGTACAATGTTTTGAAGTTTGATTTGCACCCAGTGTCAGCTCAGAAAAAAAAAAGAAAAGTGTGCATCCCAGCCACCCTGTTGTTAAAGGGAGGGAAGGTTTTTGCTTGGTGCTCAGTTATCGCCTCCTGTTTACCATGTACTGTACAGACACCAGAGAAAAAAAAAAAGAACCTTATTGATAATAGGGGGGTTTTTACAGTATGTATACCTCATGAGCCTTTAATCTTTACGCCATCGTCCTGCTCGTATTTTGCTGTGACAGAATGGTACCCTTGCATGAACTACCTTTTGCTGCTGTGTTTGAGTAAGTTTACTTAAAATGATGAGCGAGGGCAAAAAAAAAAGGCCACTTTAGTTTTTTTTTTTTTTTTTTTGTATGTTTGTGTTTTTATTATTATTTGTCATCTGTCACGGTTGGGTTTAAAAAAATCTGCTTATGGTGAAGAAACAGTGGGTAGAACCCATCTGTAATACGGGCGGTACTGTCGAGGTAGGATACCTAAGGATACTTACGATGCTTTGTAACTAATGCTGGTGTGTGTCTAGTGGTGCGGTCATGAGAATTAACGTTGTGGCCATTTGCATTAGGCATAAATGGAACTCTCATTGGCATTGCTTTTTCAACAGAGGCTTTATTCCAGTTTTTTTTTTTTTTTTTTTAACCCACACATTAAGCATTTTTAAACCTTTTGTTAGCTTGATATACAGCTTCGGCTGTATCCCTCTCAACTCTTCCATTGTCTGTCAAAGTTTCAGCTATTCATTTTGAGTGTTTCCTAGTTACTTGGTCTATGCAACATTCAGTTTGAATTTTCAGTGGAAGCCAAATAGTTTCCTAGTGTTTTTCAGTACTGCCAAGAATTGTACAGCAGGTGAATAGACATGTGAATAATGTTTGGGTATGTATTTTAACTAGCATTTTTCTGTACATTTTGAGATTTTCTTTTGTTATAGTCAGTGCAAGCACACAAGAAAGATGTTTGGATGTTTGTCTACTTGTGAAATGTGTCTTTGCTGGAGTTCGGATGCTGAACTTTTATGGAAGGTTGCTGTTGAAACTAGTCGTCTACATGTTGAACAGTCTTTTAATGAATGTGTACTTTACTTTGTACATCTTTCTTTGTAACATAAAAATGTAAATATTTGACTACCGTGCTACATTTTGATGAATTTTTCTAGCCATTTTTAAACAGAACTAGAAAATAAGTATTTTGCGTACAGTTTGCTTTCATCCACACAAGTCTTTCAGGTTCATCAATATTGTCAATATATCACCTGGCTCCCCCAAGAATAAATTTGATCACTGTATCGGTCTTAAATTATTCATGATCCAATAAAATGAATGCTTATTTATTAAGTTTGGCTGTGAAAGTGTTTTTTTGTGATTTTTGGGCATAAAACTCATATATGGCCAGGAAGGATAAAGCAAGCCGCATGTGTTCAGAGGAGATGTACGACTTCAGTACTTAAAGGCAGTCCTGAAAATCTGGAAGTTCAAACCAGGAAAAAAATCATAACATATAACAAAAAACTAATGTGGTGATGTCTTAGGCAATTCATGCCTTTGGATGAAGGAAGTAATAGTATTTTATAAGCTAAAAATTTTACTATATTAGACTAATTATTGGAAAGATTCATTCAGAATTATTAAGATTAATAATTACCTTGAGGAAAGCTCCCAGTCAAATCTAGCCTGTAAACTTCCCTGACTAGCAGGGCATATGCTGAAGAATTCGTCCAGATCATTTTTCAAACTGCAAACAGCAAAAGAAACTGGACATAGCATATCACGAGGACAACTGAAGAGATGATTTTTGGGTCTTAATGTGGAAACTGGTTAGAATGACCCTGAGAGTTATGGCTGAGTGAGACTGATCGTTAAAAACAAAAGATCTGACCACACACACAAAAAGCCCACCCCAAAAACAATTTTTGATTGTGGAATCATCAGCCACCATATAGGGGAAGAAAAATTATCAGGACAACTGCTAAAGTTAAAAAACATAAGATATTGAGCTGTTTATATTGATAAACTGTTCATCGAAATTAATTTCTTACATTTATAAACATATATAACTCTACTTGACTAAAACAGACATGGATTGTATTTGTATACATTAGCCATGTATTAAAGAGACACAAACTGAAGTTCGTAAACTATTATGATTTTCGAAATGTTTAATTTTTCGGGAATAACGCATTTTTATTCCCCCAAGGTAACATCATGTAAAATTAACGCTGAAACTGACTGATACAGCAAGTAAAAAGTTTTTACCTTAAATTCTGACGAATTCTTCGTTTTAAATATAAGTGACCTTATGACCTCCGCTGTGCAAGAGAAACCGGAAACTCGCTTTTCGGTGTGAATGTGTTAGCCTATTTGTGTGATTTTTGTTTAAGTTGTAGCAAATTTAATACACGTAAATATTTGATTTGAACTGAGTCCTGTTCAGTTTCCCGCTACGTATGACTAAGTCTGAAACGAGGAATTACATCACCTTGGGTAAGCATTACATAAGGCTATAAAATATATAAGTTTTTATGGGAAAAAAAACTATAAAATTTAGCTTGGAGGTGGGCTTCTGCAAGGTTCTTCAAGTCCTCGTGCTCATGCCCGCGAATGTCGAATAGGTCTAGAAAAAGAAGTTATTGCAAATGTTATTTTTAAATATATTTTGTTCAACATTCCGGATTTTGTTATTGAGCCCGGTGTACATTACTATTGTATACCGTTTCCTAAGTTTAAAACTGAACAATTAACAACTTTCGGAATTTAATTTGGTCAAGTTTTGTTGAGCGAAACTAAGCATCCTTCTCTTGTGATTGTATCAGGATGTGTCGTGCCACAATGTTCAAGTAAATGGTGAACTTGTAGTAAATGTTATATGTTTTTAATTTTGTTTTACCTCATATCTACATAGTTTCTGGCATTTGTAGAAATTAATACAAATCATTTACGTTTATACACAACAACATACAAAATAATGCCTTTATAAGTTACAACTTTAACGTCAGCGTTTCTCAGTAAATATTAACATTAAAATCAATCACTCATAATAGTCTTGATATAGAATATCCATACAAAAATATATGTTCAAAATAGGGTACAGTACACAAAAGCAATACAAACATCAAGCTTTTCAAAGAGCTTTAGCCCTTGACATTTACATTAAATTGGATGTCAGCAAACTCATGGTCCATGTTACCCATTCAATCGAATCCATGGATTCAAACCTGCTTTGGAAAGATTCCACTGAATCATAACCTACAGGGATATTAAGAGGAGTGATACGAGGCTGGAGAATAACTGTATTTGAGGGGTACTTCCTCTTGCATACATCCTCTTGTTAGGTTACATAACACTTGTATATTAGCTATATGCAAAAGCTGGTTTATATAAAAGTAGTTCGTGTTAAAGTCGATTAGGAAACTGTAATTTCCTCGCCCTCTGATTCTGAGAAGTCTGAGTGTTTGCTGGAGTGGGACGGCGATGATAGAAGCGATTCTGCACTGTTCAACATCAACTTGGGCTCCGTGAAAGAGTGGCTGAACGGGTCGCGCTGACACTCTGCGTCGAAGGCCTCCTCCTCTTCCCCCGAGGACTTCTTCCCAACATCGGTGAGATCCGGATTGGGGTTCATTCTTGTGGGTAGGGTTTGTTCCCTGCAACCTCCGGAGGACAGCAGCTCCCTCTCTTTTGAATTTCTCCATTTCATTCTTCTGTTTTGGAACCAGATTTTCACCTGGATAAAATAAAAGAGAAAACGTTAGGAATTGTGTGGAACAATGTCAAGCTGGGAGTTAAAAAACCTCTTATTTATGGGGATGCGTCAGCTTGCATCCGGGTTAAAATAAGCCCTCTGTTCCCCAAGTGTAAGATACTTAAAATATTTTAGTTACCTGTGAGTCTTTAAGACCAAGTTTTGCGGCAAGCTTCTTTCTGTCGGGTTTGCTGATGTATTTCTGCTTCTGGAACATTTTTTCCAGGGCTTTGCGCTGCAAGTCAGAAAACACTGCCCGCCGAAGCATCCCTCTTCTGGGTTTCCCTCTCGCTGCAAGCGGCCAAGCAAAGGTGCCCGGAATAGGAACTGATGAAGGTGCTTTAAGTAAAAAAAAAGAGGCAGGAAATTAGATAAACCTTTCTACCGAGTCCAAGAACACACAATTGTATGTTTCTTCTCAGAGGAAATTAAGCTGAAGTGGCGTAATTGGTTTGCTTTTCGTGCCTGCGAATTTAATTCATACAATTCTTTCAAATGCATAAATATTGAATACGTTTTGTGTTATTCCCCTCAGTGACATACAGGAGGCAACTAATTAGCACATTGCTAGGCTCTCACAATAGCATTGGTATGGTAAAGAGGTAGAGTGCCCTTTAAGGGCGTCCCAGTGAGAGACAGAGAAGTTAATGAAGCGTGAACGGTAATTGTGTAGTAATGAACTGACAGAAAAAAAGATTCGGGACAGGCAGCTAAACCATATATTATTGTAACAAAAGGGATTAACACTTTCAAACTAAACACAACTGCATTCCAAGATCATTTGAAGAATGCTGATGTGGTCCATTTTTGCCCAGATCATTTTCATTAAATGAACACGAAAAGCTATTCATGGAACTCAAGTTGTTTTGTTTAGGTTTCCACACAGCCACGAAACGGGTCTCTTGTTATTTCACATGTCACTGAAGGCAGACAACGGTAGAGACTTATAAATTACTGTGTGCATATAAACCTCGACTCAAAGCATAATACCTTGTCAAGAGAGTTTGTGCTTAAGCTATACCCCACCGAAATGCATGCCTTTTGTTAATGTCGTAGCATTGTAAGTAATTAAAGTTTAAACATTAAGGACCGTTTTTTGGTTTACTTATTTTTGAGTACGAAATTGCATAACCACTCATCAAATTCGTCCCTACAAAATTACTTTCCAATAGATTATATATTTTTGTGTTGTGATAATTCATTTTTAATGATTCCTCAATCGGTGATCGTAAACCATGATATCCTGTGCGTGGACCTCCCACTGTCACACCCAGCATCCCATGTGGTCTTATGAGAATACGAAAAAGCTGAATGGTTTATAATGGGGAAATTAGTCCATGACTGGTAAATGCCTATCAGTGGCACGACGAAGTCAACGCCGGGTTTGTGTGTGGCTGCCCGGAAGGAGCTGACCAATTGGTCATGGTGCTGAAAGCATTGTCTGCGAACAGTGGCGCAGGGCACTCTCTCTGTGGGAAAACCGGGGCATGAAGAGAAGCCAGAAGCTTCGCTGTGAGAAGGGACCCGCCTCAAATTTGGACCATGACAGTTTTGGCTAATTTGTAGATTAGTGCAAAACGGTTCAAATGTCAGCAGTCACTGCCTTTGTTAAAAAAGGGCATTAAATTGGCGAAACTGATTCCTCAATGTTGTAATGTCTACATCCGCAGAGTCACGGCCTGTTGACACACCTATATTTGCATGGAAACTCAGAAAGCAACTACCCAAAAAGTTAGTCATTATTACGCAAATATTTAAACCAATAAGAAAATATTTTACCTGCTAAGTAAGAGGACCTGATGAAAGGATAGGAAGATCCATCAATGTAGGGGAAAGGGAACATTTTCGGTGGCATGCACTGGATTGAAGGCAACGGCGCTGAAAAGGAAAAATCTTGAAATTAACAACTTTCAGAAAGTACTTGTGTTCAGCGCAATTTTGAGTTGTGACAATTTATAACAGGCACACGTAGGCTATTCATAAACATTTAACATAACAGTCAACTAATTTAGACTGCAATATTTTTGTGCTGTCCAATTTTATATATTGATTGTATTTTGCAGTTGTATAGCATCATGTATCGATCCCTCGAATATTTTAGCAGTAACACTGACCTAATATAATAACGAACTTTCAAAGTAAACTTACCGTTTGTTTTTGGTGGTGCTAGGATGGCATTTACTCCAAATTTCAAATAATTAGGGTCGCTGGTAGTGGAAGTCGAAGACGGTGGCGAGCGTGATTCACTTGCCACTGAGGTGGACGTGCGTACAAGATCCGCTGAAGCTGTTTTAAGAGAGGTGGTTCTCGGGCTTGCAGCGAAAGTAGTCGGCGATGGGACTGTTCGGTGCAAGTAGGTTTCCGGCTGGCGAATCCGTAACAGATCCTCCACTAAAAAGCTGGAGTGAGTTGTAAGTGCTGACTGCAAAGACCGAGGCAGTGACAGTGCTGCAGGCGGCCGAAAGAGGTTCGGATATATCGCAGGTGGCGTAAGAACACTTGGGAACATCATAGCGGCGTTTGAGGTGACGTCTCTGGTTGTTAGTCAGAAAGCAATCTCTTCGACTGAGGAGGATTTTCTCCGTTCCTGTCCAACTTCAGAGATCTTCTGGCCCATCCCATCCGATGAAGGGTTTTATAGCGGATTGTTTATCAAAAGCCCTTTCAAAACTGACAACTCTGACAATGGGGTTCAATAAGGTTCTCCGCATGAATTTCTTTCAGCTGGGAATCTCAGCTCTCTGATTGGTCCAAGGGTCCAATTTATGATTGGATTAGACTTCATAAGCAAGCAACAGACAATCTCCCTTTCAACAAAGAAGTTGTAGTTAACAGTTTTGCATACTGACCGTCTCATGGCGTAAGTTAATGTATAGAATCCCTGCACGGGTTTTGTTTGGGCGCGGCGTGCTTAGACTAATTAAAACACTATTTTGGAAATATGAAACATCACTTTTCCTGAATGTTTTTAAGGAATCTTATTTAAGACCCCCGCTGTTTTGTTCTGAATCTATTTGATAAGTTATTAATTGTTAAGTTTATACGTACGGATATAGATATATGTGTGTGTATATATAATGTGGTGTAATTATTTTAAAAAGCAAGTGAATATGTAATATTTCCTCTAAATTATTTTTACCAATATTTTTATCAGTATTTTTGTCTCTAGGTATGCAACCATATGTAGTTTAACGGTCATTAAATATCCTATGGTAACAATGGTAATTGTATAAGCTCATTATGGTAACATTATTATTATTATTATTATTATCATTACTTTTATTATTATTATTATTATTATTATTACAAGTAGTAGCAGCAGGTTTGTTATTGAAGGATGAGGATAGTATTTATGGGCATTGCTTTTTGGTTAGGTCAGTTTTTCACTATTAAAATTTGCTATTAAATCAAATGATTGCATCCAGCCGCTTCCTGCCTTATGTTTCGGGGGAAAAAAACCCTTGTTTAGGTTACAGCTCATTCTGTGTGGTTGTGGTCACAGAATAATGTTCTGAGAGGATTTATCTTCACAGAACGTTTTAACAGGTGTGTTATACCCTCCATTCATTTCGCTGGCCCCGCTGAACATTTGCTATGAGAAGTGTGCAGCCCCATCCACGGACCTCTTATCCTATTAACCATGAATTAACTGTCACCTTCAGCTGTTTCTCGCGTTTTCCAGCACAAAGCTCTCTAAAAAAATCGCATTATCCACATTTATTTCCATTGATGGTTTTAATTCTTTTGCCTCAGTTTTTCAAAGAACGCATCTGTTATCTGTATAAAAGATTCACAAAATACTCGTATCAAATTTAAATTAAGGATACATTATATGTATCGGATGGCCTAAAGTCCCCCGATTGTTTATTTGTATTACAATAAAGTATTCTTAAAATGGTAAGACCTGTGTGGTGCTTCAAAAATGAATAGTAGATTCAGTCAGTCAACGCTGAAAATGTACATATAGCCTAAAAAGACACGCGTTACTTTATAATATATGTAATTAAATGGGTCAACTTACCCGTTTAGCTTAAAGCGTTTTCAATCCAAATTAAATTTTTGGGATGTACATTAAACGCCTGCCTTCCCATGTACAGTCTTTTAATTACTCCAAGATATGTGAATATTGTGCGATTTTAAAATATTTTATTAAGGAAATTTTAATTTCTCGAGAGATTTTAGTTAATATTTTAATGAAATTTTAGTTCTATCATATTGATAATTTAATGAGTAAAGAAATATAATCAAATTTTTACGCAAAATCGTATCAATGTGGCCCTGAGTACCAGACCACAACTCACTGAATGTGGGGCAAGATATAGATTTTGAAACGTTTGATCAATCCCAGAATTTATTATGTTGCTTCGTAGGTTTCGTGTAGAAAGGCCTCCGTTGACTTTGTAAATATATTTTTATTTTTATGGTCATGTATGTTCTTCACTTGTTAAAAGGGTTCTTGTTTGTCAGGAAAAGTTAGAGCTCTGCTGCGCCACGTCGATTCAAGTTAATTTTTGTATCTCAGCCCAGTTTTAAAGTAGCCAAGTGTCAGAAAACTGCAGGAGCAAGATCACTGCAGCCCACAGGAAAACAGATAACTGGTCATGAAAACCGGCAAAGGAACAACGATGGATTCTTTTGGGTCAGAGTTTTTTTCTGTGTGACCAGAGGTCTGAATTCTGAGTCTCTTAAGAACTGTGACTAATGGCGTTTGACCGCCGCTCTTTGTTTCCTCCACAGTCCATTTAGCCCGTTTAAACGGTAATCTTCAAATGCACTTCTTTTGGGTCCGTTCGTCCTGTTTGAGTGCATGTGAAGAAGCTAAGGGCCGAAAAGTTTGAAACCCCGCGTGTGTCACAAACCAGAGCCAAGGAGGGTAAAATGTCAGCGAGAGTGCGCGGCAGAAGCTGCTTTAAAACGGTTACACGCTGGTTGTCAGTTTACTAAAGATTTCGTAAAATCGTATTGATAGTTTAAACCATCATTATGTATTACATATATTATTTAGAAAACACAATTCACTAATTTCATTTAGGATGACTTTCAGGTCTGAAGTTAATTGAATTAAATCAATCAGTCATAACTGTCCCACTGGGACACGTCATATGCACACACATATTAATATAAAATAATCAACGCCAGTTAGTCAACATTACAAACACAACAATCATAATTAAGCATATTGCGGTTGCCTGACGTTGTTACATCGTATATTCATTGCATTTATAAACAAAACATACGACATTACACATTTGGTATCTTTAGTATAATAAAAAAACAAGTTATGTAATATATTAATAAACACAGCGCAAAGTAAGACAAATTTTAGACAGACAAGTGGAATTTATTTTTTAAAATGCCTGGTGTAGCCTAAGTACAATAAATCTTCATTTTACATTATGGTATTTAATTTTAAATGTAGCAAAATATATATTTTGTGATTGTTACAGACTGAATGAAAACAATTTGTTTATTATTGTTGAGGGATTCAGAGCTTTGTCCACTATTTCTGTGATTGTACACAAAGCAAACAGAGTATAGTGTAATCAGGTGTGAGGGATTCCCGCATCTTGGGGGAGCGATGACTTGATCATTCGTATTCGAGATAAATAATTTAAAGTAATGAAAAAAAAACACCTTCATAGACACGTTTTCAAATCGCAAACTTTATTTTTATTATTTGCTTGTAAAATATTGAATATGTATTAAGTCGCTTTTATAAGTTACACCTTTTGTTAAGTTTTCATGGATAATATGTGTATGTTTTACTAAACATTTTAACATGGCATAATTTTATGATATTGGAAGTAAATCAGCAAACAGGAGACAATTGAAACAGCCCTGAAAGTGAAAGCGTCGTATTTAGTAAAAAATTAACGTCCCGTGAAATTATTCCTTATAAGTAGAAGAAGGTTAACGCTCATCAGATTTGCATTAGTCTTTTTGATTTTCCCAATCCATCTGTCTGGCTCTGACTGATATTAAGACACCGAACACAGAAACGACTTCAGGATTCATGGTTAAAAAAAGTTTCCTTTACTTAGCGCCCAAATCCCTCTTTTGTGCCAATCAAACAGATGGTTTGCAAGAAATATAGCTTAGTCTCGGTGACCGAAACTAATTTAAACTTGGTTTCCAAGCCATGCAGGTTGTTTCTTCCTTTTTCCAAACCACACACAACAGCTGTCAGGCTTGAATTAAACCCATTAAAGACACATTCCAAAAATATTAAGTTCACAAAGGCCCTCCAGTACCTCCGTCACAAAGCTGGGTGCTATTAAATATATGTACAGGGAATTCCCCATTACAGTAATACAGTTTAAAATTTGATGATGATTATTATTATTGCGATGCAACTTTAATCAGCACAAGTGCATTGCAGCACTGAAGACTACCATCAAATCTGACATCAATGAAAATGTAAGGAAATTGCAGTTTGAAATTGAATGTTATTTGGATTTACTGTGATGCTTGAGTGATAAAGAATATGATTTTTTTGACTGATATTGATAAAACATCTAGCTAACTTTTGTGAAGTTATGTGGGTGTTACACTGAGTTGGTATCTATTTCAGTGGATAAGACACAAAGTCTGTCTGACATTAGCTCTGGTGGTGCTGGAAATTAGAGGAGAAATAACTCTGGGTAAATTTTGCATGAAATGTAACAGTCCTCCTTTATCTCTCATTGGGCAAAACCTTGATGGTTGTGTTAAATTGTTTTAGTTTATGTTTCATATGCAGTCCAAATATGTATAAAATGATTATTTTATTTTATTTTACCTTTTATGGTTGTTAATTTACTGATTATTTGGTGATTTTGAGTTATCCAACCATGATAACATTTCTGCAAGACCTAAATGCAGATACCAATTTTGTGCTAATGAACATAAATTCAAGTATGCGGACCATTTTAATTTCCATAGGCAAAAAGTCTTTGTCAGACACTGTGTCCATCAGCCTGCAGGCTTTGTACCACTTCAAATTAGTTGAAGCTTATATTCAATAAAGTTCTGTTATGATATTGTTACCTATTGTCAACCTCTGAGACCAACTTTGACCCACGTAAGACATGTAGCACTGAATTACAGGGGCTGGTTACAACTTATAACAGGACCATTTGTCCAGTTATAAGTTAGATACAAAGGTGTTGCGTATGTCTGTATACAGCACTAGGAACAAAAACTGAAAAAAATTCAGCTGTTTAAGTGGTAATAAATGGCTGACAAAATGACCCACTCTTTTTCATGCTGACCTATTTGAACCAGAACTAAGCATGCAAATGAAAGGGCTCTGTGGTCATGCCAGCCTAAATGACCATAAAATCAAATAAAATGTGTGGTGCATTTGCTTGTTTTCCAGCAGATCCAATGCTACACCCCACTGAAAGCAAGCCTAGCATGATGATGGCAGGGATAAACACCCTTGGTGGAACAGAAAGAAACCATTTAGGAGCCGGTCAACCAGACATAAGGAGGGGAATCCTTCATCTTCTGGCCAGTTTAGGAGGTGAGTTAGTAGTGACTAACCAGTTAGTCAATCCAATCCAATTTTCATTCAGTTCAAAATGAGGCGTATGTGATGTAGTGTGAGGATTGTCAAGTGCAAGGCTGCTGGAAGATGAGGCCTGTTAAATGAAGGCCAATTAGACCATGTGTTGATACAAGGCATTGGATTTTTCTGCAAATCACTTTGCAACCTATAAAAGCAACTTGCATAAATACACTGTTTAGTTTTATTAAAAGAGACAATAGATAAAACTCCTTGAATTTAAAATCTGCTTACCAATTGTGTAAACAATGCATAATATTGAATGTAGATATTGTAAAGTGTGAAGCCCCCTTCCCCATATCAAAAATGGAGATACACACATAGGAATCTAAACTTATCAACATTTAGAGAAGGGAAAAAAAAAACAGAAAGCCATGGTACTTTCCTGCGAATGTAAGAGCCAGTTTTGGGGCTGAATGAGTGTACAGGGCTTCTGGGCAGAGTACGGCCTGTCTGCGCTGCGCTGACGGGTGCTGCTCTCTGGCTTTTATTGCTGCTGCATTCAGAGGACAGAGGAAAGTGGCTTTCTGAAAGGGGCTCACAGAGGGAGAGGGAGAGGGCCTGAGCGCAGGGAGCATGAAGCAGCAGAGCGGACGCACGTCCATGGTGGAGGAGCGGGGGTGACCCGCCGGCTGCATGAATGAGGGACGGCGGTGCTGGCTGGCTGGCCGGCCGGCTGGCCCGTATTGATGTGGCAGAGCCGAGTAATCGGATTGAAAGCATGCCATAGTATTTGTGTCAGTTCGCATCTCGTCAAACTGATAATGTGCGCGGCCGTGAAGTGTGGATTCAGTATTGAGAATTTGCTCCGTGGCTCAGCGTTAAAGAAACCCAAAGCCTCGTTTAATTCAAATATAATTCTTCCCCCAAGAGTTTACTGATTAATACATTTGCATAACAGCAGAAAATGGTTGCCTTTTCATTGGATGTATTGGCTGCTTTTTTCAGTAGCACCCTTGGCTACTCCTAAGTAATACATGTACGATCTGATGGACAGGACATTTTCTCATGGATAGTCAAAGAAGGCTATGAAGGAGAGAAAAAATCCAAATATTTAACTTTTCTCATCCGCTGAAAAATGTTTGGCTGATACAAATGTCTTAACAAGGCTCAATCCCTAATAATATGTCAGGTCACTGTTTTGTATGCTTTTCCATTGACAGACCTCAACAAATAAGGCTATCAGAAGTTTTTTTTTTTTTTTTATGGTGGTCATGTAACTCATTGATACTGCAAGATGACTACATGCATAATTTGCATAGCATGCTTTGGAATATTTACCGTAGCTGTGTTTCACAGCAAAAATGGGTTTTTGAATATCGCAAGGATTATTAAAAAGGAAAATTAGCTCATGAAATGACATAACTGACTTCAGTCAGTTTGAACGGGTCTGCCTGACATAGTTGCATTATACTCTTGTACAGAGTTGCTCAGCAGACTTCATGCATACCTGCTGTGATTGGGTATTCCAAACAGGGGCAGAAATATGACAAGAAAGTTTTTTTTTTTTTTAAACTCACAAAACTGAAACTGCACAATCTATGTACTGGATAGGTATAAGAGGGAAGTTGGCTGTATGGATAAGTTCGCTGATTGGTTTCAGTGAAGGAGGTGGAGGGCCCTTACATTCCCTCCTCTGGTTTGTAATGAGTATCATAAGCATTGTACAGTGATGTTCTTAGCCAGATAGGTTGGTGTCAGGAGCTGTGACACCATTAAGGAGTTTGTTAACACGAGAGTTCCTGTTAATGGCAAAATCATGAAGATTTCCTGAGTCTCTAAACCATTTACACATTACAATGTGAATGTGGCCAATTGGACTGATAAAGCCTGTAATTGATCCAATTATACGCTTAAATTGCACAGTGTGAGACTGTCCTATGGCTGGCGCAGCTGCCTTACCAAGCTTGGTTTAACAAGTCCCTTTCATCTCTAACAATGCTTTGTGTGGCAGAAGTGAAATATGCAAAACAAACACAACCTCATGCCTCTTAGCTTGCTTGTACCTTGACCTTGTACTTAGACCACAAAGTAAAAGTAATGTAATTTGAATCATTTAGAAATTCCAATAATATCTACTCCAAATTGATCGCATTTGGGAGCATCACCGAATTTATTTGGGCTTCAAGGAATTTGTTGTCATAATGCTAATTTCACCCTCATTTAGTATTTGGCATATGAGAACAGCACAGGCTTGTGTTTTTCATGGCTACTGTAATGTCAAGGAGTTGGAGTAACATATGTCAAATAGAAACTCGCACCTACACGTTTTAATGCAGAGCATTGTGATTTTGTTAGCAGAGACACTTCTGGTGCCCGTCTGTAGAGGGGAAGGAGCAATGTATTCTCTATCTGTAGCAGTGCACATGTATACATGGATTATTTGTCTTCCGTCAGACATTCTTGTGAAGGAGAAAGCATGAAACTGTATTTTTTCAGTTAGAGCTGTGTGACAGGATTAACCTCATACAACACAGGAGCAACAGTGTAAGTGGTGACAATAAATCAAGCCCTTAGATGAGATATAATCTCTCATCTCAATAAAATGATAAACAAGGCAGTGTATGGGGCAAGATCCAAGAACCACACTTTTATGCCATAACCTTTCACCCATGTCCCAGATATATGTCAGATTAAAGGACACCAGTCACCAGTATTCATCATACCCAGGCTAGATACAAAATTTGTCTCCTGTTCTGTGTGGTAGGGATTGGGGGGGGTTGGAAGATGTCAGAGAGCATCATTGGGTGTTGATAACCTGTAATCCCACCATCCGGATAGATAGAGTCGGCATGGATACCTGCAGGCTGTTTGTCTAGCCAGCCACAGAGATCCCATCCCCGTTAGTCCAGGGAACCAGCCCCACACGTTTCCCTTTTATTTTCCGCCTTCAAATGAGATATCTACCAGTACCAATTTCTGATTATATCTATTTCAGTAAAAATAGGATTTTAACTAAAGTTTCTTCAAGCAATAATCCCAACTGAACACATTCTATGGACATTCTAAAGTACAACACCCACAAAATGGCGCTCTGCAAAGATCATCATGACTTGTGCATTTGAACCAATGAAGTTTATTTTCTAACAGTGTCAGGGTATCAGACCTTTTTTTTCTTAAAATGTATCATTCTTATGCATATTGACCCATTATTTTCTCAGGTCATTGAAATGAGAGTGTATATACTTTGTAGTGGTCTGTGAAGGATGTCTTTACTAAGCGCTTGTAAAGCTAAAGTCAATTCAGTTCACACAGTGGCGAGGGAGAGGACAATGGCTTAGAATGTGTGGGACTAAAGAAGAGAGGGGGGCAGAGGGGACCAAAGCCCTCTGTTTAGCTCTTCTGTGGGACTTCATAAAGTGGACAGCCCCAGCCTCACTCCCTTCCCTGCCTCTGTTCACTGATGGTCAGGACACGGGGCAAAAAGGTCCCTAACAGTCCTCTGAACTGCTCAGCTTTCTATGAAGCGGGGCCCCATTATTCAGTGATGTTTAAATGAGCCGGTGCCAAATTGTCCCTCCAAAGTGAAAAGTCAAATAGTGGCACTGGCAGAAGTCCTAAGGTAACCTCCTCTGCAGCCCCACAATGCACTGCCATCGAGGGACAAAGGGTCATTGAAGAACTGCTCTTACCAACTTTTATAGGGTTTTGTGCAAGCATTTGAATTTATCTCCCCTCCCTCCAATCAATAACATTTTTTTGGAATATGACGTTTGGAATATGCACATAAAGTGTATGGAGTTTCACATGCAGTATTTTAACAGAGAAATTCTGATATTCATCATAGTTCATAGTTTTTTGTTTTTAATGGAATTTTTTAACATGCAGGTTTCTTGTCACTTCAGCTTGAGTACAAGAAGCACCTCAGCGTGAAGAGGCTAGTTTGAGGTCTTGGCCTGGAAGTGGAAGGGCCTCCCTTTCTTAAACCATTAATACTTCCTGTCTCCTTGCACACTAGTGTATGCTGCTCTGCTCAGCCTGAGAAAATGTAAAGGAAAAACATTTTAACAGAGTAAGTCTGTAGAACCAGAGTTTCATCAGAATGGTTTATCTGATCTAGTAGTCAGGAAATCATACTCAAGAAATACAGAAAAGTGGGGCTGTGAATTGTCTTCCTAGCATTTCCTGCAATTCCCTTTTAAACATGATGGTACATTTTTATGCTGGATAAAACATGAACCTGTCTGGTGTTGTTTTACCCAGTTAATCCATTTTGAATGTTGAAGGAATGAATCCCATGTCATAGCATGAGGGAGGGTAGAAAAATACTCTGAAAAAATGTGGGAAATAAGAACCTTCATGACTGCAGTTATGTCCAGTATCCTGTTTATTGCATGAATGAGTGTTTGTTTTTTTGAATTTTTTTTTTCTCTCCCTAAATATTCAGTCTGACTGGGTTGGGGGCGGTACCAGGGGTTGTTGGTGCTTTCAGTGTTGTATAACCCTCACAGGGCTGGATAATAATCTGAGGGACAGGACTTTTAGGGACAGGGAGACACAAAAGGTGGATGGGGGGAAGTTGTTAGGAAGGAAAGTCTCATTCTGTGGGGGTTGAATGTGGTGCAGAGATTAAAACTTTCATTTGTGGTTTGGCCATATTCATGGTGGCTCTGCCTTGAATGGAGACCCAGCATCGAGCTCGATGGCTGAGTGAACTTTTGTTCTCTGACTTGTCCTGAAGCACGGCCCACTTTGCACTTGAAAGAGGAAAGTGGACCCAACGTGGGACGTCCCATTCGTGGGTCCCCCAAATTATAGCTCAGGGCCCCTCAGGTGTGTGACTTCAGGAGCTTCAATTGTGCTTTCACCTTTCACCTTTTCCTGCCTTTTTCTTGCCTTTGCACTGAACCGGTGGATCATACATTTCGTAAACGGTTTAGTATCCTCCTGTTTGAGGCACCTCATTTAGTGAAACATCTAGTTGTATCTTTGGCACTTCAGCAGGCCGGGGGTGGTTTGGGAAAGGACCCAGTGCCCCCTCTCTAACAGTCTCTGTGTGGCTGTCGAGTGGGCCCCCCATTTATGCACACCCCGGCAGGGGAGACACCGGCCGGTCACACACTCAGGTCGGTCCATCCCACACACAGCTCTTCACCTGTTGAAAGCCGCCGCCAGCTCGCTGACAGAGGCCAGCTCCTTTTGTTCCAGGCTTGGACAGTCTGTTCTGTAATTTCTTTCATTTCCCATGCCTGTTGTGGCCATGAAGGTCTCCAATACCCATGTCTAAATATCAACTGAGGATGGAATTCCATGGTGTGTGCTCCATCAGTGTGTAGTCACTGGCAGGAGGGAAGAAAGGGAACATGAAATTGCTCCCCAAAAAAGCAGAACTGGTGTTACAGTCTGGAGACAAATACGGTTATCTTTATGATGCATTGCAAAGGGGCGTGGCTTTTTATAATCTACTAGACACCTGTTTTTGTCTCTGAAACCCTTCTATAGCCATCTAGAGCGCGTAGTCTCTAGAGTGTGGACACATGTACACGGTGATAGTTACACTGCATACACACATGTGCATAATACATACAGTATTTTGTGTTTTTAAAGTTTGATTCAGGTTTGTTTATTCATAGACAAAGAAAAGAATTGTTTGTAGTTTAGATGTTGATGCAGCCAAGTGTGCCAGGTGCTGATTGGCTCAGTGTAAGATATACACAGGCTCCCATGTAATGATATTTTTAAAGAATTAACCTCAACTTGTGCTAAAAACAGATCAAAATCTAATACAGTGGATAAGAGCAAAGACAAGTCATTTTTCCATCTATTGCAGTGTGCAGAGAAAAAAAGACTGAATTCAGGTTTCAGCTTTTTTAGCAGCTAGAGAGTAAGTAATTGTGCCCCAGTACAGTGATACATTTTGTGAAGGATGCTCCTTTGCTGGATGCTTTTCACAAGTGATAACATGTAAATATTAGGGTAAGGTTTTACAGAATTTAAAAAAGAAACATGGCAAAATTAATCTTCTCTGAGCAGATGTTTCTGTCTGAAAGAGGGTTTGGCAGCCCTAGTCCTGGAAGCCTACAGGATTTTCTGGTGGTTGTTTTTTTGTCAGTTCTGACTCCAGGTAAATTGAGGTAATCTAATCAACTGTGTCATATGATGCTGAGTCGCAACAAAAACCAACTCAACCTGTAGCTCTCTGAGACCAGGGTCGGACATCCCTGGTCTTAAGTATACGGTTCCATATGGTGTGTATGTGTGAACAAAAAATGAACAAAAACTGAAACTGCCCTCTGTTTAGCTGGGTTTCTTAATTATACCTACATATATTACATTTGAATGAACTTAATATTTATGCCAGGCTGTGGAAATGACAGCAGAATCCACTCAAGCTTGAGAACAGTTTGCATGGAAATAATCCATCTCACAGAGGGTTGTGTTGATCTGGATAAATTACAATTTAAGTCCCCCCTTGCTCAGTGATTGTTAGCACCTCTGATGTCTGGGGACTCTTGGGTTCAATGGGAGTAACAAAGGATATGAAAATGTCCTTTCACATATTTCTTTGGGCTTTGCCATAAGCTCCTGCATTGCCAATTAGTGCGTCAGTGATAATAAAGATTAAGAACACACAGAATCGGGAAGGTCTTTGGGGCCTTAGTTTAATCCCGTCCTGTTTAACCTCGGGACCTTAATGAGGGTCACAGTGCCTTTAGCACCTTGTTAGCTATTGTCCACTGCTGTTCATTAACAGTGCCTGCTGGATATGATCTGGGTCCTAATTGGTTAGCGATACTGTCACCTGACCAACAAACACACCTCATGCTTTGTCTTGTGGCATATCAATCGGTAGCTCCTCCTGTATCTTATGAAGAACCAGATATTCTTGGATGATTTTTTTTATGTTGCTGTCAGGTTATAAACATAGAAAAATGCGTCATCATTTAGTATATTTAAAGTCATTTAAATACTTTAAAAAAAAACATGTGCCAGGTCTTTACTGTAACTCCGGCTTTTATTGCAGCTTATTGCAGAAGAATGGAATTCATATAATGTATTCCACTAACTCAAGGGACCGCATCACCTCCATTGTAGCGTGGCCAAAAAAAAAGGCCCCCTTCCGTGTTTCAGGTCCACACAAGCTAAAATCATGAAAACTATGATAATGAGGAAAAAAAAAGTGTCTAAGCAGATGTTCCACATCAACTCTCCTCAGAGAAGAAAGAGCCCAGAGTGCCTTTTGCCGCTTTGACTCTATGTGTCAGCATGCTAATAATAGCACATAGTGAAAGGACTCGAGCCAATGAGTGCAGGCCCAAATGATCGTCAGATTAGCTGGAACAGATGGAAGGGGTCACACTCCAATAGCTTTACCCCTGCACATAAAGGCAATGTGTAAGTGGAGTTCATTGCCTCCAACAGATACTGCCAATCAATCTCTATACTCCTCACCCCGCTGCTTGCGACTCCCTTTTAAAGATGCACCACAGAGAAAGAATGGAGTATTGTCAAAGTGCCAAGATGTACCTAGTCACTGTCGGCACTTTCTTTTCTTCTCAGCTTAACACACCAAAGGGCCTAACAAATTGTGGACCCATCCCTCAAGGTTGTATTTTACTGGGTATTAATCCTGTAGTCTTTCAAATATAGCGGGTGTTGGGAAGGGATAAGATATGCAGTCACTTTCTTATTCTCAGATTTCATTCTTTTCCAAATTATGATAGTATTGTGTATATAGCCAGCAAGATTCAAATTTGAAGTTCTCCACACTTCATGTTACGATTAGTATGTGTTTACTCCATAAACAGTTATTGTACTTGTTCCTGCATATTTCAGATTTAAAGCAAAAACTTTATGAAAATCTTAACATCAAATAATACATCCAAACTCAAAAACTAGAGGACTTAAATAGTTCTCCCATTCAGTCCATCCATTTACATTTGACTCAAACTTTAAACTATGAAACTTTCATAACACTGTCATAAGCATGACATAACACCTGTAAACAGCTGTAAGATTGTATTAAACCCCACTCAAAATTGCATAGCACTGTTATAATGTATCCAGGGAAGTGTGTAAGTGACAGTGGTAGGCTAGGCTATAAGAAAGCATAGCTATAAGAAAGCATAACATGGTGTGCTGGCTATCCAAATGTCCATTATTAAAATCCACACATAGACATGTATTTGTGGATTTTAATAATGTGGACTGCCCCATGCACATGACAACTGTACTGTGAAATATACTGTATCCCAGAACTATTTTCCAATGCATGTGCTGGCTCCACAGAGCAGACAAGTGGCTCAACCACAAGCATGTGAAGTATGCACTGATTGCTCTTCAGAGCAAGTGCTGCCACATTGTTTCAACATGGCTGTTTCGGTGATAGCACATGTAATCGGCCACAGTAAAAGTATATATGGATGTTTGGGTAGGGGATAGAGTATAAGCACACCTTTGTGGCGCAACTGTGCCTTCGCAGCTGTGTATTTGAACCAGTTGCGCAATTACAGTAATGACCAGGAGTCCACATTGGTAAGGCAGCAATTGGCTACCCCTGCTGGGGTAAACAGTGGGATAAGCTATTCAAAACAATCATACTCAGCACTGTCTGGTGATCTCCCCAGGGCTGCTTACAGGTTTGTGAAATGAATAAATGTTGACTTCATACTCCTGTGAAGGCATGTAAAATATATGTGATCAGTGTTGTTTCTGCAGTCTGAAAAATGGAGAAGGCTAGTTGCAACATGAATATGAGAGGTCACATTGCCAGCCACCTGATTCTGTGGGGGAGGTTTCATAGAGTGAGGCTAATAACATGGTGTAGTTTTTAGGAAAAGGGAAAAATTCATTCAACAAAAACAAGGCAATATGGACCATCACCTGATATTATACCATCTGTTCGATCACACTGGATGACTGAAAAAACTGCATCAAAATAATCACATTATATGAACAAATATATGGGCGATACGACAAAATAACATTTTTGTTGAGGGAAACTGAGGGAGAAGTTTATTTGACTTTCTCTCAGAGCCTACGTGCCATTGCTCACAATGTACCCTGGAGTTTTGCCACTGTAGGTCCAGGGTAACTGCCAATGTTTTATTTCAGTGGATGTGAACAATTTTTTTTTTAAGTGCTGTGAAAATGAAATGATGTCTGCTACACTGAGTCTGAATCCATTTCAGCTGTGGTAATGCAGAGCCAGTGGAACAGGCCCCCATGCCCCATGGCTAATATTTAACTGCTTGTTAGCCACACCAGGGAGGCCCTACCTCAGCTTCTCCTTCTGTCTTTTTTCACCAAAGAACACAACCACAATAGAGAGGAAGGAAGGAAGGAGATTTAAAAACACTACATTTGCACTCAGTCTGACTTAGCTGCATCTTGCATTCTCTAGTTATATATTCACTCTGATGCCATTGTATGCCCTGTGTCATTAGTGCAGCAGGGCATGTTTGTAATTGTTTTGATATTTATTTGGGATCTTCTTGCCAAACCCCAAAGGAAAGGAAAGCAGACACTAAGGACTGGTTCCACTACGGTGCATCCATAGAGATAGTTCTCCCATTGTACATCAGTTACATACCAAATTCCTGCCGGGGAACGGGGGAAGACCCTAACCTCCCAAAGAATTCTGACACAAAAAAATGTGTTTGACTATAACAATAAACCAGTCATCCAGCAATGTTTTTTTTTTTAACCTGTATGTGTTAGTGTATGAGTTAGATCTGATATATTTGCAGTTGCATCTTAAGCCACTTCGAGCTTCAGATGCCGCACAGTAATATATTACATATATTACAGGCAACAGCAGCTCTCACCCGTTGAAGTTTCAGCTGGAGAGAAAGCTTGTGGCAGTGAGTGGGAGTGTATTCAGTGGGGCCTGATGCCTTTCAGGGGTGTCTATAAGTGGGCAATCACCCATGGGATGGGCTTTCTCTCTGCTGGGGTCCTACCTGCACCGGCCCCTAAAAATCCTCTAAGAGCCTCATTCACTGACAGGAGGAACAATGGCTGAAGGGACCAACAATTCAGAGGAGTCTATCATTCTGCATGCTGTTATCTTAGGCGCTGAATAAAACCCTTTTCTGCTCCGTGGTCGGCGCTGTTTTCAGTAGCCAGCAGTACTTTACGGGCCCCATTCACTGCCTTTCAACAGGTTCACGGGGGCAAGCAGTGCAGTGTATTAAAAGGGGATAATAATGCCACCTCACTATGACCAGCAGCCTGCAGCACCATAAACTGAGTGGCTGAACTTGTTAAAAGCTAACCCCTCACTTGTTCACCAACAATAATTATATTGGATTGTATTGAATTTCCTATCCTTTTTTTTTTTTAGAATTAGTACATACTAGTGCTATTAAAAATACAATTGTACATATACATGTTACATGCACATTTCTGTGATTTTGCTGCAATGGGTTAAGGGGGTGTTGATGGATTATATGGTCTAGGTTGTAACTGTACTGTTCACCAGTTCATGGGATGCTGTGGGAAAATATAAAATCTTTTAGTCTCTCATAAATAAATGTAGTGTCTACTTATGTTACAGTGTTGCTGTAAGGAACGAACTGGAAAAATCTATGAACGTCACTACCTATAATGTAGTCTGAAAGCACTTTTAAGGTCTGGTGGAGGACGTCCAGCTAAAAGGTCCCATGGTCAGAGGTTTATGCTGCAGAGAGCAGGGGGCACACTGGGATCAAACTCAGAGTCATCCAGGACAAAGGGTCATAATTGGCATGGGTCAGCCTGGTCCCTCTATTGCGCTGGGCCACTCAGCCAACCACGGACAAATTAACAGTGCCACAGGCAACCAGGGAGCTGCCTTCCCATGATCCTCTAGTGCCGACTGCAACCTCCCCCTCCTTTTTTACCATACCAGCAAGTGCCTCACACAAAAATACTGGGAGGGCTTCGGCGCAGGCAACAAATGAACAACAGGCTTACCATGGAAACGGCTGTGTCCCTTTGATGACTAATGATGTGCTTCAGCACAGAGACCCAGATGGGGTGTTTTCTCTGCATGAGGCGACATTTGCCTGTGACCACTAATGAACATAGGATCCAAGACTTTCTGTGGCACCCATAGAAAAAAAAACAACAACAGCATTCAGTTCAATTCAAACGTCAGTTAAACAATCAGTCTTCAAGCTTATGCTTTAAAATATATATGTTTTTATATGCACCTCTACATCTTACATGTTTAAATGCTTTAACAGCTAGTATTTCTCATTGTATGGATGTTTATTGTAAGTACTTAAAGACAAGTAGTAAAATAAATACATGTGGACAGCTAATTCTCCAGCTGATAAAACCGTTATTGTGGATAATTGGTTCACTGCATCACTTTGAACACAGAAATTCATCGGGCTAGGCAATGGAGCGCAATGTTGTTTACAGAAAACTCTTGATTTGCCTTACAATATCACATCTCATCGCAGATTGTAAATTCTGAACAGTGTAAGGGGCCCTATCTTTCATTGAAGCTGTTCTATAATCTCTGCCTTCAGTGTGTATCTGGGAACCAGAAAGGAAGGCAGTCAACACAACAGAGGCTGTTTTTGTCCGCTTTAGCAGGGAAATCTCATCTGCAGCTGTGGTTTTTGCTGTAATTATGAATTCACATAATAGATGTCCTTCATTATGATTCCACTGAGTAGTCGAATTTCTCATACTTGCAAATGATGGCGTTAAGAAAGAATTCTTAAAATTATTATATTAGGAAGAAAATGCAGGATATATGTTTATTATTATTATTATTATTATTATTAGTTACCAGTGTATAGTTCCTCCAGGACTTGTCAGAATGATCTAGGAGCGAGTGGAGTCCCAGAGTAAATGGACAAGCAGCCACCTAGCCGGGTCCTAATTCCTCGTGTCTAACACAATGGGAGTGATTATATGCTCATCAGGGTGATACCTTTCTCCTCCACTCATTCAGCGACCAGCCAGATCTGCTGTCATGCCTATTTACAGAGTCATTCCCTCTCCCCCCCGGGGCCACACTCAAACTTAGGCGGTTTCTGTTTTTTGTGTAAATGTGAAAACTATCACATGTGGACTAACAGTGTGTGAAAATTACTGACTTTACATGTTTGCCTGTATTTTTTGACAAAATCCAGATGAGGGAGAACTATTGGACCCTGTCTTAATCTCAAATTATAAATACGATAGATCAACAATTTTCTCCCCATGAAAGTTAAATGACGGTTATGTTTTACTTTGGTTCTGGCATTATGTTACGGAGAGAAAATTAACTTATTTTACAATAGGTGCAGAATGAAAATAGAAATTAGATTTTGCTTGTGTTTTCCAGAAAAAAGAATAACAGCTTATTAAAAGTATTGAATTGATTTTGTTCACTGATCAATCTAAAGAAACTTATTGGTTGATCTGTTATTTAGAGCTGGAATATCTGTGCTTTAGCAGGGAGAAGCTGGGGATCAGAAGGGTTACTCTGTTTCACCTCACATCATTGATTTAAATTATTAAGACAATGAGTCAAATGCTTCACCAAAATGAGGATTATTAGATATGATGTTTATACACACACTTGTATCTTTGGTTTTCTTTCACTCATGAAAGGTCGTCCCTCTGTATGAAATTGCAAGCCAAACTAAATCAACCCATCTACGCATTTGAATTCAAACACCCATCACAATGCAGGTCCCTGACACCCAGGCAAAATTTGAAACAAATTGTTTTAAAATGGAGTACCCCAAGCTCTGTTAACTGCCCCCCACCCATCCCCAGCCCATTCTCCTCTTTTCCTTCCCCTCCTACTGGTCCCACCCAATGTCCTTTGTTGATCTAATGTACTTTTTACTAGTTGCACAGTCAGGGACATCTGCTCGAAGAAACCAGTCAATATTGTGGAAAAAGTTCAAAGCAGTTAGTTCATTAGCTGTGTCTGCTTTACAACCAGAAGGCAGCAGTCTAAGAAGTGAGCAACGACAATGCGATACAATGGTGACCCCATTAAGTGGTGATTTATTATGGCGGGTAGCCCTGCTTAACCTTTGGCCAGCGCTAGCCTCCTTCCCCTATTGTTGGCCCAGGGGCCCTCTGCCTGTATGAGGGTGAAAAAGATGATACGGTTGAAGTCAAATTAAATTTTAAAAGCACAATTAAATGGACAGTATTCTTAGGAGGGTGATGGCCAAGTAGTGTGTATGTGTGTGTGGTGCAAAACTGCCTGTTTTCATAATTCTGCTATCTTTGTTTTAAGTGTGGATTTTTTTTTTCATGAGGACTTATTTTGTTTGACTGGCTGTCACTGTTGCCATTATATGGCAGCTTATCTGGTTTGTATGTAACATTTTTTTCTGGAATGTTTTAGCTTCCATAATTTTAGATGATTTATTTTCTGTATATTTTTTTTATTCATTGCTAAGTTAAGATTCTGTAGAGGAGATACAAACATCTTCTTATGCTCTTTCAAATTTTCACTCTCAAAAGAAAATGGCGTTCATTTTAATGAGCTATTCATGTATGAATTTTGAGGGATTATATTATGCCTATATGTTTAACCTATTTACCTTTCAAGTGAATTCATATATATTGCGACAGCGATATGTTATTAATGAATGGCTCAAGTGAATGGAAGTGATATTAAGCATTCAGAGAGGGCCATGTGGTACTTTGTAAAGCTTAGCGGCTGAGATCTCCACTCATTGAATCCACTTGGCTGAATGAATCTCAGTGGGAGCAGGGTGGATAATGTTTCAGCCGTGGTTTGTAAACTGTTTTGTTAATAATGTGTTAGAAAAAAAGAAGGGGAAAAACGGGAAGAGAAAGGAATGGGCGGGGCTGAATAAGGAACAGTTGGGAGGGTGTGGAGCACTGCCTGTTTTGGACAGGGCCCAGTGATGCCGCCCTCTTCTTCCCCTATTCTAACAAGCCCTCGCTTAGTCACACCACCTGCCTGCACTCATTCTTCACGCGCATAACCGCCCCTGACAGGAGGAACAGACGGAACCCCCCGGCCTCAATGCCCCCCCGGGACGGGCGGTAGGCGTGTGACTGGACCCCGAGAAAAGGGGAGTCACAAATTGAGTGGTCAATAATGTTTAGATCGGAGGCGCCGCCGCCGTGTTGTAAAACAGCCACCCCCGGCCTAGGGGCCTTCATCCCCACTTTGCGCCATGTGACCAAAAACCCCCTCATCCTCTCACTAACACTTCTGGCTTTCCCTTTATGTCCAACGCTGTGTGGGCACACAGGAAGCTATCCAGCTTTTCTAACAGCCTAGAGAGAGCTTTGAAGTCCCCTCTGTCGTCCCCTTGATCATTTTTTTGTCAAATTTAAAATTCTGACGGTAAGAAGTCTTGATTTGGTCTCGCAGTCTCATCTGTGTCCTAATTTTCCCTCCTGAGCCCTGATGTCCAGAGATGGCCAGACTGGCACGTCGCTAATAAACTCTGTCCCTCTGATAGCCTTGATCCTGTGCTGTGGACAGGGATTCCCAATGGGGCCCCACAGATCATGTCTGATGAGCAGCCAAAGCCCCTCACTGATTAGCCATTTACCCCTCTTCCAGCTGATTTAGCTTAGCTGTTGCACAGCTAGGGAGAGCGCTTATTTTCTCACTCCCACAGGCCCTGTCTGCTGCCGCTTCCCTAATTGGCACTGAGAGCTATAAGGAGAAGAGTCACAGACATGCAAGGGGATTGGTGATGACATCTGATCCAATAACTACTTATAATCTTATAATCTTGTCATCTACAGTTGACGTCTACAAAGGGCTTGCCTCGGTCCTTCATTGGGGCTCTGCTGCGGTTCTCCCTTTGTAGGAGTGTCTCTGATGCATAACGCTGTGACGAATGCATCAAAAAATGTTGACGGGCCTAAGTGATATTACACATCGCGTTTCACAACAGGGGGAGCGTTTTTTTTTTTCCCCCCACGCATAGTTAATAAGTCCTGCACTGCCAATTCAACTCAAGCAAGTAATCGCATGTTAGCACACATGCCTTACTGTGTATGTACAGGAAAATTCTTCAGTTGTTGGCTTGCGTGACCGATTTGCAATAAATTGATGCCTTAAAGATGGAGTAAATCAATCTGATAAAAGTAAAACCCACTGTGCCAGCTGCGAACACACTTCAACTCCAGGTTGGCCTGGTGACCATCACAAATGATCTTTCTTGGGATATTCCACGTACCAGCAATTCTTGGCGATATTGTATATCTTTTTATCCAGTAATTGATGAAAATAGTGTGGATGACAACACAGTGCATATTGGATAGGATTATCTGAGCTTTCCAGGAACATACACACACACACACACACACACACACACACACACATCATTTGAATTGTGGGTAACCTTGTTTTGATAGCTGACCCATAGGCATGGATACATTCTGTTGTTTTATGAATCAAGAAAACCGCTACAAAGGCAGGATCACTAAGCTTGTTTAAAGATACAGGAGGTGTGGCTGGGCTAATGGTTGTGCTGGAGGGTTCACCTCTGGCTAAGCCAAAGCCTCCTAGCAGAGGCAACCAGCCCTCTGGGAAAACTGTCTTGGTCTTCAATAAATGTTCATGATAGCAGTCCATTTACCTTAACAAGGCCACTGGCAGGTGAAAAGACCCTTCTCATCAACGATCCATCACTTACTGTAGGTATAATGGTGCTTTTCTTTGTATGCATCCTTCTCCTGATGCCAAACACCGATGGTGTGCGAGGCCAAAGAGTTCACTTTTTTGGCTCATCCAGCCATAGAACATGGCTCCAATCAAAGGGCCCACAGCGTCTGGTGAACTTCAAGGGTGCCAGTTTATTTGTTGCATTCAGTGAAGACTCTCTTCCGGCCCTGCTTTCTTTCAGCCTGTTGGCATGGGTTTTACATGAGATCAAACTCTTCGGTTTGCCGACTGAGACCCTTGGAAGGCTTCCCTCACCTTCATCCTCATTCTGTGTGGGGGACAGATACTCACTTCCTCTTCCTGGTTAACCACTATTTGATTATTTTTCTTAATGAAGGGAAATTGTGGCATGCTCTGGGAGCTCACCCTGTAGAGCACATGCCACATAAGGCCAAGGCCCCACAGCAGCAGCCTGGGTTCAAATCCAGCCCAGGCCCCCACTGCATGCCCTCCCTCTCCCTCCCCCCACCCACCCACCATCACCATCAAATAAAAAGGGAAAAATGCCCAAAAAAGACTATCTTTTAAAAATAAATAAAAAGGAAAAATATTAAACATTACAAAAATTGTATTCCATGTTAAAAATATTTACCACAATTAAATTACAATATTTTGAACATAAAATGTAGCTCACTATCTTTAGTTTTTATTTTGTTCAATTTAATTAACTGTAAGTGGTTTGTTTTTACAACTATTTGGGTAACACTGTAGTTAGATTTTAAATGTTAGGTTTAACTTAAAAACTATAAAAAAATGTGGGATTACATATACATGTACAGCTTGTGAGTTATGTAGATCAATACACCTTGGGAAAATTGGGTGAAGTAAAAAAAAAAAATTGCTTTCAACCACTATGAAAATATTTGAGCTAGTTTTCAGCCCAGTTTGAAAGTATCTTATTGTTTATTTGAGGTAGGTGTAGGCAGTATTAGTAAGTGTAACTGTGGCACCACTACGGGACAGAAGGGTGCAGATTATTGGGAGCAGCAGTACTTCAGCCTTAAAATTATGCAGCATTAGGACAAGTCCCAACTTTTTTCCTGAATTCAATTACTTTTTTTAAGTCTCTACCCCAAAGCTGATGCTGAGAACTGAATGCAGAGTGGAAATCAAGTGAGATGAGCCTTTGAAGGTGGTGGAGACTAATTATCTCTTGCTTTCGAGCTGCAAATTGAATATTGTCTGACAGGGTCATCCCTGAAGTGACGCGAAAAATGTACACAGCGTTTATTTTCTCTTTTCTTGGCAGCACTATCCCACACCTCCTAAATCTTTGCTTTGTAGTGGAATCTGCTTAGTTTTGTAAGTACACCCAGGTCCAAAAGAGCTTGGGGGAGCAGCACAAAAGTACCATTTGTACAAAGGCAAAGGCAAATCCAAAAAGAGAGCAAAATCTGGGCTGCCCTACTCTTAAGCAAACAGGCCGAGCAAAAGCATGAACTGTCCTCTCCACCCCTCCAATTACCCACGTCCAGCAGAGAGAATATGGGCGCATTGATTCACACCAATGCAAATTCCTTTAATCCTCTGCAAACATATAAATCTCACATTCAGGGACAGTACTCTGCCACAGAGCCACCCAGGCAGTGGGAGTGAAGGAATGAGGCCTGCCAGCTGTGAAAGCCTGCCTCCGTCAGGTCTTAATAAGTTAATGAGGAATATGCAAATGGCGGACTGGGGCTTATGAGATTACTGCTTGTAGGACAGCGATCCTCCCCGTCGTGTCGGCGCACTAATACAGGTGTTGGTAAACTGGCATTAGGCAGACACTCATTTCGGCCCATTCAGCCTGTGATTGCGCTCCGGACACAGCCATTTGTAACTGTGTTCACACCCCAGCAGGGGGTCTGGCCTGGACTGTGGTGGGTCCACAGTGACCGCCTATTCCAATTCCTCCATACCAGGGGCCGCCTCTATCCATCTAAATGAGGCTCTTACAGGACTCCACTGGGCAGCTGCCAGGTACCATGCCGATGGGGTCCTTGATCCGCTTGGAAACCACGGCCCGGCTCAGGCTTTGAATCCTTTCATCACCTCCAACGTTGCTCATGTGATTCCCATTTCTGTTGTTGCCATGTGAACTTTTATCTCCATCTGATTGGACCAGATGACTTGTTCTCCTTGATGCGGGGATATATGCGCATTAAAACCAAATGTTTGTCGGAGCTGGAAATTTCAGCAATGTTCATGTCCGTCATTCATGTTCATTTAAATTGGTTAATTTCAAGTTCTGAGCTCCATTAGATATTATCTGCAGAATAAAACAAAACTTCAGTGAAGAGCTTTTGATGTGGTTATGTTGGTACTTTTTGTAGATATTGAGCCCTAACCAAGACTCTTAATAGTTGCATTGTTGATATTGCTCCTCCTTATACATTTAAATTAGAAAAAAAAACAGAAAAGTTATTTTATTCCTCTCTTTGTATCTGTATAACAACATTGCCAGTTAAGAAAATGCAGTTTGACTAATGAAAATATTCAACACACTTGAAGAAAACATGCCTGTGTTTTAACACACACCATGACTCTTAAGTGTAATATGGTCAGTATTTCTGTTACACATGCATCAGAAACTATCATTGGTACATTCACTCAATCAATGTAGAATTGGCAACTGTGTGTAAATTTTATATCCCACAGTAAACACATGTTCATCCCAGTATTAACTTAAGGAAAGCAAAATAATCATAATTACATTAATATTGCTTTTTTATACAAACTCTTGATGAAATTTTGCTGAAATAACTCAGATCAAAACTCAGAGTCCACCCTAATAATTTGTCATTTCTACCTAAATGTGGACAATGGACAAGCTGCAGGTCTAAGCTGACCCGAGAATAAGGTGTTTCTGTCACCTACCAGTAGGAAATCAACAGGTCTGGGTAAATGTAATGAAGAGAAATACCGACTTTTGAGGACAGAAAGGCGGACACCGAACAAACAGACCATGAGATACCTCACAAAGAACATACAAAGGAACACACAAGAAGAGAAACTGAAAGTGTGCATTACCCAGGTATATGTACTTATATTTTGAATCAAAACCCCGAAACAACATAGTAATAATATGTAATAGTAACATATATTTTTTTATTTGTCTCAGTCCTTAAAAGTAGATTAAAACATACTGTAAGCAGTAAGAATATGATCAGAGTTTGCTGTTTACACTGGGCAGAAGGTTCAGTTGTTGCGAGTTTGCATGATGAGATGTGCTGGAGACTATTCTAGGCCACATCGGTAGTTCAAAGAGGTGGCTAGGCTTTTCCATAAATGCAACAAAAGACAGACTTAAGAGAGCAAATAGGTCTGAGGGAGCAGGCCAAACACACATTAAGTCTAAGAGGATTTTATATGTGTGAGAATCTCTCACAACGCCAGGGATTCAGGACCTGCTCTCTCTCCCTGTCCTGGGAAAGAAGAGTCTGGTCCCCCTGCTCCCCAGCCAACACTTAAAGAATTCAACAGGAGACCATCCAAATAGTCTGGCTATTGTTTTTACATGCTCACTCAGTCCTTCACTTCCTTACCTTCATTATGCTGAGTGGTAGCTAATCATCAGAGGTTGGTATACCACTGATTTACCGATTACAAATTGAAACAATGTAAAAAACATCAGCATTCACATTTTTTACAGTTTACTACACCGCTATATACAATTCATATTCATGCAACCATTTCGGTGTTTATGGGGTTTGTGCATTGATTTAATGCTTGAAATCAAAATAAATGAGTCAGTGAATTAGACTCATTCATACAGTATGTCTGTGCTCATTTTCTAATCAGTATCTCAAAGCTAGAGTAGCAAGCTGTGAAGCCATGGGAGATGGTAGCACACCAAACTTCAATTACCTTATTTGCGCATTTTTTATTTCTTGGGCTTATTTATTGGCGTTTTCATTCCAGACCCTGCAGAAACATAACACTTTACGCAATAGAAATATCCAGTAAATTCTAAATTGAAACTGTATGGTGATTCAGATTTTATGTCTTTTACATTACATCCTGTTAATTTGTCATTTTACATTTCAATCAGAGAAGCCTTCAGACTTAATTTCAAAGCCCCTTTAGAGTGAATGACCTGGTTAAGTGATGAATAATTAACATGAGTATTTGGATTTGGTGATATTGGAGTGACCAGTAATCCTATTATGCTGGCTATGGACCCATTTTGGCAGGGGAAAGCAGCGTTTGTATCTGAGGCCACACACATACTGGTCCGGCTTTCACTCCAGTTCTGATATGACTGCTCAGATTGGTTGTTACTCACATTGAGTTACATGCTTTGAGTGTTTTCGAAGCAGCGCAACTTTGTGTGAGACATTGGTTGATTTCATTAATAACCTATAATTTTAAGGCTTTTACTCCACTTCTTTTGCAGTCACATAGCCTGTGAATTGTAGGAGTCTTGGCTGTGGGACATTGTCCATGGGTCTGAGTTGTCAGGCACAGAATAAGCAGGAACAGGAATGGTAACAGAGGCCAGATAATTGATGGATGCACAGATATCTGTCATTAACAAGGGAATTTGTTTCCCCCACAAAAGTGCCTTTGCTAAAGGTTGTACCAAGCTGGACAGATGTCCCTTGCATTGACTTGCAATTTGTGCTGTTTGCTCTGGTATTTTGCAGACATGCAGTGTACAGTGGAATAAAGCTGGGATAATCCGTTTGGCCATTGAATGACTCAACTTTTCCAGCTTGATTTCAGGCTCCAGAGCAGGTTTGAATGGCACTGAACTGCAGGCTTCGGCCAAAGCTCGTCTAAGCTGGATTGATACTTTGGGAAAGACCTTCCTTTTAGTCCAGCTGCTTCCCTGAGCTGAAGTCTGGGTGCAAACATGAAGGGTGGGACTCCGCTAAATCTCGCATTGATATGTATTATCTTTCCAAACCATTCTCACTGTTCACACTAAATCGAGTGCTCCAGGTTTCAAAACTCTACTTTTTCTTTTTTTATAGGCTGTTTTTGCTTGCTGAGGCTGTAATTTTTCAGAAACTGGAGCACTTTTGTGCATAGGTACATATGAGAATTGTATGTATTGAATTAATACAACTATTGGGTTTAGTGTTATAACTTGCTAACCATCTGAATGAACCATTATACATCATACATAATATCTGAACCATACATATTACATGTGATGCATTGTCTTTAAAAGTGAATCACAGCACCTCAAAACGTGCGGTGATTAGCACAACACCACAATCAAAAACGGACATACAACCAGAAGGTCACATTAAAAAAAAAATGACACAGGGAATTATATCGACATTGTTATCAGCTGACTCATACCGAATGACAATCAAAGCCACAGACCAGTCAAATGGCATATTATTTTCCATTCTCCTTTTGACAGTGAGGACAGCAGATGCGGGGGAGAGAGTAGGTCATTACCAACGTATCATTGGAAAGAGGTGCCCCTTCTGACAGTTGTACGGGATTACAAGGAGTCGGGCCTAATTGAGCTAATCCTTACAATAGGATCAGCTGTGTGGCACCTCACCCATGGGGGGATACTCCCCGCCAGCCCGTCCCCTCTCACCAAGGCACCAAGTGCGTGCGAGCCGTGGAGGTGTCATAAGGAAACAATAACCAGCAGATTGTGCTGTCAGGCCCCATTAATTGCTATCATTAGCATCACACTCTGGAGTCAGTAGGACTCTGGTCTTAGCCTGGGCCCCCTCTTTGTTGGAACAGGATTGAATGTGGCAGTGTGTTCTGTCTTTAGTATTATTTTGTGATAAATGTATGTGATTAGCCTGGGGTGTCGCAATATCCATCAGAAAGGTACCTGAATTGCTTGGGTAAATGACCAGCAGAGTAAATGTGAATTGTAGGCTGTGTACAACAACCTGCACTGTAAGAGCCCATCCACTTAAGGTAAATGAATACACATTGGGATATACAGTCTGTATATTCAAATTCCTGACTAAACAGTGGTAATATGGTGAGCATTTATTATACAAGTATAAAATAAATCCATACATGAGCAGAAACTTAATTTTCAAAAACAACAGTCTCTTATTTGAAGTAACTGTGTAATAAAGTGGTATAAGGAAATTTTGGGAACTTCTCATTCCTGAAAGTAAGTAATTTATTTTTCTGTCACTCTCAGGCAGTGAACATTAGGGGAGAGTATCTGAGGGAGTATACATAAGTTGCTCTCTCATAACATAACTGTAAAACTTGAACACATTAAACAATTATGGCAAGACAGCAACAATTAGTTTGCTCTGAAGCAGTGTCAGGACAGAATATATGAGCAGTGCACAGTCTATTAATTTCTCCTTAGCAGAAATTATGAGATCCAGTACAAAATACATTTCAGCATACATATCAATGTACTGTATCATTTTAACACTTGAAATACAACATTCGCCATTTAAAGCTGGAGGGATAGCAATAGTTATTAAATGCAATATCTATATATATATTAAAAAAAAAAACTTCCACATACAGCGACTTGGGTTTTTACCAGGCCTGCGTTAAGCATCCTGTCAGTTGCTCAATGGACGACGGCGAATCAACACGTGGAACTGACAGCGACTCAACAGCAGTCACTTCCCCTCTGATGGCTGTAATGAATACCTGCTGATCAGAACAATGGGCCGACATTCCCTTTTCATAAAAGGGTGATTAGTAGCTTCTCTTTCACAGCCACTCTGGAGAGGCCATGGCTCACAGTCCCACTGGCAAGTTGGTCAGCTACCCACATCGAGAGCAGCAGGGGTATTTGAATTCATTTGTAGCCCTGATTGTTTTATTCTTTTGGCCTCGTGTTACATGCTGAAATCTAAAAAGCAAAAGAGCAGTCCTCATTGAAAGGGGACATGTCATCTTTCGGAGTCAGTGAATGACACATGCATTCATGGGTGACAGCGTGCCAGATGGCAAACCATTTTGTTTATAATTTTAGCTCAACTTAAAGGTGTTTAATGTGGTGCCCCCTCCCTTTCCTGTTTTTTTAATCACATGCATAAAATTCAGCATAGTCAGATGTTGCTTCTACTTAGACTGATTGTGTGACGTAATTTACATTACAAAATCAAAAATAACAATCATTTTAATAGAATATTAGTGCCTCCTTGTGATTCATGTTTAACTTAATAAGGGCCTTCTTCAGGAGACAACGTGCTTTCACTATAAAAGACGCATTCCGCAATTAATTCAGCCTTTGCTACTGAACTGGGAATAAGGTTGTGCACATGGGACTTGAACACATTGTTTAGACACAACAACTCAAAATAAATGTAAACTTACCCTATTTTAAAAGTAAAACAGACAGACTGAACAAAACTGGCACAAAAAGTCTGGTTGCTATTTCCTTCATTTATCTACATTATTGTTGGATAACTGTTTGAGAAGTCTGAGATCTACAGAGAAGACTTAAAAATAAATTGTGCTTGCTAACAGTTTTTTCCTAAATTAAACTTCTGCAAAAGTAGACAATGCATCAGTAGAAATTCAGTGTAAAACACTTAACTTTTTCATGAACACAATAATAAGTGTAACCAAATACACACATTTATCTGAAGTGTAGGTCCCAAAATGTTAACTGCCAATGCTGAATGGTATTAGACCAAATGGACAGACAATGCCCCCTGCTGTTGCAAATATGTAACTGCAAATGTACTGTAAACACGAATAAGCATCTGCTAAGACATATCCTGGATTAATGAAATGTAATTACATGAATAACGTCTCTAAATCACTTTAAAATAATTAAACGTGTTCATGTTGAACTCACCAGACTAATTAGGTGAAGATAAAAATGTGAGCCAGGTGAAAGGACAATTGAATGTTGATTGAATGTTGGTTATAATTAATACAACAACAAACCAGCAGCTCTAGATCAAGTTAATACTGTTAGCTGCAAACTCAAGTTCTCTGAGGTGATATCTGGTGAGGTCTGAAGTGTGCTTTTGAATATAGGCTGTTTTTCTGACAGATACATCTGTGAGACAGCAACTGATTTTTGTGAGCCTGCAGCTTCTGTTGTAGACTGCCCACTGGTACCTCTAGTGGTAACACACCAGTACTGCAAGTATCCCTGCCTCAGCTCAGGAGTTTCTAAGTGACATAGAACTGTTCAGGTCTGTTAATTCAAATCAAAGTGAAGAATGGAACCTGTATTTTGGTTCATATCAACCATTTATTTATTTTAAAAATTTTTCCTCCAGTGTATTTTCATTAATAAAGCTAGGAGGAAAGGCCGCAATTACAAATTCAGTAAGATGAATGCTCTTTACAGGCAGTACTTTTAAAATGAAGGAATATGGTTATTGTGGAATTTTCAGTATAATCCAGTACATCCCTGAAGTCACAGCAGTCCAAACTATATTTCTTGATGGGATGCAGGGTGAAGCTGAATAAGGGTGATACTGGACTGAGGGTGCATGTCAGCCCATTGAAATAGAAGCATGTCAGAATGTGAAGGTGGCATGGGTGCCTCTCTATGTGCAGTGGGGGCAGTACGTTGTTCACAGGCATGTCAGAAAAAGAGCCCCTCAGCTCTATGTCCTGGGTCGGCGTTTGGGTGATTTATTTGACTAATCGGATTGGAAGTGAGCCGCTGCATTAATGTCAGTTCACATACCATCATATGGTGGCTGTGAATTGGAGGTGGTGGCATGGAGGGCTAATCCAGAGGTAAAGCCAAATAAATTAGGGGGCTCAGTCTGATTCACTTCTTCATTCCACAGACTGTGAATGTTAAAATGATGCAATGCGCTCTCTATGAAAATTCTTAATGTCCTTTGCACTTTCAGTCAACCAAGTGGGGCTTAACCTCTTCCATGCTAGGCCCTCAGTATGTTGAGGTATTTGAGGAAAATGCATTATGCTTTATATTTCTTGTTGTGTTGATGAGAACGGTGTTTAATGCAGAAGCAGTGGCTTTCTACATGCTCCACGAAACTAAAATTATATGTATACATTCAATATTCAAAACTGATAACTGGTTATGGGCATACAATTAAATATATGCAATTATATTTTATTTTATTTTATGAATTTTGTGATTTGTTAAAATTAAAAACATTTTATGGATTTATTTTTTTACCTTGTTTGTGGTTTTCAGTGCTGGTCCTACAGAATCACATTGTATATTGAGGTCTCCAGACCCTCAACAAATAGGAATCTATTTATTTCAGTCAGCCAGTCTAAAATACAAACAAAAATTAAAAAGTAACCTCTTTCAAATTTTAATTTTTTTTTTGATGAGGCATAGAAAATGACCTGACTGTATGAATGCCCTGAAATGTGAATACGGGATATCTATTTATCATGACATACAAACAAGTATCTCTGATATAATGTGACCTCATGAGTAAGTAACTTTTCAGCAGACTTTAAACTTGTCTGAGCATTTTTACATTTCAGAGGTTGTTCTTACGGTTGGAGCAAAACCAGGATTCAAAGTGGTCCTCATGACTGTCTGAGAAACCCTGCTGGAAACGAGCATCTCATATAATAGTCCCATAGTTATTTAAAGTTATTTAAAGGCTAGATTTAAATCCAGCACTGGTATTTTTCCTCTAGATAAACATTTGATTGAAAATGCATTTTGAAATATAAGTTGGACTGGGAAATCACATTGTTCTGAAATCCCCAACTAAATAAACGAATCAAAGAGGGTTACCGCCCTCTAGTGGCAAGCAGCAGACTAGTTCATTGTAGATTACTGAACTAGACCTCGGTGACTATCTTCCGTGTCAAGTACACATTACTGTTAATTGCAATTCCGTTTAGCATGACAAAATATTAACTGTATCGGTTTACTAATAGCTATAAATTATTAACCATGGACTTACCTATTCTAAATAATTTACATTTCTCAGAAACAATGTTCACACCTGAGGCAATACGTATTCAAATAAACGTTGTAACGTAGCTAATTTTGCAGGTGGAATAGTGGTACGGCGAGAGACAGGCCTCCGTGTGGTGACTTGGAAATAACGTTGTAAAAGTGGAAAATGTTGAATACAGTACACAAAATCCTTCCGTTGGTTGTTTTGTTGGTTTCAATGAGCAGTCAAGAAGGCTGCTGTACATAATTATGCTTTATTGCTCTGTCATTCATGTGCGATTTGAAGTTGAATATACTGTACAGAAAGATAAACCGGGATGTCAAGCTAAACACGGAAAAACCTCTTGGAAACAGCGCAGTTCAACCTTATGGACCACTTGACCCTCTCTGAAGATAGGTGAGGCAAGCCGTCACTTTATCAATCATGTGTGAGATTAAACGTGAAATGTACACAGCGTCTATATATTAGTTCCAAATGGATGAGAAATCTGCTATTAGTTTTCATCATTAGGTACAGTGGCTAGCGAGCAAGTCACTACCACTAACACTTCGCTTCCATCACCGGGGGGCAGCTAAGTGGAATGTGCAGTCAAGCTTCAGATTTTTTTGACGTGTCCAATAGGATTCTTACTCCGGAAGGCAAGTGGCTGATTTTTGTGACCTCAGTTGTGATGCGCAAGCATAACCAAAGACTAACCAAACTCCTGCCTGTACCGAGTCATATGTGAAAAGGATGATCCATGGATGGTGAGAAAAGTCATTCCTTGCCATTCATGTGAGAAAGATAGTGTATGGTTCCCAGGGGGAACCGAAAACATTCAGTGCAGGATGGTTAGAAACAGGAATAATTGTGAATGAGCAGTTGACAGGCAGTGACCTGGTCAAGTAAGCAATTTTTTCACAGACGTCCAACAGTGGGCCTCCCTTTTTCATCTGCTGTAATTAGTGAATCAATATTTGGAGTAAATTCAAATTAATATGCACTCAGGCAAAATGTACAAAAGGGAAGAGAACAATAAAGAGCATACCATATCATGGTTATCAATATTCAAAATTAGATGAAAGTATAAAGAAATTGTTTTACAAATGAAAGAAAAACAAAAGGCGATATAACAGAAGTAAAATCCTTCAAATAACTGCAAGTGAAGAAGAAACAAAACAATTGAGGATCAGCTGATGATTTTTATGACACGTTTCTTTTCATACTCAATTTGTGAAATATATTAAAGATGAAAGTTTTTTGTTGCCAGGGACAGTCAGCAGGACGTTTAGGTCTCTATGCATGCCGTCAAACCTCCACTGGTGGTAACTGGTGGACTGCATTTTGGAAGGAATCAGGTTCTTTTTTAGGAGAGTACACTTGTGTGCACACATTATGAATTGAAATAATAGGGTAAAATAATTTTTTTTTTAAAAGATGAAGGTGACCTTTTCTTGACCCTTATTGGCATCATTTATGCATTAATTAATAATACTGTGATTCTACAACAAACAACCTGCACAACAGGTCTGCTGTAGCATCATCAATAATACTTGTTGCCAGCTTCTGAAATGCTCACCTTGTCACATGACTTTTATGAAAAGTGTGATTTTTGTGCAAATGGAATCGCTCCAATCTTAACAAGGGGCAGGAACTCGCAAATAGCTCATAAACACCTCGAATTAATGTGCTCGTAATCCAGTGTACAATCTCGACTTGCATGTGGCGAATGTCAAAACTAAAACCCTGAGAGGCATCGATTGGGGCTAAATCTGCACGCTGTTTTCTGTTTTCTGCAAAGTTGTGCTATTCTACAGTGTGACACTGTCACCAGATTTTCTTAGGAAACTTTAAAGGCTCATCCCAGTCAAACCTGCTTCCTGATTTCACTTCAGTGAACGCAGAGGAAGAGTCGTGATGGAGTTCTCAGTAACGTACATAAGGGCATTTGGGAAACTACTTCAGGAGGAAGTCACAAAATTAACTTTCCTACTCAGAATACTCACGCTTTTGCGAAAATATCAATTTTCAGACTTGGCTCATTGCGCAACACCATTAAGTTCAGGAGGTGGAGCATATCTGGAAAACATCCGGATGAGTCAAGTTGGCCTTTAATGGCAGTCATGTAATTGACTGTAATCTTCCAGCATTCTCTATCACTCATTTGAGAGTCATAACCGCAAGTTCCACTTGAAGCACAGCTGCTGCACATTTGAGAAAATCTCTAAACTGTTGGAAATATCCAGCTAAATTTATGCTTTGTCACAATATCTATTTTTCCTTGTTAATATATTTTATCTCAAAACTTTTGAATAAATTTGGTATCCCTGGATCAGGGCATTTTCTAAGCAAATGATAATGTAATTTAGGTTTTTCATTTAGCCTTTTTAAAGTTTTTGTGAAGAGGCAGTGGAAAAAGTTGGCAAAAGGCATAGGGCACTATGCCGTCGGGCCTCTCTGGTTTGACTTGTTCACTGGCCCTCTCTCAACCCTCTGGCCTCATACACTTGCTTTTCTTTTTTGCTGCCAGCAGAGGGGGCTGTGGAGCTCTCAAGTGCAGCTGCCGAGTGGAAGATGGAGGGAAAATTCCGCTGCCGCAGAGTGGCTCCTCTTCATGGTCCACTGTCTCTGCCTCAAGGGTGTGCTTGAAATTCATTATAGAGAGTGAGATTAGAGTCCACTGATGAACACCCGGGTCCGCAGGACAGCCTCTGCCACCGAGGGGTGCCGTTGAGCTGGGGGGAGGACAGCGACAGGGGCAAGGCCTACTTCAGGTTCTGAAGCTGCAAGGGGACCCTTCAGGAGATACTGACTGTTCTCTGCATCATGGAGCTCCGAGAATGAGCTCAGCCAGTTCGTATATTACATTCCGTCAACATTGCACTGACAATGTAGCAATGTAGGGCGTGAGCAGTCTTTGGGAGCGCATAACATTGTTTAAAATCCTGTCACAGCATAACGGGGATGCTGTGAGATTAAGTGGTACTGCAGAGGTACTTTAAGGGCGAATATGTAAGGTGTCAGCTTTTACAATTCTGTCTTTACTTTCTTTACCCTCCTCAGCATATTCTTGAGGGTCTTGTTTAATTTGATTGGCGCCTTTCTCCAATTTACGTAACGGCATTTGCGTCACAGTTTTAAGGCTGTTGCGTCCCCTGTCCACTCTTGCGTGGTGTAGGCGTAAGCGGGGTGGTAGCGCGTCCGCTCGCCTAGCCTGCGACAGCGAAACGTCAATGTTTTACTTGCGGCCGTAAAGAAGCCCCCCGTTGACGCACTGAGCCCGTAGTGCGAGTGTGCTGCATTTTTAACCCTTTCGCGCCCCCTTCTCCCTCCCCTCTCTCTGGATTTACTCTGCATTACCGCTGGTATCTTTCAAATTAAACCCTTCACTATTCATCAGCCCTGAGTAAGAATGTTCCTATCAAGAGGCACTTTAATGTGAATTATTCACATCTGTCTGTTCCACTAAATTAAATGCACACTTGTATACGGGTATTTCGTTTCTGTCATTCTGTGAGGATTTCAATCAGTGTTGAAACTTAGTGTTGAAAAGTCATTTTTCTTTCTCGTTTTGTAAATATCACAGGAAACTGAAATATGGCTTGTACAGTATTTTTAACAAAAGTACTCTCGCCTGTGACAGAAAATGTGGACGTTGTTAATTTGCCTCGATCATTAATGATCAATGCAAACTGAATTCTCCAATCAGCATAATTGTAAAGGCAGGAGAGGGGCTGGTCGTGGAGGAACATGGCTCATTTGTGTTCGGTGTGAAGGCGTGTTTGTGTGTAATTAAAAGAGGAGCGAGGCGCGATGGCACCGCCCCACCCCGCTCTGAGGAGGCACGGGGTTTGAGTGGCAGGTTAATTAGCGGTTCAGGGCTTGGATGCTGCCACTGGACTCCGGCCCTCAGGCAGGGGCCCAGGGAGAGACGAATTGATCCAGGCAGCCGGCAGTGTGTGGAACTCAGTCACCGGAGCAGAGCGGCAGCGCAATTGATTCATTCAAAAGGGAGGAAAGTGATCTGATTGGTTGAGCTGAGATTCTGTGAGCTCTCTGCTCTGTGGAAAACAACACTGCAGACTTCTCTCTCTCTCTCTCTCTCTCTGTCTCTCTCTCTCTCAGCGGCCTCCCTCTCACGTTTTGGGGGACCACTTTCTACTCCCTGAGGAAAATGTGTTCCAAATCTCACAGGGTACAGAGGGACAGAGGGGTATGGTGTAGCCTACATTGGTAATGACCTCACTTATGTAACATATTACAATATTTTAACCGCATATTATTGTAAAATTTCAAATGAGAATAAATAGCAATAATCAAAACCAAAGTTTATGATGCCAAACCAAATGAAATGGTAGGAGCCTAAGGTTTCCAACAGCCATAAATGCAGTTTTTATTTTACTTTCATTCATGTTAACCCATTATTTTGCAGAGAGAAAAAGCTTTCAATTGGTTAAATCAAGTCAATGCTTGATAGCTCATTGTAGCTCTACCCATTACAAGAGTAATGAAAACTAATTCTCTATGACTCGAACAAACATGACATGTATAATTTAAATTCTGCGGGGTCCAGGTTTTGAATCTTAGTAGGATCATGTTTTTAATTTGGTATGTGGATCATTTCAGACGTCCTTTCGGCATGTTTAATTATTACACGTTATTGGATTAGATCATTGTTCAGCATGTACATACAGCACACCATGTTTCAGTCAGGGAGACTTGGTTTGGCCATACCTGACTCTTAACCTATAAATTGGATCATGTCTGTAATAACATACAATGTGTGAAATGTTGTAATCCTACAGTGAAATTATAATAACATGGATTTTTAAATATAGTAGAATGTATTTAAAAAATGGTAATGATGATTGTGACGACTAATAATAATAATAATAATAATAATAATATTATTATTATCAATAACAATAGTAAGGTTAATCGTAATCAAAATCATGATTTTAAAATGTAATAATAAAAGATGAAAAGAAAAATGTTATCCTAACAAGAAAAACACAAAAAAAACCTCACACATTAATTATTACTGGCATTATTATTATTATTATTTTCTTACTATTTTTCTTGAGATGAAGTTATTTTTGTGTCCATCTTTTATTTTGCGATTTAGCGTAAATGTCCCCAAGGGCAGGGTAAGTGGGGCTGGGAGGCAGAGCTGACAGGGCTTGATTTAATACACCCAGACTTTATTAGGCAGCGGAGTGTTATTCTCCCAGCCTCCGGACTGCGCGGGGCTGATAACGGCGCATCGTGTCCCGGGTGTCGGTACAGTATGTGACGGCCCACGCCGTACCCATCCGTCACCCCGCCAACGCTGATAGGTTAACCCTCTCAGCCGGAGCGCCGTGGCAGGCCTTATCTCCACCGCCACGTGACTGCCGCTTAGGGTCGCCGGGCCTGTGCAGATGTATCAGTATGAAATGCTCGCCATCCCATAATATGCAGCCTTGCCGATACAGAAGGCCTGTTGGGCTAGACCCCATAGACCTGTCCCGTTTAGGAAACTGCACCACCATTCCTGGCCTGTAGGTAGCGCTGGACTTAATCTGCTTGATCGGTATTCCGTCCCATGTTTGTGGCCAGATTTTAAGGCTGGTAAAGTTACAGGACAGGACTGATCTGAGCACATCTATCATGCCGTGGACATCGTCAGACGAGGCGCTCCATCAAATTTCCACAGTGATGTACGACCGTCTGTGATGGACAACAGACTGTGAGCTAAGATAATACTTTTATTGGTCCCTCTATCTTGTATCTTTTGTATAGCTCTGCTTTTACATCCAATATGCGTGCTGGTTAGGGGGTTAGTGTTGAAGTCTGATTTGTGATACCCAGATCGTTCTGGCCAGTCAAGTTGTATTCATTAGGGGGCTACATTTAAAAAACAGCACTTTACAGAGCTTATTCAGCCACTGAGTCAACCACTGGCAAATTCTCTAACTAGTCATTTCATCAAGTATCCTGATCTGTAGGTTTAGCTGCCTTTATTTTGCTGCCTTCATTGTGTCCAGCCCACCTATTTGGCATGTCTGTCACCCTGTCCTCGTGATTATGCGATGTCTCCCAATATCCCACAATGCACCACTGCCCACACCTCCATCCCCCGCCCCCAACCCCCGACCTCTAGCCGCCTTTATTTTCACTCTGTAATGGAACAGGGCATCGGTAGGGATGCTCAAATAATTTAAAGGCAGCCTGTTAAAAGTTCATGGCCCAGGCCTCCCCAGCATATCTGACATAACCTGGCTTCCAAAGTCCGCCTGCAGCCAGCGTGTGGTTTATAGCTCTCAGCAGAGTCCCTGTGGTTTGCAGCACCATTCATCAGGACCGAACTCGTTTGCCGTTCGCGCTTTCCCTCGTGCTGATATATTTACGCTCCGTTTTCATATCGTGGGACAGACGCATTTTAGCTCTTGGTGATTGTTGTGTAACTTTACAGCGCATAAGCAAACAAATATAATAGGAATGAGAGAAGCTTTAATTTAACAGCCCACTGGCTCGCTGTCAGGGCTGATGTAGGCCTGTGGTCCAATGTCTATTGCCTTCAGTTCCTCATAGCCGCTCATTCTGAAATGCCCGGCAGTTGACATTGTCACCAGCATCTCTGCATTGAAGCAGACGTTGTTTATTGCTGAGCATCTCCGTTTCCTTGTTACTCCCGCATTAACACACACTGGTTTCTGTTAACGTAATGATTGTAATTAACATTGGTTGCTATTGATTAAAAAAGAAAAAGAATGGCTCTCTAAACCCCCTTGTTTTCTTGCAAGTGGTACAAAACAAGACTTATGAGTCTGACTTGTTTTGACACTGAGGGATTAGCTGGCTTTTGTGAAATATTTTGATTAATCCCACTGGTTTTGAAGCGCAGTCCTATTAGTGCACTGCTGTTAATGCTGGTATTAAGCAGGCTTTGCTGATTGGATAAATGGCTGCTTAACAAGGCATGCTGGAGCATGCTTCAGATCGAAAGAAGTCTCCTGGATCACACGGGAAGGTGTTCCTTTCCCCTTCTAAAATAACTGGCAGTAATCAAGATCGAAGGGAGGACACTGGCAGGGAGTTCCAATTCCATCTCACCTCAGCTAAAAATGGCACAAACCCCCTATGTATTTTTGGGACACGGAAACGGCCCACTGGACTTACAGGGGGAAAAAGGGGAGAGCGAGGCATGCCAAAATTCATTTTCACTCCGTTGCACTCTCCTGTCCCCACGGTTGTCTCCAGCATTGTCCTCTAAATTGCACTTGTAACGAGATTACCGTGTTTCCTTTAGAGCCGGCCAGAGAGTGATTGTGGCATTCTGGGAGAATGAGATAGCGGTAAGAGCTGGTGATAAGGATCACGCAGTATAAATAAATTTTAGGGGTGTGAGTAATTATTCTGTCCTCTGTAACATTAGCTGTCATGATAATAGAATATTCAGAGAGATTGATACAGGGGGAGCAGACAGAGAGAAAGGATCATTAAAACTTGGGGGTGCTCATTTTTTGCAGGTCTCTCCCCCCGACCACCCTCACCCCCCTCACTCCCCTCCCCTGGTTTTAGACCGTCTGTGCTGATGGAGGGGTGTGTGAAAGGACCACGTGCGGGAGGTAAAATAACATCCCCTACAAATGGCCTTGTTACCCCAAACAACCACCCACCCCTTTGTGGATGAGTACATTGTTATGTTTGTAATGTTTTTTTTTTTTCAGTTGCCCCTCAGCAATTAATACAATTCAGCTGGGAGAGAGCTAGAGATGGAGGCAGAGGGAGAGAGAGTAAGTGGGCTTAATGTGTTTAATTTTGCTGCTTCGCGTGTTTAATGTGAGCAGTGCTAATATTTTGTTTGTGCATAGCAATAGAAATGCGTGCTTGTAGGTGGCCTTTATTGTCAAACCATTGGCTCCTTCGGTGATTTTAAAATTGTAATTCTTAAGGACAGAGAATTTGGAAGGCAGCATGTTTCATCTCGCCAGGAAATATTGTGCTTTCACCACAGAGGGGAAAAGGGGCAGTGTGAGGATTTCAGCTGGTTGAGAGATTTGGTTTTGCACCAACCAAACAAAGGCTCAACTACTAACCCCCTTGCATATTTTGCCTGTGTCTTATATCATCAATAAAAAATCACATATGTTTGTGATCACTGATTTATATGGAGTGAAGGTTTTGATTCAGTTCCAGCAGAGTTCTGGAAAGTAGCCTTCCAACAATACATTTAGTATTCTGTAATAATTTATAAAACCTGGTTTATAATGTAGGTAAATATGGTCATTTTTCTGTGTTAGATTATGACACTGGTTCCAGGTGGTACCATATCTCACTGCATTTGATATGTGCGATAAATTCTTATGCTATTCTCGTTTCTTAGACACACTGTAGAGGGTTTGGACTAGAGAAGACTAGGTGGGATAAAGTATAGAGAGGTGTGTATTTGTAAATAAAAATGTTAGACTGTGGTCTTATGCTCTTCATTATGTTTAAGCCAAATCTCCTGAAGCTAAGGCTTTGAATAACCATTATTTCTCATCATTCATGTCACTGCATTTGTGTGCTGAGAAAAACTCCAGGTCACTACTTTTGAGCCCACTAAATTAGCAAGTATTTCATACATTTTGTAATATCTCCAAAAATAATTGTGTATTGATTGGATACAAATGAATGAAATGGCAAAGATTAGTTAGCATGTGCCCACTGTGCAAACAGAATGCTGAAAATCTTTACACTTTATCACAGACACTGTCCATAACTCTTAGTAATAACCTGACTACCATTTGTTTATACTACATTGTTTAAAACTTCTGTATAATACTATGTCTTGCTAGAAACAAATACTGCCCTGTCTGTTTTACTGAGATATATCCCCATACTGTATGGACAGAATTTACAATGAACTGGTGTTCAGCATCACTATGCCAGACCCTCTGTGCTGGAGATCTGCTGCATTACTTCACATAGAGGGAGGCATATAAATGTGCTGCATCCTTTCTGACGCTGAAATATCATGCAGGAAGGTTTTGGTGTGCCATTATTATAGTACAGCCAGTGGATCAGTGGATGAACTAGCTGTTGGTGTGAACTGTAGCTGCTTCGGTTTACGTATGTGGGGCTAAAGAGCTACGAAGCCTGCACATTTACACAGTTTGCCCTGTGCACGTCTCAGGAGCTACGCTCATGGTTTTTTTTTTTAATGTCCTAATTTAAGTGCGGTCCTTTCTGGTGTCCATATTGATGTTTGTCATTGGTTAGTTTTGTTCATAAAAATAGATTACAAAATATGCAAGACTTGAGAGTAAGATGGTGGCATGGGTCTTTACTCTCTCCCTCTCAGACTGCCATTGAACTGTGCTTAGCTCTTTATGACAGCCTCTCCTTCACAAAGAAAATCACTTTGGTGACCCAGTTTTGCAGACTCTCTCTGAGCAGTATTTTCTCGTTAATGGATCTTCTTTCTAAACAAACGCCTCCTTTTTTTTCTCCCAGATTTTGCAAAAGGGGACCACACAGCCAAAGCAGGCAGGCTCCATGAGGAGTTGTAGGTAAGTGGTGGTAAAATGGGAAAGTACCTGCAGCTTAGTCCTGCCCACCTCAGGTGTCTCAGGTGTCACTTTGGGCAGGTATGCTCCACCTCCACATTGACAGTGGTGAGTATTTAATTCAGGCCTTTTGGGAGTACTATTGCACTGAAACCTGGCATTTTTATCTACTAGCTTTAGCTGGATATGCCACCCAAGATCCCCGTAAGAAAGGTGAACCTAACGAACTGAATGAGTGAACTACATAAAATGTATTTTCAGCTGAGAAACTGACAAAGCTGCTCATTAATTGTGCCGTGTAATTTTCATGCTCCAGCGATCACATGATACAAACTTGCAGTACATCAGCTCTATTATCACTGCTCATTCACCAGATTAAAGCCAGCAATAAAACACCTCGGAGGTAGGAAAATTTGACAACATGCTCCAAAAGGCAGCTGGATACCAGTTAGGTGTGAGTAGACCCTTTTAAGCCTGAAGGGACACCAGCCCCAACATGGTGAAAAACCCTCCTGTAAGTGCCTCTTTTATTTGTTCATATTTTACTGACATATTTATACAGAATGGCTTGCAATACTTGAAGTGTTTTGGTCCTTATTTATGGCCATCACTGGGTGTGTGCCCTCATGACAAGGCTTGAAAATGGCAGAGCTACTAACCACTCCCTGAAAAGAACCAGACATTGTTTGATTCTTTCGGATTTTTCAGTAAGTAGGTATCTGACACCTTGTAGTGGATCATCAGAAACAACATCTCACATGGAGTTGAGTCAAACCAGTTTCACCAGACCAACAGACGCATTATATTTGGTGATTTTTGTAGGTTCTAAGTAAAACTAAAATAGAAACACAGATGGTTTATTGTTTGATCATAGCGTCAGTACTTTTAGAATTGGTGACAGGAGACGTCGTTCTCCATTCAGAAGTTGCCAGGTGGACAGAAGGTTGACTGCGAATTCACAAGACTGCGGAGTCATTCCTAATTCACGGGTATCCCCTTCATCTGTCCCGCTGAGCCTCTCCATCCTCGGGCTCACGCAGGGCAGGCGACAGGAACCGCTTCATGCTTTTCGGGGAAATTGAAAATCCTGAGTGATCATGCTTGTGAAAATGAAGGATAGGGAGTGTAATCTTTAATGACTTTAAGGCCACGAACATTAATAAAATTGAAATCCTTGTCAGTTCTGATCTCTGTGTAGATGTGAGATAGTTTCAAAAGCCTAGAGGCTAAAAATCAGCATTTTCTGTTCTGGGAATACTGGTACTATTTAACTGATTGTGGTTTTCGCACAAGTGATGAATTTGATATTTAATTAGTTATGTTTGGATGTGACCGTAATGACTCTGTGTGGTTGTCCAGTTGAGGAATACTGCTTCTGAAACAGGAGGCCCTTGATGTATTCACAATGTTTTAAAAAATTGTGCCCCCATCCCTGCGAGTTCAATCTGATGACAGTGAATTGTACTATTCCACTATTCTCATAGCTGGGTCTACTCTGTACTGTCTATGACAAGGTCAGTTGTACACTTGAATGATAATAGTAGACATTCTGCTCTGCAATTATTATTGTATCCATTCATCAAATATGCTTAAAGAATACATTTATATATAAAAGTATTGCCAAATAATTGATTGACTGTGTTTTTGAATTTGTTTTTTTTTTTAAACAAAAGACACCCTCCAGCCAATTTCACTTCCTGGTCTTAAAAAAAAACTCAAAAAATATAAATGGATAGTAGTGATGTCGTAGTTCATGGGACTAGTTGGAAAGGTTATGCATTTTTTTTAATGAACAGGACAGCAGTATCACAGTTGTAAAACATGCCATACATTACAGCATATGAGAAATATTGATTTTGAAAAATACTGTATTTGGTATATCAGGTGAAAAATTGGCAAAATCAGTCAAACAGGCCTGTAGGAGTTCTTAGCTGTTAAAATACACAGCACAACCACAAGAGCTTTTGGTGTTTCTGTTGATTAATCTTTTTTGAGCTCTGCTTCTGCTTTTGTTACTCTGCTTCAGAGTAACTGGCCACAAGTCACACAACCATACTGTATTTTTTCAGTTAACCTCAATAAGGCTTCAGTCCCTATCTCCAGCATCATGTTTTTTCTCATGTCATGAACTGCACACTCCAGATACGAAGATGGACATAAACATCCGTGATGAATCTCCTTTGGCACTTGGGACTTTGCACTTTTTGTACTGTTCTTATGCAAATTGCCTTGTAAGTCGCTCTGGATAAGAGTGTCTAACAAATGCCCCTAATGTAAAGTAATATAATCTCTCTCTTTTGTGGCAAAAATATGGCTCTAATCACAAAATTGGCTGGAAAGGGGGCGAGAGGTTCTCCTGTAGGAAGAAGCGCTCCTAATTCTAATGTCATGTGAGAGGAATTTAGAAAGTGGGTCATTCAGATCTAAACCATCCATCCTGGATGACCTGAAACTCACACATTAATTTAAAATTAGAAACACCTACCAAACAATAGTTTCCATGTTTTATCAGCCATTTCTCAGAATCTCAGTTGCAAAACATACTAATCTTATGTAAGCTACCAGAATTTAGGCTGATACGTGGTGGTTTGAATGGATATCAAAAAAATGATGAAATCACTGCATTTACATTACTTACATTTGCAGTAATTCAGTCAGCTGCAAAACAAGCTAATCTTATATAAGCTACCAGGATTTAGGCTGATATGTGATGATTTTAATGGATATCAAAAAATGATGCTATCACTCCACTTACATTACTTACATTTGCAGTAATTAATCTTGGTAGGTAGTGTGCAGTGGCATATGATAAAATGTGGCGGTAGAGGAATTACTTGAATTACATTGCCTCAAAAAAAATGGCCTAGTAGTGATGGATGGTTAGTGGTTTGAATCCAAACTTATTAATGCCGATTTGTGCAATAATGACCTGTCCGCCTCTATTGAAAGGAAGTGATGTAAAGACACAGAGACTGACCACAAAACCCTTCACTGACTGATGAGAAGAAGTAGTTCCCCATCGGTGGTTCTGTGGCTTGATTCATGAACTCCATGTCTGTTCAGGTGGAACACAGTGCCACGGCAACAGCTGGAATACCCATAATTCCTGTGTTTTAGTAACTGATGGGGTCTGTCGGTGACTTTTTAAAAATGGCTTCCGTTTCCTTGACATTGATCTTTGAAGAGAGGAGAGCAGCCTTTTGGAATGAAAACGTTAAGGCTTTCCACTCCCGCCCGAAGGATAGACTCAACTTTAGGTAGACCGTAGAAGCAATATTAAGTTATTGGTGTGTCTGATGGAAAATGTAATAAAAGTCTGGGAGCTTCGGGAGGAAGTGAATGCGCCGTCTACGGGGGACCAGACGGCTTTCCATTATAAAGGTTCATCAATTGCCATTTTCTCTCCTCATTTGAGATGGCCCATTGTGACACTGACCAGTGATAAATCAGCCGTGGCAATTTCAGAGAGCCAAGCCCTTGTCTGGGTCTGGCGTTCTGAAGAAAGACTGCTCTGAGCTCCAATCCTGTCACCTCATAATTTTAAAAAATTGATCCGTTCTTTGAGCAGAAGAATATAATAAACAAACAGTCTGTTCAGATAAGAAGGTGTGGTTAACTTCTTCATATGTCAGCTCTGGTCTGCAAGAGAGGAATTGACAAGGGGGCTGTAAAAACAGGTGGTCAAGCAATCAATCACATTTGACTTTTTTGGTTCACCGTTTTCATAGACAGAGCACTGATGCCAGGAAAAGCCATGCTGTTTGTCCATCGGTCCCTTGGTGGACATGTTCTGATGAACTTTCAGGGAAAAAGTGTGCTTGAAGAGCTTGGAAAAGCGCAGTGCCAGGGGTCGAGTCTTGGGGGATCATGCTTGCAAAATGGCCATGGGCTGACTGCTGGAGTGTGAAGCAGACAGATTGCGGGGAACAAGACAAGTCAGATCTGAATGGAGCATTCACAGTACCAATGAGCCCAATGTATTAATCACACTGATCCTAGCGGGACCCAAGGTTGATGATGTCAAAAAAGAAGTCTTCGGTTCAGAAAGTTGAGCATTGTGTATAAAGCTCTAAGTTCTGCACGTATACGTCCCTAAAACTTAATTTCACTGGAAACAATTCCCCATGAAATTGGCTCAGTTGCTGGACTTGCTAAGCCACAGAAGCTCACTAAACCTCATATACACATACGGGGCAGTGCCATAAGCTGTATTGACTGTGAGAAAGTGTGAATACAGAGGCTAAGGTACAAGGCAAGAGTCACTGGCACTGCATAACTTAAATGACAGACCGGTTACCGGTTCTTCCGAATTCCTCTTTCTGGCCGCCTTGTGTGGGCCTGGAGCTGGACTGATGACAGATTCCCTCTTGAGCTTCATTATCTCCTGATCCAAGTCCTACCTGCCTGAGAGGAAGGCTGCAGTAATCACTCATTCTGTCCCTGTCTGTCTGTTGCTCACTCACCTCTACTCACTGGGCCCTGCCTGGCCCCATCAGTGACCACAGGCCAAGCTGCCAGTCAAGTATGGGGACTGGCCACCCCCTCCCCCTTTTTACACTCAAAATAGAAGCCCAATATAAATAACTACAACTGCACTACACTGCATTAAAACACCTTTGTTGTTCATAAATGTTTGTAAATATTTGATTACAAAGGAGGTCAGACATACCAGTTGCAAATGTAAATCCATACCAGGATGAATACTGTTATTATGTTTTATCTATGGCACATACATATCTCAACAGTATGCATTTTAAATATGTTTTTCAGCCTCCCCTTTAATAACACACTAACTAACATAGACGTTAATATTTGACTGTCCACCAACAATGCACTTTAAAATGTCTGTTATGTGTCTCACCCAAAACTTTTTTCAGTGGAGATCTTCATGAAGTTTTCTTTTAGCTGGGGACTAGGCTTAATCCATGTCCAGTAAAGCAGCCCATAAGTTCTTTTTAATATCAAATTTATTTAATAGTGCATACAAATTTGGCTTCTTTTACTGATAACTTTAGGACTGTAATTGTTGCATAGGTTTATTAAGTTATGCATGTTTTCTCTAGAGCAGTAAGTTACCTGATAGGAGTACAGCCCTAAGATTACTCCTGCAAGCAAAGTACTGTGTATCATATTTGGCAGCTTGTACTTGGTAATGGTATGCCTCAGATGTCAGAAATTCATTGTGCTTTGAACAATTCCCTTATTAATGTGCTCCTTGTCTTTTGCTGAGAGTTTCTTCAGCGTCAGCATTCAGTGATGACTGGGTGGGAACTGTGGTCCTTAAGGACTGCAGAGTCTGCTGGGTTCTGTTCTGCTTCAATTCTCTGCGTAAATATTTTGACAGGAAGTCCATTCACCTGGTGTTCAAGGTATCGGTACATTTATGATTCAAATGTAGCAGTGAATCATTTGGGACTCCAGCCTTCCTTGAAACAGACATTGAGGTAATGATTACAAACCAAACAAATCTACAGCAGAGAAATGTTTAGACTTATTCGCAATATAAACTTGATGCCATTTTCACAATTCTATTCAGCTGAACATATTTTAATGTCTCCCAGTATTGGCCTTGGTTTGTGATACAGAACAGACGTCTTCATGAAATTTTTTCCACAAGGTGACCTATTGTGTTTTTCAAAGCCACAAGTAAAATTACATTACCGTAATACAGTCTTTTGCATTAAAACCACCTTATAACCATTGAGGTGATATTTTTTTCAGCCAAATCAAATGATACAGCTGTCTTTCATGGCTTCATAGTGGCACCACACGCCCTGCAGTAGCAAAAACGTTTTCTGAGATGCGTCATATCAAACCTGTGCTCACGGCTCTGTTCTGCATCTTTTTAAAAAATGGGGATCCTCATTTGCACTCTCTGGAAACGGGCTTTTTTTCCCCGAAAATGCAGCAGTGGAGTGGTGTGTGCCTGAGCTGTCTTTGGGCCTGGGGGTGTGTTCTCACTGTGGGAAATTAATGTAATAAAAGAGATTAACATAAGCATCTGCTAACATGGTGGGGGAGTATAAACCCACCGCTGTGTGGGCTTTCACAGGGCACTGGCCCCCTGCGCGCCCGCACGTGGGGCTGTACGCTCGAGTACCCCGATCGACTCCGCTGACCGGCTTCAGGAGACGCGATTGGCTGGTGAATCCAGTCAGCTGCATATATTTTATTGCTGGGGGAAACGGCTGTATCCATTTCCACTGCACTGAACTGTCATCCATTGTTCTGTGTTGCAGAACCAGAGAAGGACTGAAGCTTTTCAGAATTAATTTATTTTGCAATATCTTGGACTCTTGGTCTGTGGCTACTACCACATTACCATGTGCACACAAACAAATGCACACATACGCACACACACACACACACATACATGTACAGACACAAACATCATAAACATGCGCACACACACAGACAAACTCATATATACAAAACACACACACAGAGACACACTTACAAAACAGTACAATCCCAAAGACAAAGTCCTTCCATTTCTGTTCTCTCTAAGTGGTTTTTCAGGAAATTGTCTCGCAGTCGAGCCAGGTGCGGTAGCACTATGTAGCTGCTCCTGGCTATCTTACCTCTAGCCTTAATGAAAAGACAACAAAGCGAATTGAACAGAATTGCTCTTGAGCTCCTCATAAAAAACACATCCCTGCTCCATTAGGAAGTGTTTTATTTTTCCCTTCCAAGTCCGGGTGTAATGTTCTCATCCGGCTCTCTGCCTGAAATACCCCTGCAGGAACTGGGCTAGGCCCCTGTCGTTACTCAGGCTCCGGCACCGCTTGTGAAATGGACTCTGTGAGGCAGGACACACCAGTCCCGGTTCCCCCTGAGACAGGTTAATGATGTTCTGCAGTAATTAGGGAAGCGTACAGTAAGCGCTTGAGCGGGCAAGGAAAGCTGTTGCCAGGTGCTTTATGGAGCCGGCGTGTCGGTTGTGGTGTACCTTAATTCTCAAGCGTTTTGATGAAAAGGCGCAAAAACCCAGCCCATACAATCTGGTGCAGATTGCAGGAGCCTAGTTTCCTGGGGGGCAGGCAGTCCACCATTATCGATCCTCACTCTTATCTTGTACGCAGGTAGATGGGAGTTTCTGATACATAGTTGTGAATTACAGATGGCCAGGTATGCATGCATTTAGATAAATTTTAGCTCATTAGTCACCAGAGCGCTATCAATTTACAAGGTCAGTGGACAAGGTCACAGATTTGTTTGCATTTGCAGGCCATTGCTTGGCCGACCGATTATGTATGGATATATGGAAATTAATTTGTCAGCCACAACTTAACTTTTCCACAGCATCTTACATTCAGCTCTCAATTAGTGTTCAGTTCTTGGGATTTTATGAAACTTGACACAACTGTACTACTGAAGCTGAAAAAGTTTAATGTCGGTGATATTGGAGCTGCTGATCCTTTTATTTTTTTAACTGCACATCAAAATTGCTTTACAATTTCATGTGCATTTATGATGTTGTGAATTTTCAAATTCACTTAACTAATTCTCCAATGCTTGCCAGATGCATTTGCTCCTCATACAACGTTTAACAACAGCAATGGTAAATTTCTTCTGTGTTAAGTTTACATTTTGAACCGCATTTTCTGCATTTTGCAGTGCAGTGTTTTTTTCTATACCTGTACCTGAAGAAAACACCTGCCAGAGACTGGCCCATGTCTTTGCTCCAGACTGATGGGGTATTGTGACTGCATACCTGGGTTAAATGCATTGATCTTGTGTCTCTCTTCAGTTGTATTGCTTATTGTTAGCCTTAATTTTATTCCCCTTAGGTTCTACTGCACAGACTGCTTGGATCAGTATTAACGTTTTCTTTTACAGCTGAAGCTAGTTATTTATTTCTTAATTGAATTCTCATGTCTGTTGACTGTCTCCTAAAGCACTGGAGAGGTAAAAAAAAACAAGTAATTATGGAGAAAAAATATAGGCATTTCTTCAAAATGAAATACAGAAACACAAAAATTAATGTTTACTGCCCATATCATTGATTTAATGTTAATTTACTTATCAGTGAAGGTATTTGGTTAAAACTCAACAGCCAAGTATAATTCAGTATAATAGGGTATGCAATCATATTTCTACAGTAAAGTATTTTATGAGCTGCCGGACACCTAGTCGTTGTACAAGCAACTTTAGAGGGGATTTAGTATGAACATCAAGCTAGAATTATTGTCATTATCTGATATTAGCTGACAATTATCGTTTAATGACTGGGAAATGTCTACCTGGAACTTCGACATTTATTGCATGTGAGTCTACAACAACAGTCAGTGTTATTAAAAAAAACATTTTGGAATCCGATGGACACACACAGAGCCTCATGAAGTCAGTATTTTTCCTTTAGTCCTTTTTTTTAAATACAGGGGAAAAAATATATCACGGTTCTATCCAAGGTCCCTTTTCAAATGCAGATTAAAAGAGCTGGGCATTGTGACATTGTCCTGCATGTCCACAGCCATTCTGTCAGCCAGTCTTTGACTAATTCCCTCACTATGTTCAAATCATCACCCCTGACATTCAAGTTCCCCGCGCCTGTCATAGATTTTCTTGTGCCTGTAATTATTTCCCCAGTGTGTTTTTTCACATTAACCTCCTCAGCCAACGATCAATGAAGCTCAACAGTGTGAAGGCCAGAGTACCCTAGCTACAAAGAAAACACCTGAATATTCATCTCCAGCAAGTGAAGGCCAGCCAGTCTGTTCACCTCAGTGCATGATAAACCATTTGGTGAAGAAAAAGCTTTTGTAAACATGTTTGTGTTCATGCCAGTTACAGAAGCTCCTTCCCAATGTTCAAAAATGTTCAATTTAACTTTTCCATTTGTGTATGATTTTCACTTTTCCCTGCTAAAATTGATGTAGCAATGTTAAGAGAACATCCAATCATACAGTCAAGGTCTTTTTTAAACTGTCGTGGTTAAGATTTGAAAATAGTTTTTTAAAAATATTTTTTCTATATAGTATGAACTGTAAAATTCTTATTCAGTCTTTATTCCAGTGCGGAATAAAAATAATCCATAATTCAGATGACAGAAGGATGTGTCCTCCACCTCTCATGATAGCCATTTATCTGATTCTATTATACAAAAAAGTATGCTTACCGTTTTTCTTTTTTTCCTAATTACTAAGAACATTTTTTCTGCTGCTTTTAATCTACTGAACACTTGAAGGGTTCCATGACCAGAGTAAACGGTGCAAAGTGTGATAGGGAACACATGGTTGGCAACTTCTCATTAAGTTGCCTTGGCTGACTCTGAAGAGGAAGATGGAGACCGCTGGATCACATTACCTGCAAGTGGCAGAGCTGTTTAAAGCGAGCTGAGGACAAGATGCACAGAGGCAATGCACGGTAACTTTCCACTGCAGATTAATATTCAGCTCACAGGCCTCTGCGCCGTATAGCTGCTTTTTATCGGTAATTAATTGTGAATGTGCTAATGCAGGCAGGGAGAGAAAAAAAAATAGTAAAAAATGTGACTGGTGGCGGTCGTATCGTGGAGGCCAGGCTACCAGGAGCATCATGGGAAACGGTGTCAGGTGTAATTCTCCCTCCAGATGGCTCCCCTACAGGTGAGGCAGCAGCCTGTGAAATTACATCCTAAATTACACCCGCAGATGAGCGCTGTGCACTCACTGCTCAGAGGCCACTCCTTTGATGCCTGGTTCAGCACCATGGACAGAGACACACTGTCTCTCACCTGATTGGGTGCAGGAGGGCTCATAGACAAAATGGCCGGTGCGTGGAGGGGCAGAGGGGTGAAGAGGTTGGAGCTGTGGGGGGGGAAGTAAAGTTCAGACGAAGGACAGTGATGGTTGGGTGTTGGAATGGGGCTGCACATTGGAGTGCCTTTTGTTTTTCAGCTAGGGGGTTTGTTTGTCTCCATTTGAATCAGGGACCAGACTCAGCCAGGCAGTGCTGAGGTTTAACTAGAGCAAAGTTTTCCATCTGATTCTTAGTAATGAACACAGACTGTCCACAACTGTTTCCTCCGCCCAATTTATACGGCTGCTGGTGATTTAAGAGACTATGTTCTGATAATAAGACTGTGGCAGCTGGTGGCTAATGCAAACAATTTTTTTCCCGAAAATGCATTAGTTCATATCCTTACAAAGGGTTTTACCTTACAAAGTCTTACCTCGCAAATTCAACTAAAATCCAAAGGAAAGTGAAAGCATGGTACACTTTCAATGTTTTTTTTAACACTGGAGCAACACTGCAGTGACACTCTGTAACAAAGTGTTGGTGTACACTATGTTCTCTCTGATGTATTTTATAGGATCTTTGCACTGAATTTGACTTAGCACTGGGATAAAAATCTCTCCATTTTAAAGAGTGTGTGGGACTGATAAAGACTGACCTTGTCTCACTGAATTTGAGATGCGTGTTATAGGGAGGAAGGAGGGAGGCAGTATCTATGAATCCTATCATTGTGCTTCATTAAATTCGACTGTTTTCAGAGTCTGTGGTGCGTAAGGCACTGTTGGTTTATAAGAGAGAGTGTGCTATGAATAGAATGTGGACTGTGTGGATGTATGTGTGTGCCTGTGTGTGTGTGTGTGTGTGTGTATACCCAAGGAAGTAATAGAAAAAAAACAGCTAGTCAGCAATATGGGCGACCTAGGATGAAGCCAACACATGTGAACAAAAACTCAATTTCTGGCAATAATAGAATAGTACTTGGGGTAATGTGGTGTCTACTCGAGCAGATCATGGGGTCAAGCAGGGGTCGCGCCAGGCAGAGGGGATGCTGGGTAGGAGGAGGGGGTGGCGGTAGGACATTGAATCAGGAAGTCAGCGCATATTTGGGCCCCTAAATTCCCTGGAAAATTCAATGGGGCCGGTTCAATTCCACGGCTCATTTGCATTCACTGCCTTGATTTAAAGAAGTGTGTATAGCGTTGGGTTATCACTCACAGTCTGAGGCTTTGGCAGTGCTGGGTTTGTGTGCACTGAAACAATTGTGATAGATTGTGCTGTTTTAGTGTCACCCTTGATCACAAGCACGCCTGGAGCGTAGACAGCCTTGCTTTCCTCCCAGCTGTCTCGGCACCTCATGCTGTTTGCTGTGACTGCGACAGCAGATTCGCCCGTACAGGCTAATTTTAACTGAAGCTTAATAAAAAGAACATTCACTCTTTATCCACAGCTAACTCACTGTTGCCCCGAGGACCTACCAGACCATGGTCTCTGGTCAGGCCTGGGGCATGAAAGTCAGCATTTTGGCTAGATAGATCATGTAGGAGACCATTTATTTACTTGTTTATGTCAGGTTTATCAGTGGCTGTGCAGGGGATGTGTCTTGGAAGACTGTCAGTTTTACAGCTGGTCCTCTCTGCATACTCCAGAAGAGCACCCATAATGTGTCAGTCATACATATGGCCAATGATAGATTAATGCAGACATACTGTGTAAGCACACTGACCCCACTGAAGCACCTGGATAGTTGTGGACAGGGGTAGATAAAATGATAGTACACACATATTCACATATGGTTTAGTGTTTCTAATAAGGAGCTGGGCCCTCCTTTGCCTTCAGGGCAGCCTCATGTCTGAGATTGATGTTGCACTTGTATAAGCTTTTAATTGTAAAGGCTTTGTATTCCTTTACCATAGTTTTACATTGCAGGTCAATAATCGGAGCTAATGACTCCTGCAAGATGGCTGCCCATACCATAAAATATCCATATTTAACAGTTTGGAACAGAAAATGTGGGTTAATGGCTTCCTTTGTAGGAAAAATAGTGAAAGATGACTGCAAGGGTATAATGTGGTAAAAGAGCATTTTACTCTCCTCCACTGTTCAGAATCTCAGGTTTGGTGCTCATTACACCAGGTTATGCTTTGTGCTATATTGGTCTTTATAAGCAGTTTCCAGACTGCAGGCCTGCATTAAATATCAGCTTTGTGAGGCAGGCTCAGGATGAGCTGTTTGTGTAGATTCAGTCCTGAGGTCATTGAGGTCTTTCGCAACAATTCTCTTGTGTTTGTGTCATTACTGTTTTCATTGACAGTAATGAATCACACGTGTTCTCTTTTGTTAATTGTGATTCAGATACTTTGGTATGCCAGTATTTTTTTCGTTTTTTGTATTTCCATTTTCTGCCTACCACTTGTATATCTGAAAATTTGACTGAACATCTGAACAAAAAATAGATTTTTAATGCAGGTTCATACACACAATCTTGTTTTTGTTTATTTAGCTTGCTCTGTAGAGGGTTGAGTCACAGAAAATGATTTCACTGTTACTAGTGGGTCATGGACCTGGCTTTAGGAACCCCTGCTGTAAGCAGTGGACCCATGCCGGGGCAGAAAAGGAACCTTGGTCTGTAACGGCGCTGGACGGACCGCCTGCGAATCTTCAGCCCTGCTGATGAGCCACGGTTGGCTGAGAGAGATCCTCACACAGATGAAAAATAGTTCCATTATTGGGGGCTTCCAGGCGTTCATTTGCTATATTAGATTTCTTCAATATAAGGCGGCCCCTGCTATCATTTAGCACTCCTTTGTTGTTCATGTGTTCTGGGGGTGGTGGGACGTGGGGGGTTATAGGTTTTTGAGAGAGCGTCCGTGGCACATCAGGGTCTCAGAGAGTAATTGCTTCGCGAGATCCGAGGCCACTCATAAGGATAGGGAAAGAAGGCCGGATACCTCCAAATCCATTAGGAAGCAGAGGACCGCGGCCGAACGCCGAAAGAGTCCCTCCCCAACGCCCTGCAGCAGCTGCTTATAGAACAACACATCGCCCAAGCCAGTGATTTGACTGATGCGAGCAGTAGCTCCGCACTGTTAACCAGTGACAGAATGGTAATCTGCCTCTACAGACGCAATCTGGTCTCACAGTATACTGCACTGTACCATACGACACAAAAAAAACAAAAACTGCAGACTAAAGCTCTATTTTCCAGGTTACACCAATGGTAGAATCATTTTGTCTTTTAGTTGGTGTGAGTTGTGAAGTTGTGAGCTGTGAAGACGTTTCATCGTTATGTGGCCTGACCCATATCCAGAGCATTGGACATTGTTTGCACGACTCTATAAATGACTATAATTGAAACTCTGTTTGTAGCATTTTTTTTTTTTTTTTCCCCCCTTTTTTTAGTGGCGGCAGTGGGGTGGGGGTGCCATAAATGAAACAAAATGTGTAGTTATTGGAGCACATACCTAAGAGTTTCAAAGGAACTGATGTCCTGTAAAATTAGGTTTCAGTCACATTATTGTGTATGTGTGTGTGTGTGTGTGTGGGGGGTTGGGGGTGTGTGTGTGCCCTCATCTGATGTGGTGTGCTGCACCTTGTCACTGACCTGGCTTAATGATTTGTGACAAACAGCACCCTGGCAGCAGAGGGGTTCTGAGACACTGGTTTTACAGGCTCTTAAGGACAGCTGAAAGGTCACCTCTCTGGAGATCACTGGAGTGAGAGAGGGAGAGGGCATTGGAATGAGTGGAGGCCAAACCTGGAAAACACACGGTGGATATGGTCCCCTCAGAATGTCAAACTGAATTTACCGAAGAGTCTTTAAGGAAATCACTTCCAGTCAAGATAGGCAGGTTCCAGGTTGCTTTATTGGGAAAATTCAAAATCATTGACCTGAACTATGCAATTAGTTTGAGAGGATGGTAGAGTATATTTAATGGTGCCATGATCCAGAGTATTCTGTGTGCATATTTCCATTTACTTTAAGGCCAAACTTAGACCTATTTTTCCAAACTGTAGAAGTAAAACCAGTCTGTTAATGTGTTTTTATGAATGCTACTAACTTGAACATGATTCTGCAGCATGAAAATAAAATCAAATGTACTGTTATCTAAGCTTGTAATGTCTGCAATAGATAGGGCAAGAAGGACAGGCCAAGAGTCAAATTTAACATATCCAGAAACCATGCCACAGATTTTTGGAGATGATTTCTGCAGCTTGATCTCTGTTGTTTGATGAATGCATTGTAAAATTCTGTCAAAAATATCTATATGAAAAAGTACCTACTGCCCACTGAAATGAGTCTAGTCTGGCAGATTCTCAATTTCTTACATCATGCACTGAGTTGTGTCTCCAGGCTGGCAGTAGTGCAGCTGGCAGTTCAGAGCCCACTTTGTTATTTTGCCATAACCTGCTACCTCTAGTTTACATTTGAGAGGATGGCTGCCTCTCTCTCCTCACAACATTAACCTCTCTTTATCCTTAAATGTCTGAGAATTTGTGAGGCATTGCTGGGGAATGAAGGATTTTTCCCTCTTCGAGGGCCGACCACGTGGGCCGAGGGGCGGGATGACAAACGGGCCCTGGGCGCTGAGTCGAGAAGGACACAGATGTCAAAGCCATGAATCTCCCCAGTGCCTCACTCACACGCACTTGCGCACACACACACACGCACACACACACACACACACGCTTGCACACACACGTTTACACTCATACAAGTACAGAGACGTGCAAGAAGTAAATGGACACCAACAGTGTTTGACAAAACTAATGGTGTCTATTTACTTCTTGCATGTCTCTGTACTTTTATATGCACACACTCATACACATGTGCTTGCGATTACACACACACTTGTACAGTCATACACGTGTTCACACACATGCTGTAATACCCCCATGCTTATTCACACGTTTGCGTTTGTGCACTCATACACACATTTAGACTCACACTGTGTGTGTACACAGGAGTTTGTACACACATTCACACACACACACACACACAAGCTCATACATGTTACCACACACACTCTCACACCTCGCACCTACACATGCTCTTTTTCTCCCTCACCCGGTCTCTGCCTAATTACTCACCCTCTCCACTCTTCAGAGGGAAGAGGAGAAGAAGCCAGTGCCAAATGTGTCAAAGACAGTCCCGGAGCTTAAGGGCTACAGGGACTCTCGACCAATCACAGAGGCCGATGAGCAGCCTGGCATTTAGCCTTTCCTTTAGCATAATGAATATTCTTTCCTGTCATTAAAATTTTTGATCTTAAGAGTTTTTGGTGAGTGCTTTTAGCACAAGCCTTAAATAGAGCAATATGCTTAAATCATGCATTGTGCTTTTTTTTACTGCTTGCTTTTCCTGCCTCATAATCCTTTCTTAAATTTTTGCATTTTATTTTACGGGCTGAAGGCATAAACATAATTAATAATTCTATCTGCAGGAGATGATATGAAAGACTATCATTAAATCGTTACATTGAAAGCATGATGTTTTCAAAGTGATAGTTAACCAGAACAACAGTTTGTGGTCAGAGTGGATTAATTGACTGTTAGGGAGAAATACTCCTTCATTTTCTCTGTCCTTCGTTGATTAATGAATCTCACCCAGGCCTTTGTATGATTAACTGCACACACATTCATATGAAATTTGTACAAATGGCATAATTAACATAAATTTACTCTCCAGTCAGAATAATTCAACTTGTGAAATGCTGCTTTTGTCTTCCTGAGCCCAAAGACTGCTTCTTTGTCCTTGTGTGACTTAGCTGTGAGAAAGGTTTGTGCTCTGAGAGGGTGCGGTGGAGAGAGGTCAGTGTTGTAAGGATTTTTAATCTTGCTCTGAAAGATACCAGAGGCACAAGGGGAACCTGGCACCTGCAGTGGGGAGGCACTGGCTGGGGGCTCAGGGTGGCAGTGTTACATTCTCATCCTGCAGGTTACAATTATATTTTACTCCCTTCTTTAAGGAGAAAGTGTTTTTGAAAGTTTGCCAAGTCTACCAAACTGTTTCACAGCCCTCTATATTTGTTTGTCCTTACGACTGGCTTTTATGGCGGGCATTGTGCTTTTTTTTTTTGGAACGAGCAGGTATTTTAAAGGCAGACACATTTTGGCTGTGGAATAGTTTCTGTATCAAGACATCTATTTGATGTCCTGGATATCACCTCCAGTTAAAGGTGTAGACTTTGATGCACTGAGGTGCCTCCCGGTTGAGAATGCAAGTCTTGTCAAATGATGTGTTATTGGCCAAAGCTTCACTTAAGGAGGGAGGGTTTTAGTCCCAGGTCATCCAACAGTATCTCTCCTTGTCAATCGGATTCCTCTATTCTGCCTGAACCAGCAGTGCAGGGGGTTCAGTCCTGTGGAACAGCACAGCTTGGTTAGTAAAATACAGAGAGACAGCTGCCGTCACAGAAAAATGGTCCCCATGTGTGTAAAGAGTAAACTTTGAACATTGGCTAGGCCTTGCTTTAATTCAGCTCAAATGTCATTAGCCAGCTGTGACCAGGAGTCCTCAAATGAAGGACAAAATGGATCCCATCTTACCAAGGCACTAGTGGGCTTAATCTGGCCGGGGTTGCTTGAGTTTTCACTGCTTTACCTCCACCCAATGAAACCGGCCTCCCACAGGATGCCTGTTGTCCTTGGTGAGGTAAACGCCTTTGAGGTATATGCCTTTGTCTGACAGCATGTCTTTCAGCTGTGGTGCTCCTTTCTTTGTTGCAGTCCCTTAAGTGGGTCATTCCAACTTGTGGAGAGAAACAATAAAAAAAGCTTCCAAAAAGAAGAAAACGTGGCCATCAGCACACTTCCATGCCTAATATGACACTGCAGATGCAGCAAAGGCAGCAAACAGATCTAATCTAGCATAATAAATAGTAAATCAATGACTCTGGAAATTGAATACAGTGTTATTCAATTTGTGGTAATCAGTAGTTGGTTTGATATGTTTTCTTGTTTGTGATTAAGGGAGTATTCTGTTTGTGGCTTATTTTTCTCTCTGGTGCAAACTAGGACAAAACAGTAGGATTCAACAGATAAATGCATTTGTTGTATGATGAATGCCTTCATTACTGTGTGTTAACAAAATATCTGATGGATGTGACAGGGAACACCCATGGCAAAATGGACCTCCTGTTTACCTTGATGGTGACCCAGTTCCAGTAGTAGTGCAGGCTAGTGAGATGAGTGACTTTCACTCAGAGCCAAACTCTTCTCCGTGAGCTGCTTTAGAATAAGCTCACATTTTCAATGGATGCATATACAGAACTATATTCAGTAGTAAAGAATAGATACTTTGGAGTGGTTAGCATGTAAGATAATATACAGACAACAATAGGAAATATGCTTCCCATGGTGATTTCTTTGGGTGAATACAAAAAGAGGAAAAACAAAGCTTTGGGTAAAAAAAAACACGGATATCTCCCCTCACAGCCAGATTGTTCAGCACACCTTCTCTGATCCTCCAGGCAGCTGAGCTGTTTCTGGGGACACACAGCAGCGGAAGCAAAAAAATAAATAAATAAAGGGTAAATATGCAAGCTTGTGTCAATTCACACAGCAAGTACTCAAACTAAATAATACACTGTGCACCTAAAGTCCACCATAAAAGGTTACAGTAGACAGTTCTCCTTTCTCTTGCTTTGAGTTCTCTTTAATTAGTCCATGTGAGACATCAGGTGGAACTATAACATGTCACCGTAGTAACTCACTGATTTGAACCAATCAGTGTGCTTTTCTGTGATGGGTAAAGCTTTTTGATTGATGCAAACATGTCAGTAATTGACAGCTCATGTTAGCTCCTCCAAATGTGGGGTTCATTACTGCTCATTATCCCATTACTGTTCATTCTCCTTCTCACATCACTGTGAAGCAGTTCCCTTTCATCATTGCAACAACGTCCTTTTAACATTTATGAAAAGTCACGACTGGAGAGAGTCAATCCATTTGGGACAGAACGGCCATAATTTCACATTTCATATCCCATAATAAACCTGCAGCGTTCAATGCCTTTAGTAGAGTATTTGACCCCAATTGCTGGAGAATGCTGAAATAACTATTAAAGGGAGGGAATAGCGGTTGTATCGCTGCATTCCGGGGGGACCTGCCATGGTAGAAAACTACTGCATCAGCAGGCCGTTTGAATTTTGTTAATGCAGTTTAAGAGAGGCGTTTGGCCACTGGTATGTGGCTGGCTTGCGCTGTCCCTGTTTCTTCCTGGTGCCATTGAGGGCATAAACCGACAGAACTGCAATGCATTCTGGGATGCAGCAGGGGGGCTGATCTCCTCTGTTGCGTAACAGAGAAGCTAATACCCCCAGAAACCTCTCTGTTCTGTGCAACACAGTCGCTGATTGATTATTCTAATTATTCTTTAAGTTCTTCTTTAGTAAACTTCATTACTCTTCCCCTATTTCTCAAACCGTTCTGCTGTTGAACTAAATGGAAACAAAGTCTCGCTTTCACTGGCATCCTTTGATTATTGTAATGCCGTTAAGATCTTTATTCACAGTGTTTTGTTTTGCACAGTAGGTGCAATATACTATTAGCTTTAGCACTGATATTCAAAAATTTTCAGTGTATATTTTTGAACTCAACAGTCATTTCTTTTCTAGGTCAAACATGTACTCTTTCAGTATGTAAAATATTGTTTTTCATTTCCTTATAACTTTGAAAGAGATCTTAAACCAATGGGGTTTGAATTCTAAATCCTTAGTATTTTTCCCCTCTCTTATAAACGGAGACCTTCTCAAGCTGGACTCATAAAACAGGCCATCCACTCCTTCAATGGACACGACCCAACGATGTCCCCGTTATTACCATCGAAATGCCACAAAATTGAAAACCTTGTCAGATGGGATTAAGGGCCCCGCTGAAGATGCGAGTCACGCGGTTTGCTCGGTTAGATTGACATGACTGGATACAGGCTACCCTGTGTGCACCACTGCTTGAGCGACACGGATCATCTGCTTCTGACAGTCTCACACGAGCGCCTGTGTCAGGACCCTCGTGCTGCTCAGTGCCGGGGCACCATCATTCTACATCCATGTCAGGGCGTGTTGGGTGAAAAGCGGGGAGGCAATGGGAGGAGGGTGACCTTACAACCTTACAGAGCAAGGTTAAAAAACGGCCAGTCATAAAACATCTCACATGGTTGCCTGGTTTCCAAAGCTCTGAGACTTCTATCACTTTCACATGTATTTGTTTGTTCTCCTTATGTAGATTTGTACTCATGCCGTGCATGTTGGAGTGGAAGTTTTTGGCAGAATTCTGTGTAAAGATAAACTGACAATGCCCAGCACACAGTAAGTGGGACCCATAGCCCCCCCCCATCCCCCACCCCAACCTCCCCCGGCTCTATCTCCCCGCCTAATCAAGATTGTCAGACAAGAAGATTAATTACAGGTGCAGAGACAAATGGACGGGGAGATTGGCTGAGATGGTTCATTTCAAACTTCAGATGAATTGAACACCTGCTTGATTGATAGCAGGGCTCAAGTCCTGCAGGTGAAGGTAAATCCAAACCTCGGAGGAAGACAGTGCATTTATTTATATATATATTTATTTATTTATTGAAGTTAATCTGTAGTCCAGATACGTCTAAGGAAGTGGGTATTGTTAGGTTCTTCTGACAAAGCGGAAAAACACAAGTTTGTGAATGTTTTTTTTTTGCTATGTCGCTTATAAACAAAATTATTTTTCTCCTTATTTATCTAACTGTGTTGTAAATATATGAGTAGAAAACTGTGATAATAGTGCACAGGAATTTTTATAGTGATAATATATCCACTATGTATTCATGACATTGGATTTTGGAACTCTTGGAATGCTTGAGTATTGGATTTGAATGAACTGGTATTAGGTTCTCATTGATCTTTGCCTTTGGTTGTTTATTTTTCCTGATTTTATTGGGAAGATCTTCTTTTTTTTTCCTCTTCTGTAAACATCATTAGTAGCTTACTATATTTGGCCCAGAGGGTGATAAGACATATGAAGCACAAACTAAACGCTGAAACCCTTACCCACAGCCAAGCGTACATGGGAGATTTATTTGAAAAATGTAGGTGTTAATAGAATTCCGCTGAGGGTTTTGCAGTATATTTCAAGGAACTATTGACGTCCAATGAGTGAAAATTCTGCCACTTCCCTGGCTGATCCTAGGCCTTTAGTTTGCCACTGACAATCCATTCATCATATCAGCCTGCCTAACCTTGCATTAAATCAACAGCGCAACCCTTCATTTTTATTCCACAGATATAAAACAAATTCTCTCTAGCACACACCTTATCCCCTGCAAAAGCTGCCTAGGTTTACGGTTTCCTATAAAGCCTTTTTTTATTTGTTTTGGAAATTTGTTGTGCTGGAAGGGAAAGGTATCAGGCTGATATTTAGCGAACCTCATATCTAAGGTATAGGCAGCTCGGAAATTTGTTTTGCTTGCTGTCCTTCTAAAGTCAACGTGGCTTCACAATGCTTGTCAGAGAGCTGCCTCCACTGGCTCCTTACAAAAAAACCTTGGCTCAGTCTTGGCAGAACACCAGAGTTACAATGGTATGTTTTGTTGCCAGTGTCTGTGCAACCTATTGTATTATATCCAGCCTCTACATAAAGAAAAGCAGTCAAAAAGCATTGATCCCTGTCTTCAATCATTGGCCATTGGCTTTATTTAACTGATACAAACACAATTTGCTGTCCCTCATTTTGTGTCTGTGGGGGAAATTTCATGCTTTTAATTGTTAGTCACTGGACAAATGATTAAATACCAGCCTTGAGTCTTTTACACATAGTGTTTATAATTATATCCCCACTGCTTTAAACATGAACACATGTATTATTTTCTTTGTATGTAAAGGGATCATGACTTATACCAGCAGTTTTAGATGAGGGATAGTGAGGACAAGCTGTTTCTTTAGCTGAATTGTTTTAGAGTTACTCCACTAGGGAGGGAATGAGGCTGTTGGGTGGGTTTTAGACAGCCTTGTTGACAACCTGTGTCTGTTGGACATGCGAAATATCTGACAGCATAAGCTCCTGACCCCCATGAGCCAACCCGGCCCTCCATTTCAGGGAAGAGAGCAGGACCACGCTGCGCTTTCAGATCAGTCATCAATCAGAGCACCGGTTTCACGTTCAACATTACAGCCTGTAAAAGCAGCAATAATGAGCCCCGGCGCTGGTGATTGTAAAGGCAGTCTGCAATGCACAGCGGTGTAACCGTGGCCTGATAAGCAGGGAGTGGGTTCAGGTTGGGCTGAGTGCTGGCAAGGAGAGCCTCCTAACCCTCCAGTGAGACCGGCGATCGTGAAGGCGCCACGCTTGAATAAACCCCATCAAAAGCGCATTATCCGCCCACCTCCATGGCCAGCTGCATAATTGTATCAAGCTTCGCCACACGCTGCTCCGACACGATACCAGTAAAGGAAAAATGATAAATTGCTCCCTGTTGATGTAAGCGATGATGATAATTATTAATTTTCCTCTTCCCTGGGAACCCTGGTACTACGCTGACTCCTTTTTTTTTTTTTTGTTCCCTTGTCTCCTTTGTGGGCTGCCGGAATTTTGCTTTCATTATTTATCCTTGACAGATTCTAGGTTGAAGGCTAAATGCTGATCAAAATAAAGAGTGTGCATTTCATTTGTCCTATTTTCTCTGTTCCTCTCTCTTTCCCTCTCACTTTCCCTCTCTCTCTCCCCCATCTCTGCCTGCTCCCCATTGAGAGGTAGGGGTGTATGTGACTTCTCTTAATTTCTGGCTTGCAGCTACAGCACTTGGCCCCATTTCCTGTTTTAGTCCATTTGTAGCTTTTGTCTTTGCCGTTTGTCTCAGAGGAAGGTGAGCATAATCACCTCTTAAGAGCCAAAGCTCTGGTAATCCCTACTGAGATAAGACCACACACAAGCTATTCCTTCACTTATTTTTCAGGGCATCTTAAATTGGTTCTGTTGTTTTATCCTGTAAAAAAGTACATACCAGGGGCCTCATCCCAGCATTCTTTCTCTTCCAGATATAAAGGCAGTCCCTCAAACACAATGGCATGTCATGGTTTCCAGTGCATTTTATTCCTGACTGAATAATGTTTATGAATATTGCCGTTATGATCCCCAGGTTTAGGTGACTGATCGCATTGTTGGGGTTCTTATTAGCTCAGAGTAAGCCTATTTTTAGCCGTGGTGGATTAATCGCACTGCTGCGGGTGCTTCAGAAACTCTAAAGCTGTCTGCGGTCCGTCCTCTGTAGGTGGGAGTTAGGGATGTTTATTGCCGCAGTCAGTTAGTCATCGCATTCAATTTCCCCTGGCTGTGTTTCACAGGGTGGGGTTTAAATCTGGCATTTCAGCGGGTTGCCCAGACCCATCAAAAAAGCCTGTCATCAGAGAGCAGTCATGAGAGGGTCGCTGGGACCCTGGCGAGTCTCAGCACTCAGCTCTCTGGTCCACGCTGCTGCTACTGTTTTAATAGAGGTGCAATCATTCAACGTAATGTTTCCCCCAGTGTTGCAACCTCTACAGCACTGAATGTTTTTTTCCTCACTACAATATTGTTGTGCAGTTTTCACTGCTGCTATATTTTGCAACTGCCTCTGGTGGTAGTTTGGGTTGGTGGCTGTTTGAAAATGGCTGAGGTGTTTGTCCTGGTCGCCTCTGTGGAGGCTGTGTTTTAGTTGCCTTTCGCTGGTTAATTAGCAGAGCTATGTTACTGTATGTCAGAGAGCACAGGCTTTGTATTTAAAATGTATCTTTGAAGAGAGGGTGTAGATTTTAATGTGTGGCAGAGAGTTTTGTGGTAAATATTTAATGTGTTTGAAATGCAGCATTAACATTACTGTGTACTTGACGTCTATTTTTTCCCCTCTCATATCCCTGGTGACAAAAGGGTAGGACAAAATGCAGGTCTGTGTATATGTGTGTGTGCAAAAGTGAGAGAGAGTGTGATTGCATGTCTTTCTGTGTGTGTTTGTGTGTGTGTACTACATAAAGGTGCAAGTGCATATGAACTGAAATTAATTGTTATTTTCATGTTTAGTGAAACAATAGAATTTTATGTTTGTTTGAAATACCTACCCGTTTCATAAACTGGATTGCTTTTATGCTTATTTTCAAAAATGTTCTGGCTGTACACAATAAATACATAATCTCAACACAGCACAAGCAATCTTTCCCATAAAAGTTATTGGTGATAAAAGAAAGGTGATAAATGAACCGGATCAGGTGAGTCTGCTCTGCTGACAAACAGCTACAGCTAATTTTGCAAGTAGGGGTCCCGCAAATGTTCTGTAACGATCACTTAGCTTCATAATTGCATGCGGTTTATATGTTTTTCAGTTTTGTTCTTCATAGTTTTTTACCCTGCTCTCGGCTAACGCTGCCCATAAATACTGATTTGCTGTGTTACTGGAGGGATGCCAGGTACATGCAGTCCTGACATGGTGATTATGGACTGCAGTCACGGAGGACTTGGTGTAAACACACTCACAAATCTGCCACCTAAGCCCAGAGAAGTACATTACAATCACCTACTCCCTGCACACCTAAAGCACCCCACGAGCTGTCACCATATATGGAACAGACCTGTGTCTGCATATGTCTTGGGAAATGTAGTAGTTTGGTGTGGTGTGCTTGATAAAAATGGTGACATTATATGTTTGTCCATTTTTCTAAATGATTATCATTTTTAATACACACACACATATAATGATAGTCTGATAGCTTTGATGTTGAAAAGCACAAGGTAGCTTGGTCAGAGAACATGGAGGCAGGCAATTGTATCTGAGCAGTGATATTACAGTTGTTTCATTTGTGCAGGCACCAAACTGCAGTGCATTAAATGTGCCGGGGGGGCGGGTTTGATTCTATGGGTTAACACCAGATAAGAATTGATTGTTTTCTCTGGTTCTCCTTATTTTAGTCTACTCCTCTCTGTGCAGGTTTGGATATCTCTCCATTGATTATTGCTCTCTTTGTCTGCTAGAGGCTTCCTCTGTGTTGTCAACTGTGTCAGGATTAAAACCTATTAGTTCTGCATCATTGCCACTACAAGCACGCTCCTGAGAATGATAGAGTGGCTCTCGTGTAGAGGGGGAAAATGCACTGAAATCGCCTGCTTTTCCCGTCTCCTGAGTCTCAGAGCCAGACCTTCAGCATGCAGTCTGTTCAGCTTTCAATCCGCCGTTTCTCTCAAGATCATCTAGTTTGCTTTTGTCTATGTACATACAGTATGTGTGTGGGTTTTTTTTTTGTTTGCAAGCAGCATTCACTGCTTGTTTTCATAAATTGATTGTATTTGACATAAATATGAAACTCACTCCAGAATGTCCTGTTTAGTATGTGCTCAAAGGTGTCCCTGTGCAAAAAAAATTGAGCTTGTCCGTTAATGAAAAGCTGAATCAGGACGTTTCCTGCGGAGAGTCATTTTTTTACCTGGTCAGCAAATTGCAGCAGTACTCTGTTTGGGAGGTGGGGCATGAAATGATAATTATTTTTTTTGAATGGGTAACAGACCTAAGGGTGAAATACCATGTGCAAGTCCAGATGTATGTAAGCACTTTCTGTTTTGTGGGTAGTAGAGGAGTGAGATGAGAGGTATCGAGCCGAACTCAGGGTAAATGAACACCTGAACTGTGCTTTCTTATCCTCCTCTTAATTGGTAATGCATTTAAACCCTGCTTTTTTTAAGTTTAACAAAACAGTTCCTAAGGTATATTGTAACGTCATGTTTTAACAGCACTCCCTCATTGTATTCCAGGCTATTGTCGGATAACCCCTGGCATTTTCTTTGACAAGAACTGCGACGAGAAGGTAAGTGGCGGCGTGTTATTTAACACAGAGCCAATTACACTTCTACGCTTTCTTGTTTTTTTTAGCCTGAAGCGATTTGAAGGCAATTGGCACACACCTCACCTGCCTGCTGAAGTAAGCATCCCCTGCCGCTGATGCCAGGCAGGGCTACGTGCATTGGGAAAGAGCCCACACTGTCGTTTCTGGTTTTTTTTTTGTGGTTTTTTTTGTCTTTGGGATTAAACCGAATTATTCAGATGGAGTTCCCTGAGCTTCTGTGGATGCCAGTGTGCTCACAGTGGGTTAGTGTGGGGAAGTGTGACAGTGGGGCCCTCTGAGGATATCTGTGGCTGTCACTCTTGTGCTTCATTTTTGTCCGATTCAAAACATTAGTCTTGAGATTTGGGCATTTGTCATGTAGAGCTGTGCTGTATCTGTCAAAAAGCAGACTGCCAAACGTACAGACAGATGTGTTAACATGAAAAGATAAACTGTGATGAAAAATCTATACACTCTGTCACTGAAGCAGTATGTAAACCTTTGTCTCTGTAAAATTTTCTTAAGGAAATGAATGGCTGTTGTTGGTGATTTCTCAGTAGAATAACTTGGGTCTGTGAGTGGTGTATGGGGTAAAGGCACATGTTCATAGTGCAGCTGTGTGTCTCCTGGCTGGAACTCAAACTCTGTCTATTGCCAGCTGTGGCTGAAGGTCCACTTTGACGAGGCATTGCTTGGCTTAGCCTCGCCAGGGTGAAGCACCGGGTGAACTGCTTAAACTCATTTGTCTTGGGGCCTCCGTTTGCTTGGGAATCAGACATGAGCCCTGAATAGAGGGCTTAAGTCCCAGCAGCGCTGTTACCAGCTATCGCTAGAGGCCTGCAACAGCTGACCCAGCCTCCCAGGGAAAAGATAGGGGTTAAGCCGTTTAAGCTTGATAGTCTCATCGCTCCCTAGAGGACATTCCTGGTCAATTGGACTCCTGTGGATTCAAAAATGAATGTAATCTGGCTTCTGTCATCCTTCGACAACACAAGTATGTGATTGTTGGTGAATCTGCAGTATGTAGGATCAGGTAGTGTGAGGCTAAATAGTCTGGCTGTGTTTTCAATGGGTAAAATGAGAAATCCAGAAAAATAATTTTCCATAACTCATCAGTCATATCACTCTCTGGTGACCTCCCCTGGTTGGCTGGGTACTTGCAGGTTTGCAAACTTATGTTGATACTGTGTTACTCAAATGGTACAATAGCTAAATGTAATTGGTGTAATTGCATTATTCAAATACTATTTGTGACAAAATGTAATTGGTGTCGCATTTGCAGTGTGAGGAAAGGTTTTTTGTTCAACATTGTGGAAAAATGCTAGCTGCCTGGAGAGACTGAGGAGCAGTATGTCTCTGCGTCCTGCGTCTGTAGAGGAAGTTGACCGTGGAGCGAATTGCATATTTTAGTTCAGGTTCAATTCAGGTAGGAAAAAAGGAGAAAAATGTTATAAATATACTCAAGGTCATGGCTTGCTTTCAGACTGTTATTACAGCGGGCTTGACATTTTGGAAGTCTCTTTGAATCCTGCATATGTGTCATTTTATCGCAGTGAAAATCTTATTAGCTGAAATGTGCCTGACGATGGAGCAAAGGAGGGAAGGTGGTGCTTTGATCTTAGTTTCACCTCCTTTGACCAGTAACTGTGATAAGGGAGCAGACATCTCACTGGGCAGATTCATTTGAATTGCCGATAAGACTGTTATCCTTTGACATTCATGCAACACTATCTTGGCATTTGTAGAGCTCTTCTATGGTTGCCTCCAAATGATTCCAATGTAGACTTATAAGTTACTGTGTTTTTTCTTCCAGAATAAATATAAGTAGTCAAGACAAGACGTTAAGTTGCACTTTTATTTTCCTTTTTACCTAGCCCAGGAAATTGCACAACCAACAGCTGGGTGTTTCATAACGTCAGAGAGCATATAATGATTTGAAAAAGGACACAAATACAAAATTTGCTTTTCTGGTGTTTTTAGACCAACACATTGACATTAAAAAGATGCTGTAGGTCAGCCATCATCCACCAAGTCTCTTTTTCATAATTCC